>CM062819.1:611952407-612651157 GCA_031772625.1 Pinus tabuliformis
GGTGAGAACGGGGGGACCATTCTCTCAAGATCTGAGGAAAGTAGGGACAATCTCAATGGAAATGGTCTCCTCTACAAATTATGCAAGGAAATTTGGGTTTAGGAGCTTTAATGGGTGGATTTTCACTAGATGAAGCATGGTTGCCCCCTTGCTGAATTAGCTTCTTCTTCTTTTCCTTCCTTTTCTTCTTCTTCTTAGCCACCTGGTTACTATCATCACTACTTTCACCGAGTGAAGAGGAAGAAGGGGAGGGAGAAACAAATGAAGAAGAAGGCGAAGGGTCAATTCAGTATCAACTAGATGCTGATTCGATTACGAAGGAATCACAGTATTTTGAACCACAAAGGTTGACAACAGCCCTACTAGCAGGCCAATGGTAAGTCCCAGGAGGGACAATGTGGCCATATGAGGAGCACCAATATTTCCCCAAGAAGTAAAAGGACTAGGATTCCCCTCAAAAGGGATTCCTTGATTGGTGGACTCCATATATCTCAAATTAAGATCAACTAAGGAACAGGGATGTTATTCCGAATTCAATTAATTTTAATGACACTTTGACACAACTTTTCTTTTTTAGTTTTTAAGAGTCGAGAAAAAGCTAAAGATGACTCTAGTCTCCTTCAATTTTTAATGAGCTTGAAGTGACAAGTGCTTAGATGGACCTTTTCTTTTAAAGAGTTGAAAAGGAACGAAAGTGACTACTCTGGAAATCTAGACAGAGGGATTACCAAACCAATCACAAAACTACAATATACACCTTGGTGATAAATTAAAGAGAACTTACCAAGGACTTGTGTACGGCAGTCAATCTTCCTGAATGTTGTGTTCAGTGCATTGCGATCAATAAGGCGGCAGACTCAGCTTCCTATGGATAAAGGATATAAGCCTATTGTGGTCTCCCAATATATACGCGATGGTATGGGGAGAACAAGTTCTTGCTAGCACTTGTCATATCAAGGAGGAGGAATCACCCAACCTTCAATGAAAATGATAGTTACTAGTTTTTATGATGTCGGAACACATCTCTAGCCTAGACCTCTAGATATGTTGCGTTAAGTTCTAAAGCGTTGTTAACTTCATTGAGATTTATTTTAAAGTTGATCTTGTTTAAAGTTTGCCTTTCAATGGTTCACCACGTGATATTATTTTGAAATTCCTAAAATGCAATCTACAATGATAAACAATCATTGTTTATTTTGAACAATGAAAATCCTAGCTACTAGGGAAAGAAGATTACAATTCTTTCAAACAAAGAGCAAAGAGCACACACTAGTGCATTTTCATAAATCATTTTTCACACACAAACTAAATGCATGTATTTGTTTTCATTCTCCTTAATGTGAAAAATGCCAAAAAGGAAAACTAAATGCAGCAAAGATCTGAAATATTTCTTTGAAAGCAACAATTTCGACAATTTCTTATTCAAAAGAGAAAGGAAGACTACACGACACTTTTCAATTTTGAATAAAAAAATTCTTTCAACACTTCGAATATCAAAAAATCAAACCAAATACATGACAAAAAGTTCAATCGACTATCCAGGGAAGGAAGAATCCACGACACTTCTCTTTTCGACACAAAACGACAGTTATGACATTTTTTTCATCAAAGCGACAAATCGATTTAAACAACTTTTCGACAAAGGATTGTAAATGATGAACAAATAAAAAAAAAATTCACTAATCCTAATCAATGGGGGCTGATCTATGTGATGCAAGCAGGCTTCAGTAAGGAGGCACTATTCATAAGCAGAAAAACAACTAAATAAAACCGAAAACAAGGACAAAAAATCCCCAATTTCTAGAATGGAAAAAGGCTCAGTCAGTCATCGCACCTGAGCTTCACAGAAACAGGGATGCATCACACTTTACACACTCAGGAGGTGCGATGCATACTAGTTTATAGTGACAAACAGTGCGATGGGCCAGGGAGCGCAACTGAAGTGGGTTTTGGCTCAGATGTGTAGCTGTTTTCAGTGAGTTAAGCTGAGCTATGATGGATAGTAAAGAGAAAAGTATAGAGGAATGTGTTGAGAGGTTAATAAGCTACCAAAAGGTCATCTAGAATGTGTTATAGCTCCAAATCTCACTGTTGAGGTTTGCGATGCTGCACTCATGGCCCAGGGCAGCCCCTCCTTCCAGACTTGGTCCAAAATTTAAAAACAGTGTTTTATTCCCTATATGCGACATTGCCCTGAGCTAAACGCGTGTGTACGCGGATCTGTGTATACCCAACCTGTGTATATGTCTTAAAACACTTAAAAAAAATAAATCTCCTTAATTTCGGGCAAAGATTGCGGGTTTTACCTGCTGATTACCTATTAGTGCTCGTGGCCCAACTGTTCCTAACGAATTCTCAACTAAAAAACTACTTTGGGAGAAGTATAAAAAGGCTTCAATGGGAAGGCCCAAGGGAGGAGAGGAGAGAGAGAAAGGTTACTATGTTGAGATTTCCCTGACCAGGTCTGAAGATCCTAGTGCCTCCTACACTTCCCCCATTTACAGGAAACCCTTGTTTCCTTGTGTGATGATGTCTATCTACAACTTGAGATATCATGGAGTAAGTCATGGAAGGAATTTGTTAAAGGCTTGAGACTGGACGAATCCGGAGGATGGTTCCGCTTGGAGCCTGCGAAAGGATGAATCAGGTGAAATTATTCCTTTCTGTACTTTATTTGTCTATAATAGAAGAAACACTTGTATTTGTTCCTGATATAAATCTTCTTCATGTTTATGATATCCATGTTATGATTCATATATGAATGGTTGTTTAATTGCATAACTAACTACCTTTCAATATATATTATGAAGATGATTTCTTTATGATGTTTAGTCCATATACTGCTGTACTTTCTTGAATTGATTGTTTTGCAGGTTGAAGGAGCAAAAGGAACTCCAAGAGGGTTTGGACCCTGGCAGGATCTTCTCAAACGAAGGACCCCCAAGTATGCCCCTTATCGTATAGTTTGCTTATATTAGCATTATGGCTGTATGGAATGTGTGTTTCTCTGTATAGACAACCTCTGATATGCTAGGGTATCAACCCAAGACCCTAGGGGAATTTATCCCTTAACAGAATTGGCGACTCCACTGGGGACAACAATATTGTTGTTCCTAGTTTGGGTTTATTCAAGCCAATCAGGGCTCAGCTGTCTGTTTGCTTGCTGTTACTGTGTAGTCTGTTCCTATAGGAACTTGAATTGTAAGTTTGATCAGTTTCTTCAGACTGTTTCTTGTTTTTCTTGAAATATTTTATATACGTTGTTTTTCCTGTTTACAGAAGCGTATATATGCATGTTTCCTTAAGTTAACCTGCATATACGCAGGTTTCCTTAGGCTCAGTCGCATATACGCACAACTGTACATCAATATAGTCACGTATATCTTGTAATTTTAAAGATTTTTCAAATCTTTTTGTTTCTGAAGGTCTGTCTGCTGGTCTGGTTCAGTCCTGAACAGTTACTTTTCTGTGTCAGTCTTTAGTTTTACAGCAAGTATCTGATTTCAAATTCTCTCTGATTGTGGAAAGTGTTGGTCTTATTTGTTTTTCTTTCAAACGTCATCATTTTTTCTTAAGCACACAAGATGTATTGCTAGGAATCTTGGTTGCTCTGTGTTTTCAGGGTAGAAAGATTGATTTCAATCTTTGTGTCAAGTTTTGTTTTGGTGACTTTTTGGTTTGCATGTCAAAACTGTATCTTTATGACCGTCTGCTTTTCTTTCTTTCCGAAATTTGTTGGTTCACACTTTCTTGAAAGTTGTCTTTTCAATCTTTTGGTCTTTATTGCCAAGCTCTTGTTGCTACTTTTTTATTGTTAAGAGAATTTTGAAACACATTTTTGTTGAGTTCTCACTTGTTTCATGTTGCAAACTCGCAAAGTGTTTCATTGCCTACTCTTCGATCATAAAGTTTCAGTCTTGTTTAGAGCACTTTTGAAAAGTCATTTTTTGTTTTGCTTTTGAAGAAAACTTCTTGAAACTTGGTTTTGCTTTCTTGAACTTGGTTTTGATTTAGTTCCTTTTGGTGAATGAAAGTGCATTTTTGTTTGTCTTGAAACTTGCTTTTAGTGTAGAGACGAAAATGAGCATTAGCAATTCATATTCCATCTAAACATTTTAAGTGGAAAATTAAAAATTGATAAACAAGTAACTTTCATTTCTTCATTTAAGAGTAGTTTTGAGTTTTGCATCAACATGTACTTGTTGCATTAGCATAAAATTGTGCATCTTTTTAGGCATCCATGGTTTTGTTAATTTTTGTGAGTGTGAAGCGTGAGTAAAAGAAAAGAAAATAACAATTTGTTGCTTTATTTGAAGTTCCTCTGAACCTAGTAGAAATTTCTTTCTTCGAAAAACGAAAACAAGTGCATTTGCATATAGTTTGGTTTTTATTAATTTCTTTTGCGTCAAAACACCACTAGTTTCACTTCCACTTATCCCTTGACTTAAAGAATAGCCCATTTAAAAACAAGCACTAATTAAAATATACCAGAACTTTTTATAATTGTCAAGTTAGACACACCAACAAGTTTTAGGATATTTTAGAGCCTTGGATTAGGCAAGTGGAGATATAACTCTCCAAGCCCATTTAAACTGTCAAACATAGGAGTCTAAATAGTGAGTGAAAATCCAAAAGCGTCAGTGAGATCGGGAAAGCTCCAGATCTGGGAGCTAAGCACGAGGATTTTTGAAGACAGGGAAGAGAGATACCCCCTCTCCTACTTGTCGGATCTAACCTCAAGAATGTTCCGCCTCACTTCTGATACGAGTTGGTAACCTTAGTTGCTACTCCTAGGGATCTACACAGGTGGTTGCGGAGGGGAATCCAGTGGCACCTGAGGTCGATGTTGTATCACTCTCAATGGTACTGCTGGAGGGCACCCTTGCGAAGCTTGGGGGCTTGCACCGACGCAGGCTATTGTTAGGAGGTCAGCGTAACTTCCTTTATTACCTTCGCTGATAAGACTGGGCCATCATTATCCCAGACTATCTTCGGAAGGCCCCTTAGTTCACTTTCTTGTATTTTGGTGTCCGGTCCTCATCACCCGGAGTGGAAATACTCGAAAGTTGCTTGACTGGCTGATATCTTTTAGGGACTTTTTACTGTGTGCTTTGTGCTCCTAGTTGGCCTAGCTTTCAATTTTTTGAGCCTTTAGCTAGATCTTAATAAAAAATTCAAAGTGGCTGACCAATCACCTAGAGAGTCTCGAAGACTTCATGGTCTTTCACCACCAAATTTAGAGCCTTCTCCTAGAAGGCGCAGAGGTAACACTACCGGTGGGTTTCATCCCATGGCAGTTGATGCATCAGGGATTGATCCTCCTCTCGGGGGCATTAGTGTTCAGAATAGGCCTGGTACTTCGCCAGAACAAGAGAGGAACACTCCAGTTCTTTCTCAAGTTCTCTTTCAGATGGAAGATAACATAGAGGTAGAAGAACTCCTAGAGTCGTTAGTAGCTTCAAATTCTCCCCTACCTACTAGTTATCTAGAAGTATTATGATATGTTGTGACTCCGACGCATAGACTGTCAAGTCCAAGTCACATTACGCACTTACCATCGATGAACACTACTGGAAGCATGGCTTCTACTACAAGTGCTACAACTATGCAGACTCCAACATTAGTACAAGGGGGAGGAACTATTTCCATCCCCTTTGCATCTTTATTTGTGTCTTTTGCTAGCACACCTTTAGTTGAGTTTACCTCCATTCCTTCTACGAGTGGAAATTCCCAAGCCAATGCTTTTAGTACTGGATTCTTCCCATTTGGCACCTATTCATAAGGTATTCCATCAGTTCCGTTTAGTGCCTCCACATCCATGATGGGTGGATCGGCTTCATTTCAGGGTTTTCCTTTCGGAAGTGGTCATATACCACATTCCAACCCGACAATAGGATCTATGCCTTTTTCTTCTATAGGACAAAGCAGTAATCCTTTCCAAGGTTGGACTAACCCTGTGGTTAGTGGCATGAGAACTGGGAATCCATTTTTTGGCCAACAAGGGAATGGGCCATACTCCATAGTTAGTTCATTTCGAAGTATTCCTCCCTTAGATTCTACTTGGAATCCTTATCAGGGGTTATCGACTCCTTATAATCCTTTTGGAGGAAGCTTCGCCGGTTATGGAGGTTTTGCTGCCAGAGTTGGTCAAACTCCAAGTTTTGCTGGATCACAAGGCTTGCCTTTTGGTTCAGTTGGTTTTGCTCGATACTTTGGGCAGCCTGATGCCTTTCAAAATCTAGGCCAATCTTTTCAGAACTTTGGGAGCTCCACCCAGTCAAGGTGGAACCCCCAATGTCCTCCTAGGCTTCCTTTTCTGGCAACTTTGAACTTGCCAGATCTCACAAAATTCACAAACGATCCAATCAAATACAACCCGGCCTGGCTTCCAGTCCCAACCAAACTCCCTTTGGACATTCCAAAATTTGAAGGGAAGGGCAGTGAAGACCCAGGCAACCATGTAACCACATTCCATTTGTGGTGTTCATCGAACTCCCTTATTGATGACTCGATTAGGTTGAGTCTTTTTCAATGCACCTTGACTGGTAATGCGGCCAAGTGGTATATAGAGTTTCCAGGGGGCAGCTTTACATCTTTTGCTGACTTAGCTAATATTTTCTTAAATCATTTCCAGTTGCCTATCCGTTATGATGCCAGAACTAAACTTCTGGCCACTTTTCGTCAGGACACGGCAACTCACATTTCTAACCATATTCAAGAATGGAGATGGAGAAAGAGGCTCATTAAAGCCGAAATCCCTCTGGAATACCATCTCGAATGGTTTTTGAAATCTTTACAACTTGAAATCTCTAAGGATGTCTCCATGTCCGGAGTCTATTCTGAGGAGCAAGCTATTTTTAGGGCCCAACAGTTAGAATTGATTTACTCTCAGTCTGGGATCTTACAAAAAATATCTCCATATGCTCTTGGATCTAAGGTTGATATAGCAAAGTTGAAGCCAGGTCCCCATGTGGATGGTATCATTGGATCGGTAGACACGAATGCGGCGAACTTGTTGAGCCAATTGTAGCAGTTGTCTTTGCAAACTGCTCCTAACAACCAAGTCACATCGTCTAACCCTTCGTCTTTCCAACCCTCTTCGATTAATGCCGTCCAATCTGATAACCCCAAAGGAAATCAAAATTCCAATGGGAAAAAGAAAGGACGAGGTAAGAAAAATACTCAGGATGGGAAGGCTGATGCTAATAAATCTAGCAATAATGCTGGTGGTGGTAGAAATGAGTCTAAAAAGAAAGATAAGTATCCATGCAAGTTATGCAATGAGACCATTTAACTCATCTTTGCCCCAAGATTCAAGACACTCAGTGCCTGTTAGGGTAGCAAGGGACTTCTAGCTCTCAAGCTGTGTTAACAAACCCTTTTCCCCAAGGGCAGCAACTTCTTGCTGGCACGAGTTCAAACCTTGGTACCTCCGCAGGGGGCAACTAGGAAGGGGATAAATCATCAAATGTTTTCATGATGGGTTAGAATGTCCATGTGGGCACTCGGTCACGTGATTACGGTGAAGCCAAAACTTCCAAGGAAAAAACTGCTCCCAGAAATATCGACCTTCATATTGAGCGACCCTCTGTTGAGACTATACCACAGATACCGAAAGGTTCCGCTAAACGCGCAACTATTAATCCTAATGCTAGGGCCGCCCAGAATTACTCCATTGCTGAGGATCTGGCTAAGATTCCATGCACCATGTCCGCTTTAGAGGTTCTCCAGTCATGTCCAGCTCAACGAAGTGCTTTACTTTCGGCGATTGGGGCAGTTGATCCAACTAACTCTTTAGTGGTCACTTTTGACATGTTAAATGTCAAAAAGTGACTCCCTCACCATATGGCTTTCCAAATAAAGTCTACATACCTGAAAATTAACATTTTTTGTACCATTATTGATGAAGGAGCTTCCACATGCATCATGTTGGAAGGCTATTAGATCACCTTCAGTTGTTCCTTCACCTACCCTCCTGATTGCATTTGATGGGCATTCTCATAAGCCACATGGGATTATCCCAGCCTTTCCCGTATGTGTTGGGGGGAAGGTTTTCAATATAGAAGTAGAAGTCATTGATGCTAACCTCGACTACAATCTCCTCTTAGGAAGGAACTGGGTTTACGAAATGGACGTTGTTGTTTCGAATCTGTTTCATGTCATCTGCTTTCCTCATGAAGGGAAAATCGTTAAGGTTGATCAATTGGATTATTGTCCAGTCGATCTTCAAGCAACTTCCGACTCTACTGTGCCTTTAGTGGATAACCCTCGTCCACCTACTGAGAATTTAGGAGTTAGGATGTATTCCTCATTGATGGGTACCTTTGATTTTCCCTCTCATATCGCTAGAATCAATGTCATTTCATCATTTAAGGAGTCTCCTCGAAAAAAGTTCTTCCGAACTCATTATTTTTCAGACCCTTGGACCTTGCCTTCACCTACGACCACATTAGCTGAAGGACAAGTTAATGGAATGGCATTCCCTATGTCTGCAACTGAGCTTAGATACTAGTCTATCGTTAACTCTACAGATGACCACTCTACTCCTTTTTCTGAGGAGGAGCTAGATGGTGATGTGGCCCCGGCCTGGACCCTTGATTCTACCTCCACCCTGGACTGCTTAGATATGGTTTTACCTTCTGAAGAAGCAATCCTAGAAGTAATGATGCGTGTAGATCAAACTTGGGAAGACTTACACCATCGTTCATATTTTTTTCCTCCATTGCAGGAAGTAGAATCTAGGTTCTTTGAGCTCTTTACTAGCGATGTTTGTACGGTATCAAATCCTTTGGCTCTAGCACACTTTCATGCTGAAGGTAATATGTCGGTGATTTCAAAAACGATAACTATAAACATCTCTAGGAACCCTAACGTGATCAAGAATCTCTTCATCGGAATCAAATGTCCCCCTGAAGAAATTCAAGTTTACACTGACCTTTTCAAGGAATTTCGAGATGTATTCACTTGGTCTTATGAAGAAATGCCTGGCATTGATCCTTCTATAGTTCAACATGAGATCAAGACGTATGAAAACTGATCCAGGTGGATATTGGTGGCCACCTGCCAAGTCCACCTAGACCCCCACCATTGTCTTTCTCAGCATTTTCAGTTTCCTTAATTGTAGCACAACTTACTATTTTTAGCAGTTTTTCGGGTCCTGAACTTCCGGAGCCATTTTGAGGCCCTAAACGACGTTTTTTGGGGAATCCAGGGGCAACATGGGTCCATTCCATGGACCAATGTTGCCTGTTCCAACAATGATAGTGCTCGGATAGATCTTTCTAATGAGCTATTGTACGCGTCAAACGGAGATCATATGCCAAAGTTACGACCCCGGGAAGTTGATGTACCAATTTACCCCCAAACGGGGCCCACAGTTTGGCGTTTCATCTCCTAGGGTTAGGTTTTGGAATGTTAAGGGTTTTCCATTGTTTCTCAACAATAAATAGGCCTTCGAGCCTCATTGTAACACAGTTCAGAGGCATGTAGCCATCACATCTCTTCTCAGAGATAAGCTACCATCGCCTTAGCTGGTTTATTTCCATTTCTAGTTGTAAGCATATTTCAGTATTTTTCCATTAATGAAATGAAGTATTATTTCCACTGCATCTTTGTGTATATGGTTATCTCTGTAATTTGTTGCGTTCCTGTTTAAATCCGGATCAGTGGTATCAGAGCGGTCTGCTTTTTCTCTGTTTTTCTTTCCATGTCCCCAACAAGGTCGGGATATAAGGAGTTAGGGCTTGAACTGGTTGAACCTTTGCAAGACCAGCCTCGCAAATCCCGACGGCCTCCCATGGCGGACGAGAAGAAAGATGAGGGGGTAGGAGATCCCATCAAAATCTTGCTCGAAGAAGCCCTCGAGCGACAACGGAACGCGATGATGGACAGCTTTGCCCAGATCCTTCAGCGGCTACCTAGAAGCAACGCATCAGCTTCCAGCAGCTACTCTGGAGACGCCACACCCTTTAAGGTACAAGTTAATTTTGAAATCCCCATATTCGAGGGTCAGATAGATGCAGATGCCGTAGATAAATGGTTAAATCTGCTAGAGGGTTATTTTTCTGTTCATGAATTTTCGAGTCGGGAAAAGATTGTTTTTGCTCTTCTTAAAGCAGCCCCCCACGTCAAGGACTGGTGGGAAACCTACTGCGAGCAGAAGGATGAAAGTACTGGCTCACTATTTTCAGCCGCACCCACCTGGGATTCGTTCCGGGATGCCATCAAGGAGCAGTACTACCCTGTCGGAAGCTATGAGGATGAATACATAAAGTGGACCACGCTGCGGCAGGGAAGGGACCAAGACGTGCCAGAGTTCACCAATCTTTTCCATACCCTTCGCACAAAGTTGGGTATCAAGGATTCGGAGCAACATTTGATACTCAAATACCGTGGCTGCCTGCACAAGTACATCCAGGAAGAAATACAATTCCTAAACATCCCCTCGCTCGGCGCAGCATACCGATATGCCGTCAAGGTCGAGCAGAAGTTTAAACAGAAGAAGCGAGACTTTGGATCTGCGAATCCAAAGCAGGGGAAAGGTGCCCCTAAACCAAAGAACAAAGGACAAAGCCAAGGCGGGACAGCCCAAGACAACCAGCCGAAGCCGCAAGCAAAGAATAGCGCCGCGAAGCCGAGAAAGGACACTGGAAAATGGTGCGAGTTCCATAAGAGCTCCACTCACAACACAAGTGAGTGTCGGGCCAAGCAGTCACTGGTGGCTGAGCTAAAGGTTTCAGAATCAGATGCATGTTCCGACTCTGAGTCAGAACCCGATAAGGGGTATGAAAAAGGGAAGCAGATCATTGATGTGGATCCCAGCGCCACTGTTGCTACCGCAAAGATCGAGAAAAATGAACCCGAAGATCCAGAGGAGGAGGAGCGTCTCTTCCACTCCCAGATGTGGGTAAAGGGCTCCCCGATACAGTTCATTGTTGATAGCGGGAGTCAAAAGAACCTCATTTCGGCAAAGGTCGTGAAGCGGTTGGGCTTACCGACCACAGCACATCCGACAGGTTCTCCAAACACTGCGGCAACACAAGCTACGTGCCAATTTGGAGAAATGCACTTTTGGCATGACCCAGGTTCAGTATCTGGGAAACATCATTGATGAACAGGGGGTGCATGTCGATCCGGCCAAGATCCAAGTCATTCAGGATTGGCCCTCTCCAACCACTCTAACAGAGCTCCGCAACTTTCTAGGTCTTGCCAACTTCTACCGCAGGTTTGTGTTGGGGTTTTCTCATATTTCTTGGCCCTTGAGTCAAGTCACCAAGGGCGGGGCGAAAGCAAAATTCTTTTGGTCTGAATCTCAACAAAAGGCATTCAGGGAATTGAAGGATCGCCTCTGCACGGCACCAGTGCTCGCGTTACCAGATTTACAACAACCATTTGAGGTCGAGATAGATGCCTCTGAATATGCTATTGGGGCAGTCCTTACTCAACATGGACATCCAGTGGCATATCACAGTGAAACACTTTCAGACACAGTCTGGAAGTACCCCACTTATGATAAAGAGATGTATTCCATTGTACAGGCCTGCCGACAATGGAAGCATTACATTTTGGGGAAGGAAACGGTCATCCACACAGACCACCGACCTCTGCAGTTCATACAGACCCAAGGAAAATTGCAGAATGATCGCCATCAGAAGTGGTCTACATACCTGCAACAGTTTCACTTGAATATCAAGTATAAAAAGGGCAGCACCAATAATGTTGCAGATTGCCTCAGTCGGCCACCGATCATGGCGCTAACCACCGTGCTCAACTCTTGTGGGCACGAGACTGCTGATTGGCCACTTCTCTACAAAAGCGACCCATAATTCGGCCACACATACCAGACACTCTTGGAGGGTCGGCATGTTGCAGATTTTCACCTCCAGGACACCCTATTATGCCACCTCGGTCACCTCTGTGTTCCTTCAAGTGAGCGTGCCAAGATGATTTGGGAAGCACACTACAGTCGAGCTGCTGGGCATTTCGGGGTCGAGAAAACAGTGGCAATACTGCAAAATTATTTCTATTAGCCGAATCTTCGACAGGATGTTGGGAAGTACATCCGATCATGTACTGCCTGTGCCATTGCCAAACCGGCCATTAAGAAGCATGGCCTCTATACCCCGTTGCCTACCCCTAGTCGACCTTGGGAATCCATTTCCATGGATTACATGTCAGGCCTTCCTTCCACTAAGCATGGAAATGACTATGTTTTTGTGGTCGTCGACAGGTTCTCGAAGATGGCCATTATGATGGCCTGCAAGAAGAATATCACAGCATAAGCCACTGCTAAACTCTTGTTTGAACGAGTGTGGGTGCACTTTGGGATCCCACAGTCTATCATCTCAGATCGGGACAGTCGGTTTCTCAGCACATTTTGGTCCAGTCTCTGGTCAACGCTGGACACCAAACTCACGAAGTCCACAGCCTTCCATCCTCAAACTGATGGCCAGACAGAGGTTGTCAACAGGATGATTGTGCACATTCTGCGCATGTATAACTCAAAGCATCCACGCACATGGGATGAGAGCCTCCCCTATGTTCAGCACAGCTACAACCGAGCTCTTCACAGCTCCACTGGCCATAGCCCTTTTCAGGTGGGTTTGGGATTCCAGCCACTATGCCCCATTGATGTGGCCATGCCCCTTGCAGCTACTCACATGAATTCAACTCATGTCCAGTCCGAAACAGATAAGGCCACCAGCTTCATTGAGCGCATCCAACATATTCGCCAGCAGGTCCATGACATTCTTGAGAAATCAAATGCCAAGTACAAGCAACGACATGATCAACACCGGGTGCCACAAAAGTTTCAGGTGGGCGACAAAGTCTGGTTGCATTTGCAAAAGGAACGCCTTACTGGAGCCTATCGGAAATTGAGACCACTCCGATATGGTCCTTACACCATTACTAAGGCTATGGGAGACAATGCATTTGAGCTCAGCATTCCCCCATTCCTTGGCCTGCACCCAGTGTTCAATGTGGACCGCCTTCGGCCATACTTTCCACCATTGCTAGACACATCCGACATTGCAGAACAGCTCAAACCCACAGAATTAAATCCAGATTGCATGGAACAAGCTGCAACTGATTGGATCATGGACACACAGATCAAGAACACTCGCCAACAGAATATCCAACTGTATCGAGTTGTCAAAGCAGGCCAACTCCTTCAGCAGGGCAAGTGGCTCACCAGGGAACAAGTTCAGCAGAAGTTTCCTCATCTCATGGAGGAGCTCAACGCAATGGGGACCATTGCTTCCTAAGGGGGGAGGAATGATCCAGGTGGATATTGGTGGCCACCTGCCAAGTCCACCTGGACCCCCACCATTGTCTTTCTCAGCATTTTCAGTTTCCTTAATTGTAGCACAACTTACTATTTTTAGCAGTTTTTCGGGTCCTAAACTTCCGGAGCCGTTTTGAGGCCCTAAATAACGTTTTTTGGGGAATCCAGGGGCAACATGGGTCCATGGAATGGACGGATGTTGCCCGTTCCAACAATGATAGTGCTCGGATAGATCTTTCTAATGAGCTATTGTACGCGTCAAACGGAGATCATATGCCAAAGTTACGACCCGGGAAGTTGATGTACCAATTTACCCCCAAACGGGGCCCACAGTTTGGTGTTTCATCTCCTAGGGTTAGGTTTTGGAATGTTAAGTGTTTTCCATTGTTTCTCAACAATAAATAGGCCTTCGAGCCTCATTGTAACACAGTTCAGAGGCATGTAGCCATCACATCTCTTCTCAGAGATAAGCTACCATCGCCCTAGCTGGTTTATTTCCATTTTTGGTTGTAAGCATATTTCAGTATTTTTCCATTAATGAAATGAAGTATTATTTCCGCTGCATCTTTGTGTATATGTTTATCTCTGTAATTTGTTGCGTTCTTGTTTAAATCCGTATCAAAAACGCCAAGCCGGTTCGTCAAAGGCTTCGATCGGTCAATCCTAGGAAAGTAGCAACCATTAAAGCTGAAGTAGAGAAGCTGCTCAAGGCAGGTTTTATATACCCTGTTCCTCTTACCGATTGGGTTTCTAATCCAGTCCCTGTGGATAAAAAGCAAGGAACAATCCAAGTATGCATCAACTTTAGAGACCTAAACAAAGCTTGTCCGAAAGATAATTTCCCCACGCCATTCATTGATCAAATTATTGATGAGTGTGTGGGTAATGAGATTTTTTCCTTCATGGACGGTTTTTCCGGTTATAATCAATTTTCTATCCCTCCTGAAGATCAACATAAGACAGTTTTTATATGTCCCTGGGGTACCTTTTCATATAGAAAGATGCCTTTTGGTCTTAAAAATGCTGGAGAAACTTTCCAGCGGGCCATGTCATATGCTTTCCATGAAATGAAATCTGGTTGAATCCCAACAAGTGCATTTTCGCAGTTACCTCTGGTTGGTTATTAGGGTTCATCGTGTCAAATGAAGGGATTCGGGTTGATCCCTTCAAGGATGAGGCAATAATTCAGTTGCCTCACCCATCCTCAATTCAGCAACTTCAAAGTCTTCAAGGGAAGGCTAATTTCCTAAGACAGTTTATAGCGAATTATGTCGAGATCACTAAGGGGTTTATGCATTTGCTACGCAAAGGAATTCCATTCGTGTGGGACGACTTTGCGCAACGATCGTTCGATGCTTTGAAAAAGGCCAAAGTCTATGCCCCGGTTTTGAGTCCACTGGATTATGGTAGGGACTTCCTTTTATATCTCGCTGCAGCAGAATCAACCATTGGTATGGTTCTCGTTCAGGAAGACGATGCTCTCACGGAACATGTGATTTATTATCTGAGCTGAGGCTTGATAGGTCCTAAACTTCACTATTCTCTGGTTGAGAAGTTGGCTTTAGTAGCTGTCCATGTTGTCCAATGGCTCTGTCATTATATCTTGATACACAAAACTTTTGTCTTAGCGGTGGGTCAATACATTTTAGTTTGTCCTCAGTATGCGAGTGATTGGGGGCAAATACAATCGATGGATAGTCATTCTACAAGAATTTGATCTCGAGTTCTTGTCCGCCAAGTCTAAGAAATCCATGTTTTTTGCCTAGCTAGTTTCCGAGCTACCTTCTGGAGAAGATACCATTTATGAGGAAAGTTTTCTCGACAAACATTTATTCCTCATCTCTTCACTCAACCCTTGGTATGGAGATATCATTGTCTATCTCCAGACTTCGAAGTTTCCCTCTACTTTCTCTAAGGATGAATGCCAAAAGTTAGGTCACCTGGCTAAAAATTATGTTATCATTGGTGATACATTATATCGTCGAGGGGTTGATTTCAATCCTTCGGTGCTATTTAACCTTAGAGGAAGCAGAGTCAGTGCTCAATGACTGCCACAATGGAGCTTGTGGTGGTCATCTATCAGGGCTTGCTACAGCCCAACATATCTTACATGCTGGCTATTTTTGGCCTTCGCTCGTCAAAGACTATGTTGAAGCGGTCAAACAGTGTCACCCCTGTCAAATATATACTCGGAAGATGCGGGCACATCCAGCTCCTCTTTTTCCCGTTGTCACTGTCGGTCCTTTTACTAAGTGGGGTATCGATTTTACAACTTGTAATCCGCCTTCAGTGGCGAATCACAAGTACATTATCGTGGCTGTAGACTGCTTTACAGAGTGGTCCGAGGCCATGCCCACTTATAAAAATGATAGTGAAATGGCAGCGTTGTTCCTTTTTAATCAGATTATCTCAAGATTCTGTATCTCGAGAGAGATTGTCACTGACCATGGCAGTCATTTCCAGAATCAACTAATGTCTGAATTGGCTCTTAAATTGGGTTTCTGGCAGGAACATTCGTCTCCTTATTATCCTTAGGCCTATGGATAGGTCGAGGCAGTCAACAAAACTCTTAGTATGATCCTGCAATGGACAATTGACCAAAATTGGTCCAATTGGCATCTTATGTTGTATCCGGCTCTTTGGGCATACCGAACCTCTGTGAAGACTATTACTGGTTCTACACCTTTTTAGTTAGTTTATGGGATGGAATCTATCTTTCCTATCGAATTTAAAATTCCATCTCTTAAGTTAGCTATTGAGCTCCTTCTAGAGACTTCTAGTCTCGAAGAGCACCTCCTTCATTTGGAACATCTCGATGAGCAGCGTCGAGATGCCGCCACAATCAATGAGGCTCATAAGAAAAGGGTTAAAACGTAGTATGATAAAGTTGTCCATCCTCGAGTCTTTTCTGAAGGCGACCTCATCTTGGTATACGACCAAGACAAGGAAACCTTGGGGGCAGGCAAGTTCAAGCCTATGTGGTACGGTCCCTTCATAATTAAACGAGTTTTAGAAAAATGGTCATATGAGTTAATCGATTTTGAAGGAAACAAGTTGGCGGAGCCCCGAAACAGGCTCTACCTCAACAAGTACTTTGATTAAGTAGCAGCTAGGCAATGGCTTCTTTGTACATTGTGTATATTTGTACATATCTCATCAAGAGTTTTTGATATCAACCCTTTTTTGTCTGTTGTGGCAGGTGTTGATGGATGACTTGGTCTATTTTGGATTCGCTGATGGTGCTAGTCGGCACACTCGGAACCTCGCTTCCGCAGCTTGGGTACTCTACTATCCAACTGGTCAGTTGATGGTATCAAGGAGAGTATGCATTGGTCCCGCTTAAAATAATATGGCTGAGTATATTGTCGTCATTAATTTACTATCCAAGGCAATTTCTCACAAAATCGACTCGTTGGTAGTTTATCTTGATTCACAATTGATAGTGTCACAATTCAATAACATTTATCGGGTAAGGGATCCATGTTTATATCGCCAGTATTTAAGGGTGAGGTTGTTGCAAAGATCGTTTACTTATATTAATTATTTTCACATTCCAAGATCTCATAATTGGTTAGCTGATTCTATCGTTAATCAAGCATTAGACTGGCACATCAATCATTCATCACAATAAAATCAAGCATAAAAAATTCGAACTGTATATATATATATATATATATATATATATATATATATATCATAAAACATCTCAAGTGTACATAAGTCTGTCCAAAATAATTGGGACTCAAATGCCCATAATCATGTCTAGTACATCTAATGACCCGACTTAGGATGAGCAGCTAAGTAGGCAACTACTGCATTGCCCACACGCCTAAGAGTGCGGACCCAATCTCGTGGCATGCCAACCACATGACGTTGCATATCTACTGTAAGATCCTCTACGGCTGCCATCGGTACTCCGTGAGTCAGTCTCACCAAGTGTCGTTGAATTGTGTGAAGTAGTAGCTCTGTGTCTGCAGCTACCTCTTTGGCCCCTCGGCGGCGACGTCTATGCTGTGGGAACTCATCTAGTCATACCGGCCTAATATCTGGAACATGATCATCATATTAGTCATTTGAATCCTATCAAAAAAAAGTTTCCAAATTCATTATTATATTTGAAAAATCCAAAAAATCATAAAAAAAAACACTTACCAATTTCGCCCCATGCTGCGGTTGGTGGTAATACTAGATCGGGATCTCCTTGGAACTCCAACCCAGCATAAGGGTAGTCATCTATGGCAATGATCTGATGCTCCCACCAGGATAATAAGTCATCGTCAAATGCAGTCCATGGGACATCCCCACCTCTTAGACGTTTCATTAAGTTAGCCCACCTGCCCATGCGTGGATCTCGTGGGGCGCTGATTGAAACCGCTACTCTAGGGCGGAGTGCAGGGACCCTCTCAAAAAAGAAAGAACACAAAATAGTCCCATATCCGAAGTTTTTGGTCTGCCCTCTCTTGATGGAAGTGAGTTGACTTTTCAAGCTAGCCAGAAGAGGAGTACACCAGTCAAACACAGTGGTGAGATAGTCTACCGCCAAGCTCATGCTAGCCATGATGCTTGGTGCAGAGAAGCTGATCCGTTCAGTCTAGCTATGGTGAACAAGATTATCCTCAGCGATAAACTCTCCACATGTGTGGTTTAAATTTGACTTCCAACCTTTTTTGGATGTCTCGGGCAATATATATGTATTTAGTCCTCGATAGAGAGAATGCCTTATGTCCTTCCCCTGGAATGTACTGCCTCTCCCCTTCAAGAAAGGCCTATGATGAAATAAGTATCTTCCACTTCTATCCCGAGTGACATCTAGTCAATCATAAATGCATCATCCTCGATACTCCAGTAATCAATGAGCATCTCAAGTAGACGTGTGTTTGCTTTCATATTTGTCAATTTGAAGAATTTTAGCAAACCACATCCCTATAAGGCATCCAAAGCATTGGGATCGTTCATGACCTCATCATCCACTGCGGTATGCTCTCTTTCTCGCCAAGTGACTGACATCCTTAAGAAAAAATGATTTTAGACCATTAGTTTTTTTGTTTGAAATGTTCGTGGCGTATACGCAGGTCCATTTACACACAGTCGCGTGTAGGGCTTGCGTGTACGTTGGTTTAATATATCCAACCCATGTATATGCCACGAGGAAATTTTTGACAAAAAATTCAATGGTAAAACATAAATTAAAAATTCTAAAACTAGTCACAATTGATTGCAAGACAAGTATAAGTTACCTGGGGATTTTGGAAGAATCTGAATGGTTGAATTTGGCGTATGGAAAAGTTTGCTCCTTTTGCTCCACTTCTCTACTCTCAAACTCAAATGGTGAAAATGGTGAGTCCAAAAACTCTTTTATAGGCTTTGAAAATGCAAACTTTTTTGAAAACTTAATTTTGTTTGGTCTCATGTAACTTTTAACATGGGAGCTTGGAATGTCGAGAATGGTTTGACTTTCAGGACATTTTGGATGTTTTTTCGACGGTTTCGAGACTGTTCCATGACTGCTAAGCCATCATGGCAGGTATCGTTTTCTCACTGGCATATAGGTTAGGGAAGCCATTTTTTCCATTGCATTATGCATACTAGCCTCCATTTGTCGATACACTTGCCATAGGGTCAATCCCATCGTGTTATGGTTCGTAAACCATCTTCACTCGCTGATTCTTTAAATCATGACACGATGGTAGAAGCCATCCTTTACATGGGCATCGTAGTTAGCACCTCACTGACATTTATTTCCCATGCTGCTGTGATTTGAGTAGGCTCGGGAGTCCTTTGTAGTCCCGCCATGACTTATGCGATGAAGAATCATTCCTCTTTGCTTCTTCGCTTCTTTCTGGCCTTATACCCTAGAGGCTCCTTTGTGTTGAGTTGTACTACTGCATTGCATTTCGACTATTTGCACCTTTTGGCCTTGAGCCGTCATCACTTGGACTCGTGTTTAAGCCAACTTTTGACCATGATGAATGCAAAATCAAACTTGCATACCTTTAACTTCTGCAACTTGACACACCTTGACCCGTGGAAGGAACACACCTTTGAGTGTCTTTGACCAGTTTTCACCTCCCTGCATTGAGCATAGGAACATTCCAATCCCAGGAACTAGATCATTTACTTCACCGACACTCGTTCTTTCCACTGTACTATAGCATTCTTTTATTCTTTTTCCAGCTTAACAGAAAAAGACAAAAAAAAACTATATATTCCAAAAAAGAGTGGGAACGGGACAATATTTCCATTTATTATTGGCATCTAGAGTCAGTCGTGTCGCCCTTGAACAAGCACTCAAAAACAAAGTCTCCTTTGTTTGGGAGGGATTTAGTTTGAATTAACTATGCCTTAACCTTGTTATTGAGTCAGTTCTCCCCTGATTGGTTATCTCTTCCACTCATATGGAGGGTTCATTCGTGCCTCCTGCATGACAAACTTATACAGAGTCATCATATGCTGCCACATAGTCACATTGAGTTGTGCTTTTGTTCAAGGGAAGTTAGCCTAAGTCGGCCTCTCTGCGGTGTCTCTTGACTCATTTTTCAATCGGCCATCCCTGGTTGTCAGTATCATGTCTATCGTCACATCAACTATATTGGTCCTTTACTCATGCCAGTTTGAGAAGGTCTCCATTGACTTCTTGCTGGTGGGTCTTGTCCTTATCGATGATGAGATCTTGCTCTGACGAGAGGCCTAGAGCTACAACCTGGCCCTATTTTCATTATTGATAGGTCATCTTGTGCTCAGCATCGATCAGTATCATGGGTCTTTGACTGAGTGGTTTCCCTTGTGTTTGACATCAGCTTACATTATCACACATTGGGATTCGTGTAGTACCTTGGTTTCCATTTGACCCTATTGGTGGATACCACGCCTCTGTGTCAGCTTTCGTTATTGGTTGGTTCAAAGGGTTTCTGTCGTGTGCTAGCCACATCTTGTGTACGCTGGAAACGTACTTCGGTCAGGTTACTACATCTTTTGTGTTCGATTCCTTCCACATTATTGGCCTACGGGTTACACTCACACTAGATTGATGAAGGATGCCTTAATCCCTTCCTTCTAGCGGATCTTTCCTTATCGACTTCGACTCATTGCTCTGGGACAAAGATCTAGAGTCCATTTGGCAATACCTTAGGGTTTGCAGTCATTAGTGGCATATCCTTCGCTATCGACAGTGGGAAACCATCATTGTCTCCTAATTGATAGATTCTTACAGGTGTTCGACTTCAGCTCATCCACTCACACTTGTTAGATTGTACTGGGTACCTTGATGCTCATTATCATTATCAGTGAGTAGTCTCGCGTTTGTTAATGGTATACATCAATGACCGGTAATCAAATGATTTCTCACATGGTCGACTTCAGATCATTTATTCCCATGGTGTAGAAATGTACCATAGTGGTCGGTGAAGACCTCAGGTTGTATCAGCATTCATTGGTTCACTTGACAGTTGCTCCTGTTGCTTCTTGTTGATACCATTCCACCTTATATGTTGCAGTCAGTCATGGCGACATTCTATATGTTGGCACTTGAGTTTGCAATGTAGTACCATCCTATTCCATCATGTTCATTTGGTACCTTTTTGTGATCAGTCTTTGATATCAGTGATCTGGTTCATTCTTCAGCATCATTGACACTCTTATATGTGATATACAGACATGTACTTGTTCGATCGTATCAGATGATCCATTATGTATTTTCCAGTTCTGTATACTTGTATACTTAGTGGATCCGCTTGTACTTGATATGCAGACATGCTGTACTTTCTCTGAGCATGGGTATGCCCACCTCAGATAGTGTTTCTTTCTTATCTCCTTTTGTGGCTTGGCAGGCTGAACTTTGGTGAAGTCCTTCTCAGTTTTTGACAGATTTCCTTTCCATGTACTTGGTTAATACATTTCAGCCATCATGTACCCCTTCTGACCTCATATATTAGGGGGCATCTGTTATAGCTCCAAATCTCACTCTTGACGTTTGTGATGCTACACTCATGGCCTAGGGCAACCCCTCCTTCGAGACCTAGTCCAAAATTTAAAAAACAGTGTTTTATTCCCTATACGCGACATTGCCCTGAGCTAAACACGTGTGTACGCGGGTCTGTTTATACCCAACCTGCGTATATGTCTTAAAACACTTAAAAAAAATAAATCTCCTTAATTTCGGGCGAAGATCAAGGGGTTTTATGTACTGATTACCTATTGGTGCCCATGGCCCAACTGTTCCCAACGAATTCCCAACTAAAAAACTACTTTGGGAGAAGTATAAAAAGGCTTCAATGGGAAGGCCCAAGGGAGGAGAGGAGAGAGAGAAAGGTTACTATGTTGAGATTTCCCTGACCAGGTCTGAAGATCCTAGTGCCTCCTACACTTCCCCCATTTACAGGAAACCCTTGTTTCCTTGTGTGATGATGTCTATCTACTACTTGAGATATCATGGAGTAAGTCATGGAAGGAATTTGTTAAAGTCTTGAGACTGGACGAATCCGGAGGATGGTTCCGCTTGGAGCCTGCGAAAGGACAAATCAGGTGAAATTATTCCTTTTTGTACTTTATTTGTCTATAATAAAAGAGACACTTGTCTTTGTTCCTGATATAAATCTTCTTCATGTTTATGATATCCATGTTATGATTCATATATGAATGGTTGTTTAATTGCATAACTAGCTACCTTTCAATATATATTATGAAGATGATTTCTTTATGATGTTTAGTCCATATACTACTGTACTTTCTTGAATTAATTTTTTTGCAGGTTGAAGGACCAAAAGTAACTCCAAGAGGGTTTAGACCCTGGTAGGATCTTCTCAAACAAAGGACCCCCGGGTACACCCCTTATCAATAGTTTTCTTATATTATCATTATGGCTGTATGGAATGTGTGTTTCTATGTGTGGACAACCTCTGATCTGCTAGGGTATCAACCCAAGACCCAAGGGGAATTTATCCCTTAACAGAATGCTTGTAAGTCAAATGTTTAATTCATAATCTAAACCAGAGATTGACTGAAGCATCATTCATCTACTGTGAAATTGCAGAGCAAGAGCAGTTCAAAAGCTACTTGGCTAACTTCAGGCTCTGTCTATAGTTTATAAAACAAACAAACATCTATTTGATCCCCAGCGGAGTCGCCAATTTGTTTCTGGGAAAACTAGTGTCTTTTCGAACGACTACCCCCCTAAGTTTGGCAGCTACCCTAGAAACAACAGTTTAAAGTAATTCACGATTTATTCTATGTATAATAGATAAGAGAAAGACAATGGAACCAACCTGGAACTTCCGCTTAATCCCTTGCTTGATCTTTCTCCCCCTTGACAAAGCTTGCAACTCCTCCCCATACTTATCCCACTTGGAGAGTACCTGTGGAAAACAGTAACAAAGAACCGTCAAAGCATCTTCATCTATTATAACATAAACATTACAGAATCAAATATATAATGAACATACAATGGCATTCACAAATGATAACATTCACAATTGCACAATCATATGGAAGGAAACTTGAAGAACTTTATTAAATAGAAGGGAGAATTACAACCCAATTGTCTGATCTAGCATCATCCTCCCAGCATCAATCCATCTTCACCTCATGAAATAGCAAGATCACACCAACAATACAATTCTCTTTCCTCAAATACAAACTATCAGCACTTCCTTGCAATTCACAATATTCCAGCCTCTAGATCTCTTAGATGAGGGATCAATTTATAGATGTGTGCAAGGGTGTGAGTCATCTCTAGGGTTTGATTAGTGTCATTCCACTTGTTACATTTGGTTCCATAAGAGAAGAGATAACTGAAGTTTAGATCTCGTATTCATCCTTGGGCGAATTCATAGAGGCAAGTGGCAGAGGGGAAGTTTCTAAAAGATTCTATGAGCATTCACTTAGAAAATTGTCATAGACATTTGTCCATCCTTGCTCATTGCACCCTATAGGAGGCCTAATCAGTATGCATCATACCTGAGCAGTGTATCACTTACTATGCATCACACCTGGCCAGTGTAGCAATCAATATGGTTCAGTTTAGGCCATTTCTGGATGGTTTTTCAGGTTGAACTTTTGGGGAATGATGTAATCAGATGACCATGTTCTTTTAGGGTATGAAACAAATATTTTAGGGGTTGATGAGCCTTATTTTATTCACATATAAGTTTGGGGTTGAAGTTCCCAAATATGTCTATAACAAGGTCCAAGCACATCGATATCCGATAGCATCATCTTCGAGAATGTCTGGTGAAGAGGATCATGTTTTTGTAGTGTGTTTCGACCGAGGAGCAGGATGCAGATATTTTGACTAAGGCATTGTCAAAATGCAAATTCGAGTTCCATAGAGACAGGATAGGGGTGACAGATAATCCCTTTCTTGTTGAGAGGGAGTGTTGAAAATAGCAACAAGAAATGATAAAAATAGCATTGCTATTAATAGCATTTGGGGATACACTCCAATTTTAATTAGTCCCTAAATTAAAATTGTGAATTAAAATTTGAATTTGAGCTCAACAGCTGTTTGTAAAATAATTAATTAATTCATCTTGAGTTAATTAGTTAGAGAAAATCAAACATAATGTCTATGTGAAGGCATGCAACAGTTATCCCTTTGATTGAGGAAGTTATCCCTTAATTAAGGAGATCAGGATGAGTTGTACTTTGGGTTGTAATTAGTTAGCTTAATTAACTGAGTTGAGTCCAGTTAGATTAGTTCTAACAGTTTGTGGAACTGATTGTGAGTTCAATTAATCAATGCATGCATGCATGCATGCAACTAGTGTACTTTAGATAATTGAATATTCTCTCATAAATAACTCATGCATGTCAGTTCAGACAGAGACCTAGTTGAGATCAAAGGATGGGACAGTGTACTATCAGTTGCAGGAATATTCCCATGAGGATATCTCTTGCATGCAGAAGGAATTATTTCCTTGAGGATTTCACAATTATTTCTAAGGTTGATGAGCAGTGTGTGAGGTAATTACACACAGGTGGCAGCTTGAGGACCCAGGAGAAACTGCGCAAGGAAATAGGAGGCTTGGAGGACTGAAGGAAGGCATATGTGTTGTCTATTCTATCTATGAGCAGTAGTGAGGGATTGTACTGAGAGCTAGATAGCTTGTAAGTTAAAGCTTTGTGTAATCTTGAGACATTTCCACTTGTATGATAATACAGATAGCAGGGTTTTTAGCTGAGGCTTTCCCCAAAGTATTCTTCTGTGTTTCATGTGTGATTGATTTCTTCTTCATCTGTTATATGCGTTCTATTTGATCTTGCTTAAAATCAATAAAGCTTCCGCAAGTTTGTTGTAGAAGTAGATCAATTATTTTGCTTTAGTTACATTGCATTATCAGGTGATCTACAGTGAGAATTTCTACATCCCTATAATTATAGTTTTAGCAGAGAATCTCTTTTAAGATTTCTCCTAGTCCAAGTAATGCATAGGATGTAATTTTAGACTCATAACTCATGCATGAGATATAGTTTTAGATTCAACTACTAAATATAAAACCTTCATTTTTTTACTAAAGTGAATTAGAAAATATAATTACTTTTTTAAAATTAGATATCTCAAACTACTTATCGCATGTTTACACTAAACGTGTGTGGAAGTTCCAATATGAGCTATAGTTTTGAACACTAAGTAGGGTGGTTAGGCCTCCACCTAGGAGGATGAAGAACTTGTAATGTGTCGCATCTAGAATTTTCTTAGTACTGTGCAAAGCCATGCCCAATCCTTGGAATTCACCAATTCTAAAGTAGTTTACTTGGTGACCTAGGCTAAAATCAACCCATAATTTCCTAAGGAACATAAAGGGACCTCCCTATTACTATAGGGAGGGTTACTAGAAAGAATGAACCACCTATACATCTAATTGTCTACAAAATATTGATAAATGTACTAGTCTATGCAAATGCATTTTTTGTGGTTGAAGGCTATGCTTTAGTTATAGGGTCAATAAACATCAAGTCATGAAATCTTGTTTTGAAATGTTCATGTTTCTAAACAACATAGGAACTAAAGAATGGTTCATGCTCTCAGCAGTCTATGGCCCGCACATCCCAATTGAAAAGGAAAACTTCCTAAAAAGTATAAAGACCCTAAACCAAATGCATGACGAAAAGCTATGGCTGATAGCAGGTGACTTCAACCTGATAACATCATTAGAGGAGAAAAAAGGAGGAATTAGAAGGGAGGAGCCAGAAATGGAACAATTCAGGGATATCTAAGAAGAACTACATCTGGTGGACATCCCAACAATTAATGGAAGGTAAACGTGGAAAAATAGACGAGGAGGAAATAGGAAAATTGTGTCTCGCCTTGACAGATTTTTGGCAACAAAAAACCTCATCAGCAAAGATTTTTACTATGAGGCATCCATCCTACCATGCTTGGGCTCAGATCATTGGTCGATTAGATTAGAAGTGGATATGAAACAAGGGAAAATGAAGAGACCCTTTAAGTTTGAAGCTTTTTGGTTAAGAGACCCGACCTTCCTTGGAAAACTAAAGGAATGGTGGAAAGAAAGTGAGAAAGAAGGAAGAAACCTAATGCATACTTTCCAACTCCACCTCAAAGATCTTAAAGGTAAAATTAAAAAATGGAACATGGAAGAGTTTGGTAACATACAACAGGATCATGAACTGATTCAGGCAAAGATGAGGAAGGTACAACAACAGATAATAAATGATGGAAGAATTGAAACCCTAGTGGAGGCAAAAGGACAACTGCTAAAAAATTAGAGGAAAGGAGGCAGCAAGAAGAGATCCTATGGAAATAGAAATCAAGAATTCAGTGGTTGAAGGAAGGTGAAAGGAATACTAGATTTTTTCACAAAGCGATGATTCAACACCGACAACATAACAGGATCTTCTCCTTAGTGGACCAGGAAGGAAATCATCTCATCCAAAAGGAAGATATGGAGAACTTGCTAGTCCACCACTTTCAAAACTTGCTGATAGAAGCCAACATAGATAGCATAGAGAATATATCCAAATTAACTAGGCATATCCCCCAATTAGTGACCAGGGATCAGAACCTAGCCCTACTAAGGGAAATCACCAAGTCATAAGTGGAAGAACTTATCAAAATACTTGCGAAAAACAAAGCACCAGGCCCATATGGGTTCACAGTCGAGTTCTTTGAGGAAACGTGGCCGTTCATGGGAGATGATATAGTGGAAATCGTGGAGGAGTCCCAATGCAATAAAAGAATTCATCCAACCCTAAATTCCACTTTCCTTGCTCCTATCCCCAAAACCAACCACTCTGAAGAACCGCAAGGATTCAAACCAATAGATATCTATAATGTGATATATAAAATAATGGCCACAATCATGGTAAATTGCCTAAAACCTATCTTGCTTGGATTAATCTCCCAAGAATAGGCGGGCTTTGTCAAAGGGAGACAAATTGTGGACGGAATTGTTACCGCCCAAGAGGCAATACACTCCTTGAAGAGCCAAAAAACAAAATGGTTGATGATAAAACTAGACTTATCGAAACCTTATGATGGCCTGAGCTGGAAGTAATTACAAGGTATCCTAAAGGCGTTTGGCTTATATTCTAGATGGATAAGCTAGATATCATCGATGATCTCGACCCCGGTGTTCTCAATTCTCCTTAATGGATCTCCTACAGAGGAGTTCAATGCAATGAGGGGGCTTAGACAAGGTGACCCAATGTCCCCATTCCTGTTTATTTTGGTTGCTGAAGGATTAGGGAGATATGTAAAAGAAAAAGTGAAAGGTGATCAATTTACAGGTCTCAAAATGTGGGGCAATGATTTGTCGTTAACACATCAATATTTTTTCAACGACATACTGATGTTTGGGCAAGCAACCCTCAAGGAAGCTAGAGGCCTGATCAAAATCCTGATTGATTTCAAGAGCACCTTTAGGATGGAGATCAATAAGGATAAGTCGGACATCTTTTTCTTCAATACTACAGCCCCATCTCAAGCCTTTCTAGCAAGAATTATGGGATTCCGCATAGGAAATCTCCCTTCAAAATATTTAGGAATTCCGCTAAGTGTACACAAAATCAGAGTGGCAAATTGGAAGACTCTACTGGAAAAAATCCAAGGGAGAATGTAGAACTGGGCCTTCATATCACTGAATATGGAAAGTCATGTTATATTGCTAAAAGTAGTGCTCCAGTACATTCCGATCTACTAACTATCTAGTCAAGTTGTCCCCAAAACGGTGTGCAAAGGGATGATCGGCATCTTTAAGAAATTTTTGTGGCAAGGGCCAAAAATAGAAAAAAAAATGGGCCCTGCTATCATGGCCCTGGCTTAGCAAGCCATTAAAAGCAGGAAGGTCGGGTCTCAGAGACCCATATACTCTAAACCAAGTCATGGGGGCCAAGCTATGATGGAGATGGGTTCAGGGAGGAAAAAATCTATGGAAGGAAATATGGGGGAGGAAATATGGAATGCCACGATCGATCGAAGGAAGGCTAAGAGTCTAGGAAAACATCAAGGGATCGGCCATATGGAATTTAGCATCAGAAAATAGGGAACTGATAAGAACTCACAACTTCTAGGAAATAAGGGGAGGAGACAAAGCCAATTTCTGGAATGAGGCATGGCAGTAGAGAGAAAAATTACATAATAGACCTGATCTGGGGGAAATATGTCAATTCACCAATAACCTTGCAAAACAGACAGTGAAAAATTTTTGGAGCCCGGACACGGGAGAACATTGGAGAAAATGGAAGCAGAAACAAGACTGGCTGGATGCTCCTGAATCCATTCAGTGGGAAACATATGAGAAAGAGATGGAAACCCAAAAAATTGCAATCTTGGAAGGTCCATATATAATAAGATGGGGGTACAAAATCAAAGGGATGTTCACCATTTAAGAAGGCTACCACCTATATGCAGCACACAGCACACTAACAGCAGCAAGGGCCACCTCTATGGGATAAAATATGGCAAGAAAAATTATGGCCGAAAATTGCTTTCTTCCTATGGATAAGTCAGCATGGTAGAGCACTCAATTGGGATCAACTCTAGATAAAGGGACTACAAGGACCATTCACCTGTATCACTTGTGTCGGACACTCAGAATCAATGGAACATCTAACAAACGCCTGTAGCTATAGCGAAATCCTCTAGAAAAACCATGAACAACTTTTCGGTCTTAGTGACAAGGATCAAACAAGCATGAAAGAAAAAATGGATAAATGGAGAAGGAAGCCTTATAAGAACCCCATTCTGAACCGTGCCTATCTGATATCATTAGGATTCCTACTCTGGGCAGTGTGGAAGGAAAGAAACAAAATAATCTTCAAAGGGGAAAAGAGAACAATAGTAGAATTATGGGGAATGATTGTCCATAATATAAGAGAAATGATCCTAGCTGAGAACTGGTACCCAAAGGACTGGGAAACCAATCCTCAGGAAGGTCGAATAATGGCAGGATTAAGCCTAAAACCCAACATGTTGAATCCTAACTCGTGGAAACAAAATTCCCTTCCCTGCGAGTCTCCAAACATTTTCGTGCGGCCTCAGAAAGACTTCATTAAACTCAACTTTGACGGAGTTGCGAAAGGGAACTCGGGGGTAACTAGATTCGTAGGAGTGTCCAAAGATAAAAAAGGAAATATCATCCATCTATTTGCTATGGATTGTGTTAATAATGAAGCAAAGAGAAAGCTTTCAGAGAATTCAGGTGTAGGGAGACTCGAAGCTGGCAATAGAAATGGTGAAAAAACTACAGCAAGGAACCAAATGGGAGAAAATAATCCAAAGTTGGAGGAAGGTACGACTAGTCCAAGAAATAGGAAATCTAATTTGAAGGATAGATTACATTGTTCTGACGAATGTCCGTAGATCAGGTAACGTGGTAGCAGATAACCTAGGCAACTGGGCGCGTGTGTTGTGGGGAAAAGTATCCGATGCGGATGACCCTATCCCTACTCTAAAGGTGACAGTCTTTAGCAACAACTGAAAGTAAAGTTTTGATGATTTCCTTTATGAAAGTACAGAGAGAATGAAGAAGGATTAACCAACCTGGTGTCTTTCGCTTAGTCGATCCTTGTCCTCTCTCTTTGTCTCTTGTTCCCAGCTCTTTGCTCTCTTTGCCGGTCCAGCTACACACAGATCCTGCACAAAACAAGAGAGCAAACTACAAGATACATGTACTCATAACTGAAGCATGGATTAGGATGAATCAAATATACATGTAAATACAATACATCAATGCAATACAAGTATATAGGAGAACATGCAAAACTTTATTGATAGAAGTAACAGGGTTCTGAGAAGGTTACAACCAATGATGGCTCCAATCCAGCAGCACCTCCCCAGCAGCAAGAACTCTCCTCTTCGCCTCTAGTAAAACAATCACCCAATAGCTCTAACTGTAAACCAACAGCACCTCCTTGCTTTACACAAAATTCCAGCCTCCTTAGACCTCATAGAAGAGCTCTATATATAGGAGAGAAGAAGAGAGGATGAGTCAGCTTGAGGCTGGCATAGAGCTGACTAGTGTCCTCTCCCTCTTCAGTTAAACTTCAGTCCTTGAGTCCACTTGGAGATCCTTGCTTACACATGGTGATCAAGTACCTCTTACTCATCACAGGGCGAATCTCATGAACCAAGTGTCAGTTTGGAAGCTTCCTGGGAAGTTGACACCTTGCAGGATGACTGTGCCACTTGGCCAATCTCGCCCAGCGCAGGTAGCCTTCATTGATCTTGACTTCCAGCGCAGGTACAAGGAGGGACAGTTGCATTCCAGCGCAGAAGCTCAATGGAGCAGCTGACATGATCCAAAATAAGCCTGTTTTGAAGTGTTTTCAGGTGGAGAACTGATTGGAAGTGTTGTTGTTCGATGACCTTGTTCTTTTAGGGGTAAGAACAACATGTTTAGGGACTGAGGATCCCTGTAATTATTGACATTTCATGCTCCATGTCGTGAGGCACAAAAATGTCTATAACAGTTGCCCCCTAAAGTATGAGGCCGTTTATCGGGTGAAATGCTTTATCTAGAGGGTCCGAAGTTCATTCCAGTGCTGAGGATGCGCCCTGTAATACAATACAATACAATACATTATTTTTCATTCTGTTTTCATGATCTAGCTGAGGCGGGCATTCCCATGCTCAGCTTTTATAAATACATTTTGGTACATATGACAGACGATCGTCTGGTGGTAGACCGATAATTTTCTGCTGAAATTATCATCCTTTGAATAGGATGATCATCTGCTGCAATGATGTACATGACAAATGCTTTTATATTTCCTGAATATATATCGCAGCCCGGATGGATGAAACTAGATCCGGGGTCTTCAAACTCGTTCGATCTTCACTCTAAGTACAAGTCGATCCATGTGAGAATTGCGCTGAAGTCGAACATGGAAAGACATCGCTTGATTACCGGTCAATAATGAAAACCGTTAACAAGCGCGAGAGGAATCACCAATAATGACGATGACCCTCAAGGTACTGCAGTACAATTCACGTGGCGTGAATAAAGGACTTGGCGTCGAACGCCACGCAAAATCTTCTGGTCGAAGGTCATTGATGTATACCTGTCGCCGGAAGTGAGAAACTTGCCATTGAGGCATGCAAGCTTCAAAGTACTGATGGGGGTGTTCCTAGATCAACTTCTTGGATAATGAGCTGAAGTCGACAAGAAGCGATCCGCCAAAGGAGGGCCTTAATGAATCCCACAGCAATGACACGGAACGGAGCTAATGACTTTAGTGGAAGTGAAAACAAACTGTGACATATGATTCAGGGTGGCGATCATGAATGGATGAAGGATAATGTATGGCAGTGGATGGGACACGGTTGACACTTTCAGAATGACCCCTCTTGAACATATAACGACACTGATGCGATGGATCGGTAGCATTACCCCAAATGCGGATGGTTTGGTGAGGACCATGGCGATGAGACCGGTGAATGAAACAACCCAACCCGATGTGGTACGGAAGAAAAGTGTCATGTTCAAGAGTGACTTGCTACCATTAAACTTTGATGTTCTCCCAATTTTTCCCCAGTCATTTCTGACCAGTACCTCTTTATTTTTGTCAAGCTTGAGGAGGATAACATATGCTTGTTCTATAACCTGCCCTTCGGGCAAGCCCATCGCCATGATTTAACGAGCCTAGCGATAGGGAAACTCGTTCTCGTCTAAAGACAAGTTTGTCGCTACTTAATCATTTTAACGAGTCTAACGACAAAGAAAACTCGGTCCTTTTCATTTTTAGAGAGTCTGAAAAGGTACGGAAAGTCAACTCCATAATTCCTTTTTCGTCAGCAAATCCCTTAAGTCCGAAAAAGTATAAAACAATACAGAAGGGACGGCTGTTCGGTACTTTTAACGAGCCGAACAAGACAAGCGCTCGATCCTTTTGTGCAATAATCCCTCAGGTCCAAAAAGATTAAAATTTAGAGGAGGGATAGCGTTCCGGTCATTTAACGAGCTGGAAGGCCAAAACTCGGCAAACTTTTCATATTTTACGAGTCAGTGAAAAGAGCTGAAAGAAGACTCGTCTTTTGAGGAACGAGTGATAAACAGGGATAGCAACAGATTCCAGGTACAGGTTGGAATTTTCCAATCACAGCAGTGTTACGAGGATGGCTAGGTGGAATCACTCTTAGCAGCTGTTTCTCAAAAGAGGTAAACACACAAATGGAAGTGAATAATCGGCCAAATGAACAGTGGAGGTGATGGATGACAACACGATCAAGGTTCTTATGGCTAATGAATTTACGATCTCAAAAGGTTATTTACCGGTTCATTTTTTCCATGAGCTTGAACTCTGGGGGAAACTTTTGCTCACACTTTTCTATTTTTTAACGAGCATAGATTCAGTCATAAAACTGCTCGAATTTTGCGTTTATTTTTTAACGAGCATGAACTATATGCTAAAACTGCTCGATATACCAGTCATAAAAAGAACGCCTCCCGTAAGGACCAATTTTTATAGAGCTTATGCCTTACCACAGCTATGCTCACTTTGGCAAATTTTACTTCTGCCCCACAGGCTTCTTTCATGCAAGTTTGGAAACGGCTAATCTTAAAACCAGATAAATAACCGCCCCTAGCTTGCACTCCAGAAGGTTTGCATGCCCCCAGGTATAGGATAGAATTTCGAGGCTGCCCCTCCTCTCCCCTACCTCTGCTTTTCTTTGGGTGTTCACAGTTACTTGTCATCTTGCCAATCTAATGCTAACGATACTTGTCTTCTCGTTATTCTAAGGGGTCTTACGCAGTACTCAGGCTTCCCGTCGGCCCACTTTTAACAAACAGCTATTTGTGACAATAGAAGAACACCACTCAAAGATAAAACATTGGCATTATTGAGGGAGGCTTGCCTCTTTCTTATTATTCCAAAGATGGTTCGATTTGCTGCCGCAAATCAATCTCTTTCTTCGGCGATGTCTAACGTTGGGTTACTAAAGATGGTGACCACCCGTTGTAGCAATAGAATCTCTTTGAAGGCTGCCCCTGCTTATCCTTCAAAACATTTGTTTTAATGGGCGAGGCTTGAATTCAAAGACGGTTACTACTTGTTACCGCAAACGGTCTTCATCTTCGGTGTCCCTATTACCTAGACAAGGGGAGCGAGAAGCCAATTATCTCACTCACATAACTTTGACAAAAGAATATTATTCCAGAACAACCCCACTTCCTTCGGACGGGGTACGGACTAGTCATATTCTTCTGCGGAAATTCTTTCTTATACCCGGGGTTTCTTCTGCCCGAAGCAGACCAGGGTGAATGCCCCCTGGGTCCTAGTCTTTCTTTCCGAATCACTCGCGCTCATCGGGAAGGAGGACCGGGGGTGGAGGCAAATCTTGAGTGAACAGACCATTTAGGAATGGTATTTGACTATTTGCGATGCGAGATCCCGGAAACGAAAGTTGGTCTACGAGCTTGACCACCCTTCCTTCGTGTGGAAAACACATTACTCTAAAGAGTGAGGAGACTATCGCTCCCATGCAATAAATATAGTCGCGTCCAAGGAGTAGGTTATAATCCAAGGGTCCTTGAACTACCAACACGTTCATCCTGACGGTCTTCCCTTTCAATGTAACAGGTACATCGGGGAGGATCCCTAATGGTCGACTGGTTCCTTTATCAAAACCTGAGAGATTTCTCAACTCAGGTAAAAGCGCTGGGGAACCCAGTGCTTTCCAAGCAACAGAGGAAAGGATACTCACAGACGCCCCTTCATCAATGATAGTACCAGCCATAATCATTCTATAGATCTGGACAATGATTCTGAATGGTATACTGGCTGGTAACCGGGGTCTGCCTAGTTGATTCCAATCAAAGGATACAACCAGGTTGCTTGGTGGTGGGACCGAATATACGGCCGGATATGACTCTGATGATGTTCCTTCCTGCGATAAAGGAATGGGCGCATTGCCCTGATGCTCATCGGAGTCGGTGCTGATGAAAAGAACCTGGATGGTGTCATCTTTATTCTCTTCAGTGAGGGTGTCGCATGAAGACGACTCTTCGGCGACGGTGTCATTTGAAGACGGGTCTTCAATGACGGAGTCATTGGACAATAGAACCTCTGAAGGAAGAACCGGGTCAACTGCCGTTTCGACCTTTAGACTTTCGTCTGGTCTGGATTCAGTAGGTTCATTCTCAATGACCGACACTTCAGCTGAACACTTGAGCGGGCCAGCTGGATTTTCAACTATCGAGGGATTAGGCACGAGTTTTTGGTATCCAGGAGGAAGTCATAACGGTGATACCGGACGATCTTCCAAAACTCTCTTTGCCTCATCTAAGAATGGACATTTGTGGATGGCATGATTGCCTTCACACAATAGACAGGGTGATCTTGGTCCCCTTCTTCGTCCTTCACTCTCGTTAGTTGACGGATTGCAATCAACATGACAACCAGAGATTGATGCTACCGGATTGTGCAACCTTGGGGACCAGTCCCTTAGTATCCGGGGAATACAAGGACAATCACGATGGAAGTGGGTCCCTTTGCAAATGACACATGGCGATTTAGGCCCGGTCGGTGCAGTGTGTGGGTTTTTGTCAGCTTTCTTCTGCTTGCCCCCAGTCGCCTTCGCCAGAGGCTCCTTCTGCTTCTTTTCTCTCTTCTTCTTTTCTTTCTTCTCCTTGGGAGGCTGACTTTTGCCAGCTCTACCTTGCGAAGATGAAGGATCAGAGGAAGTGTCATAAGAAGTGGAAGGCTGGTGGGTAGTTCTAGATTGTTCTGACTGTTGATTCGACTGCTCAGGATTAGTGGCGATCTGGACTACATTAGTTGAAAAGAGCCATACAGGGAGGCCAATTGTCAATCCTGGAAGTGACAATGTAGCCATATGAGGCGCACCAACATCTCCCCAAGAGGAGAAGGGGTTTGGACTTCCGCCAAGGTTACTTCCTTGGTTGGTGGGCTCCATACTTTTCAACTGAAAGATCAACGTGGGAATAATAGGTGATTATGTTCCGCTTAAAATAAATTTTATTAACGACGCTTTTAGACACAAACTTGCTTTTTCATGTTTTAAGAGTCGAGAAAAAGCTAAAGATGACTCTAGTCGCCTTCGATGTATTAACGAGCCCGAAGTGACAAATGCTCGGTTGGACTTTTTCAGTTATAGAGTTTGAAAAAGGCCAAAAGAAACTGCTCTGGAGATCTAGGCAGAGGGTGTGCCAAACCTTTCGCGAAACCACAGAATACGTTTTACGGTACGGGTGGTCGATCTTCGTGAATGCTGTGTTCACTGCATCGCGATCAGTAGGGCGGCCGACACGGTTTCCTAAGGATAAAGGATAAAAGCCTATAGGGGTCTCCCAATATACGCGACGGTACGCGGGAGCTCAAGTCCGTGTTAGTGCCACCGACTCTCAGGAGGAATCACCCACCTTCGTAGAGATCGACAGTCACTATGTTTAACGACGCCGGAACACGTCTCTACCTAGACCTCTAGATGTTTGCGTTAAATTCCAAAGCGTTGTTATGTAAATTGAGTTTATTTTAATGTTGATCTTTCTTAACAGTTTGCCTTTCAGGTTCGCCACGAGATGTATATATACAACTTCCTATATGCAATCTAAGAATGAGAAGCAAATCTTTTCAATCTTTCAACTTTGAAAACCTTAATCTACTTGAGGGAAAAGAAAGACACAACTTTTTCCACAGATCATAGAACACACACTAAAATGCACATCTTCCTAAATCGTCAAGCATACAGTCAAATGCAAAATGCACAATGCATGTATTTCTTTTCGTTATCCTTAATGTTGATGCTAGACAGAAAGGAAACTGTTGTATAATTTTGAATCTAATTTCAAGTAGAAATAAACAAGCTTGTCCACAATCAAAAAGACACCTTATGATAGACTTGTTTAAAACACAGGAAATGTATAGATTCAAACCATGAAATGAAAAGCAAACAAACTCAAACAGCCATGAACAGTAATAAAACTAGCTCATAAGATCACAAAGACACTTTTACAGTTCAGGATCTAAGAGGTCACAACTATACTGGTTCGCTTTTCACAATGGGAAACTGTAACTGCAACAAGAAATACTGAAAGAACATTCACAGTTTCATCACACAACTGAGGCGGAATAATGTCAAGGAGAAGTGGTCTACAGCAAGTACAATGACCAGCAAGCAATCAGCTAAAACTCAGTGAAAACAGGGCCAAGACACAAAGGGAAAGCTAAGCAAGACAATGGCTAACTGGACCAGCGTAGGTTCTAGTCTGCCAGTTTGACTCTCAGAGCAGTTCCCGAAGGGAGTACCTGCGCTCTAATGCAGACTGCCTGTGGACAGCCTACACTGACTCACGAGAGTTTCGTCTACAAAGAATTCCGGGTCATAAAAAGCTCAAAAATGCACTGTTTTTGCTGAAATAAAAAGCTATAGGTCAAGTACAGGCTAAGGGATGATCAAGAGGATGAAGATCTATCACAAAGAGTAAAGAGTCTTTTGTAGATAAGCTCTTCAAATCTTGAATTTTCTCAGCAAACGAACAAGAGTAGCAGTCCCTCTACTTCGCTTTTGATATAGTCAAAAGCTTTTCGATTTGGTACTCTTTTCTTCAAGAAATGAATAGCAAAATACTACAAACACCAACAAGATACTAGGCTCCCCAGCGGAGTCGCCAGTTTGTTGTGGGGAAAAGTATCCGATGCGGATGACCCTATCCCTACTCTAAAGGTGACAGTCTTTAGCAACAACTGAAAGTAAAGTTTTGATGATTTCCTTTATGAAAGTACAGAGAGAATGAAGAAGGATTAACCAACCTGGTGTCTTTCGCTTAGTCGATCCTTGTCCTCTCTCTTTGTCTCTTGTTCCCAGCTCTTTGCTCTCTTTGCCGGTCCAGCTACACACAGATCCTGCACAAAACAAGAGAGCAAACTACAAGATACATGTACTCATAACTGAAGCATGGATTAGGATGAATCAAATATACATGTAAATACAATACATCAATGCAATACAAGTATATAGGAGAACATGCAAAACTTTATTGATAGAAGTAAAAGGGTTCTGAGAAGGTTACAACCAATGATGGCTCCAATCCAGCAGCACCTCCCCAGCAGCAAGAACTCTCCTCTTCACCTCTAGTAAAACAATCACCCAATAGCTCTAACTGTAAACCAACAGCACCTCCTTGCTTTACACAAAATTCCAGCCTCCTTAGACCTCATAGAAGAGCTCTATATATAGGAGAGAAGAAGAGAGGATGAGTCAGCTTGAGGCTGGCATAGAGCTGACTAGTGTCCTCTCCCTCTTCAGTTAAACTTCAGTCCTTGAGTCCACTTGGAGATCCTTGCTTACACATGGTGATCAAGTACCTCTTACTCATCACAGGGCGAATCTCATGAACCAAGTGTCAGTTTGGAAGCTTCCTGGGCAGTTGACACCTTGCAGGATGACTGTGCCACTTGGCCAATCTCGCCCAGCGCAGGTAGCCTTCATTGATCTTGACTTCCAGCGCAGGTACAAGGAGGGACAGTTGCATTCCAGCGCAGAAGCTCAGTGGAGCAGCTGACATGATCCAAAATAAGCCTGTTTTGAAGTGTTTTCAGGTGGAGAACTGATTGGAAGTGTTGTTGTTCGATGACCTTGTTCTTTTAGGGGTAAGAACAACATGTTTAGGGACTGAGGATCCCTGTAATTATTGACATTTCATGCTCCATGTCGCGAGGCACAAAAATGTCTATAACAGTTGCCCCCTAAAGTATGAGGCCGTTTATCGGGTGAAATGCTTTATCTAGAGGGTCTGAAGTTCATTCCAGTGCTGAGGATGCGCCCTGTAATACAATACAATACAATACATTATTTTTCATTCTGTTTTCATGATCTAGCTGAGGCGGGCATTCCCATGCTTAGCTTTTATAAATACATTTTGGTACATATGACAGACGATCGTTTGGTGGTAGACCGATAATTTTCTGCTGAAATTATCATCCTTTGAATAGGATGATCATCTGCTGCAATGATGTACATGACAAATGCTTTTATATTTCCTGAATATATATCGCAGCCCGGATGGATGAAACTAGATCCGGGGTCTTCAAACTCGTTCGATCTTCACTCTAAGTACAAGTCGATCCATGTGAGAATTGCGCTGAAGTCGAACATGGAAAGACATCGCTTGATTACCGGTCAATAATGAAAACCGTTAACAAGCGCGAGAGGAATCACCAATAATGACGATGACCCTCAAGGTACTGCAGTACAATTCACGTGGCGTGAATAAAGGACTTGGCGTCGAACGCCACGCAAAATCTTCTGGTCGAAGGTCATTGATGTATACCTGTCGCCGGAAGTGAGAAACTTGCCATTGAGGCATGCAAGCTTCAAAGTACTGATGGGGGTGTTCCTAGATCAACTTCTTGGATAATGAGCTGAAGTCGACAAGAAGCGATCCGCCAAAGGAGGGCCTTAATGAATCCCACAGCAATGACACGGAACGGAGCTAATGACTTTAGTGGAGGTGAAAACAAACTGTGACATATGATTCAGGGTGGCGATCATGAATGGATGAAGGATAATGTATGGCAGTGGATGGGACACGGTTGACACTTTCAGAATGACCCCTCTTGAACATATAACGACACTGATGCGATGGATCGGTAGCATTACCCCAAATGCGGATGGTTTGGCGAGGACCATGGCGATGAGACCGGTGAATGAAACAACCCAACCCGATGTGGTACGGAAGAAAAGTGTCATGTTCAAGAGTGACTTGCTACCATTAAACTTTGATGTTCTCCCAATTTTTCCCCAGTCATTTCTGACCAGTACCTCTTTATTTTTGTCAAGCTTGAGGAGGATAACATATGCTTGTTCTATAACCTGCCCTTCGGGCAAGCCCATCGCCATGATTTAACGAGCCTAGCGATAGGGAAACTCGTTCTCGTCTAAAGACAAGTTTGTCGCTACTTAATCATTTTAACGAGTCTAACGACAAAGAAAACTCGGTCCTTTTCATTTTTAGAGAGTCTGAAAAGGTACGGAAAGTCAACTCCATAATTCCTTTTTCGTCAGCAAATCCCTTAAGTCCGAAAAAGTATAAAACAATACAGAAGGGACGGCTGTTCGGTACTTTTAACGAGCCGAACAAGACAAGCGCTCGATCCTTTTGTGCAATAATCCCTCAGGTCCAAAAAGATTAAAATTTAGAGGAGGGATAGCGTTCCGGTCATTTAACGAGCTGGAAGGCCAAAACTCGTCAAACTTTTCATATTTTACGAGTCAGTGAAAAGAGCTGAAAGAAGACTCGTCTTTTGAGGAACGAGTGATAAACAGGGATAGCAACAGATTCCAGGTACAGGTTGGAATTTTCCAATCACGGCAGTGTTACGAGGATGGCTAGGTGGAATCACTCTTCGCAGCTGTTTCTCAAAAGAGGTAAACACACAAATGGAAGTGAATAATCGGCCAAATGAACGGTGGAGGTGATGGATGACAACACGATCAAGGTTCTTATGGCTAATGAATTTACGATCTCAAAAGGTTATTTACCGGTTCATTTTTTCCATGAGCTTGAACTCTAGGGGAAACTTTTGCTCACACTTTTCTATTTTTTAACGAGCATAGATTCAGTCATAAAACTGCTCGAATTTTGCGTTTATTTTTTAACGAGCATGAACTATATGCTAAAACTGCTCGATATACCAGTCATAAAAAGAACACCTCCCGTAAGGACCAATTTTTATAGAGCTTATGCCTTACCACAGCTATGCTCACTTTGGCAAATTTTACTTCTGCCCCACAGGCTTCTTTCATGCAAGTTTGGAAACGGCTAATCTTAAAACCAGATAAATAACCGCCCCTAGCTTGCACTCCAGAAGGTTTGCATGCCCCCAGGTATAGGATAGAATTTCGAGGCTGCCCCTCCTCTCCCCTACCTCTGCTTTTCTTTGGGTGTTCACAGTTACTTGTCATCTTGCCAATCTAATGCTAACGATACTTGTCTTCTCGTTATTCTAAGGGGTCTTACGCAGTACTCAGGCTTCCCGTCGGCCCACTTTTAACAAACAGCTATTTGTGAAATTAGAAGAACACCACTCAAAGATAAAACATTGGCATTATTGAGGGAGGCTTGCCTCTTTCTTATTATTCCAAAGACGGTTCGATTTGCTGCCGCAAATCAATCTCTTTCTTCGGCGATGTCTAACGTTGGGTTACTAAAGATGGTGACCACCTGTTGTAGCAATAGAATCTCTTTGAAGGCTGCCCCTGCTTATCCTTCAAAACATTTGTTTTAATGGGCGAGGCTTGAATTCAAAGACGGTTACTACTTGTTACCGCAAACGGTCTTCATCTTCGGTGTCCCTATTACCTAGACAAGGGGAGCGAGAAGCCAATTATCTCACTCACATAACTTTGACAAAAGAATATTATTCCAGAACAACCCCACTTCCTTCGGATGGGGTACGGACTAGTCATATTCTTCTGCGGAAATTCTTTCTTATACCCGGGGTTTCTTCTGCCCGAAGCAGACCAGGGTGCACGCCCCCTGGGTCCTAGTCTTTCTTTCCGAATCACTCGTGCTCATCGGGAAGGAGGACCGGGGGTGGAGGCGAATCTTGAGTGAACAGACCATTTAGGAATGGTATTTGACTATTTGCGATGCGAGATCCCGGAAACGAAAGTTGGTCTACGAGCTTGACCACCCTTCCTTCGTGTGGAAAACACATTACTCTAAAGAGTGAGGAGACTATCGCTCCCATGCAATAAATATAGTCGCGTCCAAGGAGTAGGTTATAATCCAAGGGTCCTTGAACTACCAACACGTTCATCCTGACGGTCTTCCCTTTCAATGTAACAGGTACATCGGGGAGGATCCCTAATGGTCGACTGGTTCCTTTATCAAAACCTGAGAGATTTCTCAACTCAGGTAAAAGCGCTGGGGAACCCAGTGCTTTCCAAGCAACAGAGGAAAGGATACTCACAGACGCCCCTTCATCAATGATAGTACCAGCCATAATCATTCTATAGATCTGGACAATGATTCTGAATGGTATACTGGCTGGTAACCGGGGTCTGCCTAGTTGATTCCAATCAAAGGATACAACCAGGTTGCTTGGTGGTGGGACCGAATATACGGCCGGATATGACTCTGATGATGTTCCTTCCTGCGATAAAGGAATGGGCGCATTGCCCTGATGCTCATCGGAGTCGGTGCTGATGAAAAGAACCTGGATGGTGTCATCTTTATTCTCTTCAGTGAGGGTGTCGCATGAAGACGACTCTTCGGCGACGGTGTCATTTGAAGACGGGTCTTCAATGACGGAGTCATTGGACGATAGAACCTCTGAAGGAAGAACCGGGTCAACTGCCGTTTCGACCTTTAGACTTTCGTCTGGTCTGGATTCAGTAGGTTCATTCTCAATGACCGACACTTCAGCTGACCACTTGAGCGGGCCAGCTGGATTTTCAACTATCGAGGGATTAGGCACGAGTTTTTGGTATCCAGGAGGAAGTCGTAATGGTGATACCGGACGATCTTCCAAAACTCTCTTTGCCTCATCTAAGAATGGACATTTGTGGATGGCATGATTGCCTTCACACAATAGACAGGGTGATCTTGGTCCCCTTCTTCGTCCTTCACTCTCGTTAGTTGACGGATTGCAATCAACATGACAACCAGAGGTTGATGCTACCGGATTGTGCAACCTTGGGGACCAGTCCCTTAGTATCCGGGGAATACAAGGACAATCACGATGGAAGTGGGTCCCTTTGCAAATGACACATGGCGATTTAGGCCCGGTCGGTGCAGTGTGTGGGTTTTTGTCAGCTTTCTTCTGCTTGCCCCCAGTCGCCTTCGCCAGAGGCTCCTTCTGCTTCTTTTCTCTCTTCTTCTTTTCTTTCTTCTCCTTGGGAGGCTGACTTTTGCCAACTCTACCTTGCGAAGATGAAGGATCAGAGGAAGTGTCATAAGAAGTGGAAGGCTGGTGGGTAGTTCTAGATTGTTCTGACTGTTGATTCGACTGCTCAGGATTAGTGGCGATCTGGACTACATTAGTTGAAAAGAGCCATACAGGGAGGCCAATTGTCAATCCTGGAAGTGACAATGTAGCCATATGAGGCGCACCAACATCTCCCCAAGAGGAGAAGGGGTTTGGACTTCCGCCAAGGTTACTTCCTTGGTTGGTGGGCTCCATACTTTTCAACTGAAAGATCAACGTGGGAATAATAGGTGATTATGTTCCGCTTAAAATAAATTTTATTAACGACGCTTTTAGACACAAACTTGCTTTTTCATGTTTTAAGAGTCGAGAAAAAGCTAAAGATGACTCTAGTCGCCTTCGATGTATTAACGAGCCCGAAGTGACAAATGCTCGGTTGGACTTTTTCAGTTATAGAGTTTGAAAAAGGCCAAAAGAAACTGCTCTGGAGATCTAGGCAGAGGGTGTGCCAAACCTTTCGCGAAACCACAGAATACGTTTTACGGTATGGGTGGTCGATCTTCGTGAATGCTGTGTTCACTGCATCGCGATCAGTAGGGCGGCCGACACGGTTTCCTAAGGATAAAGGATAAAAGCCTATAGGGGTCTCCCAATATACGCGACGGTACGCGGGAGCTCAAGTCCGTGTTAGTGCCACCGACTCTCAGGAGGAATCACCCACCTTCGTAGAGATCGACAGTCACTATGTTTAACGACGCCGGAACACGTCTCTACCTAGACCTCTAGATGTTTGCGTTAAATTCCAAAGCGTTGTTATGTAAATTGAGTTTATTTTAATGTTGATCTTTCTTAACAGTTTGCCTTTCAGGTTCGCCACGAGATGTATATATACAACTTCCTATATGCAATCTAAGAATGAGAAGCAAATCTTTTCAATCTTTCAACTTTGAAAACCTTAATCTACTTGAGGGAAAAGAAAGACACAACTTTTTCCACAGATCATAGAACACACACTAAAATGCACATCTTCCTAAATCGTCAAGCATACAGTCAAATGCAAAATGCACAATGCATGTATTTCTTTTCGTTATCCTTAATGTTGATGCTAGACAGAAAGGAAACTGTTGTATAATTTTGAATCTAATTTCAAGTAGAAATAAACAAGCTTGTCCACAATCAAAAAGACACCTTATGATAGACTTGTTTAAAACACAGGAAATGTATAGATTCAAACCATGAAATGAAAAGCAAACAAACTCAAACAGCCATGAACAGTAATAAAACTAGCTCATAAGATCACAAAGACACTTTTACAGTTCAGGATCTAAGAGGTCACAACTATACTGGTTCGCTTTTCACAATGGGAAACTGTAACTGCAACAAGAAATACTGAAAGAACATTCACAGTTTCATCACACAACTGAGGCGGAATAATGTCAAGGAGAAGTGGTCTACAGCAAGTACAATGACCAGCAAGCAATCAGCTAAAACTCAGTGAAAACAGGGCCAAGACACAAAGGGAAAGCTGAGCAAGACAATGGCTAACTGGACCAGCGCAGGTTCTAGTCTGCCAGTTTGACTCTCAGCGCAGTTCCCGAAGGGAGTACCTGCGCTGTAATGCAGACTGCCTGTGGACAGCCTGCACTGACTCACGAGAGTTTCGTCTACAAAGAATTCCGGGTCATAAAAAGCTCAAAAATGCACTGTTTTTGCTGAAATAAAAAGCTATAGGTCAAGTACAGGCTAAGGGATGATCAAGAGGATGAAGATCTATCACAAAGAGTAAAGAGTCTTTTGTAGATAAGCTCTTCAAATCTTGAATTTGCTCAGCAAACGAACAAGAGTAGCAGTCCCTCTACTTCGCTTTTGATATAGTCAAAAGCTTTTCGATTTGGTACTCTTTTCTTCAAGAAATGAATAGCAAAATACTACAAACACCAACAAGATACTAGGCTCCCCAGCGGAGTCGCCAGTTTGTTGTGGGGAAAAGTATCCGATGCGGATGACCCTATCCCTACTCTAAAGGTGACAGTCTTTAGCAACAACTGAAAGTAAAGTTTTGATGATTTCCTTTATGAAAGTACAGAGAGAATGAAGAAGGATTAACCAACCTGGTGTCTTTCGCTTAGTCGATCCTTGTCCTCTCTCTTTGTCTCTTGTTCCCAGCTCTTTGCTCTCTTTGCCGGTCCAGCTACACACAGATCCTGCACAAAACAAGAGAGCAAACTACAAGATACATGTACTCATAACTGAAGCATGGATTAGGATGAATCAAATATACATGTAAATACAATACATCAATGCAATACAAGTATATAGGAGAACATGCAAAACTTTATTGATAGAAGTAACAGGGTTCTGAGAAGGTTACAACCAATGATGGCTCCAATCCAGCAGCACCTCCCCAGCAGCAAGAACTCTCCTCTTCACCTCTAGTAAAACAATCACCCAATAGCTCTAACTGTAAACCAACAGCACCTCCTTGCTTTACACAAAATTCCAGCCTCCTTAGACCTCATAGAAGAGCTCTATATATAGGAGAGAAGAAGAGAGGATGAGTCAGCTTGAGGCTGGCATAGAGCTGACTAGTGTCCTCTCCCTCTTCAGTTAAACTTAAGTCCTTGAGTCCACTTGGAGATCCTTGCTTACACATGGTGATCAAGTACCTCTTACTCATCACAGGGCGAATCTCATGAACCAAGTGTCAGTTTGGAAGCTTCCTGGGCAGTTGACACCTTGCAGGATGACTGTGCCACTTGGCAAATCTCGCCCAGCGCAGGTAGCCTTCATTGATCTTGACTTCCAGCGCAGGTACAAGGAGGGACAGTTGCATTCCAGCGCAGAAGCTCAGTGGAGCAGCTGACATGATCCAAAATAAGCCTGTTTTGAAGTGTTTTCAGGTGGAGAACTGATTGGAAGTGCTGTTGTTCGATGACCTTGTTCTTTTAGGGGTAAGAACAACATGTTTAGGGACTGAGGATCCCTGTAATTATTGACATTTCATGCTCCATGTCGCGAGGCACAAAAATGTCTATAACAGCGTGGGAAGGCAAGCAACAACCTTGATATAAGGGGAGAGGAGTTAAACCAAATGGAAGGCATAAGACGTTTAGAGGAAATCCTAAGAACCGAGAAGGAGAAGGGAGAAACCCCCCAATAAGGGTGTGAAAGGCATGATGAAATAAATGAAGGAGAGGCAGGCCATAGGACATGGTGGGCCGAGGGGGGATCAGTTGCCCAGCTGGCTTAGAGGGTAGAGGGAGAAGAGGTCGACATGAGGCCACAAGAGTAGGTAAATGAAAGTGGGGCAATAGGTAGTACATGGTAGAGATAGATGGGCATGAGGATAGATGGGAGAGAAGAAGGCCAGGTGTGAAGTGTGGCGGAGGGAGGAAAGCAATGGCAATCGGCAAGTGGCCCTGTAGATGGAGTAAACTTGTGGTAGGAGAAATTGGTGGTAGGAGAGGATTAATGAAGGGAAATAATGGAGATGTCAGGGAAACCCCATGTCGAGAAAATCATGCGAGAGAAAGGGCGGTGGACAGAGGACGAAGGCATGTGGTGAGTCCTTCGGGCGGTAGGCGAGGCATGTGGCCAGGAAAACAAAAAGGGAAGACAATTAGGCTAATATGCATTTGCATGCAGAGAGATAAGTTAGGACGTGTAGCTGAAGGTGGTGGAAGTGGAGGGTTGGAGGACATTGAGCTGCGACTAGTTTTTATCTGCAAGAACTGGTATGCCTCTCTATTCTCACTCATGACTTCCTGGAAAACATGTTTTTAGAAGTTGAATGCTGGTTAATGAAAATGATACCCCTATATGTGGCTAATGTCGAGACCTTCTCTTCTCTTGGGGTTCTCGTTTGTTATCCTGGAGAGAATTTGTCAGGATTTTCAACTGGGGAAGGGGGTTCAGGAACCCTGGTCTTGGTCTTAGGGTAGATAGGTCCCGGGGTATTGCGGCCTATTGGGACATCCTTTGGGGTTTCCATAGTGGAGGTAGGAACAAACCTATCAAGTTGTTTTGGTTGAGCATGTGGCTCGGGAAGGAAGGTGTCCTAGTTAAGTGCGGTGGGTTAGAAGCATCCTTTGATTTGGTGACAAGGCTGATAATCCTCCATCTTGAGCTAAGCTTGGACCTGGACAAGGGCCACGGGAACAGAGGTAGTAATTAGGGTTGCAATTGGGGTAGGGATATAGCTCTGAGAAAATTCTTGTTCAGCTCCTTTGTCAAGACCTAGGGTAGGGTTGGAATTACATTCATCCATCCTGAGAAACATTCCCTTGGCTGCTAGGGTGGTGATACACAGGGTAGGGTTGCAATTATAGTTGGCTGGAGAAGCAGATAAGCCTCGTGGGTGCTGGGTAACTAGGCTCTTCAAAATCGAATGGGAAATCACCGGAAAGATGAGGAGGTCATTAGTATCCAATTCTTTGAGGAGGGGGAATTCGGTTGTTAATGGGGGTTATCATATTTATCTAGGTAGGGAGCGACTAAAAAATATCACGCCAGAGAAACCCCACTTGGAAGGGGGGAAGCCTGAGGTTACATTGTTTAAAATGATGTTGACTTACAAGGTTATTTTCCTAGTTTCTATTTTAAGTAATATAACAAGCAGAGTGTAGAGAATTTTGGAGTCTCATAACTCAATATGTGCTCCAGCATAGGAATGTAATTTTAACTTGTGGAGGACGTCACAGCTAGTCCAAGAAATAAGAAATCTAATTCGAAGGATAGATTACATTGTTCTAATGCATGTCTGCAGATCAGGCAACGTGGCAACAGATAACCTAGCCAACTGGGGGTGTGGACAGGTAGGCAACAACCTTGATATAAGGGGAGAGGAGTTAAACCAAATGGAAGGCATGAGAAGTTTAGAGGAAATCCTAAGAACTGACAAGGAGAAAGGATAAAACCCCAATCGCGGTGTGAAAGACATGATGAAGTAAATGAAGTAGAGGTAGGCCATAGGACATGGTGGCCCGAGGGGGGGATTAGTCACCTAGCTGGCTCAGAGGGCAAAGGGAAAAGAGGTCGGCATGAGGCCGTGAGAGTAGGTAAATGGCAATGAGGCAACAGGCAGTACAGGGCAAAAGATAGATGGGCATGAGGGAAGAGGGGAGAGAAGAAGGCCAGGTGTCAATGTGGCAAAGGGAGGAAGGCAATGGAAGTCGAAAAGTGGCGATGTAGTTGGAGTAAACTTGTGGTAGGAGCAACCGACGATAGGAGAGGATTAATGAAGGGAAATAATGGAGATGTCAGGGAAACCCCATCCCAAGAAAATCATCCATGAGAAAGGGCAGCGGATGGAGGACGAAGGAATGTGGTGAGTCCTTTGAGTGGTAGGCAGAGTAGGTGGCTAGGAAAACAAAACGGGAAGATAGTTATGCTAAGATGAATTTGCATGCAAAGAGATAAGTTAGGACGTGTAGCTGAAGGTGGTGGAAGTGGATGGTTGGAGGAAGTTGAGCTATGACTAGTTTTCGTCTGCAAGAACTGGTATGTCCTCTCGGTTTTCACTCACGAGTGCTTGGAAAAAATGGTTTTATAAGTTTAATGCTAGTTAATAAAAATAATACCTCCAGATGTGGCCAATGTCAAGACTTTCCATTTCTCTTGGGGTTCTGGTTTGTTATCTTAGAGATATTTGTCAGGATTGTCAACTGGGGAAGGGGGTTCAAGAACCCTGGTCTTGGTCTCAGGGTAGATAGGTCCCGGAGTATTGCGGCCTACTGGGACATCCTTTCGGGTTCCCACAGTGGAGGTAGGAACAAACCTATCAAGCTATTTTGGTTGAGCGTGTGTCTTGGGAAGGAAGGTTTCCTAGTTAAGTGTAGTGGGTTAGAAGTGTCCTTTGATTTGGTGACAAGGCTAATAATCATCCATCCTGGACCTAGATAAGGGCCGCAGGAACAAAGGAAATAATTGGGGTTGCAATCAGGGTAGATATATAGCTCTGAGAAAATTCCTGTTCAGTTCCTTTGTCGAGACCCAGGGTAGGGTTGCAGTTACATTCATCCATCTTGTGCAGCATTCCCTTGGCCACTGGGTTGGCGATACAAAAGGCAGGAATGCAATTATAGTTGGGTGGAGAAGCAGAGAAGCCTCATGTGTGCTGGGTAACTAGGCTCTTCAAAATCCAACCGGAAATCACCAAAAAGATGAGGAGGTCATTAGTATCCAATTCTTTGAGGAGGGAGGGGGGAATCCAATTGTTAATGGGGGTTATCATATTTCTCCAGGCAGGTAGTGACTAAAATATCTCACGCCAGAGAAGCCCCACTGGGAAGGGGGGAGGCCTGAGGTTACTCTATTTAAAATGATGATGACTTACAAGGTTATTTTCCTAGTTTCTATTTTAGGTAATATAACAAGAAGAGTGCAGAAAATTTTGGAGTCTCTGAACTCAATCCATGCTCCATCCCAAGAATGTAACTTTAACACGTGGAGGATGGCATGACTAGTCCAAGAAGTAGGAAATCTAATTTGAAGGATATATTACATTGTTCTGACACATGTCCGCAGATTGGGTAACGTGGCAGTAGATAACCTAGCCAACTAGGGGTGTGAGTAGGCAGGCAACAACCTTGATATAAGGGGAGAGAAGTTAACCTTCTAGGATGTAATTTTAGACTCATAACCCATGCATGAGATATAGTTTTAGAGTCAACTACTAAATACAAAACTTTCATTTTTTACTAAAGTGAATTAAAAAATATAATTACTTTTTTAAAATTAGATATCTCAAATTACTTCTTGCATGTTTACACTAAATATGTGTGGAAGTTCCAATATGAGCTATAGTTTTGAACACTGAGTAGGGGGTTTAGGCCTCCACCTAGAACTTGTAATGTGTCACATCTAGAATTTACTTAGTACTATGCAAATCCATGCCCACTCATTGGAATTCACCAATTCTAAAGTAGTTTACTTGGTGACCTAGGATAAAATCAACCCATAATTTCCTAAGGAAATAGAAAGGGACCTCCCTATTACTATAGGGAGGGTTACTAAAAGGCACAAACCACCTATACATCTAATTGTCTACAAAATATTGATAAGTGTACTAGTCTATGCAAATGCATTTTTTGTGATTGAAGGCTATGCTCCAGTTATAGGCTCAATAAACATCAAGTCATCAAATCTTGTTTTGAAATATCTATGTTTCTAAACTGTTACTTATTTAGATGTTTACTTAAGAATGGCATAGGTTTGAGGTGATTCACCTCACACATGAACATTTCCAAAACAAGATTTCAACAGTAGAATTATGGGGAATGATTGTCCAAAATATAAGAGAAATGATTTTAGTTGAGAATTAGTACCCAGAGGATAGGGAAACCAATCCTCAAGAAGGTCGAATAATGGTAGGATTAAGCCTAAAACCCAACATTTTGAATCCTAACTCATGGAAACAGAAATCCCCTCCCTACGAGTCTCCAAAAATTTTCATGCAACCTCAAAAAGAATTCATTAAACTCAAATTTGATGGAGTTGCAAAAGGGAATTTGGGGGTAGCTGGATCCGGAGGAGTGTCCAGAGATGACAAAGGGAATATCATCTGTCTGTTTGCTATAGATTGTGGCATTGCGAGCAATAATGAAGCTGAGCTCTATGCGCTGAAGCGGGGGTTAGAAATCACAAAGAGAAAAAGATTTTAGAGAATTGAGGTGGAGGGAGACTCAAAGTTGGCAATAGAAATGGTGAAAAAAATATAGCAATGAACCAAATGGGAGAAAATAAGCCAAAGTTGGAGGATCGCACGACTATTCCAAGAAATAGGAAATCTAATTTGAAGGACAGATTACATTTTTCTAACAAATGTCCGTAGATAGGGAAACGTGGTAGCAGATAACCTAGCCAACTGAGGGTGTGGGTAGACACGCAACAACCTTGATATAAGGGGAGAGGAGTTAAACCAAATGGAAGACATGAGAAGTTTAGAGGAAATCCTAAGAAGCAACAAGGAGAAGGGAGAAAACCCCCGATCAGGGTGTGAAAGGCATGATGAAGTAAAAGAAGGAGAGGTAGGCCATAGGAAATGGTGGGTCGAGGGGGGATTAGTCACCCAAATGGCTCAGAGGGAAGAGGAAGAAGAGGTCGGCATGAGGCCACGAGAGCAGGTAAATGGCAGTGGGGTAGCAGGTAGTACAGGGAAGAGACATATGGGCATGAGGGCAAAGGGGAGAGAAGAAGGATAGGTGTCAAGGAGGAAGGCAACAATAGTCGACAAGTGGCGATGTAGATGGAGTAAACTCGCGGCAAGAGTAGCTGACGGTAGGAAAGGATTAATGAAGGGAAATAATGGAGATGTTAGGGAAACCCCATCCAGAGAAAATCATGTGGGAGAAAGGGAGGCAGACGGAGGACGAAGGCATGTGGTGAGTCCTTCAAGCGATAGGCGGAGTAGGTGGCTAGGAAAACAAAAAGGGAAGATAGTTAGGCTAAGACTCATTTTCATGCTGAGAGATAAGTTAGGATGTGCAGTTGAAGGTGGTGGAAGTGGAGGGTTGGAGGACGTTGAGCTGTGACCGGTTTTCGTCTACAAGAACTGGTATGTCCTCTTGGTTCTCACTCATGACTTCCTGGAAAACATGTTTTTAGATGTTGAACGCTAGTTAATGAAAATGATACCCCTAGATGTGGCCAATTTTGAGACCTTCTGTTTCTCTTGGGGTTTTGGTTTGTTATCCTAGAGAGAATTTGATAGGATTGTCAAATAGGGAAGGGGGTTTAGGAACCCTGGTCTTGGTCTCAGGGTAGATAGGTCTCGGAGTATTGCGACCTATTGGGACATCCTTTGGGGTTCCCACAGTGGAGGTAGGAACAAAACTATAAAGCTGTTTTGGTTGAGCATGTGGCTCGGGAAGGAAGGTGTCCTAGTTAAGTGTGGTGGGTTAGAAGCATCCTTTGATTTGGTGACAAGGCTGATAATCCTACATCTTGAGCTGAGCCTGGACTTGGACAAGGGCCGCAGGAATAGAGGCAGTAATTGGGGTTGTAATTGGGGTAGAGATATAGCTTTGATAAAATTCCTATTCATTTCCTTTATCGGGACCTAGGGTAGGGTTGCAATTACATTCATCCATCCCGAGAAGTGTTAGTGTCGATATCTTTATCCCTCCATCAGTGATCAAATTGCTCTTTTTATATGCATGTTAGGTGTCCCATCTGATCAGCTGCATTCCATTAGGTCATGGATCAACTGATGGTAGTGGTTTTATGTAAATTTCCCTCGTGTCATTCATTTGTTAATCTGTTGTCACATTTTTTAGGTTATTTACTATCATCCAGTTTCATTTCATTCATAAAAATTAGTTTTAGGGTTTTGTCTCATTAGGTCTAGGGTTTGTCATCATAGTCATCCAAAATTGAATAAAAGGTCAGCAGGGACATGAGAAAGATGAATAAACTCATAAAATCATAAATTTTACTTTTGTTAGGCTCCATAAATTTGTTTCACCTCAAAACTCTATTTTGAGGTGAAAACATGGTTTTTTCCATTACATGTAGAAATTTCATGTAATTTCAATGTTTCTATATGTAATAAGTTCTGTAGCTACTCTTGGTCACCTTGCCAACTCCACCCACTGCAAAAAAACACAAGCACATATGCATTAGTTCATCAATTGATCAAGAAAAGTCGAACTTCAAATGAAAAACAAAGTTTTTAAAGAGAAGTGACTAATACTTTAGAAAAGTGGGTTTGCTAAATGAAAAAATTAAAGCCAAGGGGATATAAAGCTCATCTATATGTTTGAAGTCTTCATTTTTTACAAGTGAGTGAAGCTAAAGGCAAAAATCGTGTTTTTGGGAGAAAGAGGTGAAACTGAGCAAAACAAAAAACTTGAAATTTCACCAGCGCTGCACACCTGGGCTCTAGCGCTATGCACCTACCTGGCGCTACACACATGGCGCAGGTTTTACACTAAGTTTTGTTTGGGCGCTACGCATACAAAGTGCATTGCGCACCTGAGAGGCAGCGATACGCACCTATCTATTGAGCTTCAAAGCGATTTTCATCACCTTCCTCTGCTTCAAATTTCACAATCGACCTCTCATCAAATAATTGAAGCTTCTCATCTTGTCTAGCAAGGAGTTTCTCATCAGTTGTGGTGATTTGTATGTCTCTAAAATAAAACCCTAGCTATCCTCCAAATTGTTTTGTAAATTTGCATAGTGTATTGTCTTCTACTGTTTTTATTCCCTTACATTATCTTCCTACACCCCATTCCCTTACACTAAATTTCCCTAAATCCCTTTCCCTTTCCCAAAATCATTAGCACTCACTACCCAAACCCCATTCCCATTTACTAAACCCTAACCCTTTATTCTATCCCCAAAACCCTAGCTCCCATTTCCCTTTCCCTCATCTACATTCATAATATCAACTATTCCCTCATTTCCCAAAGGAAAACAGTAGTCACTTCCTACATACATTATTCACCCTCATACTTTAAAAATCTCTTCATACTCATCAATTTTCTCTCCAAATTCATAAGCATGGAGACAGATTCAGACTATGGGAGGGAAGATGAAACTTTCAGTGATTCCTCCTGAGAAGTTCATGTGCCAAGAAAACCACATAAAGGAGGGAAATTCATCCGGGAGGAGCCCACCACTCTCACAGAATTACTTGCTTGCCCTCTTGCTGTAACTTGTTTTCAACACCAGTCTTGTTATCAGTTTTTTGAAATGGTGGAGAGGTTGAAATATCATCATGAGCTTGCTAGGTTATTTGTTCTTCATCTTCACAATGGCCAGGTGAACCTAGCTGGTGTCTCTTTTACCTTGACACTTGAAACCATTACTGCAACAACAGGCATCCCTAATGTAGGTGAATAGTGGAATAAGGGGCATCTTGTGGGCAAAGAGCATTATGAGCCTTACATTAAGGCTGGTTATCACAGGAAAATCAGTAGGGTTTTTCCTTTTAAATACTTGCAAAACACTTATGCTCCACTCATGAAACTCTTCATCAAGTATTTTACCAGTGAAGAGAAGTTTTCCCGTCTATATACATACCATGTCAGATTGTTGATTCATTTCACAAGAGTGAGGATGATGAAATTCCCATACTTTATATGTAGGAATATTGAGAAGATGGCTCTATATGTGCAAAGGAAACCTTTTCCTCAACAGTTCAGCAGCATTTACCATTTCTCTTTGATTAAAATTGTTGTTTTGCATCAGCTAAGCTTGTTGAACATACCATGGTATACCTTCATTGCACATGAGATTTTCAAAGGCCCTCAGGTGACTCCATCAGTGCTTCAAGAGGAAGGAGGGCCTTCAAACTAGCCATATGTTCACGAGACTGAAACTACAGGTGTGCCAATGTTTGTCACTTATGATAAAGGTAGCAGCAGACTTTTTGCTACTGCCAAACGAGTACTATCTCCACCAAGGGTGGAAGGTGTCCCATTTTCTTCACTAGATCACAGGCAAATGCTATCTTCACCAGGGGTGAAAAGGGCTTTTCCTTCTTCTTCAGCTGAACAGGTACAGGGCAAAGATAAAGGAAAGCAACAAGTGCTTGATGAAGGCCCTGTTGAAGGGCAAGGCAGGGATTTTGTTTTAGTTTAGGAAGATGACACTGATTTGGGCTCTCAAAGCTCAAGACTCAAGGATATGATCATCAAAGAGAAGGAGGTAGAAATCCAAGCCTTGTCACTTGACCTTGAGAGGGAAAAATGGATCATTAATTTTCTTAAGAAGGAGAACAAAAAACTGGAGGAAAAACAAACTATTATGGAGCTTCCATCCCCAATAAGGTCGATGTTAGTTCCAGTCTTCGCAGCCTGTCACCAGGGATCAACATGAGCTCTTACTAGGTTTGGTTTGGTTAGATGGTTTGCACATGATATTCAGCCCAAAATATGTCATAAATGTGTCCATCAGAAGAAGCTCAGAAAAATATTTCCAATGGTATATCACACTCCTGTAACTGGTTTCTGGATCATAAGATATGATTGAAATAAATGATTGATTCTTGGTTATGCATGTTTTGAGGTCAGTTGCTGCACACAGGGACAAGTTTACTACAAAATCAGTTTGGACAGGAATTTTACAAAAGTGAAATAGGTTTCTATCCATCACATACCAAATAACAAAAACTGCCTTCAATTTATGCACATGTGCTACTATGTGGGAGATATGTAGTGATATTTGGAGCTTGCATTAAAAGAAAGCAAATTTTTCATTTATTTTACTGTTTTAGTCATTTTAGTACGGTGCTATTTTAAAACATATGGAAAGTAATTTTTCAAAACCCAAGGAGGTTTTTGTTAACAACGAGCCATATAATAGAAACCTCTTTCAGTTTATTCATAGGTGTCATGAACTGGGATATGTGACTAGATCTTTACAACTCATTTTCACAGATTTAATTTTTTAATGATTTTCTGTTTTAAAGATAATTTTGTGGCACATATTGCAAGCAAATGGAAATGAATTTCCAAAATTTGAGTTTTTTCTCCAAAATGAGCTTATCTACAAAAACCTCTTTATGTTTTGTAATAGGTGCTATGGTTTAGGCGATACAAGTTCATCTTCAACAGCTATTTACAGAAATTCGGTCCAAGTTTAATGTAACTGATTCTATTTTGAAGAAAATGGTTGAGCTCAATTCCCTTAGTACAGGGATGAGAAAATGTATATATTTTATGAATTTCATAATGTAGAGGTTGGATTTTGGCAGCAAAGAAGCATTTGGATTGTGTAAAGTTTTATTGAATATCATAATAAAGCAGTTTTTTCCCTTTAGGCCTGGGATTCATCACGGTGCTTAAATGTTCAGTATGTTTTTTCTCCTGTAATTCATTTACACATTATGTTTTTCTCCTTTGTTTCAGCATTATCTAAGTGATATGTTAGGAATTCATCCATAATGATGCTCCTTTCATGATGATTTTTCTATTAGTTGTAATGGTAGTTTTAGCAGAATTCATCCGTTGTCAGGCGCTGTGTTGAGCAACCTCGTTATTCTCTTTCATCTAAAGTTGTTGCTGCAGATCCATCCTTTGTTTGATGCCTGCAGGGTAGCGGGATTTCTCCCTTATACTTCTGACATTTACAATCTTCACCTGGCTGAACATGGCACTTAATTTGCCCGAGGTTTGTCAATAGAAACTGACATTGATGCCATAATCCAAATCATCCTTTCTCTTGTTGTTTCAACCCAAAACCTAAAAATCAAACCAAAAACCCTGAGCTACTATACCTAGCCTAAAATCTACATTAAATTTAGTCATCTAAAGCCCTAATTGTGAATATCCTAATTGAGATTGACAAGGAGAGAGCCCTCTCCCAACCTGGTAGGGCTAGCTACCAGGTTAAGCGTGGTTGGATGTTACCCTAGACCTACCTTTCTTCAGCCTGAGGTAGCTTTAGGCACTAACATAGTGGCGACCATACTGGGGAAGAAACTAAAAACTATTGCCCTAGTACCTTTGAAAGCAATTCTAGAATTTTGGATGATAGGTTTAGAATTCAATAGGCTGAAAAGATTGTAATGTCCATTTGAATTTTGGGAACAATTAAAAACACTGGCTTCCAGATGATACACCAGGGCCAATCTTGATCCTGATCCTCCTCGAAGATCTCCCATTTGATGAACATTTTGATCTATCATTGTTTGAAACTAAATTTGAAAGTGTTGTTGGTGACACTGTTTTAAATCCGTAGTTTGTCCAATATCTTGAAATTGAAAGAGAAAATAGATCAATTAATGCTTATATTTTGAATCTTCAAACTTCTATTGTGGCTACCAACATTCCCGAGCTCTTAGAATCTGCATCTGCTACTCTTGGATCATCTGCTATTTTTTCTAGTTCTGAAATTCATACTGAACCTCTTTTTATCCCCACCATTCCCATTTAGCCCACCATACCTGATCAAAGATCTGTTGTCTCTTATCCCCCTTTAACACCTCAAACATGTATCATTTCTTCACCTCCTTTGACACCTCATACACCCATCGCATTGACTGCTATTGTTATTACAAATCCTCTTGCTTCTCCAAGGCCAGTTTCCAATCCAACTCGAGCAATGGCTACCAAATATGCACCTCTCGTTTTGCCACAGAACTTGGATGCTATGCCTGCTAATTACCAAAGTAAAATTCCATTGCTTGATGCTACCCAAGGTATCGCAGTGCAGCAGCATGTTGATAGGATGAACAACTTCTTTGATCTTCATGAGATAGATGAAGAGAATGTGACTATGCGATTATTTGTGCAAATTTTTGGAGGCAAGGTGTGAAAGTTGTTCAGAGCACTGCCTGCCGGGACTATCAATACATTGGCGGTTCTTCATAGACAATTTCTGGATCATTGGGAGGTAAAGAAAAATACACTCCAAATTCTTTCCTAGTATGAAAATATAAAGAGGAATGTTGGTGAAAGTGTTCAGGATTACTGTGTAAGATTCAATATTGTCTATAATGCTATTACAGCTGATATCAAGCCATCGATGGCACTGGCTTTGATAAAATTTCCAGATGGTTTTGATCCCAACATGGCATACCAATTGAGAGAAAGAGATCCTGCTACATTGGAGGATATACAGAAAATTGCAGTGAGTGTGGAGGCAAATCTACTAGCTAAGAAAGCTAGGACAAAGACTGAGAAGAAAGTGATCATAAAGGAAGAAGCTTCTTCCTCAGATCATTCACTTCATAAAATTGAGAAAATGTTTGATAGATTAACTATTGCAGATAAGCCTGAGACACAGATCAGAAATCCAAATTTCCGTGGTCAGTAGTAGCCACAGTTCAAGATTAAACAATAGGAACAAAGATTACAAGATCAATGAGCAAAATAGCAAGTCAAGACTCCTCTACAGTAGAACTATGTGTATGGCCCAGAGTCAACGGATGATGAGAATCCCATAGGAGAGGAGAATCACTTTTTTACAATAGATGGTTTGCCTATTTATATCACGAAGGATGAGGAATATTCAGAAAGCCCAGCTGTATAGAAAGATGAGGATTTTATACTAGCCAATGAAACAATTTTGGAGGAAGAATCAGATGAATATCAGAGGGGATATATGAATGCACTCACAGCGTAGCAAAGAAAATATTCACTTAGGAACAGAGATGTACCAACCAATCCAATTCAAAAGCGGAAGGAAGCAGCGCAACCAAATAATGATTCTCCAAATGTTCAGAAAAAAGGAAAGGAGCCAGCAAATCCTACTTCTAGCAAAGTGCAATTAGCCAATGACAAGTCAAATCAGCCAAGTGTAGCAAAGGAAAAGTCTGAAAAGAAGGATGCTCCAGTCAAAGAGGTAGATAAAACTACAACTTTTAGCTTAGAGAATGAGAATGCTAAGTTAAAAGTGTCAATACTTTTGATTGAATTAATGAAGAATAGCAGTTATAAGAGTCAAGTGTCTAGGATTATAAATGTAAATCCCATGTATGATATGGTTAACATGGAAGATGACCAACCCGAGCTTATTTTTGATCCGGCATTAGGAGGCCAATATGAGGATAGTGATGTAGCCCTGTTTTACATTAGCCTTAGATTGCATGATTTTGTCTTGCATAATGCCATGTTTGATTCAGGAGCATCTCACAACCTGATGCCAAAGGAAATTATGGAAAAGTTGGGTTTGGACATCACTCGCAAGTATCATGACCTTTATTCCTTTAATTTCGGTAGGGTCAGATGTATTGATCTCATTGAGGATTTGGTTGTGACTTTAGATCAGATTCCAGCAAAGAATGTTCTCATGGATGTAGTTGTGGCTGACATTCCCCCTAGATTTGGCATGCTTTTATCTGGGTCGTGGGGTGCAAAACTTAAAGGAACATTACAGTTAGATTTATCCTATGCCACTATTCGCATGTTTGGTCAGTTGACAAAATTATATAGGGAGAAAAAGATGAAGTATATGATCACAAGAAAGGAGAAACCTTTGAATAATCTGTTAGGTAAACTTGACTCAGGATAGAGTCAAAGTTGACCAGGTTAAATAGTGATGATTTTGGGGCACATGGTATTGTGCACCCATAGTATCCTGCTCGTGGTATTATATGTAATGGAGCTTATAAAAGGCTGGAAGGAATTCATTGTAATGCAAGACGTAGAGGTGAGCGGTGAAGGCTCACTTGGTCGGATTGGCCAAGGTTTTGGCCAATGCTAATGAGATCTTATTAGATTGGGTTTTTCCCAGATAAACATTTGTGTTTATTTGTTTATGGTTGTTGCTGGTTATTTTTATATTTATTCCTCTCAGTAATTATTTATGTTATGCAGTAAATTTCTTAACAATTGGTATCAGAGCCAGATATTGGCTTCAAAGGGATTCTTTGATGCCAGGTGTTTATAGTGCCTAATGATATCAATGCAGCCTTTCTTTTACAGATCTGGGTGTAAAAATAATGGTGGAAAAATCTTATGCAAAAGAACCTCAAGGAGAATGTGCGGAAGATAGTGCCGGCCACGGATCGCAGTGCATTTGCAATATTTAATCTATGAGGGATTACAGTTGGAGTGGTTTGATAGAAGTTTTTGAGCACATCAAATTGAGAGAGGATGGATCAGAATCGCAGCAGCAATAAACAAAAAAAAAATTAATGAAGTCAAAATTATTGCATGTAAATGGGCATACTACTATAAGCCCTGGTAAGGCATGTGTACCCCTCAGTGATCACTGGTAAAGTTTGGATTAGACCTAGGTGATAGGGGGAATGTTAGATTAACAATACCCCGGGTAAAAACTCTGAGGAGGGTAAGAGCTAGAGTGAGCGAGATTGTCTCACTTAGCAAGTTTGGCTGGAGTTAGTCAAGGAACCCCAAGTCAAGTTTAAGGGGGGAATTGTTAGGTAAAATTGACTCATGATAGAGTCAAAGTTGACCAGGTTAAACAGTGATGGTTTTGGGGCACATGGTATTGTGCACCCATAGTATTCTGCCCATGGTATTATATATAATGGAGCTTATAAAAGGCTGGAAGGACTTCATTGTAATGCAAGACCTGGAGGTGAGTGATGAAGGCTCACTTCGTCAGATTGGCGAGGGTTTTGGCCAATGCTAATAAGATCTTATTAGGTTGGGTTTTTCCTCGAATTTTGGGTTTTTCGGATAAACATTTGTGTTTATGTGTTTATGGTTGTTGCTGGCTATTTTTATATTTATTCCTCTCAGTAATTATTTATGTTATGCCATATAATTTATTAACATGATCCGATTAATTATGTACATACAGATTTAGAATCTTTTGTTCTTTATTCTGACAGTGGTTTTAATGATGTAAATAGTCAACTAGACGAAGTTGAAGATATTCCAGAGATAACAGAAAATTTCAGGGTGGTACTTGATCAAGAGAGACAAAGGCTTGAAAGTACCACTGAACAGTCTACATTCTGCCAACAATAGAAAATTGATGGACAGCAGCCAAAGGTAGAAGAGCAGGCAGAATTCCAGCACTTGGAGGAAGAAGCCGGTTTGTGGAGTATGGATTTTGATGGAGCAGTAGGTAAGGATGGTGCAGGAATTGGTATTTGGATACGCAACCCTGTTTTCCTACCAAATAAAGTCCCAAGTAATGTAAGAGTTTGTTCATATAAATTGGCTTTTGATTGTTCCAATAACGAAGCTGAATATGAGGCACTGATTGCAGGCTTGAAAATCCTCAAGAAGTTGAATGCAAAGAGAATTTTAGTTTATGGCGACTCTAAATTAGTAATCAAACAAGTCAAGGGTGAATACCAAGCCAAACATCCTCGAATGAGGGCTTATCGTAATGCAGTTTTAGATATTTTGAGGTTGTTTCCAGATCATACTTTGACATGTGTCCCTCGTACACAAAATGTTATTGCAGATTCTCTTGCTACAACTGCAAGTAACTTAAAGATCCCAATGAATTCAAACAATAAGTTTGAAATTCATGTGAAGCATCGCCCAATTGTCCCTGATAATCTAAGATATTGGCAGGTGTTTCAGGACGACAAAGAGATTGAAGATTTTCTGCAAAATGAAGGCAAATATAAAGATACTTCTATAGATGGTGAGCAAGATGATGGTGAACCAGAAATAGAGGTAAATCAGATGGAAGTCTTACAGTTGAAAGATAATGTCATCCCTAAAGGCCTTATACCTTTAGAGGAATTATTTGATCAAGATGATGTAGCCTGGAAACCAAGCTTAGTGCCAACCGAGAAGGGTGTTGAAGATGTAAATATCGGAACAACAGAAAATCCAAAGATGGTGAAGTTGTCAAAGGCATTACCTCCTAAGGTAAAAGCTAAATACATTAGTTTATTGCCTTCATTTTTTTATGTATTTTCATAGGACTATACATATTTAAAGGAGTACGACAAAAGCATAATTCAGCATATCATTCCAATCAAGCCAAATCAGAAGCCATTCCGTCAAAAGTTGAGAAGGATAAATCCGAAGTTGCTGCCATCAATAGAAAAAGAAGTGAATCGATTGTACAAGGCTAGTATAATCATTCCGATCAGATTTTCAGATTGGATCTCCAATTTGGTACCCGTGTGGAAGAAGACAAGTGAGCTTACATTGTGCATAGATTTCAAAAATTTGAATAAAGTGTCATTGAAAGATAATTACCTGTTGCCGAAAATGGACCACATACTCCAAAGAGTAGTTGGGGCATCTTGTATGTCGCTGCTCGATGGGTATTCCGGCTACAATCAAATTTTGGTTCATGAATATGACAGGGAGAAAATAGCGTTCACCACTCCGTGGGGGACATTTCACTATGCCAAGATGTAGTTCGGTTTAAATAACGTTGGAGCAACGTTTCAGCGGCCCATGGACATTTCCTTCGCAAATGAAAAAGAAGTGTTTTTAGTAGTGTATCTTGATGATTTGACAGTCTTTTCAAATTCATATGAGGAGCATCTTTAACATCTGAAAATTATTTTTCAACGTTGCAGAAAATATGGAATATCACTCAATCCTAAAAAGAGTTTGTTTTCCATGGATGAGGGGAAGCTTCTGGGTCACATAATATCAAAAGAAGGAATCCGCATCGATCCTGCTAGAGTGGAAGCTATTCAGAAAATAGATTTTCCTCATAATAAGAAAGAGATCCAAGCATTTAATGGTAAGATGAACTTCTTACGTCGTTTTGTGCCTAATCTAGCTGAACACTTGAGGGAAATTACAAATATGTTGAAAAAGGATAGTGTGGTCAAGTGGACCGAAGAAGCCATGAAGTCTTTTAACCTGGTAAAGTTGGCTCTTTCTTCAGCTCCGATTTTAATCAGTCTGGATTATTCATAGGATTTCATATTATTTTCATTCACTTCTGAACATACTATGGCAGCAGTTCTAATGCAGAAAAGAGATCAGCTTGAAAAACCAATTGCCTTTTTCAGCAGGAAAATAAGAGATGCAACTTTAAAATATAACATTATTGAGAAGCAAGCTCTCACCTTCGTGAAAGCTTTGAAAGATTTCCGGGTATATATTCTACACTCTCATATTCTTGCTTATGTCCCTAATGTAGCAGTCAAAGATGTTTTGGCACAACAAATCCGAAAAGGAGGAGAGGCAAATGGATCGCAACATTGCTAGAATATGACTTGGAGATAAAGCCAATAAGCTAATCAAGGGACAGGGTCTAGTAAAGCTGATGGCAGAGTCTAATTTACATGCATTAGACATAAACCTAATTACAACCATGTCTAAAGAAGATCAAGATAGTTCACTGATTCAGGTATCTGAAATTTTCCTTCTGTCTCCTTGGTATTCAGATATTGTATACGTGCTTTAGCACCTTTCACCGTCACCGAGGATGGCTAAAAATAAAGGTAGAAATCTGAAACTAAAGGCTACTAGATTTTGTATTTTGAACAATGCACTTTATTGGAAAGATCCCGGAGGCATTTTGCTAAATTGTTTGGTTGAAGAGGAAGCAAAACAGGTCATGAGTGATTTTCATAAGGGAGACTGTGGAGGTCACTTATTTTGGAAGACAGCAGCTAACAAAATTTTGAGAGCAGGGTACTATTGGCCTACCCCCTTTGCTGATGTTTATAAAAATGTCACAAGCTGTCATGAATGCCAGATTTTTCAGGCAAGGAGAAAGTTGCAGCCTCTACCTCTTAAGCCAATTGAAGTTAGTGCACCATTTCAGCAATGGGGCTTAGATTTTATTGTTGAGATTCATCCCACATCTTCAGGTTAGCACAAGTGGATCTTAACAGCGATAGATTATTTCATGAAGTGGATTGAGGTGATCCCCACTTGGCAGGCTACAGACTCGGTAATAATTCAGTTTCTTGAAAATGATATTTTGTCATGTTTTGGCTGTCCTAACAAACTGATTACAAACAACGCAATTGCTTTCAAGTCCATAGATATGATTGAATTTTGTAGTAAATACAAGATTACCTTGGGACATTCTATTGCATATTATCCGCAAGGTAACAAATTGGTTGAATCTCCAAACAAATCATTGGTCAACATCATTAAAAAGCTGTTGGAAACCAATAAGAAGAGCTGGCATAAAAAATTGGTTAATGCACTATGGGTGGATAGAGTAAGTCAAAAGAAGTCAACCGGCATGTCTCCATTTGAGATTGTATATGGTATCGACACGGTGTTCCCAACATCTCTCGTAGTCCTGGTTGTTAAACTTTTGCAGGAAGCTGGCAGCGAGGGAGATCATTTTTAGTGGAGAATAAGCCAAATGATCCATTTACAGTAGACGAGAGAGGAATTTTTTCATAATACCTTCAGGCTGCAAGAGAGAATTAAAAGGATTTATGATCAGAAGGCAAAGGCGGACAAATTTTAGATTGAAGAGATAGTGCTAAAGTGGGATGCTAGTTCTAAACGAGGATAAAGGCAAGCACGGCAAGTTAGAGAACTTGTGGAAGGGACCATATAAAATCACTGCATATTGAGGTCAAAATGCCTTTCTACTCAAAGAAATGAACATGAAAGATTGTCCAGGAGGGTCGATAAATGGTCAGCTTCTCAAATGGTACTATCTCTAAGAAGTTTTCTGCTATCACATTTTGTCATTGTACATACCATTTTATTTCTTTCATCGCAAACTTTGCACTGTCATTATTCATTCAGTTTGGGGCTCGAAGTGAAGGCTATAGAGCTAAATGTTTGGCTTCAGTCTTTGGTTTTATTTAGTGTCAGTTGTTTGAGTCATAGTTGAGTCAGTTTTGAGTCGAGGTATTTATTTGGTGTCTTAAAGTTATTGAATCCATATTGCCCAATGGATGAAGGCACTTATCTGCTATTCCAAAGATCTATGGTTCTTGGCACCACCCAGGAGCTACCATCCCCATTAGAGCCAATGTTAGTGTCGGTATCTTTATCCCTCCCTCAGTGATCAAATTGGCCTTTTTGTATGCATGTTAGGTTTCCCATCTGATTAGTTGCATTCCATTAGGTCATGGATCAACTGATGGTAGTGGTTTTATGTCAATTTCCCTCGTGTAATTCACCTACTGACCTATTGTCACATTTTTTCAGGTTATTTACTATCATCCAGTTTCATTTCATTCATAAAAATCAGTTTTAGGGTTTTATCTCATTAGGTCTAGGGTTTGTCATCATAGTCATCCAAAACTCAATAAAAGGTCAGCAGGGACATGAGAAAGATGAATAAACTCATAAAATCATAAATTTTACTTTTGTTGCGCTCCATAAATTTGTTTCACGTCAAAACTCTGTTTTGAGGTGAAAACGGGTTTTTTCCATTACATGTAAAAATTTCATGTAATTTCAATGTTTCTATATGTAATAAGTTCCGCAGTTGCTCTTGGTCACCTTGCCAACTCCAGCCACTGCAAAAAACACAAGCACCTATGCATCAGTTCATCAATTGATCAAGAAAAGTCAAACTTCAAATGAAAAACAGAGTTTTTAAAGAGAAGTGACTAAGACTTTAGAAAAGTGGGTTTGTTAAATGAAAAAATTAAAGCCAAGGGGATATAAAGCTCATCTATGTGTTTGAAGTCTTCATTTTTTGCAAGTGAGTGAGCTAAAGGCAAAAATTGTGTTTTTGGGAGAAAGAGGTAAAACTGAGCAAAAAAAAACCTAAAATTTCACCGGCGCTGCACACCTGGGCTTTGGCGCTACACACATACTTGGCACTACGCACATGGTGTAGGTTTTACACTGAGTTTTGTTCGGGCGCTACGCATACAAAGTGTGTTGCGCACCTGAGAGGCAGCGCTACGCACCTATCTGTTGAGCTTCAAAACGATTTTCATCACCTTCCTCTGCTTCAAATTTCACAATTGACCTCTCATCAAGTAAGTGAAGCTTCTCATCTTGTCTAGCAAGGAGTTTCTCATCAGTTGTGGTGATTTGTATGTCTCTAAACTAAAACCATAGCTATCCTCCAAATTGTCTTGTAAATTTGCATAGGGTATTGTGTTCTGCTGTTTTTATTCCCTTACATTATCTTCCTACACCCCATTCCCTTACACTAAATTTCCCTATATCCCTTTCCCTTTCCCTTTCCCAAAATCATTAGCACTAACTACCCAAACCCCACTCCCATTTACGAAACCATAACCATTTATTCTATCCCCAAAACCCTAGCTCCCATTTCCCTTTCCCTCATCTACATTCATAATATCGGCGATTCCCTCATTTCCCAAAGGAAAATAGTAGTCACTTCCTACATACATTATTCACCCTCATACTTTAAAAATCTCTTCGTACTCATCATTTTTCTCTCCAAATTCATAAGCATGGAGGCAAATTTAGACTATGGGAGGGAAGATGAAACTTTCAATGATTCCTCCCGAGAAGTTCATGTGCCAAGAAAACCACATAAAGGAGGGAAAGTCATACGGGAGGAGCCCACCACTCTCACAGAATTACTTGCTTGCCCTCTTGCTGTAACTTGTTTTCAACACCAGTCTTGTTATCAGTTTTGTGAAATGGTGGAGAGGGTGAAATATCATCATGAGCTTGCTAGGTTATTTGTTCTTCATCTTCACAATGGCCAAGTGAACCTAGCTGGTGTCTCTTTCACCTTGACACCTGAAACCATTGCAGCAGCAACATGCATCCCTAATGTAGGTGAACAGTGGAATAAGGGGCAGCTTGTGGGCAGAGAGCATTATGAGCCTTACATTAAGGCTGGTTATCACAGGAAAATCAACGAGGTTTTTCCTTTTAAATATTTGCAAAACACTTATGCTCCACTCATGAAACTCATCATCAAGTATTTTACCTGTGAAGGGAGGTTTTCCCATCTATATACATACCATGTCAGATTGTTGATGCATTTCACAAGAGTGAGGATGATGAACCTCCCATACTTTATATGCAGGAATATTGAGAAGATGGCTCTATATGTGCAAAGGAAATCTTTTCCTCAGTAGTTCATCAACATTTACCATTTCTCTTTTATTAAAATTGTTGTTTTGCATTAGTTAAGCTTGTTGAACATACCATGGGATACCTTCATTTCACATGAGATTTTCAAAGGCCCTCAGGTGACTCCATCGGTGCTTCAAGAGGAAGGAGGGCCTTCAAACCATCTAGATGTTCATGAGACTGAAACTACAGGTGTGTTAGTGTTTGTCACTTATGAGAAAGACGCCAAGAGACTTTTTGCTGCTGCCAAATGAGTACTATCTCCACTAGGGATGGAAGGTGTCCCATTTTCTTCACTAGATCACAGGCAAATGCTATCTTCACCAGGGGTGAAAGGGGTTTTTCCTTCTTCTTCAGCTGAACAGGTACAGGGCAAAGACAAAGGAAAGTAACAAGTGCATGATGAAGGCCCTGCTGAAGGGCAAGACAGGGATTTTGTTTTAGTTGAGGAAGATGACAATGATTTGGGCTCTCAAAGCTCAAGACTCAAGGATATGATCATCAAAGAGAAGGAGGCAGAAATCCAAGCCTTGTCACTTGACCTTGAGAGAGAAAAATGGATCATTAATTTTCTTGAGCAGGAGAACAAAAAACTGTTGGACAAACAAACTATTATAGAGCTGCCATCCCCAATAAGGCCAATGTTAGTTCCAGTCTTCACAGCCTGTCACTAGGGATCAACATGAGCTCTTACTAGGTTTGGTTTGGTTAGATGTTTTGCACATGATATTCAGCACAAAACATGTCACAAATGTGTCCATCAGAAGAAGCTCAGAAAAATCTTTCCAATAGTATATCACACTCCTATAACTGGTTTCTGGATCATAAGATATGGTCGAAATAAATGATTGATTCTTGGTTATGCATGTTTTGAGGTCAGTTGCTGCACACAGGGACAAGTTTACTACAAAATCAATTTGGATAGTAATTTTACAAAAGTGAAAGAGGTTTTTGTCCATCACATACCAAATAGCAAAATCCTCCTTCAGTTTATGCACATGTGCTACTATGTGGGAGATATACAGTGATATTTGGAGCCTGCTTTAAAACAAAGCAAATTTTTCCTTTATTTTACTGTTTTAGTCATTTTAGTGCAGTGCCATTTTACAACAGATGGAAAGTAATTTTGCAAAACCCAAGGATTTGTTTGTTAACCATGATCCATATAACAAAAACCTCTTTCAGTTTATTCACAGGTGTCATGAATTTGGATATGTGACTAGATATTTACAGCTCATTTTCACAGATTTAATTTTTTAATTATTCTTTGTTTTAGATATGATTTTGTGGCACAGATTGCGAGAAATTGGAAACTAATTTCCAAAATTTGAGAGAGGTTTTTCTCAAAAAGGACCTTATCTACAAAAACCTCTTTCAGGTTTGTAATAGGTGCTATGGTTTAGGAGATACGAGTTCATCTTCAACACTTATTTACAGAAATTCGGTCCAAGTTTAATGTAACTGATTCTATTTTGAAGAAAATGGTTGAACTCAATTCCCTTTGTACAAGGATGAGAAAATGTGTATATTTTATGAATTTCATAGTGTAGAGGTTGGATTTTGGCAGAAAAGAAGCATTTGGGCTGTGTAAAGTTTTATTGAATATCATAATAAAGCAGTTTTTGCCCTTTAGGCCTGGGATTCATCACGGTGCTTAAATGTTCAGTATGATTTTTTCCTGTAATTCATTTACACATTATGTTTTTCTCCTTTGTTTCAGCATTATCTAAGTGATATGTTAGGAATTCATCCATAATGATGCTCCTTTCATGATTGATTTGTTGTTAGTCATAATGGTAGTTTTAGTAGAATTCATTCATTGTTAGATGCTCTGTTGAGCAACCTCGTTATTCTCTTTCATCTAACGTTGCTGCTATAGATCCATCCTTTGTTTGATTCCTGCAGGGCAGCGGGCTTTCTCCCTTATACTTCTCACATTTACAATCTTCACTTGGCTAAACATGGCACTTAATTTGCCCTAGGTTTGCCAGCCGAAACTAACATTGATGCCATAATCCAAATCATCCTTTCTCTTGCTATTTCGACCCAAAACCTAAAAATCAAACTAGAAACCCTGAGCTACTATACCTAGCCTAAAATCTACATTAAATTCAGTCATCTCAAGCCCTAATTGCCAATATCCTAATTGAGATTGACAAGGAGAGAGCCCTCTCCCGACTTGGTAGGGCTAGCTACCAGGTTAAGCGTGGTTTGATGTTACCCTAGACCTGCCTTCCTTCAGCCTGAGGTAGATTTAGGCACTAACAAGAAGCATTCCCTTGGTCGCTGGGGTGGCGATTCATAGGGTAGGGTTGCAATTATAGTCGTGTGGAGAAGAAGAGAAGCCTTGTGGGTGCTGGGTAACTAGGCTCTTCAAAATCCAACGGGAAATGACTGGAAATATGAGGAGGTCATTAGTATCGAATTCTTTGAGGAGGGAGGGGGAATCTGGTTGTTAATGGAGGTTATCATATTTCTTTGCGCAGGGAGTGACCGAAAAAGCTCACGCTAGAGAAGCCCCACTCGGAAGGGAGGAAGCCTGAGGTTACACTGTTTAAAACGATGTTGACTTACAAGGTTATTTTCCTAGTTTCTGTTTTAGGTAATATAACAAGCAGAGTGCAGAGAATTTTGGAGTCTCTGAACTCAATTCGTGCTCCAGCCCAGGAATAGGTGCGTTGCTCGGAAAAGGAGGAAGAAAGTCGGAAGGAGGTTAGGATGGAAAAGGAAGGTAACCAATTGGGAAAGAAAGTAAACAGAGGAATGGGAAGGCCAAAAAAAATATGAAAGGATTGGAACCTACTTTTAATAGAGGACTGAGTAAAAGAGGTAGGAAATATTGGAAGGAGAGTATGTAGAACCTGATTAATGCATATGTCATATGAACACCGCCGGAGGTGAAAGAAGTAATATTCGAATGGGAAAGAGAGCTAAACAATAACATACCAAATCAAGAGATCGAGGGAGAGGATTGGTAAACAATGGTTAAATAACCTGGGAATAATATAGGATGCCAAACGATGTTCTTCCAAATAATTCAGTGGTACTGGGTCATGAAAAACATCCTGGCCCACACAATGACAACCTATAAGGAAAGAGAAGAACCGGAGGAAGATAGACCAGTTGAGCCAAGCATGAAGGATCTACAAAGGGAGATCCAATCTATCCAATTATAGTTGTATCACAACAACCTCATGGTGAATAGGATTGAACAAAGCCTCCAGGATATGAAGAGAAGTGAAATCCGGGGTTCAAGCGTGAAAGCCCCAACCTCGGTGGACTCATCAGATGATTGAAGAATACGTTTCAGTATAATTTTGTCTATATGACGATTAGCATTTACTGTTTTAATAAGAATTATATAGCAGATAAAGTTGCCAATGTAGCTTGGATGGTAAGGAAAACTATTTTTAAATTTTGGACAACGTCCGATGCAGACAGGTGGCCAACAGACCTGGTTTCCTGCGAGTGGGTTGAGGTCACCTGCAATTTTTATTAAATACATACTTATTTTCATGAAATATTAATAGAAAAAGGACTACCAAGCTTACAAAAAAAAAGAACAAATAATAAAGTAATAATGGTATCTAACGATGTGGCTAGTGAAAGGTGTGAGGGCTATCTCACATTTATTACATTTTGTATGAGAGCCCTTAATGAGCTAACCCCTAGATCAATTTCAATGTTTACATTTCTTGATTATTGGTTTTAGTTTGGTCTACTGTTATAGGCCATTTTGTCGCATCTAGTCAATAGGCCTACACATCGGAGCAATCAACATTTGTGAACATGTTTTCATCATCCCTTCACAAAGCCCTAAGCATGACCTTTCCAAAAAGTCTAATTTTCTAGTATTAATAACTCAAAATCAATGTTTTTAGCCCCAACACACCCTGCCCCTTTAGCCATCTATGTTCAACGATGGTTGCTACCTTCTGCAGGTGTGCTGACTCTAGAAATTCGGAAAAATTAAAAAATATTTCGAAACTTCCTCTTCCAACATCTTCCAAATGTTGTTTTAACTATTTACCGTGGATAAGAGCTTAAATCCTATTTGATCCTAGCTTGGAGACTTCACTTGTTATCCCTTGATCTCATCCTCTCATCATAAGTGGATCTCAAGCTCATTATCATAAATCCTAAACTACCACCCCTCTCCAATAAATTTACTGCCATCCATAGCATTAGGGTTGGCTTTTGGAGATTGATTGTACTCTTATGTTGTCGCCTTGAACCTAAAGGAGTCATCATCTTCATGCATTAGGGTTGATGTTGAGGTGTGGTTTGTGACAAGGAAGGACAAGTCAACTTGGGGATTTACAAGATCAACTACTATTTATGGTTGTAAACTCTCTCCTATTTCTATTAATACAAAGCATATCTTGTTTTCCTTTATGTGTTGTATTATGTTTTCACTTGAGTATTTCAATGTTTTGCTGATTCATTGAATAGAGATGTTAGATTACGCTACTTGGTTGTTGTAGATCCTTTGCTTGTTTTAGTTATGCACAGGTTCTAATTATAACACTTGGAGCTTAAACGCGAGGAGGAACGAGAAGCTTGCTACATATTCGAGGTAGGCCTCTTTCCCATTCTCTAACTTCTCTAGGAAAAATTCTAAATTCTTTGTCTTCTATTGTTCTAGACTAGTCCACTAGGTCTAGGGAATTCACCTTTGTCTACAATCGTAAATTCCGCATAACATATTCGTTCCTTTGGTGGTGTTAAGATTGAGTTTTTTCCAGGTGAAGGCTCCATGTGATTTTAATATTGCTACATTCAAAAATGGGAAAATCAATTTTTATTTATTTTTATAATTTAAAAAAGTTATGAAATACAAAAATAATAGAGTTTAAAGACTTACTTGGAACCAATCAAATATGATGAAAACAAAATCCTACAATTCTTCCAAAGCTCTCCTAAAATTCCTCAAGGTGTCTTAAAATCCTTCCCTGGATTACTTAATGATGGGTAAAACACACCAAGCAACACTAAAAACTTTGTTGGGTAGCAATGGACCATGTGTGACTTATTTTTCCAATAAAACATAACATGAACATGTACACACTTAGAAGCATGCACATGTTGAAGAACACATAAATTCTTGAAAATATTGATTTAGCATTAAGTTGGTAGCTTTTTGGCCATCTGGCTTCGTGAATGCGTATGCATTTAAAGAATTGCAAATGCTTTCGTGCAAGTACACATTTGTGCACACCGAATACTAGTTTTTAGACCATCAACTTTGTATGAACACCCTTTAACTAATTTATTAAATACACACAGCTACCATTCAATTTTTTTTATATTATTATTTTTACTTTAAATTAATAAAGTAATAAAACCATCATTATTATTTTTAATAAGTTCATGTCCAAGTTGTACACACTTATTTTGGAAAATAAAATTAGATTTTGGTTTGAAATATATGGTTAAAGAACTAAAGGTTAAGTTGGGTTTAGGAGACAATATTCAAGTATGAACTAGTTTATTATACTTAAGATAATTGTTGAGGAATGTTACAATAATATGTATGAGATTTTCTATAGTTTTGTTGACTTTAGAAAAACTTTTGACGTCATTCTTACAAAAAAAATATGGAAGAGGTTACAAGAGATAATGGTTTCTCTTGAGTTGAGGGTTGTTGTGACAAGGTTGTACAAGAATGTTATTGCAAAGCTTAGGACCACTGTGGGTTAATTGGAAGAAATTAATTGCGATATCAAAGTCAAGCAAGGGTGTCCCTTGTCCTCTACATTTTTTGGATGTACATTGATAAGCTAAAAGAATGTTTTGAGGAGGCAGGTTGTGTTGGTGCCCTGCTCATTGGTATACTCATGAATATTCTTGTTTATGGTGATGATATTGTTCTATTGGCAAGGAGCCATTACGATCTTCGCAAGCAACTGAGAATGCTCCAAGATGGGTATGGCTATTAATAGTGGAAACAATAAAGTCATGATAATTGAATCCAAAAAGACCACTTATGATACATTCATTGATGACAATAATTACTTGGAGGAAGTTATTTCATACAAATATCTGGGAATCAACATCAATCATAAACTTAATTAGAGTTATAGCATTAATAAAAGGATAAATGGTGGTTGGAAATATTACTATGGGATTGAAAATAATTACGAGTAATCTTTAGATATGGGAAAAATAAACTCTTCTTTGAGACTCTCATCACTCTTGTTATTTTATATGGATGCGAGGTGTAGGGTTGCAATATATTTAGAGATTCATGGAGGAAGATTGAGTAGATCCAAAAGCAGTGTACAACTTACAATCTCAAGATTAAAGGAGATAATCCCAACCCCATCATTCTTATTGAAGCTAGCCTTTTCCCCATTCAAATAATGTCTATAACTAGGAATCTTATGGATAAGAAGAAGATACGCAACATAGAATCCAAGAGATTTCCTAAAATTGTTTTGAACTCTAGCTAAAACTCGTACCTTCAATTCAATTCAAGGATACCCATGCTTGGTTGGCCCATTGGGGAATAAAGGAGAAAATCATCTTCCAAAATAATGATAATATTAAAATATTATTGCTTTCAAAATTAAGGAGAATTTGTGGGGCGATCAAGAGTAAGAGGGAGAAATGAAACTAATATATTATAGCAAGGTGATCAACTACAATCTCAAAAACCAAAATTATCTTTCTTTCTTGACTGGTGCTAAAAAAATGAACATTATTAAGATAATAACTAATTCTCATGAGCTCCATAATGAAACTGGGTGTTAGTTAATTCCCAAAACACCTTGGGATGAAAGAGTGTGTCATTTGTGCCATACTAAGGGGGTTGAAAATGAAAATAATTTTTTCTTAGATTGCTAATCTTATACTCACATTTTATCTAATTTTCAAAATATTTGCCACAAAACTAATCTCCTTGATTTTTTAAGTCAACAAAACTTTAGTGATTTGGAAAGCTTCTTTCACTTTTTTTTGAACATACAAATAAAATGTTAAAGAATTTTGATTAACTTTTTACCTTCTTAAATCTATAGACCATAGTGAAAGCTAATCATCATTATCATCTTTTTCTAAATGAGTAAATAAAATAACAAAGATAAACCAATTTTCAATGAGGTAAAGCTATATTATTAATTTTAATAAGTTAATGTCTTCTACAGAGGCCATAATTTTTCCAGACAACCATGTAATCCCCCATTTTTTTCAAAAAAGGTGATGGTGAGAATGTTTGAATAAATTTTTTTGATAGTGGAAATGAATTCAGCACCATCAAAAACCCTTGGGATATCTAAAATCCTGAAACTTGACAGCTGTAACCACCGTCAAAAACCCTTGGGTATCTAAAATCTCCGTATTTAACTTACAACAATGATCTGATTCTTCATCTTTGTCCTCATGATGAACCACATAGATTGGTTTGAAAAGCGTGACCTAATTCTTCTGATGTGATTTCTTCCAAAAATGTTTCTATTATTCATATCTAAAATCCTGAAACTTGACAGCTGTATGATCTGATTCTTCATCTTTGTCCTGATGTTGAACCACACAGGTTGGTTTGAAACGCGTCGACCTAACTCTTCTGATGTGATTTCTTCCAAAAATGTTTCTATTATTTAGGAGTTGTCTATAATGCGACTTTTTGAGATTCCGGTGACGGAATCCGGCGGAAGAAATTGAGATGAAATCATGATTTGTTGCAGTTAAAATGGTTTTTTAACTGCATATTCGGATTCAGCACCTGAAAAACCCCTGAGACGCTTTCATTGTGCAGAAACTAGTTATCAAACTTCGATTTCAATAAATTACTGCCGGATTTTCACCGGAAAAAATCGCCGGAAAGGCTTTCAAAAAGTCGCGTTAAAGACTACGGCTATTATTTATATCTAAAATCCTGAAACTTCACAGCTGTAGTGGCCCGAATTTTAAAAAATTTATATCAGATTTTATCAAAAATCATGATGAAATTTCTATGGTTTTCGGATAGGCTCCTTAGACTACACCTTTAAGTATTTTTATTCTCCGTTTTATCGGCTAATTATTTTCCCCGTTTTAATCGGTCCCGATGGCACATGATCGATGACATCAAGAAAGACGCTATCCTGACCTCAGCCTCTAGATCATCCGGGCTGATCAGCAGCCGCCTGCTACTCAGCTGGGTTCGATCTACCTAACGGAGGGCTTAATCATTGGAGCTCTGATTAAAAGTTTCGCAACCCGTCAACGGCAACGTGAACGGTCTCATAGGTTGGCGACATGGGACCACAATGGAATCATAATGGTGCCACGTACATGTAAATTGGTACTTCACGTATGCTGAATTATTTAAAGTTAATGCTGAGTGGATCGAATGGTTTAGTTGCATAGGTCCACCACAATTGTGGAACTACTTTTGCGCCGGCTGTTCAGGGTCCCATGGCTTCTCGACAGCCGGGCAGTGATGCTGGCGAGAGTCAAGCACGCGTACGCCGGGTGGGCTCTAATTTATTTCTCAGATATAGAGAATTTGTCATTATCAACCCCGTATCCAATCAAAATAAAAAGAGTGTGGAGTTCTACACCATTCAATGGTTAAATATTCGAAGTTTCATAAAACGGAAGCTGCTCTATTATGAAACGTGATGGTTCGAGTCAGTACGTTTAAATGTGGCTTACCTGCTCATATAATTATTCACAATAATCCAAAACTGAAGACATGGTACTGCACTTACATTCGTAATCTTTGGTGGAGGGTTTCCAAGTATATATTTTAGATTTTGTGTCGTAATGATTTTGAGTTTATTTATATATTCAAAAATATATTTTAAATTATTATTTGTATATAAATTAAATGATTATAAATATTAATATGGGTAAATATTAAAATATTTATTTGATAATACATAAAAATTAATTAAATAAAAAATTTATTATTATTTATAAAAAAAGTTAGTATATGACTTAAACATATATATATTATAAAATATGTAACAATAGTCTTGACTACATAGATTCATTCTTATTTTAATCAAATTTTATGACAACATCATGGGTCAATAACATGGTTGTTCAAATACTAAATGTTCAATATGATATGCAATGATAAAACATTATATTTAATTAATTAATTTGAAATAAAATAATTAAAAAAACATAACTAACTTGAAGATAAGTCTTAACTTTTGATTTGTGAATATTACTACCAATTTAGATCCATCTTAGTTCCAGATCTACCAAGCACTAATTTGGCTTAATTATTAATTATAATTATAATTATAATTATAAATATTAATTTTATGTTTTTTTTTTTACCAAGTTAAAATGTTAAAGATTACAACATATGTACCATACCCAAATCAAAAGAAGTTAAATTTACTTATCAACCTCAAATATAATTTTTTTCCTTAATAAAAAGTGAATTGGGTGAACGGAAATCTTAGATAAATGGGGTAATATTAATTAAAAAATAATATTATTACATTTTACCTAACATTTCCCCACTTCTAAACATATCCAAACAAATTCCTAGCTTGAACATATCAATAAATAAAAAATTATTCTACACCCCACATGGATTCAACCCCGTCATTTTCTACAACTAATTATGTATCTAAATATAACATCAAACTAAGATGGATCTGGGCTAGTTTAATTTCCCCCTGAAATAGATTATATTCCACATGAATACAATGGGTCAATACTATGGATTCTTAAAATCATGGGTCAATATCATGGGCCATTTTTATTTTTTTATTATTTAATTTTTATAGAGTTATTTTTATTTTATTCTCACCTAATTAAAATGTTTTCATTACATTGCTTTGGCTTACACATTTCTAACAAATTATAGGCATCAGATCTCCCCTTAATGAATAAATTAATATATCCCGTACTAAAAAGCATTTTTTTTTTTCCAATTACTTTATCTCATTACATAAAGTTTGATGTAAAATAAAAGTGAAAATTGATGTAAAATAAAAGTGAAAATTGAAGTATTTTTAAAATACCATTATTTTTTTTAAAGTTAAATTACACACCCCATATATATATATATATATATATATATATAATGTAATGTTATGTGACAATATCTTTCCTTCAAATAAAGCTTTGGACATATTCCAATGAAATTAAATTTCTACTATTTATCCAATAATTACTAATAATTAAATTAAAATTATAGAAAACTTATTCATATAATAACAAATCATCATAATTGATATATCTTAAAAATTTCCGATATATTTTTAAATCTAATTTATTCATAATTTAACAAAAATTTATTGAAATCACAAATTTAAATAATGCTCTCTCCACAATATAAAAACTCCAAAAATATATAATAGTAAACCTACCAAAATAGTTCCAACATTACAATCAAAATCTCCCAAACATATAATAATTGGAGCCCCTGAATTCACCCACTGGCTAATAAGCCATTTTCCAAGAATCATAGTGGTTGTAAAGACCAGTAATGGTTTGCCACTACGATGACGTAGCCCTTCTTATCTCCAAATGCAAAAAAGCAACTTTCTCTCTGTTGTTGTTGAGGTGGTCCCCTCACCTAGCACATTTTTGCTGCGTGACTGGAAGCCTGGGTGTGGAATATTTGAATCAATTATTGAAAATGGAGGATGTGGAATATTGATGATAATTAATGACGGGTTTCTTCAGCCCTTATCTTGAAAAGTCTTATCTATAAGGATGCCCTACGATGTGTTCATGTAAATTCAAGAATAGTTGCTGGTACAACTTGAAGAGTTGGGGCTTATGGATTAAGGTGGGCACTGGTGATAGGCCATGAATGTGAAATATTTGGTGGCCAAGTGGGAAGGGATGGGAAGCGATCTTGATGTCAAGTACGTTCAAGATTCAATCATGGGGAATGTGTTCACTTCCTATTATGTTTATCCAAAATGCTTCATTATTACAATATCCAAAATACTTCATTATTCCAATACCTGTACTATCCATTAAGTTACCCAGTTTTGCATATTCTCAAAATGCTTCATTATTACAATATCCAAAATACTTCGTTATTCCAATTCCTGTACTATCCATTAAGTTACCCAGTTTTGCATATTCTTTTTTCATCATTGGACATATTGAAATTGAAACTAAAATGCACATAATATGTTCATGGGAATAAGTATTATTAAAATTTACATTTTATTGAATAATGTATGTATTCCCATTATTAAAACTTACATTTTATTGAATAATGTATGTGATGAACTTTTATTCCTCTATAATATTTTAAGTATTAATTAAAAAACATTAATAAAACATATATTTTTAGTAATTTATAATTTTAAATATGAATTTTTTATAATATAAATTTTTATTTTAATTTGATGTAGTTTAATTAAGGTTTTTTTTGGATATTTGGTTGGAATATAATTTTTTTAATTTTTATTGTTTTATTATTTAAATTATGAAAATAAATTTAATTGTTTGAAACATTTGGAACACTTTAATTTATAAAAATAATAACTTTAAATTATAATTTTCTTAATTTCTAATTAGATTAAAATAAAATTAATGAAAAAATCTTCAAATAAAATATCCAAAAGTCATTTTATTAAACTATTGCTTTTGTAAAATAAAAAAATATGCTCACTTTAAAAAATGTGTATTCAAAATCTTCATCATTTTAATAGCTTACTATACCAAGAAAATTAGTTTTTCCCTTTCATGTATTTTTCTAATAATTAGATAAATTTCATTGCAACTAAAATACACAAATATACAAAATATGTTTGTTGGTATTAATTTTTATTGAAAAACTTATTTTATTATATGTTTTTGTTGAGTAACTTCATTTAATTATATCTCCAATGTTTCAAAGATTAATCAAATCTACCCATGTTTCCAGAATTAATCAAATTCACCTATGTTCATAGCCCACAAAATAAAATTAGTACTTTTTCATAATATTGAATATGATTGAGTTTTAAATTAGAAAGTTTTCATTTTAAAATTATAATTTTACGTTAATATCAAATTTATTTATATTTCACAATTTACAAAACAAAATTAATATATTTTTTTATAATATTAAATATTTATTCTATTAAAAAAATAAAAATAATAATATAATTCACATTTAGATTAAGAATTAATATCTTAAAATTATGATTTCCTATTAATAAAATTTTAAAAAATACATTTTACATTAAAAATACATAAATTAACAAAATTTGAATTTGTGACTACTTACCACTAACTTCTTTGAAATCCCATAATACAATTATATAAGACAAACTTATAACAAACTTTCTTGAAATCTCATATTACACTTATATTGCTATAGAAAATGCAACTCCAGACAAATATGTTTTTTCAAACGGTTGAACTAAGTACATAATTAGTTTAATTATATAAGACAAACTTATAACAAACTTTCTTGAAATCTCATATTATTATATTGCTATAGAAAATGCAACTCCCAAGCAAATATGCTTTTTCAAACCATTGAACTAATTACTTAATTAGTTTAAACACATTTTATTTTAAATACTTTAGATTTCTAGCTTGAGAGGAGATGGGCATTATAACTAAATAAGGAAATATTTTAATACAATAGTAATTATTATTTTATAAAGTATTTTTTATTGAAAGATTATAGAATAATTTTATTTTATTTTTTCACTAAAAAATTTAATTTTGTTGTTAAGAATTAAAGAGGTTTTATATTTTCATTGTATTATTTGGAATTTTTAATATTAAATTTTTTTAATCTCGAAAATTATATGTTTTCGTATAACCATTAAACAATTAATTTTACTTATATCTATTAAATTTCTAAAATATTCCAAAATCTGTTATTCACATTTTACATTAAAAATACATAAATTAACAAAATTTGAATTTGTGACTACTTACCACTAACCTCCTTGAAATCCCTCTTTGAAATCCCATAATACAATTATATAAGACAAACTTATAACAAACTTTCTTGAAATCTCATATTACAATTATATTGCTATAGAAAATGCAACTCCCCAGCGAATATGTTTTTTCAAGCAGTTGAACTAAGTACTTAATTAGTTTAAGCACATTTTGTTTTAAATATTTTAGATTTCTAACTTGAAAGGAGATAAATTTGAATTTGTGACTACTTACCACTAACCTCCTTGAAATCCCTCTTTGAAATCCCATAATACAATTATATAAGACAAACTTATAACAAACATTCTTGAAATCTCATATTACAATTATATTGCTATAGAAAATGGAACTCCCAAGCAAATATGTTTTTTCAAACTGTTGAACTAAGTACTTAATTAGTTTAAGCACATTTTGTTTTAAATACTTTAGATTTCTAGCTTGAGAGGAGAGGGGCATTATAAATAAATAAGGAAATATTTTAATATGATAGTACCTATTATTTTATGAAGTATTTTTTATTGAACGGTCATAGAATTTTTTATTTTTTTTCAGCAAAAAATTTAATTTTGTTGTTAAGAATTAAAAAGGTTTTATATTTTCATTGTCTTATTTGGAATTTTTAATATTAAATTTTTTTAATCTCGAAATTTATATGTTTATATATAACCACCAAACAATTGATTTTACTTATATCTATTAAATTTCTAAAATATTCCAAAATTTGTTATTCACATAAAAATGACTCTATAACGAATTCTTCTCACTCTAAATTTTATTTATAAATATTTCCACACTCATATAAATCTCTGATTATTATTGTCTACCAGTTCTCTAAGTATCAATATCCAAGTTCTCTAACTATCAATATCCATAAACTCTCTGATTATTATTGGCCGCAAGTCTGATCTCGCTGGTAGGTTCTCCCTGCTTTTCACTCTAAATTCTTATCACACCCATATGTTGCCTCACTGTCATTGCATCTCAACCACAAATCAAGTAATTGTGATACTATGTGTGGAAGTTTATAACAAATTAACATTGTTAGTCAAATCGTTGTGTGGATATTTATAACAAATTAACATGATTAATCAAAATCGATAGATTTCATAAGTTTTTGATTTCTTTTTGACCATTCGGAGGTGGAAAAGAAAGGCATTACAGAAAATGAGATAAAATGAAAAATCCATGGGAGGAAAGGAATTAAAAACCCTACCCCATCTTCCTATATGAGAGGAGAGTTGGTGTTTCATGGTGCAACTTGCAACTTACAATGTACCCCGCCGTATGGATCGAGGTGGGCAAAGTGACATGAAATGTTGGTGGGCAAGTGGGAAGGGGTAAGATTTTCAAATCAACTGTGTTGAAGATTCCTTGTATGATAACAAGGAACGTGCCTACTTTCAAACATGTTTATCCGTAATGTATTCCACTATATTGACAAACAACATTAATTTGCTCAGTTCAGGTATCTTTATAACCACTTTGGCATACTACGGTTAAACTAAAATGCAGATAATATACCTTGCTCGTATAATTATTTATAAAAACACCCTATTCGTTTTTTTGTTGGGCAACCTTATCCACTTTATTTATAATGTTTCCGACATCCGTAAGTACAATATATTCCACAATCCATGACATTAATTTTACATTATATTAAAAAAGATTATTCAAAATGAATTTAATAGAAATTGAGACAACCCATTTTGTTTACCTGCATTGGCAGCGTGTCAGTTAAGCTTCCTGACACACCATGTTACAATTATATAAGACAAACATTCAATTTCTTTCACTTCAAGAAAACAAATAGATTTGGCAGTGGGTTACTCTAAGCTTCATGACATCCCACAAGACAAACTTTTAATATTTGGTGTAAATATAAAATCCCCAGCTACCAAATTGGTGTCTTGGATTTGTCTCCTTGCATAATAAGGAGTGTTATCCATAAGTAATGGGATATTGTAACTTTTGCACTAAGTAAAAAATGTCAATCTTTTAATCTGTTCCATCATTTTCAAATTTATTTTGAAACATTTTATAAATTTTCATAAAACTACCTTTTCTTACTCAAGGAAAGAACAAATTTCAGCTTCCTTAGGGAAGACAAAGACATGAAGGAGAAAGGGAATAAAAAAGAAGATAAATGGATTTGAAATTTTAGTGAGCCCTGGAAACTGGAAATATTAAATGTTTCCCATTATGGATTTGAAATTTTAGTGAACCCTGGAAACTGGAAATATTAAATGTTTCCAATTATCCAGCAGTTTTGCCATTGTCAAAGCATCGCTATTGAATGTCAAAAACAACTAAAGTTTCAAGTTTGGGGACCAATAAGGGAGACGTCCTAAATCAAACTTGAGAGAAAGTTTAAAAAACGTGGAGGAAAATACTGGAATAGGGGAGTGCTCCGAATCTCTATCAAGGTAGGGATATTTTAGCAAGTGGGCTGTATTTAATATGAGGCGCAGAATAGTTAGTTTGACTAGGGTTTAGACTTTATTAGAATTTAAGGTTATTGGAGTTAGAGATTGAGGATGAAACCCTTTTTTTGGAATTAAATTATTTGGGGATAGCATTTTATTAATGGGTATTGAAGGAACTTTCACACAATTAAAATTTGCTAGAGTTTCATGAATTTTTTGGTGATAACATCTCATTAGTAGGTATTGAACGAAGCTTCACATAATCAAAACTTGCACTAATTTCATAATTCTTGATAATAACATCTCATTAATAGACGTTGGACTGAGCTTTACTCAATCTTAAAAATAATAGATTATCATTCTTCCATCCAATAAAAACAGAAACTAACCTAAATGTGATGTAACCTCAATCCAGTTTTAAAAAACCAAACAAAAAAATCTGTACGTGGACATATTCCCCTAGACCTAACTAGCAATCTGAATCTTGAATTATTGAGATATGGTAGATCGGGGTGTTGACCCATGTAACAAGGATAGGCAATTGCAGAAGGGCGTTCTGCATTTTTATTCCATACAGTTCGTGATGTTGTGTATATATATTTCCATGTGAACTCTGCCCGTCTATAATATCCTCTCAAACAGACCCGAGGCCGAGCCTGTTCAGTTTCCCGGTTTTGTTAATTTCTCGTTAAGGATTGGACTTCGACGGGATCCATGGAAAAAAGCCCGCGAGGACTGAAGAGAACGGGGAGCGGATTGAGCGTTGTGACCGGATCTGGCGGAGAGTCAGACGAACGTGAGGATTCGAGAAGGTATTTAATTTCGACGGAGCAAGCTCGGAGGCTGCCTTCGTCGCAGTACAAGGGCGTGGTTCCTCAACCCAACGGCCGATGGGGAGCGCAGATTTACGAGAAACACCAGCGCGTCTGGTTAGGAACGTTTAACAGAGAAGAAGACGCAGCCCGGGCGTATGACCGAGCGGCACTCAAGGTCCGGGGCCGGGACGCCACCACTAATTTCAGTCCGGTGGGAGAGGGCCATCCGGAGGCCCAATTCATGAGAGAGCACAGCAAGGAAGAAATCGTGGAAATGCTTCGAAAGCACACTTACGACGAAGAGATGCTGATGACGGTAGATCGGTCCGCAACAATGGATAACTCGGAGGAGTCCCAGGAGATGATCGGCTCCGGGCAGGGAAGAGCCTTTGAAGAAAACAAAGAACACCTTTTCGATAAGGCCGTCACACTCAGCGACGTGGGAAAACTGAATCGCCTGGTTATTCCCAAGCAATATGCGGAGAAGTATTTGCCTCTGAACGTAAATTCCAGCGAGAGGGGTATGCTCTTGAATTTCGAAGATTACACGGGGAAAGTCTGGAGATTCCGTTACTCGTATTGGAACAGCAGCCAGAGCTACGTGTTGACCAAAGGGTGGAATCGGTTTGTGAAGGACAAGAAACTTGAAGTCGGAGACATTGTTTCGTTTCACAGAGGATCGGTTCAGTCTGACCATTTATACATCAGCTGGAGACGCAGGCCGTCGGGTCGGCCCCGACTGGGAGTCACTCCCCACTCCCACGAATCCAATGTGAGAGTAGTAAACGGCTCGTGTTCCTTGAATCCTTTCAATTCCGGAAACCAGAGCGCCGTTGTTTATAATGCCCAATGGATGCCTGTCTTCTGGTCCAGTTCCAGAAATCCCAATGCCTTCCTGCAATTCAATTCCAAATCCATCTTCCCCCTCATCAACAAATTCGGTCATGTGGATACACTGTGGTCTGAGAGTCATCGCGCGTTTCCTGTTTACTGCTCGTCGCCGCCCACTAAAGAAACCGACATGAATCTGAAGCAATTGCTAAGCGTGGACCAGAATCTCAACCTGCAGGAATCAGTCAATTCCGGTGGCGGAAGTGATATCAAACCACCGAAATCTTTGGTCAGCCCGCCTGTGCTCTCCGTGGCACAAGAACTGGACTTGCACATGGACATGCCAGAACAGAAGCCGGCGCCGTATCTGGCGCCCGCGACCAAGGAAGGAGTAAGACTTTTCGGAGTGATTTTGACTGAACCGCAGAGATTGTCAGCACAGCGTCAGGGACAGTTAAATCTGCCGTAGTCTAAGCAGCTGTTCTTTCCTTTGAAAATCATGACATATTTTGATAAATTTTTGTAGGGATTTTTGTAAATGAAAGTTAAAATTATTAAATTTTAAGATTTTGAATGTTTAGAAGTTTTTATGGTTTAAACATAGTTTCTCTCAAATTTATTAAATTTTTTTGACCCAAATTTTACCAAAAATAACTTTCAAAACAATTCCTCCAATTCATTAAGCTTGTCCATAAAATCTCTTCCGTTGATGAATGATGAATGGCAGAGTCCCATAAACGGATTCTGTTAATCCTGTAAAATTGAAATTGATTCCGATTTGAGTTTTATATGATCCAAGTTTTATGGCAGCGCTTCATTTCGAAAGATACTGACTTGATATTTGGAAAATAGAATAAAGTTACCAAATTGATCGAAAATTTCTATTAAAAAGGTCAGAATGCTACAAAACTAACGCAGTCCATTAATGGAGTCGACATGTAAATATATGAGATAATTGGTCTGTATTATGTTGGCTTGCATAATCTTGTCAGTTTAACTATCAAATGTTTTTAATATTTGGTCTGTTTTATGTTGCCTTGAATAATCTAGTCAGTTTAACTATCAAATGTTTTTAATATTTGGTCTGTTTTATGTTGGCTTGCATAATCTAGTCAGTTTAACAATCAAATGTTTTTAATATTTTTCAATAATTTTTGGTAAGGTTTTGAGTTGAAGTTGTTTAAAAGGTTATGTTAGGTATATAAATAGATTCTGTCTTTGGAAAAATTTATTTTTATTTATTAGGTAAATTCAAAATTTCAAAAATCTTGCTAAAATTAAGTCAAAATAATTATTAAAAAAACCAAAGACATTTAACCGTTTTGTACAAAATAGATCACTGATGATTTAAGAAGGCAATATTTTTTCCAAAATAATGGATTTTTTGGTATTATTTGGATAAAGTTTTTGGAAATTTGAGTTACTTTTGTCAAGTTTCATGATTTTAGGTGCCCTAGAGTTTTAATGGTGTTAATCTATTCTTACCATTAAAAATGATTCAAGTATGTAGCATTGCTACTTAGTCCCTGCCTCTTATGCAAAAAGTAATTTAACTATAAAATTTCCCCTCGTGCCTATGCATAAAGATATATATTTTTTTTAATTATTAAAACTTATGATTTGCAAGGTTCCATTTTGTAAGCCACGTTATAATAGTTTAGATATTCTTCAACTTTTGAATTTAAACTTCTATTTTAGAACATTAAAACAAATTCTCAAAATATTAAAACAACTAAAATTGTTAAAGTTTTTAGGTAGGGAGATTTTTATAGTTGAATTTACAAAGTTAAGATTTAGTAAGTGTTTAGTTAAAGCAATGAAATTTCTATTTTGCATTAAACTTATTTATTACAAAAATTTACACAACAAATGACATCAATTGGCCTTTGTTTGCTGTGTATATATTAAATAACTAATACATCTACAAATACTTGTAAGTCTTTACCTTGCATTATTTGACAACTTGATATCTCAAGGCTTTATATGACTCCTACACAAGTTGCCCATAAAATCAACCTAGCTATTAAAAGTAGGTAAAAATGTTTAAAAGAAAAATATTCAATATCATAAAATCAACCTAGATATTAAAGGTAGGTAAAAATGTTTGAAAGAACACACAATTAATTATGAAAAGACATATTGACTTAGGGCATACCAAAGAGCTATAAATATTTATAATGGAGGGGACATTGTTTTTTCTTATCAATACATTATATTATTTTGAAATATGTTAGTAAATGAATAATTAAGTTTTAGGCATTTTATATTTTTATGAAAAAAACAATAGAACAATTTTTATAAGTTTGGGAGACTTGAAGTTATTAATATATTAAATATGAAATAAATGTAAAATTGAGACTATAATATCAATTCCACTTGGAAATCAATTTATGAAGATAAAAAACAATTTTGATAATTTTTTTCATATATGTATATATAATTCAACTCAAATGTTGATCATCTATCTAAAGAAATTGTATTAATGTAGGAAGAGACTCAAATGAAGCAAGAGTAAGCAAGAGTTTAGATGAAGAACTTAGATTCTATTTTCAAAAATATCTATATATTGATATAGGAAATGATAGAAATTTTTGCTGGATTTGTTTTGTATTGTTGCAATAGTATTGGAGTCCTAGTAGTAAAGCTTAAAAGAGATTTTGTTAAAAATTTCTCATTATAAAATATAAATATTTTATTTTAATAATAACATAGTAATTATATTTTATTTAAATAGCATCATAATAATTTTAGATGTTTTTCTTATATAATCCATTATATATGTTAATATTATTTATAAAAATGAATCTATAAATAAAATACTTTCACATATATATTAAACTAAAAAAAATATCATGAAATAGTTGGTTAAAAATTGATAACATTTTTAATACCTTCGTATATAATCCATGTCTGTACTTTGGAATTTTCTGTGGTACTATTGTTCCTCTTGGTCTTTTAACCTTTTTGGGGCTGGAATTTCACTTTTTCTTTATCATTTGTGTTATATATCTATGCCTATTAACATTGAAGTCCATCGTTGTGAGATTGAGAGGCAACCGCGGATGCTGTGAATTTTGGCTTATCAGAAATTTAGGATTACATGACCTTGAAACACACGTATATGATAACCATTAAATGTACTTTGTCCATACAAGAAACATAGATATAAAGCAACATACATCACTGCACTAAATATAAAGATATGGAGGCAATAATATAAAGATTTCATATTTCAAGATACATGATCAAATTGTCATTATATATGTCAAAAGAATTCCTATTAGTGGCTCCTCATCACACTTACTTCCCCAGTGTTCCATTGCCTATGCAATCATTTTATACTTTCTACATTTGTGCTAATATTTTTTTGGGCACTAGACTAGCTAAATGATAATTGGGCATGATTTTATTTGCAATATTCAAATCCAAAATTTAAAGTTAACTTTAGTGTTTTTTTACGGATAAATAAAATGTGAGTAGCATTAACACCATTGATTCTAACCATTTTATTTACCTTTCACTAGTTGTAATTGTTAGTAATCAATCTTGGATATTTGTAATAAAGTGTAAATTAGTATTCTCAAAAACTCTTCTCTTAATAATGCAATTCTCGACCGTCTCCTACATATTAAATATAAATGTTCATTCAATACCATTTATATATGTGTTAGGATTCAAGATTCTAACTCATTTGAAAATATCAATATATGATTTATGATATATTTTGATATATTTTGGTAGAGTAGAAAAATAGAAACTATCGACTTGTAGGGTTAATTTTAGTGTCGAGTCATATTTTGGTGATTTGGAGTTTTAAAATATCTTAAGCATGTTTGAAATTAAATAGTTGTTTTTGGAGTCAAAACTTTATGGACAAAATTTTCATCTCCATGTGATATTTTACATGTCAATAGCTAATAATTCCCACTTCAATTGGAGTTCGAATGAGAAAATTACACCTCTTGCAAGTTCACCTATAGTTTTGACCACCATGGTACTAAGAGGATGTCATATCAACTACCACTAGTACAATCATATTAAAAATATTAATATGGTTGATATAGCCGAATGCTACATAAATATAACAAAAAAAACTATTGCAACACGAAGAATGGCTTACCAATGCACAAATTTACTTGATTAACCATGTATAAAAAGGTTATGGGTCAACTTTAACTTGAGAGAAAAAATGAATTACATATCTTATTGTTTTTCTAAATAAAATTTGCTTATATATAAATGAATGTTATAAATAATAATGAGGAACTTATCATGGAGGAACTTATTAGAATTGGAATAATTTCAAATCCCTAGGAAATTGGTGTGCGGGTCTAATTTTTAAAATTTATTAAAAGTAATGGACCATTTTGCTACATAAAATTTCCTTATATATAAATAAATGTTATATATAATAATGAACTTATCATGGGGGAACTTATTAGAATTGGAATAAACTCAAATCTCTAGGAAAGAGGTGGTGGAGCCACTTGGCACAAATCTATTTTTTTTAATTTATTAAAAGTCAATGCAACCTAACACACACTACAACCCTTGATAAACATTAAGACTAAGCATATGCTGAGCATATTCCCTTGAGAATCAATCTAGGCCGTCAATTAAAAAAATAAAAATAAAAAGTCAACAGATCCTCATCCACCTTAAGTTGAAATAAAAAGCCTTCAACAATTAATCACACATCTGGAGCTAGTCATGTGTGGACTTTCAAGAAGATTATAGAGGGTCCAAAACCTTAACTCTAATTGAGAGTTGAGGCATACAAAAACCTTAAGCCTAAACCTAGATGGATATGACGACATGTTAAATACTAGGATGTTAAGAAAAGAAGGGTGTCATTCATGTTTTAATGATTTATTGTTCCATAATTGAACAAAGAAAATGTGTGGGATATTGTGAGAAGAATGTAAGAAATATAAGATGTTGTAGCATCAATATAAGCCACAATTTTTTTAGCAACCCCATAATGAGTTCATCTTTCATTATATTTTCATTCCATACCTTAGAATAAAAGAGAGAGGTGTAGTCCTCAACTTCCATTGATTTTTCTCATATCGGGTTTTCAGGCATGTCTTGTGTTCATTGTGTAGATGGTGTAGAGTTTGTTACTTGAGCTTCATTTTGTTGTGTTCTTGGCATATTTTAGTAATTTGAGCATTGCACTTGTATTATACTAACAATAATAATAATGATATATAATAGAGATAATTTTCTTAATTCGTAAGATTTGTTGTGGAAAACTATTTTAATGGAATATCCATGGCATTTTACAGATCATATTCAAATCAAAGTAATTTTCTTAAACATTATGTGGGAAAATATAGGAATTAGATATTAATTTAAAGAAGGAAGCCTCAAATCCATAGCCATGGAAGAGAAGTACAATAACAATATAGGGGATGATTTTGAAGAGAGATTTTTAAAGATGTATGCAAAAGTCTTTAATGGCCACTCACACAAAGTTGTTGATAAAAAAAGGTGGAAATGAGGTGCACACAAATGCACTCACATAAGAACATGACATTCTTAGAAGCATGAATTCTTTTCTAATCCTATAACCTTGGCGCTTCTTGAACTGCCATGTAAGCTTGCTAGATTTGATTTCTCAAGAATGCATGTGCATTTTTAAAAGTCTGTGTGCATTTTTAAAGGCATGTACATGTTCTCAAAATCATGTGCATGTTATTTCGAATGTGAAAACATTCTTTCAAGAACACACATGTTCTTTTAAAAACATATGTGTGCTTTTAGAAATGCACGCATACTTTCAAGAGGGTATACATGCTTTTATGAATAAAGTATTTACCTAATATATACCCTTGACTATGGGTATATCAATGTCATTAGAAGATCTGAGCATTAAGTCTAAGTATCGAGGACGTTAACATGGTAAGGGAATGAATCTTGGACCCCAAAATATAGAGCTTTCTTCCAAGTATCAAGGTCCCTGGATCAACATCTTGAACCACCACACTTGATATCCAGAGGGAATCCTTGTCTTCTAAGTAATTATACTAGAATCATTAGGATATTTTGAGCACTAGTTATGAGTCACAAGGTCCTTGGAATTATTATGAGAGTAACAATAATGATTAGACCCTAAAGTAATATTATTCAAAATAGATGGCTATGAAAAACACATTGAATTTTTATATGATACCTCTCAAATTTATCCCTTCTTTTGACTAGGGATATGGGTGCCATTAAGGGATTTTTGGTATTTGATACATAGCTCTTTGGGCCTAAAGTTATTTGAATGAGGAAAACTAAGACTTATACCATAAAGGATGCTAATAATAATTAAGTTTCTATAGTGGTACCTTTATCCACTACACACGACCTCTTAAGCATATCCTCATTGTCTAAGTGGGAATACTGATGATATTATGGCATTTTTAAAACTAGGTATGAGACTTGTTGTCTTGGATATGAATGGGAGGAACCTAAGTCTCACGCCATAAATGAATATTATAGGAATTAATATGTAAGAAAAAACCATGACCTTCAAATGGGATATTTGGCTTCTAAGTAGAGTTATGTGCACCATTAGAAATTTTGAGCACAAGTTACAGGTCAATGATTCCTGGAAATGGTGGTAGGAACTAACATATACTTTAGGGTTTTAAGGAATATTTCATGCATGTGGGTCTAGTAACAACACCCTGAACCCACACATAACCTCTAAAGTGTATCCTTCACCTCTTATTGGGCCATATTGGAACCGTTAATGTTTTTGGAGAAGTAGTTATTGATTTTAAGGCTTAGACCAAGGTTAAATGATGAAACTTTCTCAATAAGCCTAAAAAGTAGTTTCCAAGGCTCAAGATCCATTATCAAGTCCTTAAGCCACCATATATTATATATTTGACCTTAAATTTTTAATATGGAGACCATTAGAAGGTTTTGAGTACCAACTATAGGTCCTGAGGCAATAAATAGGGTCAAGGGAGGAAAATTTAGCCTTAGGACCTAAAGTTAGTTTCTAAGCATCCCAATTCAAGGACATTTAAATGAACCACCACATATAATATCTCAGATTTATCATCTCCCTCTTATTTTGGATATGGGCCACATCATTAAAAGGTTTTGAGGCCTAGGTCTCGAGCTCTAAAGGTAGCCTATGAGGTCAAAGGGACATGAATGAGGACTTGAATCATGACATAGGACTTTCCTATGTGATATTTGGCATTTAAGTTTGGATAAAATCTCCATTAGAAGGCTTCAAACATTATATTTGGGTCACAACACCTTGAGCATGGTTGGGGGAGGAAGCCTAGCCTTAGGGCCTAAAGAAATATTTTAGGAATTTGGGGCCAATAATGTCATCTCAAACATGTGGCTTAGAGCCTTGTACATGGTAAAGGGAGGAAACATGAACCTTAAGCTATAAAAAAATCTTATATCCATACAAGGACAAGAAGGATGCCTTAAACTACTATACATGGCCTCCTGAATGTATCCTTGGCCTATGATTTGGGATGTTAGTGACACTGTGTGGTTTTGAGTAGTAGGCATGTGTCCCAAGGCCCTAGAAATGATTTAGGGAAGAATGAAATGAATTATGTATTGAATAAATCTTTGAGGCATTTAGAGTAGCCTTGACTATGGCTAGGGAAGGAAACCTAGGCCTCAATCCCTAAGGGTAGCTTCTAAGGATGGAGAGATATGAATGAGGAATTAACTTACCATGTATGACCTTTCCATTGGATCCTAGTCGTTAAAGGAAGATATGGGATTTAACAATGCCTTTCATAGTTTCTTGAGCATGGTTGAGGGAGGAGACTTAACATTAGGTCCTAAGGAAATATTGTAGGAATTTTGGGAGAATAATGTCACCTCAAACATCATCCATTGACCCCTGGACATGGAGAGGGGAGGAAAGATGAAGCATAGGATGTAACGAAAGATTTTTTCCATCTAGGGACAAGAAGTATGCCTTGAACAATGACATGATGCTTCTTCAGGATTTCCTTGGCCTCATATGGGGATGTGAGTGTTACTAGGTTGTTTTGAGTAAGGGATATGTATCCTAGGAAAATGGAAGAGATCTAGGTAAAAGGGACATGCCTTTGATTGTAAGGAAAGATTTGAGGTATCTAAGGTTTCCTTCAGTTATTGGAAATGTGATCACTACTGAGAGTGGGTGGGGGTGACTTAGTAGTGACAATATTTATTAACTTTTCAATTCTTTTTATCAAAGAACAAGAATTATTAACAAATTATTTAAACATATAAAACCAGAATAAATCAACCATGAACAATATAAAAAACATGCACACAAGTGGACACAGATATTCTGGTGGAAAACCCCTTCTAGGGCCAAAAACCACCCACTGTTACTACTACTAAAATCTGCTATTAATAGCTAATCAATTTTGTACATGGAGTAGTTAGCACCCACTAGTTGGAAGACTTGACTTCTACAACAATGTGCTAACATCCATCAACTGAGAAGTTCCTACTCACATGACTCTGTAGATAATGATCCACTGGAAGCCACCATAACCAACGAGCCTTGCCCAACATCCAATGGACTATCCAACTTCCATTGGATTGACATTCTCCTCCTCTAATCACTATTTTCTAGTCTTCGTGAGAATGAAGTCTCTACGCCTCCAACTCCTCCATGCATACCGCATTTCAAAATGCTTTAGACTTGGTTATCGAGTTTTCTTAAGATGAGCAACCCAATAGCCTCTCTGATCTGGAAATAAAATTTGATAACATACACTAAAATCATCTACAAAGGTACAATAATCTATGCAAGGCACTGTAGCACTCTCTCGCACACTCCATCCATACAATACAATAACTCAATACTCACACACAAGTATGTAGCAAACTATTCTCATCAATCTTGAATCAAATACAACAGGAAAATACTAAGGTAATACTAATACCAAGTGTAAATAAAAGTAATGTAAAATGCCATGTGAAAATACTATGGTAATGTTGTACTCATAGTTAAACCCACAACCACATGCAAAAAGCATGGAAGATTCGGTTGCATCCACACGCACAAGCGTTTCTCCTAGTGGCCATAGGCCTATAGCCAAACACATGGGCCTACTTCCTATTGGCCAAGGAAAAGCATGGGGAAAAATACAAAATTCTCAATCCAGACCTCTACCAACCTACTCCACAAATCTTCCAGCACCTGCACAACTGTCCAATCATGGTCAACACCTATACCATTCAAGCATATGCATAAACTCATCTTCCATAGAAGCCATTCATCAAACATCATAACATCTGGACATAATCCAAGCTTCTCTAGAACCATCTGTCATATGTCCTGCTAGGTTGACATCAATGCTAATCATCAACTCATGATCAATACCAACAATATCCCCCTTTGGCATTGATGATAACCTCAAATGAATGATCCAAAAAGCCTCTGAAGAAATGAAATCCTCACATTATCCCCCTTTGACATCAATGGATAAGGGAAAATGTCAAGTCATTAACATTCTCTAAACAACCAATGGCTACATAATCGAATAGATAGTAACTCCCCTTGAACACTTAGCTGTATCTGACCACAATACATCTCCAAGCAGCAAACACTCTCACTCCTCTATGAGTGCATGACAAGAATCAACAACAACAATAAATCACTCTCTTTTGAACCAACAACATCAATCTCAACTCAACAACAACAAATAGATGCACCCTAGTTGCAACAAACTCAATTAATTGCTTCATCTCTACTAACATCACTCTCCTATCAAAACAACAACAACATATGATAAGAAACAACATCAATATATCATGAGTAGGAGAACTCTCGTCTAATCGCGATGAGAAACATCATCATCATCATCATCATCAATCATCATCAATTATCATGGCTTCAACAAAGCATTGTATCAATACATATATAGCAGCAATCGTGACCATAACATATGTCCTCAAGAAGAAACATAGCACAACTAATCAACTAATGTGCTAGAGAAATACGCCCCATGAGCATCATCATCATCATTAACCTAGAATCAACACTTTCTTGCTGAAGGCTACACCTCATGGGCAAAAGAACTAACTTTTCATACCTATCACAATATGGACCATTGACTCCACTTTCAACCAAGGATTTGAACATAAATTACAGGGCTTCATTATGAAATACAAGACTATGACATCGAATCCCATTTATGGCATAAGTATGAACCTCCTCTTTAATGCATAAGGACACAATACTCTCTCTATAATTGTGCAGTTTTTGTACAAGGTTTAAGCATGAGATACAAGGCTGCCCCTGTAAAATGAATTCAAATGGTAGCACATGTTCCCCCAAATGTATTTTGTCTACAAACAACAACAAGTTTTGACATATGACATCATCAAGTTTAGAATAAGATCCTGTATCTATGGAGAGAAATATGTTGTTCTTTGCAATATCTCTGAAGTAGTAAGCTCATCATAATATATTCCTTTCAAAGTGGGTTATCAAGAAGCAATTCATCTCATAACCAAACCTCTCAGCACAACTACAACCCTTAATACAATGGAAAATATGCTCAACTCTCATAGCAACAAATACAAGGATAAAGCATGATGAGACTCTCAATAGTTTCGACATTACATGGCTCCACCATAAATACAAAACATGTAAACAAATATTTACATCATCAAATAATTTTCCATGCCTTCCCTGCAATACACAGATGTTAATATACATAATATCAACAAATAACTCTTGTTGTTGGTTTTTGGCCCCTACAAAAATATTGTCATGAAAAAAATATAGCAGCCATCTTCTACTTACAAATTTAGCCATCATACTTTGTCTTCACTTTGATTAGCCATGCACTATGACTCCATTTTGTCTAAATCTAAAGTACATGAAGGCCCTTCATGATCATCATTCCACCACATAGTCCAAGGTATTTTAAATTTTGTAGTAATATGCAATAGGAAATATATATGATGGCGAATAACAACACCTTATTTGTTCAATGTGCATCAAGTATATTCGTACAATTTTTAAGCTTTATTAGTTTCCTCTCTTCCTCGTGCAATTCTTGCTCATGACTGAAACTTAAAAAAGGAATGAAGTTTTAAAGTATTAAGCCTCGTGCCAATAAAATTTCTAATGACGTTTTGCATATTGAAGTGCCTTGAGATTAATAAAAACCAATGGAACAAATGAACATTTATTCTAGTATTGACTTGACATGTTCAAATCACTAATATACATCTAATTAAATGACTATATTCAGAGCACTTTGTTACATAGCCATGATTTAGTAGGCATGGGATGAATATATTATTCATGCACTACAATATTCAACACATCGTCAATGTAAATTGAACAAATCTTTGACTTAACACACAACACCCAAAATCATTGCCATGATTGCTTCATTTATTCACTGATGTAGATCATTATTGTTCGAGGCCCGTTGCATGCAATGGATCATCGTATTGAACATATTGGACTGATCATTGCACCGATCTAGCCTGGGAACCATCTCCTTTACTAAAGGAGTAAACTATACTTTCCATGAGATTCACTTATGGTAATGAAATATAACTCTTGATGTTGTGTTCTTGCATGCCTTGACCTTTTTTCCTTGAATGATATTTGATCAATTGCTTGGAACCATCGAAGAAAGCATCAATGACATATGCTATTGCACCAATATTTAGTGGACTATTGCAACATTGCAATATTCATCCCAAATATGCACCAATGGTTTGAGTTAACTCCCACACACTTTTGGTCGAAATACTGCATGACTTACAAAGTTGCATGGCATAGTTCTTTGTCACATATTGCAAACTCATTTACTTGCACAGTCAATTCATAGGACGAAAACCATTTTCTTTATTCGATTTTTTCATAGGATGGTTTGAGTAATATGCAAATATAGATCTACACACACACACATGTAAACACACCCATAATTTATATATATATATATCTATATATATATATATATATATATATATATATATATATATATATATATATATATATATATATATCCATGCACAATATCACCTCTCACCTGTGGAACCCCACCAAGAACACAACTTGTTGTCCCACCCGCTGTGGAAAGTGTTTCAAAAAAGGGATGCATTGTAGTGCCTGGATTCCTAAAAAAAAAAATCTCCTTTTGCCTATTTTTACCCACTGGAAACCTGTTAGATGGACAAATATTATCTTGCGGAAAAGACAAGATCTCCCTAGACTCAATGACTAAATCTAGTAACAAGCAAACAAGCTAGTAAATCTTTTGCTAGGTTCATATTTATTAAATCATAAACACGAGTAATGGATTATAGAATCCATACCTTTTAATCGAAATTCTTGTTGAAGATTCTTGCTATGATTTGATATAACCTTTAAATTCTCAGAATCTTGACCTGCAAACACACTAACAAACAAAGTGTCAAAGGCATATGATATATAAACGATTCAATACAACCTATACTAGTGATCAAGGCGACTAGTACCTAATATCATAACCAATGGACAATGAAAGTATTTATCATATCCAATGGACAATATAGTGAGAAAGAAATACTCTTTTGTATTATAGTTGAATGAAAAGGAGAGATACAACCTATCCTTGATGTTGGAAAACCTCCTTCCAATAGTCTCAAATCCTCCCTTAAGCGACAAGATTCCAACCTCAAATTGATAGCATAAGTTTACATTAAAAGTGAACCCTTTCTCCTCTAATCTGTAGTGAATTTATGACAAGGGAAGGGGGTTAGAGATCCTCTTTCTAAGGATAAAATCCACAAAGATGGGGATTAGAGTTCCATAATGAGAGGGAATAGATTCATGAACCATGGGATGAGGCCCAAATAGGTAGGGGCTTGAGTCCTTGTTGGTATAATATTCCCCAACAAGGCTTCTAGAAATTGATTTTTATTTTTACCTATGTTAAAATGTTGTCACACTTTTTAATGGAAAACATAGCAATAGAATGCCCATGTTACAATCATTAAAACTGCATTTGCATAGATAGTTTCTAGGAAAAGTGTGACACTTCTTAAAATTAGGTTTTTTAAGAATGTAATCTAGGATTCTTGTTGTTTTCAAAATGGTTTTTCTTCCAACATTGTAGGGGATTTATTACAAGATTTCATCGGATAGTGAGAGATCCAGATTTGTGGTCATTTTTCTAATGGTGACAAAATGATGTGTTACAAAACTGACTGACGTAGCCTTTAACAATTTCTTTTTTTCATCACTTTTTTATTCAACTTCCAAACCCAAGGTGAATGCTTCAACCATATAGTGCACATCATCGCTATTTAAGATATTATTAGTTACAGTGGTTCTCTCACATAGAGTTGCAAGGAGAAGAATGTGATTGGAGAGGAATTTGGAACTAGGCAGCTTCACAATCCCATTGATCTCCCTAATGAGATGCAATACAATTCGATCCACTTGGGGAGAAGCCTTCCCTAGCGTAGTTTCTATTGAACATCTCTACATAACAACTTTACCACTCCTCGACCTCTCATCAGCCAATAATTCCACCACTAACAATATTCATTACACCTTGAAGACCCAATCAAAGTTATAACTACATTCACTTTGTTCCACATTCACATTATCAACGCTCATCGATTAAGCAAGACTCGATCGTGCTACTATTAATTACACTCTTGTTGTATTGGCCACAAAGACTAAATCAATTATGTTTTAATTAAATTGGACCAAATCAAACAATTCCTGACCAAATCAACCTATAAGGGCATTCACATCATGAAAAATGGCGAGCCATTACATCATATATCATAACTAATCGATATGTGGCCAAATTAACTTTTGTGCTCATTAATTGATGCTCACAACTTCTAGATCATGCATTTGAAGACCATGCTAATGAGATTGCACTCAACTGTGGACCACGTCAAACCATTGAACAACCTCATTTTCTCCACTTTCTCCACACACAAATAGTTAGCGCAATCACAATATCATCACCAACGAATCAACATATTCAACACGTTATGAACCAAAACAACTGATTTCATTAATATTGTAGAATTGTTTCAAACAAAGCTTGATTCAACATATTAGTGTTCATATGTTCAAACCAGTGTGATTAACTCAAACATTCATGATTGGATAACACCATGTGTTGGGCGCGGGATCCCCCAAGGGCAGTTTTGGGGCTAAAAGCCCATATTTTGGTCCAATTTTGTAATCCAAATGTAAAGACTCCACATTTTGTGGTCGCAGAGCATGTAGGTGTTAAAGAGTCATAGGGTTGTCCACCCTTATTTTGAAAATGTAATGTCAGTTGTAAAATATCTACCCATGGTCTGCGGACGATGGGATTGTATAAATAGAGCTAAGCTCTAAGTAGTTAGAGATGAAAAAAGAAAGATTGAACATGTATGAGAGATAGCTCTGAAGTAGAAGTCTAAGTCTTGGGTCGTAGCGTAGGTATAGGCTCTGCAGCTGAGTGCGCAAAGGCTTAGAAGTCCACAGCTGAGTGCGCGGACCCCTGCAGTTGAGTGCGCAGGGTGGGTTGAGCTTTTAATCACCCAGAATTATCAATAAAGAGAAGTATTCCATAATTTCTGCATCTTATTTCTTATTTATGCGTCTTTTATATTGGCTATAAATTTCACTTATAATGCTTATATGATGTGCAATTGTATGTAAATGTATTGGTTAAGTAACACAAGTAAGAACATTTGTTTACGCAAAGCTAACTCATATATGTTAATAAGATAAGAAAGACACTTAGCCTAGTTGAGAGATATCACAGTTTGTTGCCCTAGTAGTGCGAAAGGACTTCAACCCCTGGTTAGGGCTACGCAGAAGCTGATTGTACACTTTCATGAAGGTACTGAAGGTTGGAACAGAGGGTTAAGCGACCTACATGAAGGCATGTCTAGCTGAAATAAACCGACATCACATCCATCTCAAGGGTGCAGAAACTTGGTTCCAGCATCCCCCCATACTGCTTCGGGTGAGACTTCAGTCCGTGCTTCATGGGCTGATGCCAAAAGGGCCAGTATTGTAGGGATTTGTTTGGCTAACTAATGCTGAACCTGGGTCAGACCCCCTCAAGCCAACAGATGGTTCCCTTACCGGGACTAGAATTTGCATAAGTGATGTGTGATGTCGTATCACTGGAATCCAACTAAGAATGAAATCGAAGGTTGGTTGGACAGAAGGATTCACGAGTTCGCGACACAAGAAAATAGAAACTCACGACTGTCAAAAGAACAGTGGCTGGACTGATACTAGAGATCCACGAAATCTTTTTCACCTCCTATCCTACTGATCTATATGAGTGGATCACGAATTTAGCAGATAGCCAAGGAAGGTGGAAACTTGACAATCCTATTGTGTGGACCCCAGAGCTAGTGTGAAGGTTGGAAGCATCAGAGAATAAGATCGTCCATGTTGTCGATCATTGGCTCGATCGCATCATAGGAGGATTTGTGATTGAATTCATGGTTGACACCTCAGTCAGCTATAGCGAGGTAGAGTGATGATTTTTCAAAGGACTGCGAAGTATGTATGTAAAATATCTGATACTTGGATTAAAATGTTGTTGTGCGAAAAACAGGTTATGTAGCTACCTTGATGTTTGGAACTACGTGAAGTGGAAAAAGTTATAGGAATGAAGGAAATAAGGGTCCAGAGTATAGCCCCTTGATTTCACCTCCGCGAGGGGACAAATAAGGGATAGCAAAGGTCTCGCCGCGAAGTGCTATTCAGTTGATAAGACAAGGATTCCGGTGAGTACCACCTCTGCCCACACCACCTCCGTCTCCACCACCATCTCCTCTAACTTCACCCGTACCACCTACACCACCACCGCAATTTAGTATGGAAAACAAAGTGAAGTTACCTTTGTTCAAAGGTTTGGGAAATGAGGATTCGAACCAATTTTGGTTCGTTGTAAGGGCTGTATGGGAAGCTCAAGGTGTTATAGATGACCATATAAAGAAGGCGACACTGGTTAGTGCTCTGCAAGATCACACAATAACCTGGTATATTAAGTACTCCAACGATAACCCGAATGCTAGAGTAGCAGACATCAAAGCAGCACTAAATAGGGAGTTTAGCAGGCCTAAGTCTGAGGCGCAGTCGATTGTGGGCTTCAAAGAGATCGTAATGCGACTAGGTGAGACACTGTGGGAATTGGATCAAAGATTGAAGTGTCAAATCCGTGAAGCTAATATGAATTTGACAGATGGATAGCATCGCGAGTGGTTTGTATCTTCGCTACTACCCCACTTAAGGAGCGCGCTGTCACAACAAAATATAACAACTCAAGCAGAGGCCTTGGAGATTTCCATGAGATTACATGAGACTCCGACGCAAGATCCTAATCTAGGAGTTCAACAGATCCATGTGTAGCTGCAGAATCTGTGCCTTGATATGCAGAGTCTAAAGCAGGACAGGATGGTTCAACCAGAGGTACGTGAAGAGGTATGGTGCTTGAAATGCAAGACTCAGGGTCATGACAAAAACCATTGCCCGGTATTTACAAATTACATTACAGGAAGAGGGTCGATGCCTTTAAGGCTGGAAGCTTAAGTAGCACCTAGTGCAGTACCTGCTTTATGGTGCACTATCTGTCAGGTAGCCGGAAAACATGCCATAGATAACTGTCACTTGCAGCTTCAGAAGTATGTGAAAACACCACAACAGTTGTTCTGCAACTTTTGCAGGTCAGTAGGACATGATGAGCAGACTTGCAGGAGCTATGAATTGATGATGGATAGAACTCTTGCCTATAGGGTTCAGGCCGAAACGCGGCCCCTTGACCAGAATGTAGGGATGGCGCGGATAGGATTTTAGGGGCGCGGATGAGGTCGAGGCGGAGGAGGACTTGGTAGGGGTTGAGGATAGTTGATTTGCTACAATTGCGGAGGGCCAAGACACTAAGACCGTGATTGCACTAATCCAATGCACTCGTCGTGCAAGTATTGCACATTGTTTGAACATGAAACAAAAGATTGTCCTACGTCAATAGATAGGATACGTGACAAAGGGGCACTACCACCTCCCCTAACTCAGAACCTGTAGATTATGAGGTCTGAGCCACGTGAGGAAGATCCAAACGTAAATATAGTGCTCCGAAGTGGAACCGCAACAGGAGATGACAAGGGGAAACAACTGGAAGACACTACATGGGTTCGCAAAGCCTTGACAAAAGAGGTTGTGTTTGATTTGGAGCATGCTCGTGAAGCATTCATGGAAGCTAAGAAGAGCTTCGTTGGGACCTCCACTTCAGGAAGCAAAGATAAGCCTAAGCCGGAGATGGACGCCTCTATGCTCACAACTTTCCTAGAAACCTATATGAAGTTACTCTGTGACAGTAAGGTTGTGAAAGGGTTACAAGAACTCATCAATAGATGTGTTGGGACCACGCCAGGTGAACCGCGTGTAGTCCGAAAGATTAGTAAGCATAAGACAAGGACGAGGCGTGAAATGATACTCACCGCGTAGATCAAAGAATACGAAATGGATCAAGTCATTCTGGATTTGGGATTAGATGCAAATGTTCTACCGAAGTAGACTTGGGAGCGAATGGGGAGACCTATGCTACATTGGTCTCTGATTCAGCTAAGGATGGCAAATCAACAGAAAATCATACCCATGGGGCGGCTGCAGGGAGTAACCATGGATATTGAGGGAGCGAGAGCGCAAGTAGACTTTGAAGTAATAGAGATTGTTGATGACATCAATCCCTACCCTGCGCTCCTGGGAATTGACCGAGCTACTGATATGAATGGGGTAATCAATTTGAAGAAGCGAAAGATGATCTTTGAGAAGAAATCAATGCGCGTAATAATACCCCTGGATCCTGCTGAAGGATTGCGCTATACGGAACCAGTCTGCGACTATGAGAGTGATGATGATCTGGACTGCATCTATAAGATAATAGCGTGAGACCAAGATTGGGTGAATCCCACTGCGGATGGACAAATTACATGGGAGAGAGAGAGTTCCTGCACTTTGGATTCCAACGAAGAAATAGAACACAAGCAGAATCAATTACACGAAGTAACTACGCTAAAATTAAATATGATGACCCGGACACTGCATTGTGTGCCATCCGAGGTAAGAAATCTGCCTACTTATGATGGTCAAACTGAGGTAGATACCTTTTTGGATGCATTTTAAAGGGAGGTGCCAAAAAGCAATGCTTCTAGGCCTTGGACTAGGTACTGCGCGCTACACCCGCAAGATGGTGGGATACGCACAAGGGAAGTTTTGATGGTTGGCGCGAATATAGAAGGATGATGCGAGCATGGTTTGGAAAGCCTAAGATGTGACTGACATACAAGTACGATGGAAAGAATGATCCATGCGCGCATCTGGTCAAATGGACGTAGGCTTATGGAGAAAAGCCCCAACCTAAGAAGGTGCACCTGTACTCTGTGCTAAAGTACCTGGTCAATAAGCCTGTGTTGGGGGGGCGAATTTGCAGATGGCTCTTATTGTTCCAAGAGTATGATTTTGAAGTTGTTGTGAAGCCTAGATGATTGAATGCCGGACCAGATCATCTATCGCGCAACGAAACAGGGGAGGAACTTGCTAATTTGGAGGAAGGATTACTTGACATGTAGCTTTTTGTTGTGCGTGTCATGGATGGACATTTTGAGGATATAATACACTTCCTAACAACGGGAACTACGCCGAAAGGATACTCTGTCTAGCAAAAGAAGGAATCAGTGGTGAGCATGACAGATTTCTCTATCATTGCTGGGAATTTATACAAGATGGGGAATGATGAAATACTGCGAAGGTATGTACCTAAGTTTGAACGAAGTAGCATCCTCACGGATGCTCATGGGGGTGCCGCGGGAGGACATTATGCAGGGAGAGCAATCACGCAGAAGATTCTATGTGCAAGGTTGTGGTGGCCAACCCTTCATCAGGATTCAAAAGAATATTGCAAGGCATGTGATGTATGTCAAAGAACAGGCAGACCATTGCGGAGGGATGAAGTGCCTTTGAATCCACAAATGATGTTGCAACCTTTTGAAAAGTGGGCAATAGATTTTGTAGGACCAATTCAGCCTTAAAGGGAAGATAGGCGCGTGATACATTATCACTGTGATAGAGTATTTGACTCATTGGGCAGAAGCGCATCCGGTGAAGGATTGCATGGGCGCAACTGTTGCGAAGTTCCTATTTGGGCATGTACTAACGCGATTTGGATGTACAAGGATCTTGATGAGTGATTGGGGTATGCACTTCCCGAATGAGACGATCAACATGCTAACGGAGAAATTTCAGGTGTATCACCAAAAGAGCACACCTTATCACCCACAAGCTAATAGGACAGTGGAGGCATTCAACAAAGTGCTTGAAAACGTGCTGACCAAGGTATGCAGTGCTTAGCGAAGTGATTGGGACCTACACATACCTACAGTGTTATGGGCTTATCAGACGACATGCAAGACGCTGATGGGACAGACACCCTTTAGGCAGGTATATGGGGTTGAAGCAGTGATGCTTATGGAATACATCGTGCCTAGTTTGTGCAAAGAAATGGTCATGGGTATGACAGATCACGGAGCCCTGGAAGAGAGTCTTGCGAAGTTGGATGAGCTTGAAGAAGAGAGCTTTTTGGCTGGATTTCACTAGGAGGTCTAAAAGCAGTGTGAAAAAGCGTGGCATGACCGACATATTAAGCTGCACACCTTTAAGGTGAATGACTTGGTGTTGTTTTATGACAGTAAGTTTGATAAATTTCCAACGAAATTTAGAATGAATTGGCTGGGGCCCTATGTTATTAAGAAGGTTACCGATGGTGGCACGATCCAGTTGGTTAAGTTGAATGGTGATCCCTTCCTAGGAAAGGTGAATGACAATCGATTGAAGCCATACACAGGTGGCCCAGCCATCTGACTAGGCGATAGAAGCACAATCTTAGCACTCCAAGTAGCTGAAAGGAGGTGTGGGACTATAAACTACACTACCCGGGTTGGGGAGCTGCATGATGTTAGGACTGCGCAAAGTAGTGGAGTGTCACAGGGTCCGTGACAACGCAAAGATAGTTGTGCTAGTGCACAAGTCCACTGGAAAGTGACCATTAAAGTCACTATTCATGATTTGATGGCCAGTTTGAGGTCAAATGGAGTGGGTGGCAGGAATTTAAGACGAAATTTATGGGTTAGATTCTTGAAAATTTGCCGCCAATCTAGCATTAATGGGCCGAATGTGGGGAGAAAGATCAAATTTGAATTCAAAAAGCCCTATAAATTACAAGCGGCTATCTAGCAAAAAACACTTGGCATTTTAAAAATTCAGTTGTTGCGTTATCAGATGTGTATGGACCTTTCAAATTTTGCGGCTTTGAGAGCAACTTCAGTGTTTTAGATATTTTCGAAGGAGATGCAGGACCTCTTAACCAGAATGATGTCAACACTCGAGGAATCCGCGCAGGAAATTGCAGTAGTAGAAGCCCTAGAGAGTGACGAAGTGATAGTTGAGGTTCCTAAATCACCCAGAACACTGAGACCTAAGAAGGATAAGCAAGCTATGATCCCGGTGCGCTTCTCACCAAGAAACCCACAGAGGACGAAGCTGACCTTGCAGAAAAAGGGGAAGGCCATTAATCTGGAGGCCGACGAGGAAGAATCTGAAGAAATCCTGGTGGATGAGGAGGACGTGAAAATGGAAGTTGAAAAACAGGGTGCAGACTCTATTACCAGGCTACCATAATATGTTCCTCCATGCAAGGGTAAAGCCAAGGTACCGAAGGACATAGATGAGAGAAAGAGCTCCTTGCAAACTCCATTGCTCTTAGATGACCTTATTTTTGAGGGGCCGCACTTAAGGCGGGTTCCTGTACTGAAATTCAAATATTGGGACCTCGCAGATCACGAGAAATTCCCGCATTTAGCAACTTAGTAGCTAATGTTTCGACGGATGGACGCGACTGCTAAAATGATTGAATTGGAGCCACGCACATGGCTGAAGGGTGTAGAGAAAGTCGAGTTTCTTAACCTGCTCTGGGTGTCACGTCACCATTGCACCCTAGTGACCATATCATCATTAGGCAGCTTCTATGCTTGGTGCATGATGGGTGTTTGTGGCTGGAGGAGCCCATTCCCATCACAGACCACTTGATCCATCAGATTACATGGCTGCCTTACTTAGGGGAGTATCTAGCCAATATATCAGAGGAAAAAGGTGGCGAGTTGGCCCTTGCAAAAGAAATGAAGAAGAAGTTCAAGTTGGAGAAGAAGAAGTGAGGATATGCCATCTCCAGCATTAACAACCCTGCAGTCAAGTTCACAACACAAATTTTAGCAGGGAAAATGATGCGGAAGTGCCACGCGGAAGAGGTGCCCACGCTTATGATTGTACTAGTGGCCCAATGCACTGAAGGAGTCCAGTTCAATTGGGTGAATTATCTTTGTGGTGAGTTCCTTGCGAATTGTCACGAGGCAGAAGAGCAGGGAAAACATTTCACTACGCATGGCTCCTACTGTCAATTGTACTAGTGGCATGGGAGTTGCCAGAAGACAACCAATTCTCTTCGGTCGCGTCGGACCTTCCAGAGGTAGCGAAGTATGCTTCACTGTGGGCAATCAAGGACATGCAGTGCATAAAAGAAAGCAAGATCTTTTGGGTCTTAATGGAATTGAGTATTCAGATGGGGATCAATCGCAAGTCGCGGTTGTCGGCCACAGTATATGCTAGTTTGCAGAACGTTGCAGAGTTCAAAGTGGACTTCCACCATGTTTTTATCAGGGCGCGGAAGGACCCTGCGAATACATGGCATAACTTACCATAGCTAGTGACTGATGATGTGATCTTTGCAGTCCTCGAGTCTTGGCTACCGGAGTGGCGTGCTCCAGCAGGCTCTGTGGTGGAAATGGACAAGTCCATCACGCAGTGTAAGAAGGAAGAAACAAAGCTCTGAATGGCGTAGCTGGATGAGAAGCGCAGAAAGGAGGAAGCAAAGGCTAAGGCCCAGGTAGCGTGCGATGCTATGAAATTGGCGAAACAATAGAAAACAGAAAGAAAAGAGCACGAAGGACAGAAGTCACCTTCGCCCGTGATTGAGGCAGAAACAGACACAGAACAAGGTGGCGCAGACCTGCAGACGATGTCCACCCAACTCAAGCATCCATGATCGCAAGAGAAGGTAGTGCCATGAAAGTAAACCAAGGCATCAAAGACATCCTTCGATCCAATCACCCTCACTGAGGGGGATTTCCATGAAACGGTGAGGGATGTCACCATGGAGGCCCTCCAACAGTTCGAAGAGCATCAGAAATTGGTATTGGGGGCTCTCCAGACAGAGCCGCAGGAATTGCAGGTTTGTACTCCCCAGGCTAGCACAATGTCCACCAGCCTCGCGATCAGCACTTCAGCTGCCGAGGAGATGTTGTGCACAAGGGTGACCAACACGATAGTGCTACCAGATGGAGCACTTACTATAGAGAATGAGGCCGACAGGCCCATGGTTAGTAGCCTAAAAAGGGTAGGATTGAATATGGCCACGTTTCCTCAAGAGACACTCTACCTCTTACAAGATGGAGTCACCATGAAACTTAAGGCCCGGGAGAGTCGCGCTCTATAGGTGATGAGCGAGCAGCGCATCAACATCGAGCAGTTGGACCTGCAGCGCAATGAGGCAGTGGAGCAGAATAAGAAAATAATGCACGTAGTGGAGGAAGCCTATCGAATGGTCCCAGAGTTGGACATTCAGGCAGAAGAACCGGTAGAGGCGCGTGTTCGCAAGTTAGCCACACGGGTGCATGACGCTTGAGCAGAGATGGCCAGGGTTCAGTTGGAGCTGAACTTGCAAATCGCAGAATTTCAGTTGAGGGCTCAGTCTTCAACTCCACCGAAAGTTAGGGAACAACGTACCACTGTTGTTACAACAACAATAACAGTGGTCAACAATGCAGTAGCAGACTACATGTAGCTTTTTGAGCAGTCATTCGAGGTCATAACCACCTTGCAAGAGGACCCAAATGTAGAGTGCCTGGAGAAAAAGGCACGTGAGCTACAACAAAAGTATGACGAGGTCAAAGGGACCACACAGACGATTTCCCTTACACAGAGGCTCACACAAATGTAGGAGGCAAAGGTGCTCAAGGAACAAGTGGATGCCACTCGGCACAAAGAAGCGGTCTTAAAAGTGCGCCTACAACCATGGATAGATGAGGCATATACAATCATAGCCTCCATTGAAGGAAATTTCGCACAACTGCAGGCAGCTCAGTAGAAAATTCAGGGCAACAGTTCAGTGGCAATCACCGAGCAGTGAGTGGAAGAAGTCCAGCAGGTGGCCACTCAATGCACTGCCGAAGTTGCGATGATCCAAACGAAGTTGGGAGGTCTTCGCGTTAAGATCTCTGCACCTACAGAGTGACTCGAGGGGGAGTCACGATGTTTATGTTGGGGGCCTGTTGGGCGCGACATCCCCCAAGGGCAGTTTTGGGGCTAAAAGCCCATATTTTGGTCCAATTTTGTAATCCAAATGTAAAGACTCCACATTTTGTGGTCGCGGAGTGCGTAGGTGTTAAAGAGTCATAGGGTTGTCCGCCCTTATTTTGAAAATGTAATGTCGGCTGTAAAATATCTACCCATGGCCCACAAACCATGGGATTGTATAAATAGAGCTAAGCTCTAAGTAGTTAGAGATGAAAAAAGAAAGATCGAACATGTATGAGAGATAGCTTTGAAGTAGAAGTCTAAGTCTTGGGTCGTAGCATAGGTAGAGGCTCTGCAGCTGAGTGCGTAGAGGCCTAGAAGTCTGTAGTTGAGTGCGCAAACCCCTGCAGCTGAGTGCGTAGAGGCCTAGAAGTCTGTAGCTGAGTGTGCGGACCCCTGCAGCTAAGTGCGCAAGGCAGGTTGAGTCTGTAATCACCCGAAATTATCAATAAAGAGAAGTATTCCATAATTTCTACATCTTATTTCCTGTTTATGCATCTATTATATTGGGTATAAATTCACTTATACTGTTAGGCCCCTATGCTACTAGTGTAACCCCTTATTGTTATTAGTACAACCCACTTATTATATTGATGTACCTATGTAGTGCCCATATTGTTACTATTGTGCCCCATAGAAGCCCACTATTGTTATTATTGTGCCCTTACATTATTATTGTTATGTCGGCTCTGATTATGTTATGACCCCTTAGACTCCTATATATAGAAAGGAGGTCTTTTCATTTGTATCATCCAAGAATTGTTCATTTATGTAATGTAAAGGAGGTTGACCCCTCGAAGAGGCTAAATTCTAAGGCGTTGATCTATCTTTTCTATCTTTTCTTGAGCTGGTTTCATAACATTTGGTATCAGAGCTTTGGATTCTAGGGTTTCGCTGCTCCAAACAGGTCATCGTGGAATTTTCGCTATAACTTTTTTTCTGTGACGTTTCAAAAGTTACAAAAAAAACCCATTTGAGAAGAAATCTCGCTAAACCTCACATCTGAATTTCAGAGCTTTTTGCGCTATATTTGCGGAGATATGATCTGAGGAAGTTGGTCTTTCTGCAGACTTTTGAATTACAATCCAAACAGGTGACTTGGGGAAAATCGTCATAACTTTCTCTCTGAGCATCGGATTGAAATTTTGTAAGAAGGTACAGAAAGAGGACAGACTGTAGTTTCTTGTATATATTTTTTAGAGCCAAAGTTCGAAACAATGACTCGTGGCATGTCGTACAAGTTCACTTTACTGAACTAGTCTATAATCAAGTCATCTTGGGAGATTGTGCATAACTCTTTCTTGGAGAATCCAATTTGGATCAGACTGGTGGCATTGGAAAGAGAACATAGAGGTATACTATAGGTCACAATTTTAGAACTTAAAGATCCGAAATTACAGAGTTACAGTCATTTCAAGATCGAGCTCCTAAAATCAAGAAAAAGCAAGATGAGGAAGTTTGATGGCAAGGATCCAGTAAATTTGATACTTCAGATGGAGCAATATTTTGATCTACATGGTGTACCACTATTACAGAAGGTATGTATTGCATCTTCATATTTAGAACCGAATCAATTTTTATGGTATGAAGGGCTTTGTTCTCGTAAACAACTTGTTACGTGGTCAATTTTCACGGAGGAAATGATAACACATTATGAGGATACAAAGAGCAACACCTTCTTTAGAGCAACACCACAACAATTGGAAAGAGTAAAAGGGCTTTGTGACATAGTGGAAAGAAAAATTATGGAAACCATGAAGCATACCTCTCACAACTATAAAGATGGAAGTGTTGTTTCTCCTAGCCTTCCACAACCTACAAGGGTTACACCACAAAAATTGGAAGAAAAAAAGAGAAAAGGGCTTTGTTACAATTGTGATAGAAAATGCACTAAAGGTCATAAGTGTGCTGAGAAGAAATTATTTTACATAGAATATGAAGAGGAGGAAGAAAAGGATCAAGAAACACCAAAAGAAGAAGATATACACCAGGACCCCAGCCCAGAGAAAGAAGAAATGAATTAGACCATATCTTGTAAAGCATTGGCAAGAATTACCACTCCTCAAACTCTTAAGATAGAAGGACATATCAAGAAGAAAAAGGTACAAGAAGTGAAAGATCACATCGATAAAGAAGAAATGAATCCAACCATATCTTGTAATTCATTGGTCGAAATTAACACTCCTCAAACTATCAAGATAGAAGGACATATCAAGAAGAAAAATGTTCAAGAAGTGAAAGATCACATCAAGCATCAAGAAATGAATCCGACCATATCCTGTAAAGGATTGGAAGAAATTACCACTCCTCAAACTCTAGAGATAGAAGGACATATCAAGAAGAAAAAGGTTCAAGTAGTGAAAGATCACATCGAGCATCAACAACAAGTTCTCCAAATTTTAAAGGATAATGCCACTTCGGTGCAAAATCAAATGAAACAACAGGTAGATCAACATCATAGTGAAAAATGTTTTTATGTAGGTGATTGGGTATTTTTACTGCTACATCTCAAGCAAGCTATTTATGAGAAGGAAATGTTTGCAATACTACATGCACTTAAAAAATGGCGACCTTACCGAATGGGAAGACTCTTCAAGGATGAGGATGTGGAAGCATTGTTTTGTGCTATTTCTATTATCCAACAAGATTGGATAAATGAAGCAATGGATGAATGGAAGAAGGACGAAGAAGTATGGCCACTTATTCAAAAGTTTCCAAAGATCCCAATTCAAACAATATTGCCAGAAATTGAAGAGGAAGGAAAAATCATATTGGAACCTGGAGCAGTCACAGAAACAAGAACCTGACAGCTAAGAAATCGATCAATTTTAGAGTATCTCATCAAGTGGAAGAACTTACCCACGGAAGATTCCTCATGGGAGGACAAGAATTTTATACAGAAGCATCAAGAACTACTCAAGCGTTGAGAACAACGCTTTTTGAAGGAGAGTGGCATGTTAGGCCCCTATGCTACTAGTGTAACCCGTTATTGTTATTAGTACAACCCACTTATTATATTGATGTACCCATGTAGTGCCCATATTGTTACTATTGTGCCCCATAGAAGCCCACTATTGTTATCATTGTGCCCTTACATTATTATTGTTATGTCGGCTCTGATTATGTTATGACCCCTTAGACTCCTATATATAGAAAGGAGGTCTTTTCATTTGTATCATCCAAGAATTGTTCATTTATGTAATGTAAAGGAGGTTGCCCCCTCGAAGAGGCTAAATTCTAAGGCATTGATCTATCTTTTCTATCTTTTCTTGAGTTGGTTTCATAACATATACTGCTTATATGATGCACGAATGTATGTAAATGTATTGGTTAAGTAACGCAAGTAAGAACATTTGTTTACGTGAAGCTGACTCAGTTATGTTAATAACATAAGAAAGACACTGAGCCTAGTTGGGAGATATCACAGTTCGCTGCCCTAGTAGCGTGAAAGGACTTCAACCCCTGGTTAGGGCTATGCGGAAGCCGATTCTACCCTTTCGGAAAGGTACTGAAGGGTGGAACAGAGGGTTAAGTGACCCGCGCGAAGGCAAGTCTAGCTGAAATAGATCGACATCACATCCATCTCAAGGGTGCGGAAACTTGGTTCCAGCATCCCCCCATATTGCTTTGGGTGAGACTTCGGTCCGCGCTCCATGGGCTGATGCTGAAAGGGCCAGTAGTGTAGGGATTTGTTTGGCTAACTAATGCTGAACCTGCATCAGGCCCCCTCAAACCAACACCATGCACACCATTCATACTCTATTTTCTTTTTTACTATTAATTAAATAATTTCATCCAACATACATTAGACCTAATGTTTCAATGTTCCAGAACAACATCTATAACAATCTTGTTAGCACAATCGACAAGCCACTAAACAATTCAATGCATTCATATGGTGAAGACAATACATAGTTAGTCCTAGGTGTTTATGCTTCATGCAAAACTCATTCAAACCTTCACTTTCACACTTGGTATTCTTGGAGGAGATGCCCCTTAAATTACGAATATTATACATCGGGTTAAAAGTTCATGTAATGAAAGTTAATAAAGGAAAAATAAGACCACGGTCAAGGGACACTTATTCGAAGTTGAATATTGGGTAAAAGATCCTAGTGGGCATCACTAGATGTGTTTATGGCTAAGGGGAAATTGGCAAAGGAAATGGCTAAGACTTTGAAAAGGAAAAAATGTATTTTTGGCATTTTATTTATGAAAATAAAGGAAATTGGGAGAAAAAGGAGGTGAAAGGTCACAAGTTGCACTTGAGGAGGAAAATGAAGGAAAATAATGGAAAATTGAAGAAATTAGAGGCATTAATAATAGAAAGACACCAAAGCATCAATTGTAAGCCTTTTGTGAGTTCATTTTTGGAATTAGTCTCAGAGAGGAGAAGAGCACCAAGTGGAGAAGGAAAGGAAGCAAGCAAAAGAAGGAAAAGGAAAGCAAAGGAAGGACAAGGAAAGAAAATGAAGGACAAGGATCAGGCAAGGAAAAGTTGGATCAAGCAACTTCAACAGGAACACTTGCAAGTAACAGGTTGCATGTATGAATTCCTAGTTGGTTTTGACATGCATAGTATGTGCATGTTGGTATTTCGTTCTTTTTCTGTCATTGGCATGGATTTTTCCGGGTTTTGATAGTGGATTTTAGCCTAGCCTTGCCATTTCTGAATAGCCATGGTGTGATGGTACTTTTCTCGGTTTAAGCTTTGGATTACTAGAATATTTTGGATCCGGGTGAGGTGGTCTCAAGAAAATTCCTAAAGGCCTAGGAATCACTTGATCGGGAACGACATGATACATGGTAAACCTGAGGGTGGAGACAGGAAAATTCCTCAAGGTATTGGAGAAGAAATTCTGAGGCATCCAATCTTGATTAGGTTTTGTGATGTCGACACCAATTTAGGTGAGGTCATGGTATGGTGAGGATAGAGGTGGTTTAAACTGTGGATTTCCTTGGTTGTTTATGGATTGGTTTATCTCATGAGATCATACATTCATGCTTGAAATATGGCACGAGGGTGATTAGATGAAAGATAGATTTGGTTAAGGAAATCTATGGTTGGGTGGTATTTTGGAAGTCTCAAACTTGCTTGGCCTTTGCCTATGTTTAATAAGAGCTAAGTTCCTCTTGATTTTGATGAGTAAATGTAGTAATTATTATGTGGAGTTAATGGGTGTTCTATCAATTTTATTTATTTGGTTATATGTTGGTTATAATCATGGCTATATGAAAATTCTCAGTCATGGATCTTTTCATGTTTTTATTTGTAACTAAATGAATATAGAATGCAAGACCTAATTGGTGTTATGACAGCTAATGTGAGAAGGCAGTGACCCTTCTTGTTAAACCTTAGATAAGTTTTTAGTCCCTTATGTTTAGACTTACATTTATGACCTGTAAGTTTCATATTTACTAAGTGTTTGGCAAAATCTCAGTCATGGTTAGACTAGGGTAAGTCAAGTCTTTGATCAAGCTTGTTATCAAAAACATTACCTTCATGTATGTTATGAGTTCCGAAAGTTTCATAGAGTTTTGGGCATATGCTAAGCCCTAGGCCTGGAAAATATCCTTAAATCTCGTAGTCACTGGCATAGCACTGGCATATAAAGTCTACATTCACACTCAAGATGGGTCAAGGGAGCGACTAGAGACCCAAAGTCACTTAGAGGCCTTGGAAAGGGAGTGACTAGGGCTCTAATTCAGGAAGAAGAGAGTTACCTCAGGGGTTGGACACCTGGAGGGGTTGGGTTGCTCTTGTAGGTCCTGTAGCACCCCAAGGAAGTTAGTAAGGTCTCCAGTCGTAAACTCCATTTCCTTAATTTCATATAGGAGGTTGAGCCTTATCATAATAACCTGTCAACTCATTTTTACCTGGGAAAGCCCGTGAAAGTGGGTAGATATGAGAGGAGGTGTGTTACATGGTGGTATTAGAGCCAAGTTGTGCTCCCTTGGTTAAATTTTGATGTTGTCAAGGTTATGGTTGTCATGAATGGGGTTATGGTATACAATTGGTATGGTCATGCATGATGTTGTTATGTTGTTATGATGATTTGTTGATATGATTACATGGATATTCTTATGATTATAAATGTACATGCTAATGTGGATTGATCTTGCAAATGAGATAAGGCTCCCCTGAAAAATCACTAAGGTATGCATTTGATTTTGGTATCTATTTGGTTTATCTAACATGGTACACTTGTAGGAAGTAGAGAATCAAAGATGACAAGAAAAATGGTAGACTATAGTTCCTATGAATCTCCCTACATATTAGTTGGGCAGCAAGGGGAAGAATATTATCCTGTTATAGTAGATACATTGAGGAGCTTGAGGGTAGAGATCAAAAGTTGCAAAGCAAAAAATGATAGGTTGGTTGAGGCTCAGGAAAGACTTGAAAGGGCTGAGGAGAAGTTGGTAGAGGTTAATGCAACAATCCTTTAGAGCTTGTCAGAGTTATAGAGACAAGGGAGGTTGAGGATCAATCAAGAGCGGGATGAGAAAACCAATGGAGCCTATGGTAGTAGGTCTCAGTACAGATACATGTTGGATAAAGGGGATACAATTAGAGGTGGAAGATCATTTCATACACTTGACATGAGGACTGGTATATATGGGAATCATTCTAGTTCCTCATCTAGGAGACATCATCATAGTCATGATGATCATCATCCTTATAATAAGGGTGACTACTTACCTGAGGAGTTCAAGAAAGTCAAGCCTCTTACATTTGATGGAGAGATGAATACGACAAAAGAAGTAGAGACATGGTTGCTTGGGATGAAGAAATTCTTTTGATTTCATAGCTACTCAGAGAACATGAAAGCCAAGATAGCCACATTTAGTCTTAAAGGGAAAGAAAATATTTGGTGGGAATATGTGAAGAATGTCAAGGGCATTTGGGAAGATGAGTTGATTTGGGAGGAGTTTGAGAGACCCTTCAAGAAGAAGTACTTGCCGGAGAGGTACTATGATGATAGAGCTAAGGACTTTTATGAGATGCATATGGGTTCTATGACAGATGATGAGTATACTAGCAGGTTCCTGGAGTTGTTGAGGTATGTTCCTTATCTTAAGGTTAATAAGGATAAGAGTTAGAGGTTCATCAGTGATTTACCAAAAACATATAGCACCAGGTTGAGTTTAATGAACCTAGATCACTAGAGGAAGCCATCCGGAAATTAAAGAATTGTTATGAGCAGTCAAAGTGAAAAGTTGGGCCTAAATGTGACTTGAAGGGAAATGAGAAAGTTAAAGGGAAGTGGCCACCAAAGTGGGGAAGACCTCAGGACGGAGGTGAGAAAGAAAATGTGATTCTTAAAAGAAGTTCAATACAATTGGGAAGGGGCATGGGTCACAGCGTGGAGATCAACAGACTAGATGTGATCATAGAGGACCATTGTAGTGTTGGATATGTGGAAAAGATCGTCGTTAGAAGGATTTTCCTTTATACCATGGATATAGGCCTCATATATATAGCGCATATAGGAGGCGTAGAAAGTTGGGGATGTTGGTCATAATATTCCTTATATTTATTCAATTGTGGAGAATAAGCACGGAGATCACCAAACATCCATTATTGAGATGGAAGGTAAGCTCTTTGGTCGATTTATTTCTATTTTGATTGATCCTAGATATAATTATAGTTATGTTAACCCTAACCTGGTGGATAAGTGTGGCTTGAGAAAATAAGTGCATGTAGAGTCTTGGTTGGAGCAGTTGGCTATAGGTACTAAGAAGAGAGTGCATCATTGGATAAGAGCTTGTGCATTGGAGTTGAATGGTATGCCTACAACAACACATTTGAATGTACTGCCATTGGGATCATATAATATCCTTTTGAGTATGGATTGGATGTATTTTCATAGGACCAAAATAGATTGTTATGACAAGGCTATTGAGTTCCTAGATGATAATGGGGAAAAGAGAATCTTGTAGGGAAAGAAGAAGTCAACATTAGTTAGGATGGTCACAACTATGCAGGCTAAGCACAGTTGCAGGAAAGTGTGTGTAATGTTTTCAGTTCATATTTCTAGTGACAAGGGTAAGGATGTTGAGGATGCAGAAATATTCAAGAGCTACCATGTATTATAGAAGTTTTAGGATGTCTTTCCAGCAAAGATTTCAGAGTTGCCTCCTTGCTAGGAAGTGGAATTTTCTATTGAGTTGGTACCAGGGGTAGCACCATCATCAAAATAACCTTATAGAATGAGCACACCAGAGTTGGTGGAGTTGAAGTTGCAGTTGAAGGAAACGCTTGATAAGGGATAAATTAGGCCAAGTGTATCGCCTTGTGGTGCACTAGTATTATTTGTGAAGAAGAGGGATGGTACTCTCAGGTTGTGCATTGATTACAAGAAGCTAAACATGGTGACGATAAAAAAAAGATATCCATTGTCGAGGATTGATGGCTTGTTTGATCATTTGAAGGGAGAAATAATGTTATCAAAGATTGACTTGAGATCAAGATACCATCAGTACACATCAAAGAAGAGGAAATCTACAAGACTACCTTCAGGACCAGGTATGGTCATTATGAATTTGTTGTAGTTCCAATCAATTTGACTAATGCTCTAGCTAGTTTTATGTGCTTCATGAAGAATGTGGTGCATCCTTATCTGGACAGGTTTGTCATTGTATCCATTGATGACATCCTGATATATTATAAGAATTAGGAAGAGCATGTCGAGCATTTAGAAGCAGTGTTGTGGCTGCTAATAGAACATCAACTATATGCCAAGATTAGCAAGTGAAATTTGTTTTAGATAGAGGTGCATTGCTTGGGAAATGTTTTCTCCAAGGAAGGCATAGCAATAGATCCACAAAAGGTAAAAGCTATCGTGGAGTGGAAAACTCCTAGCATTGTGGATGAAGTCAGATCATTCATGGGGTTAGTAGGTTACTATAGGAGGTTCATCAGGAACTTCTCACACATTTCCTACCCTATTACATCATCACAGAGGAAAGGTAATAAGTTTTAATGGACAGAGGACTATGCAACAAATTTTGAATAGTTAAAACAGTTGTTGATGAATTCTCTAGCGTTAAAGATTGTAGATCTGGATAAAGAGTTCATAGTGTGTACATATGATTGTAAGAGAGGGCTTGGTGGAGTCCTTATGCAGGATGGATAGGTGATATGCTATGAGTGCAAGAAACTGAATGAGAATGAGAAGAACTATCTGACTCATGATCTTGAGTTGGAAACTATTATTCATGCCTTGAAGATGTGGAGATATTATCTTCTTGTTAGGAGGTTTGTGTTGATGAGCAATCATAGTGGGTTGAAATATCTGTTTGAGCAACCAAATCTGAATGTGAGGCAAGGTAGATGGTTGGCCACAATCAGTGAGTTCAACTTCGAGATCAGATGCATCAAGGGTAAGGAGAACAAGGTTGCAGATGCTCTAAGAAGGAAAGTGCAGTTGAACCATGTTGCAATAGGGAGCTCATATGGGACAGAATTATAGGATCAGATCTTATAAGTAGGAGGATGACAGGTACATGGAGCTTATGCATAGGCTACAATAGGGTACATGTGATAAGGATGTATACTACCATCTCACGACAGATGGCTTGGTGAGATTCAGGGACATGATCTATGTGTTAGATGACAATGAACTGAAGAAGCTTATCTTGAGGGAGTTTAATGTAAATCCATATTCAGGTCACCTGGGATATTAGAAGACATTGACAACATTGAAGAAGTTCTACTATTCGCTAAATCTGAGGAAGGAAGTGGAAACATTCATGGCTAGATGTTTGGACTGTCAGTAGGTGAAAGAAGAGTGTGAGCATCTAGGTGGGCTGTTTCAACCTATTCTAATTCCAAAATGGAAATGGGAGGTCATTTCCATGGATTTCATTACATGTATTCTATAGACATTGACGTAGCATGATTCTATCATGGTTTTGGTAGACATGTTAGCAAGGTAGCTCACTTCATTCCAGTAAAGACTACTTATTCAACTAGTGAGGTAGAACATGTCTTCATCAGGGAGATTGTGAGATTTCATGGTGTTCTGAAGAAGATTGTGTTAGACAGGGATGCTAATTTCACTTCCAAGTTTTTGAAGGAGATGTTTGTAGAATTGGGGACAAAGTTGGCCTTCAATAAATCTTATCATATGCAAACAGATGGACAGAAAGACATGGTCAACATGATACTAGAGGATATGCTGAGGATGTATGTGATGCACTAGTAGAGGAGATGCGAGGAGGACCTTCCATTGGATGAGTTTTCTTATAACAATGGTTATCAAGAGACACTGAGGATGAGTCCATTTGAGGCACTATATGGGCGGAGTTTTAACACTCCCATTAGTTGGAGTGATCCAATGAATAGGGTACTTATTGGAACAGACATATTGGCAGACATGGAATAGGAAATACAGGTTATAAAGAAGAATCTAAAGGAAACAAAGGAAAGGACAAAGAGTTATGCAGGCCAACACATTGTTATGAAACCAGCTCACAAAAAGATAGAAAAGATAGATCAACACCTTAGAAATAAGCCTCTTTGAGGGGGCAACCTCCTTTACATTACACATATGAGCAATTCTTGGATGATAAAAATGACAAGACCTCCTTTCTATATATAGGAGTCTAAGGGGTCATAATATAATCAGAGCCGACATAACAATAATAATGTAAGGGCACAATAATAACAATAGTGGGCTTCTATGGGGCATAATAATAACAATATGGGGACTATATGGCCACAACAATATAATAAAGGGGTTGTACTAATAACAATAAGGGGTTACACTAGTAGTATATGGACCTAACATGCCCCTCTCCTTCAAAAAGTGTTGTCCTCAACGCTTGAGTAGTTCTTGATGCTTCTGTATAAATTCTTGTTCTCTCATGTGGAATCTTCAGTGGGTAAGTTTTTCCACTTGATGAGATACTTTGAAATTGATCTATTTTGTAGCTTTCGATTTCTTGGTTTTGTGACTGCTTCAGGTTCCAATAAGGTTTTTCCTTCCTTGTCAAGTTCTCGAAATATTGTTTGAACTGGGATCTTCTGCAACTTTTGAATGAATTCCCACTCCTTTGGGCATATGGATATATGTAAGGCTTGATGTTTGGAGGATCACTTTGTGGAATCAAATGAATAGCATGATCATGATCACGAATAGGTGGGAGGCCTTTGGGAGTCTCAAATACCTTGGAATGATTGTCCAAAACGTTTTGGAAATCTAGAGAAATACATGATTTTGATGTGGGATCCTTTAGTGAACATAATTGTGCAATTACACCCCATTGTTCTTTATTTAGAATCCTTTTCATGATGTTAGAGTTGATTATCTTTCCAGGTATTCCTTCGATACCCCTCAATTAAACTTCCTTTCCTTCCCAAAAAAATATCAAGAAAAGTTCTTGAAAATTAAATGCTATCATACCCAAAGATTGTAGCCATTGGACTCCTAGTAAAACATCAGCACCACCCATTGGAATGGAAAGCATTAGGCTATTCAATACATATTCTCCCATGTATAGCTTGATATTATGTCACTTTCCAGAGCAATTTATGGTTCCTCCACTTGCAACCATCACTTGACACTCCGGTGCTGGATATAGGAAGCAATTCAATTCCTTGGCTATCTTACAATCAAATAAATTATGGGTACTAAATGAATCAATCAACACTCTTACCTTTTTCTTCTTGATATGTCCTTCTATCTTGATAGTTTGAGGAGTGGTAATTTCTTCCAATGCATTACAAGATATGGTCGGATTGATTTCTTGAGACTCGATGTGATCTTTCAATTCTTGAACATTTTTCTTCTTGATATGTCCTTCTATATTGATAGTTTGAGGAGTGGTAATTCCATCCAATGCATTACAAGATATGGTCGGATTCATTTATTCTTTCTTGATGTGATCTTTCACTTCTTGAACCTTTTTCTTCTTGATATGTCCTTCTATCTTGATAGTTTTAGGAGTGGTAATTCTTTCCAATGCTTTACAAGATATGGTCAGATTCATTTCTTCTTTCTCTGGGGTTGGTTCCTGGTGTATATACTCTTCTTTTGACGTTTCTTGATCCTTTTCTTCCTCCTCTCCACAATCAATGTAAAATAATTTCTTCTCAGCACACTTATGACCTTTAATGTATTTGTTATCACAATTGTAACAAAGCCCTTTTTCTCTTTTTTCTTCCAACTGTTATGGTGTTGCTCTAAATAAGGTGTTGCTCTTTGTATCCTCATAATGTGCTGTCATTTCCTCCATGAAAATTGACCACGTAACAAGTTGTTTACGAGAGCAAAGCCCTTTATACCATAAAAATTGATCCGGTTCTAAATATGAAGATGCAATACATACCTTTTGTAACAGTGGTACACCATGTAGATCAAAATATTACTCCATCTGTAGTATCCAATTTACTGGATCCTTTCCATCAAATTTCCTCATATCGCCTTTTCTTGATTTCAGGAGCTTGATCTTGAAATGATTGTAACTCTGTACTTTCAGATCTCAAAGTTCTGAAATTTTCTCCTGCAGTAGCCCTCTGAGTCCTCTTTCTAACCCCGCAAGTCTTATCAGAATTTGATTCTCCAATAAAGAGTTATGCCCAATCTCCTAAGATGGCCTAATTATATAATGTTTCAGTAGAGAAAACTTATATGATGTGCCATGTGTCACTGTTTCGACCTTCAGATATGAAAACTATGCATTGAAAACTACACTCCATCCTCTTTATGTAACTTCTTATGAAATTTCAATTTGTTGCACAGAGAGAAAGTTATGATGATTTTTCCAATGTCACCGGTTTAGGATGTAATTCGGGAGTCTACAAAAACCCTAATTTCCTCAGATCATATATCCGAAAATGTAGCGAGACAAGATCTGAAATTCAAACCCAAGATTCAAAACAATTTTTTCTCAGATGGGTTTTTTCTTTAGCTTCTGAAACTTTATAGCGAAAATACCATGATGACCTGTTTTAGATGAAATTCTAGAGCTTGCAAAAACCATAACTTCCTCATATCATATCTCCGAAAATATAGCGAGAAAATTTCTGAAATTTGGACACGCGGTTCAGAAAGATTTCTTCTCAAATGGGTTTTTTTTCACTTCTGAAACGTCACAGAAAATTTTTTATAGCAAAAATACCACGATGACCTGTTTGGAGTAGCGAAACCCTAGAATCCAAAGCTCTGATACCAAATGTTATAAAACCAGCTCACAAAAAGATAGAAGAGATAGATCAATGCCTTAGAAATAAGCCTCTTCGAGGGGACAACCTCCTTTACATTACACAAATGAACAATTCTTGGGTGATACAAATGACAAGACCTCCTTTCTATATATAGAAGTCTAAGGGGTCATAATATAATCAGAGCCGACATAACAATAATAACGTAAGGGCACAATAATAATAATAGTGGACTTCTATGGGGCACAATAATAACAATATGGGGACTACATGGCCACAACAATATAATAACGGGGTTGTACTAATAACAATAAGGGGTTACACTGGTAGTATAGGGACCTAACACACATGGCATTTAAGGAGTTTTAGGTTGGGAAGCATGTGTATTTGCACATCAAGCCCAAGAAGAGCTCCTTGAGGATTGGATCATGTGACAAGTTGGCACCACAATATTTGGGCCCTTTTGAGATCCTTGAGAGGATTGGACCAGTGGCTTACAGACTTGCACTCCCTCCAATAGTGAAATTCCATGATGTTTTTCATGTTTCATTGCTTAAAAGATATGTAAAGGATGTTGATCACGTTATTGATTGGTATGTGTTATAGGTGGATAAAGAAGGAGAATTCTAGCCAAAACCTCAGTGCATATTGCACTAGAAACATCTCATGCTCTAGAACATAGCAATTGAGCAAGTTCAAGTGTAGTGGAAGCACTTTAGGCTAGATGAAGCTACATGGGAGACTGTTGATCAGATGTAGGCTATGTATCCTTCATTGTTTCTCGGTGGAGGTAATGGGTTTTTGGTATTGTACATATTTATGTATGGTTTCTATTGTAAATACTACCATGATATGTGTTATAAAGATCCAATAAGTAGTATCATTGTCATGTTGTCATGTTGTCATGTTATCATGATGGTTTTGGTTTTGAGCAGGTTTTTCATTGTAAATACCGCAACGAGCTAGGATTATAAAGCTCGATGGGCAATATGCTTTTCTTTTAATGGTTTTGCTAGTTGGAGGTGTCATAGAACATTGAGGACATTGTTCCCCTGAGGGGGAGGGGTCTGTAACAAACCCGGGTTAAAATTTCATGTAATAAAAGTTAATAAAGGAAAAATAAGACCATGGTCAAGGGACACTTATCCCAAGCCGAATGTTGGGAAAAGTATCCTGGTGGGAATCACTTGATGTGTTTATGGCTAAGGGGAAATTCTTAAATGAAATGGTTAAGGCTTTGAAAAGGCAAAAAGGTATTTTTGGAATTTTATTTATGAAAATAAAGGAAATTATGAGAAAAAGGAGGTGAATGGTCACAAGTTTCATGTGAGGATGAAAATGAAAGAAAATAATAGAAAATTGAAGAAATTAGAGGCATGAATAATAAAAAGACATTAGAGCATTAGTTGGTAGCTCTCTGTCATTTTAGTTTTGGAATTAGTCTCAAAGAGGAGAAGAGCACCAAGAGGAGAAGGAAAGAAAGCAAGCAAAGGAAGGACAAGGATAAAGCAAGGAAAATTTGGATCAAGCAGCTTCGGTAGGAATACTTGTAGCCGATAGGTTGCATGTGTGATTTACTAGATGGTTTTGACATGCATGGTATGTGCATGTTGGAATTTGGTTCTTTTGTTGTCATTGGTATGAATTTTGTTGGGTTTCGACAGTGGATTTTAGCTTATTATTTCCATTTCTGGATAAAGATGGTGTGATGGGACTTTTCTCAGTTTAAGCTTTGGATTGGTGAAATATTTTGGATCTGGGTGAGGTGGTCTCAGGAAAATTCCCAAAGGCCTAGGAATCTGTTGACTGGTAATGGCAGGATACATGGTAAAGCTTGAGGGTAGAGATGGGAAAATTCCTCAAGGTATTGGAGAAGAAATTCTGAGGCATCCAAACTCGGTTTGGTTTTGTGATCTCTGCACTAGTTTAGGTGAGGTCATGGTATGGTGAAGGTGGAGGTGGTTTAACCTCTTGATTACCTTAGTTTTTTATGGATTGGTTTATCCCATGAGATCCTGCAATCATGCTTGGAATATGGCACGAGGGTGATTGGCTGAAAGAAAGATTTGGTTCAACCAATCTATGGTTGGGTGGTACGTGGAAGTCCTGAACCTGGTTGGCCTTTTCCTATGTGTAATAAGAGATAAGTTCCTCTTTATTTTGATGAGTAAATGTACTTGTTATTACGTGGCTTTAATGGTTGTTTTCTCATTATTATTTATCTGGTTATATGTTGGTTATAAGCATGGTTATATGATGATTCTCGGCCATGGTTCTTATTCGGTCTAAAATGCAAATGCAAATTAGAGTTTCATTTACTATCAATTTGGGTAAGTAAACTTCGAGGATCATCCAATATATATGGACTCAGAGACAAACTAAACTAAGCTAGGTGAAGAAATATTAAAGCTCCCTTATAGGAGACTGTTCATTAATATTTCTAATCAACTATTTAAACTAATGAAATTAAAGCTCTTTAAACATTATTCTGATTGATTGCATGAAATATTAAAGCTCTCTTACAAGAGACTATTCGTTTATATCTCAAGCATATAAATAAGAAACTTAAACTAATGAAATCAAACATTAAATAACAAATTAGACTCATTGAAGGAAACATTAATACTTTCTTACGAAAGGTCATTCAATAATATTTCAAACATATGAACCTAATAATTTAATCTAATGAAATTCACAAACATAAAATAAAATCTTACCAAAACAAAGTGTACTTGCTAGGAAATGGGGATCCTTCCAAGGATTCACAAGCACACCAAAAGAGAAGTCAAATGTAGAGGATCAAAGAAGCTCCATTTTATTCATCATAATCTTCAAAGTACAATGGATAAAAGCTCATATGATCCTAACCAAAACTATTCTAAAGTCTATCTAGATTAACATTACTAGGTTACCCTCGGATGCGGGTGTCCATCATGCATGAATGGCAGGTGGCCATTAAGGCTTTCCCGCGCCTCTATACCTGTCTCAAGGCCGAGGCAGCGAGCAGGTACAAGACAGCGATGGCGATAAGAAACTATTCAATGCTTCAGGCAAACGACATTAAGGAATGGCAGAGCACGGTCGAGGTTGCATTTAAGTCGAGCAAGTCTGCTCCGGTCTCGAGGAGATCTGGTGTAATGGAGTCTGGTACGAGGCATTTAGTGAGGGCGAAGTCCTGGTTATATACCAACACCGCTCAGACCTGCAATGTTCAGGGAATGTTGTTTGAAGTGGGAGGCGGGCAAAATATTGCTTTGCAATATTGTCTCAAGGAAACTGAGCAGAGTCTCAAGGCGCCCAGGTTGGAAACAATTATGCGTCGAAGGGGCGTGCCTCGCCGCGATGGTCGTTCAGCGGTTCGCTATGGGATTGAAGGGGAGGAACCGCACCCAATAGCACCTATGGCAGCCATTTCCCCCTCATCATCCAGCTCTGAGGAGGAATTTTTGCTATTGCCGGATTCCTATCAGTCTTTCTGCCTCCGCATTCCCAGAGGGATCCTTCAGTCGGATGTTATGGTCAATTTCTCTGTGTATCTTTCAGAAGCGCCTCCAATTAACCCCTCATGGTCCTCCCCTGCTTCCGACAGTCTCCAGAGCAGCGAAATTCTTCTGGGGGATATGCAAGGAAGAGTGCATAGGATGCCCCGTCCGCGGGCACCCATAGAACAAGTCGACCAGCCTCAGCAGGCTCAGAACCAGGCAAACTCAATTCGTGATGAATCAGTGCAAGAAATTCAGCCATTAATAAACTGTGTCCAGAATAGGAATGCGGAACAGGATTCAGCTCATCTGGGTTCGGAGGGGCATCTTCAGGTGGATGAGGAGTCTGTCATATGGCTTGATCCGCCCAGCCCGATGCAAAGGCAACCGCCAACATCGCCAAGTTACCCTACCTGAATATGTTCGAAGGCGTTTCTCCAGGTTTTTGCATTTTTGTATTTTTGCTCTTGTCTTTGTTGGTCAAATCCTCAATCTCGCTCAGTTCCTGTTCTCAGCCCTATAGTGGCAGCTTGTTAAAAGTTCGAGTCAGCAAGGTAATAGAGTCTGTTTTTGGCCATCCAGAACTGTAATGTTGTCCAAGGGGCTCATTTGGACAATCATTGTAATGCTGTCTCAGAGGTCTGCTAGTCTGTCCCAGTTGTCTCTGTTAGAGGGTGGCCTCGTCCCCCTTGGTTGCTGTAAATTATGTAAATATTTCTTTTGCTTAATATAGAAGTTACTTTTACCCAGAAAAAAAAAAACATTACTAGGTTACAATGAAGGACTAGGTTCTAAGATTCTAAAAATATTAGATTGCAAATGAAGATTAAGATTACAAATGAAGGAGATAACACTCCTATCTATACAAAAGCTATGATAACAAACTCATAAATGTAGACCCACTATTCCCTCCTTTGATCCATATATTCCTCAACCAATGGTGACACATAACCCTATCCTCCATGAGGTCCATGATCTTCTCCATGAGGTCCATGATCTCCTCAATTTCGACTTTGAACATAGAGTGCCACATAAAGATGCCTTGGAAGCTTCCTTTGTACCTACACATGTCATCAAACTCATTCTAATTGGTAGGTATAAGTATATGGATATTATTTTCTAAAGTTTAACCAAAAATTCACTTAAAAATACTAAGAATTAATAATGTTTTGGAAAACACAATGGTAACCCATTTAATGATGAAAGTGAAGTTGATGTGGTGACATGGTGGTGGAATAGAGGTGAGAAAATGTGTGAATGGAGTGAAAGTGGATGTATTTTAAGGATAATTTCTTAGGCCCAACAGATCTTTTCATGTTTTTATTTGTAACTGAAGGAATAATGAATGCAAGAACTAATTGGTGTTATGACAGCTAATGTGAGAATGTAGTGCCCCTTATTGTTAAGCCTCAGATAAGTTTCTAGTCCCTTACATTCAGACTTGCATACATGGCCTGTAGGTTGCATATTTACCAAGTTTTTAATGAAATGTCAGTGATGGTTAGACCAGGGTAGGTCAAGTCTTTGATCAAGTTTTTAATAAAAAGAATTGTCTTCATGTCTGTTATGAGTTCTAAAAGTTTCATAGAGTTCTCGGCAGAAGCCAAGCCCCAGCCCTGGAAAATAGCCTTAAATCTCACAGTTGTTGGAATAAAACTGGCAAAAAAAGTCTATAGTTGCACTCAAGAAGACTCATAGTAGTGATTGGAGACCCATAGTCACTTGGAGGTCTTGGAAAGGGAGCGATTGTGGCTCTATGTCAGGAAAAATAGAGTTGTCTCAAGGGTTGGACATCTTGAAAGGTTGGGTTGATCCTGGAGGTCCTGTAGCACATGAAGGAATTTAGTATGGTCAACTCCATTTCCTTAAGGTCATATAGGAGGTTGAGTCTTAACATAGTAGCCCCTTAGCTCACGTTTACCTGGGCAAGCTGGTGAAAGTGGGTAGATATGAGAGGAGGCGTGTTACACTTCTATTGTTTGAAGCAATATGCCCAAGATTTTGACATCTAAAGCATCTAATCGATCTTAAGGATGTAGATTATCTTCCTAATATAACCTTTTCCTCCTTTGGTTGATAGTTTTACTATTTTCCTCTACTCTAGTTATTCTCACCATTGGTACCAACTTTACTATTGACTATTTTAGATCAGCTTCTGAAATCATATCTCCCTTGTGTATACTAAGATCTAATTTGTCTGAGAGAGATTCTTGGCCGATATTTAATAGCATGATCTTCATTTCTAGGTCACTTTTCAAAGAAACTACCTTATTTTTGAGTCTCTTACACTCATCTTGCTTCTCTTTGTAGTGCTTCCACATTCCTTCTTTAATCTTCCTATAACAACCCATGTTTGATTTCCTATGTAAATAAATAAAAATAATAACCAAGGTCACAAGACATGTATTCCAAGATGAATGCTGGGAAATAACATACTGATGGGGATCACTAGTGATTAATTAATGGTTATGGAAATTGGAAAAGGAATTGCAAGGGTAAAGTGGCATTTATTTAAGAAAATAATGGAAAATAGGAGAAAAGGAAGGTGAAAGGTCACAAAATTGCATGAGGATGAAATTAAAGGAAAATTGAGGAAAAATGAAGAAAATAGAGGCCTTAATGATAAAAATGCTTCTAAAGCTTAGTTCACAGCTTTGATCAGTTTAACCTTTTGTTAGCTCAGTTTTGGAGCTCTCTCTCTATTCTCTCTCTCTCATACTCTTGCAAACTTAGAGAAATATTGGGGCATTGTTGGAGTACTCTAGTTTTTATTTGATTTGGAGAAAGAAGAAAAGCACAAGGGACAATGGGATCAACAACTATAACGATATTTCTTTGCAGGTATTGTTATAGACATTTTTGTGCCCTACAACCCCAAGCATGAAATGCCCATAAACCAAGGGCTCCTAAGTCCCTAAAAGTGTTGTTCTAACCCCTAAAGGAACAAGGTCAATAGATTATAGCTTCTCCCAGAAGTTCTCCATGAGAAACTACTCAGAATTGGTCAAAATAGGATCATTGCAGCTGCTCCACTGGCTAAGTGCATTGCATCTCACCTAAATACACTGTGAGGGTGCGTTGCATTTCAAAAGTCCCTCCTGTGGGGTGCGATGGGCGAGAAATGACAAATGGCAGTGTCATTCCGCGAGGTGGAGAGGCAATGGAAGCTTCCAGAATATTCTCCTGCGACACTTGCCTCATTGAATTCGACCAAGGATGAGTAAGAGGCCCTCAATCTCCAAGTGGAAGCAAGAACTGTCAGAGAGAAGAAACTAATCAAATCACAAGCTGACTCATCCCCCTTACAGATATCTATATATGGATCCCTCATCCCAGAGATCCAGAGGATGGAATTTTGCATATTGTAAAGAATGGCTGTTGGTTTCTAGAGACAAACATCAGATTGTTGGGTGATCTAAGCTTTGTTTGAGGTGAAGAGGGGATTCTTTGCTGGGAGGTTGATGCTGGGTCGGAAACACTGGTTGTAACTCCTCCTGGATATTTTCTTGTTTATCAATAAAAACTATTTGAGTTTTCCTCCATGCTTTTGTATCATTGATGCTTGTTACATTTGTATGGTTAATTTACATCTAATCCTAGATTGTTTATGATTATAGATCCATGTCTTTGTATAGTGCTATGCTTCTGTGATCTTACAGGTACTTTGTGAAGCTGGGCGTGCAAGGGAGCAGGTAGCTGGGGACTATCAAAGAAGAGAGGGATTGAATCGAAGGATTAGTGCAAGACAGAGGTTGGTCTTTCTGTTCCTCTCTATCTATAATTCATAAAGGAAAAACATAAGTAGTTTTTCTCTGTTTGTTTCTAAGGCAGCTGTCACACCTTAGTGGGATAGAGTAGTTCTAAATAGACACTTTTCCCTGTAACAGGTATCAAGTTGCATATATGCTTTCATTAGTAGTTTTGACATGCATTCTATATGCATGTGGTTATTTGGTTGTGATCTATCATTGGCATGGAGGATTTCCTAGATTGAAAGTAGTTTTTCTTGGCCTTACCATTTCCTAGATAGCCATGGCATTGTGGGTTTTTCCAATTTTTGTTTCTGACATGTTCTCAAGTTCCTTATGGCTATGGATTGAGTTACTTGTTCCTAGAGCCATTGGTTGGAACAAACGCTCTAGAGTGCTGGAACATCTTGGGTTGAGTTACTAGTCCTGGAGCCTTGGTTGTAAAAATTCTCTAGAGCACTTGGTGGGTTGAGTTATTAGCCTTGAAGCCTTGGTTGGACAAACACTTTGGAGCCCTGGAAGGTTGTGGGCTGAGTTACTAGTTCTTGGAGCCGTGGTTGGGACAAATGCTCTTGATCCTTGGAAAACTTAGGTAGAGACTGATCTTGTTGGTGTTAGTGATGTCCGACCATGAGGTGGAATCATTGGTTAAAAGTTGAGGTGGTTTGGCCTCTGGAAGCCTTGATTTGGTTACGCCTTGTTTATTCCATGAGATTCCACATTAACACTTGGAATATGGCACAAGGGTGATTGGATGAAAGAAATATTTGGTTCATCTCAATCTATGCTTTGGTGGTACATGGAGTCCCTGACTTGGTTAGATTTTGCATATGTTAATAAGAGTTATTTTGCTCTTGTATTTTTGTGATATTTATACTTTTTATTATGTGGCTTTGATGTTTGCTCTATCATTGTTAATATTCTGGTTATATGTTGGTTATAAGGATAGTTTCATGACAAATACTAGTTATGGCTCTTAACATGTTTTAATTGGTAAATAAATGGTCATTAAATTCATGATGTAACATATTGTATTGTAGCTATTATGAGAGGGCATCAAACCTTCTTGATGATTTTCATATAAGTATGAGACACCTATGTTCATATATACATTTATGACATATAGATTACATGTTCACAATGTGTTTTATGAAATGATTGTCATTGTTAGGCATATTTAGATCAATTCTTTGATCAAGTTTTGTGTTAGAGGATTTTTCCTTGTGTCATTTACAGTTCTAGAAAGCCTCATCAAGTTTTGGGTAGTGTATTGGAGATTAGCCTTGAAAAGGTGGCTCAAATTCCAGGGTCACATGCTTAGAACAAGGAAATTGGGATTGCAGTCACTACCTTGCAAGATTATGCATGCAATTGGGGGTATACAGTCTCATGGATGTAGTGTTATGCTTGTGGCTGATAGTATAGGTCAGTACAATAACTATCTAGCTCAAACTTTTGGCACTTTTGTTATTGTTTAGATCCCGGGGGTCCTGTAGCTCATGAGGAAGGTCAGTAAAGTTTCATTTTGTCAACTCCACTTCCTTAATGAAGCTAGGAGGTCAGGTCATATGATAATAGCTCTTCCTCTTATATTTACCCCGACAAGCTGGTGAAACTGGGTAAATGTAGGAGGGGGTGTTACACTCCCTTCCTTCATCTAGTTGAGTTTTTAATTTGTTGATTTCTTCTTTGTAGGCACACTACTTCTCATCAATTATTTGCAATAACTTAAGCTGGTTTTTGTTTTATACTGTTAGCCTTTTAATCTCAATCTCAAATTCTAGGATAGCTATCTTGCATGGCTCTTAATCTTTAAATTCTGATTTTTCTGCAAAAATGTTACCTTTTCTTCTGTCCAAAAGATAAAACTGAATTGATTTGTTATCTTCTTCTAAATCATCGATATAAAGAAAATCATTATCACTACATGTACAAAGAAATGTGCAATTAGATATAAGATGATCATTACATTTATCTTCATTACTCTTTATCAACAAGAAGAGGAGTTCTTCTAAGTCTGAAATATTTGTGACTTGTTTGTTGCGTTTCTTTTTCTAAGAATTCTTCCTTTTGTTCTTGGCCATAGGTCCTCAATCAAACCTCAAGATATGAAGCTTCCTTAGAGGGAATCCACTCTGATACCAATTATTGGAAATGTGCTCACTACTTGGCGGGGGGGTGAACCGATAATGACAATGTTTATTAATTTTTCAATTATTTTTACCAAAGCACAAGAATTGTTAACCCATTATTTAAACATATAAAACTAGCATAAATCAACCATGAACAATATCGAAAACATGCACACAAGGTGACACAAGTATTCTAGTGGAAAACCCCCTCTAAGGAAAAAAACCACCTATTGTTGTTGCTGCTCAAATCTTCTATTAATAGTTGAACAACTTTGTACATGGAGTAGCTAGCAACCACTAGATGGAAGACTCAAATCCTACAATAGTGTTCTAACATCCATCAACTGAGAAGTTCCTACTCACAAGACTTCGTAGATAATCATGTACTGGAAGCCACCACAACCAACAAGCCTCACCCAACATCCATTGGACTATACCTCACAAGCATGAAGTATCTACACCTCTAACTCCTCAATGCGAACCATGTTTCAAAATGTTTCAGACTGGGTTCTCAAATCTACTCAACATGAGCAACACAACAACCTCTCTGATCTGGAAATAAAATCATATAACATACACTGAGCTTAGTTACAAATATATAATAATTTATGCAAGGCACTATAGCACTCTCTGACACATACACTCCATCCATATAATATAAAAACTCAATACTCACACACAACTATACAACAAACTATCCTCATCAATCTCAAATCCAATACCAAGGGAAAATACTAAGGTAATACCAATACTAAGTGTAAATACTAGAAAAGCCAAAATACCCTCTGCAAATACTAGGGTAGCGTTGTACTCATAGTTAAACCTATAGATACACGCAAAAATCATGGAGATCTTGGTTGCATCCACATGCACAGGCCTTCCTCCTAATGGCTAGAGGCCTCTAGTCACATGCATGGGCCTGCTTCCTAGCGTCCAGGGAGGTGTATAGGGAAAAATAAAAAATTCTTAACCCAGACCTCTGCCAACCTCCTCCAGAACCATCTGTCACGCATCCTACCAGGTTGACATCAATTCCACCCATCAACTCATCGTTAATGCACATGTAACACACTCATATCCACACAAGCTACCAAGTTGGCATTAATGCCAACCATCAACTCGTCATCAATGTCAACATGATTATGATTGGGGGAGGAAAATCAGGCTTCCCTAAAGGTATATTTTAAGACTTAAGGGACATCTAAAAGGACTTAAACCTCGATCTTGGACCTTTATATGGTATATTTGGACTTTAAGAGTGGATATTGGATTTACTGGAAGGTTTTAAACATTAAATGTTGACCATAGTTCCTTGAACATGGTTGGGCAAGGAAACCCTAACCTTAGGGTGTAAAGAAACATTTTTACAAATTCGACACCAATAACGTCATCTCAAAAGTGGGTCTTGAGGCCCTATACATGGCTAGGGGAGGAAACATGCACCTTAGGATGTAAACGAAGCTTCTAGAAATCTAGAGCCAAGAATTATACCTCAAATAATGACACACTACCTCCTAAGGGTATCCTTGGCCTATAATTGGGGATGTTAGTGCCATGAGGTCTTTTTGAGTAGTAGGTATATGTCCCATGACCCTAGAAATGATATGTGGAAGAAGGCCATGCATAAGTTCCTAAAAAATGCTTTAGTGCATGTACAAAATGGCCTTCTTTAGATGCCTCAAACTTAAAGGTGTCTAGTGCAACATTGACTATGTTTAGGGGATGAAAATCAAGCGTCAATCCCTAGAGGTAGCTTATAAGGATGAAGGAAGACAAATGAGGGCTTAAATCACTACATACGACCTTTATATGGGATATTTGTGCTTTAAGAGAGGAAACAAACTCTATTGGAAGGTTTTTAGCACTATATTTGGATCATGGGGCCTTGAACATGGTAAAGGGAGGAAACCCTAGCCTTAGGCCCTAAAGAAATATTTTAGGCATATGGGGATACTAATTTCACCTAAAACATGGGTCTTAGATCTCTAGACATGGCCATGAGTGGAAACATGAACCTTCATATGTAAAGGAATCCTCCATCCATCTAGGGCTAACAAGGATATCCTTAGGCTATGACTTAGGATGTTAATGTCACTAGGTGGTTTTTTGTAGTAGTTATGTGTCCTAGGATCTTAGAAATTATGTAGGGAAGAAGGTTATTGTTGGTTATGATTTGAGTTAGCCCAAGACCAGTCAATGCTTGGGAGTTTCATGTTTAGAGAGTTTGAAGGCCTCCAAAGAAGCTCCATAGGTTCCTTTTCCATAAGTGATCCACTAGACCTAGATAAAGGAATAAACTTGATCCTGGTGAATTCCTCCTTTATTCTACATGGGCTGTCGGGAGAACCACCTGCAGATATGAAAAGTGATAGCCCAGTGGTTTATATATATATATATATATATATAGATGTACATATGTAAATATAAATAAATTAATCAGCTGAACCAGCAAGGGGTTGGTCATTTGCATGAATCAGCTCCAAACGTAGATCCTTTCATACATCCTACAAAAAATGATCACGTGAAAGTGGTTTATGATAAAATGTAAGTCGATGACCATTTACTACAGAAGAAGTACAAATACGAACTGAACCGTTATCAAAAACTTCAATCACCTCATACGGTCCTAACAATCTGGTAGAGAATTTACCTTTAAAATGCCTAAACTTACTATCATATAACAAGGCCCAGTCACCTGGACGGAAGCTTTCTTATTGATAAATTTTTTGTGCCATTGGGCCCTTTGGTTTTGCACCAATGCAGTTTTGTGGTAGGAATCTTGTCGGATTTTGTCAAGCTCATTCAATTGCATCAATCTCTGCTCTTGATCCTCATTTAGATTCATGCCCAACTAAGTGGCAGTTATGAATTTCTTTACTTGGAACTCGATGGGAAAGAGCACTTGTTTACCATAGACTAACTTGTAAGGTGCGTGTCTGGTCACATCTCTCCAAGTGATCCGGTAAGCCCATATTGCTTCTAGTAACTTATCCCCTCAATCCTTGTGATGCAATTGAATTTTTTTTGTAAGGATGGATTCCAAAACTTCGTTCTTGCACTCCACTTGCCCATAACCTAGGGATGGTAACGAGTCGATTTGTGGTGCTTAACTTGATACTACTCCGTGAGTGCCTTAACCAACTTTGATGTAAATTATGTACCTTGATCTGTGATGATTTCACGAGGCACACCGAATATCGTAAAGATGTCCTTGAATAAAAATTCTACTACTGCCTTTTTAGTGGCAGCATACAATGCTTTAGCCTCCACCCACTTAGTGACGTAATCAGTGCACACCAAAATATATTTTTTCTTCTTCGACATTGGGGAGATGGGCCCTACGAACTCCAATGCCCACTTCTCAAAGGGTTCAATGGAAATTTGTGGATGAAGAGGCATTTCATCGGAGGCAACTAGTCTCCCCATTCGTTGGCAAGCGTCACAACTCAAAACAAACTTCTTAGCATCTTTAAAGAGCGTAGGCCAATAGTATCCAGTACGGAGAACTTTTTATGCTATCCTTTTATCGACAAAATGGCCACCACAAGGCTCTTTGTGACTGGTGCTTAGCACATCATGCATTTCATCTTCCCGCACACACCGCCTCATAATCAAGTCTGGCCCGGTATAAAATAGATCTCCTTTGATCCAAGAGAAACTAGCACTACGCTACACTATATTATGCTTCTTTCGGGTTGACATGTTTTGAGGTAGTTTTCTTAATACCAGTTAATTAGCAACATCAACACACCAAGGAGTAATAGTGGAAATGGAAAATAATGCTTCATCTGGAAATTCATCAGGCACTGGTGTTGGCATAATTCCCTGCGTAAGATTCAAACGAGATAAGAAATCAGGTGCCAAGTTATCTCTTCCAGGCCTATCAATTATAGTTATATTGAATTCTTGTAGAAGCAACAACCATCTAGTTATCCTACCATTAGTAATAGGTTTATTCATTAAAAATCTTACAACAGAATGGTCGATATGGACAAATGTCTCATAATCGGTAATATAATGCCTAAAATTTCCTATAGCATGCACAACTACTAACATCTCTTTTTTAGTGGATGCATAATTTAATTCAACCACAGAGAGATTTTTGTTGACAAAATGAATGGCATAGGGAAAGTTATCCTCCCTTTGCCCCAAAACCGCTCTTAATGCAATATATTTTGAAGCGTCTATACAAATATGAAAAGGTAAGGACCAATTTTTCCCTCTGAGTACCAGAGTTGTGGATGAATTTTCCTTCAGTACCTGAAAAGCCTATTGACAGTCAACATTCCATACAAAGTCAACATATTTAGTTAACAATTTAAATAATGGTGCTACAATTCTAGTGAAATTCTCAATAAATCGTCGATAATATCCTGCGTGCCCTAAGAAACTTCTTACCTCTTTTTGCGAGCTTGAAATAGGGATACGCGAGATTACCTCGATTTTTGGTGGGTCAACTTGAATCCATTCAAATGACAGATGATGGCCTAGAACAATTCCCTTAGTTTGCATCATCCTACATTTATCGGTACTAAGGGATAGATCAGCTTCTTGACAATGACCTTCTCTAGATTTGCCAAAGACCGTGGAAAGTCATCTCCATAAATGGTGAAGTCATCCATAGAGACTTCCACATAGTCATGGATTAGATCAGAGAAAATGGCAAGTACATCTCTCTAAAAAGTGGCGGGGGCATTGCAAAGACCAAAGGGGAGGACTTTATATGCATAAGTAACCCAAGGGCACGTAAAGGTAGTCTTCTCCTAGTCTTCTTCGGCTATTTGTATTTGATTGTAACCACTGTACCTATCTAGAAAAGAAAAATATTTGTTACCTGAAAGCATGTCGAGGACTTGATCAATGAAGGGCAATGGAAAATTGTCACACAATGTGGCCTTCTTTAATTCTCTGTAGTCAATGCAGATCCACCATTTGTCATTCTTCTTTGGAACCACTACTAGAGGTGACACCCACGTACTGTTAGAAATGGGGTGGATGAAATCTGCAGCCAAAAGTTTGTCAAGCTCATCTTTGACATTGTCTTTTAATGCTGGGTTCATACGCCTTTGTGGTTGCTGAACAGGTCTCATTTCTTCATTTGTATAAATATGGTGGATGAAAGTGTCTGATGTATGCCCCTCATATCTAAGTAATCCCAAGTGAATGCTCCAGTTTGTTCGCGAATCATACTCATCAACTGTTGCCTTTGTTTTGCAGTCAATCCTGTACCGATATGTAATATTTTTCCTTCAAAAATTTCCACAGGTTCTGTGGTGAGCTCATGGCTTTCCTCCATCACTGCAAAAGAGGCAAAGACAGCTAGATGGCAGGCTTCCTGAAACTCACCACTAAACACATGCTGATAACCATTAAAAGAGATGGGATAATCGATACGAGAGCTATTAGCTAAACACTACTACAAAACTTGTTCATCGGAATGCTCTTGGAGACCTCTAGATTGATCTAATGTCAACAAAGGAAACATACAGTCTTTGTCTCCATATGGGTTTTCGAGCCATGATGGTACTTGGGCAGCTGTCTGAGCAGGTGGAAAAATAGACAAAGTTTGATTGTGAGGACCATTATAAATAATCATTTCTCCATTTTTGCATCCAATGACGGCATCGCAGTTGCCAGTCATGGCTGTCCCAGAACCACAGGGTTTTTAGGTATATAGTTTTTTAGAGAAATGACTACAAAAGCTATGGGATATTGGCAAAAGGCAATAGTGACTACTATGTCCTCTAGGGGTCCCATTGATATGAAAATGGATTTTTCTGCCATGTCTAAAAGGATAGTGGTGGATTTAAGTCCAAGTAGCTGTAATGATATCATTGTTTCATAGGTCATTGCATTTATTGTTGCCCCTAGATCCATGAGAGTGTTTGGCAGAATTAATCCATTTATCTCAATGGTGACTATGGGGTTCCCATGGTCATTGTATTTGGCAGCGATATCAGAAATCATAGTAGACATTTGGCTTATAATTTTGACATTTTGATTCTTATGCCCCTTCCTCCCCATTTTCTTGATGCAAGGATCCTTGACAATTTTGGTGTATATGGGAATGTCCCTAATTGCTTGTAAGAGAAGAATTGTAATGCAGACATTCTTAAGTTTGTTTTTCTGAATCATAGTCAAGCAGGATCTCTTATTTCTTCACAATTAGCCTTTCTGGGTATGGTGGTTCATTTGATTCTTCTTTCTATGATTATTATTATTTTTCATTTTGTAAATGATTTTCGGATGAAGTGGAGGGTACCTCTTCTTGGATAACAACAACTGATTTTCCTTTGTTAACTGTCTTTCCTAATCGTAATTGGATTTCATTCATAGGAATGGCAGTGATCATGTACACAGGAAAAGGTTGAATATCAATGTTTTGCACTAGATGAGGTAACCTATTATGACTTGGGTTAGGTACGGGTTGCACAAGAAACAATGTAGGTCGGAATGGGTTCATGGTAGCTGGTGCCTGCAAAGATGATGGGTTAGTAGGTGCAGGTAATAACTGATGCAAAGGAGGTGGTGGCAGCGTAGGTTGTTGATACATTTTAGGGTTATATGCTTGCTTATAGGTTTGCATGGTCGAATTATATGAGGTACTTAGAATATTTAGATAAGGCACATAGAATTGGGGCTGGGGTTGATAGGTGTTGGTATAGGGTTTGTCCTCCAATTTTGGCTCTAGGTAGTATTTTGTGGTTGCTGAGGAGCCCAAGGAGGGTAGGATGCAGGAAAGGTCCAAGGCTGAGTCTGGCTATAACCTTGAGAATTTGGGTCCAAAAACATATTCTGACTCTGGCCTCTCCAGGTGGGTCTTTTGGTTACTTGAGATTGGTCAATGATTTTAACGTTCCCCTTGTAGATGGCCTATAAGCCAGGAAGTGATGGGCACTTCTCGGTTGGGTGTTCTAGAGTGCAGATTCCACAGATTTCAATGGTATTTAAAGGACATTCCCTCTCTACATGTTTACGTCTACACTTGGAACAAAAGACTACCATGGCTGCTTTTTCAGCCTCCTATTTTTGTCTGACTTTCATAGTGTCTAGTTGGTCACTGATTGTGTTCAGTATATTAGTTTTAAAATTTTCTAATAGGTTTCACAGCTCGACTCTTGTAACAGCATTAACCACAATTTTATTTTTCACATAGTCTCTAGAATTATCTGTAAGTTTGCGAAGATTTTGCCTACTTTAGCTTGGCTCCTAGAATAGGTGCGACAAAGCTCAATTACTTCAGAAAATGGATTCTTATAAATATCTCCACCACTAAGTAGGTTTAATGTTTCAATGAAATCATCTCTTAGCCCTTTTAGGAACACAACTCTAATAATCTTATCGTCTAGGTTTGACCCATGAGACTTATGAAAATTGTACAGGAACCGTTCAAGGTACTCCTCTAGGTTTTCTTCTTCTGTTTTCTACATCCTATGGATATCATTGATGTCCTTAATTTTACAAAAATCTTGATACTTTTTAAGGAAGACTGATCTCATGTCATCCCATGTGTATATAGTGTGTTGCCCTAGACTCATGAACCACCTAAGGGATGCATCTTTTAATGTGGCGGGAAACAATTTAATTTTGTGTGCATCTTCATTGTAATTATAATTGAGACATAAAACATCGAATTCAAAAAGAAAGGCATCGGGGTCTTTAGATGATTGATTGTAGAATAATGGGAGAGATGCCATCAGAATGCTTTTTATGGTGTTATTGCAAGTCACATCTAGGGTAGGGAATCCAAAGGTAACTTCTTCTTCTTCTTCCTGGTGGTTTCCTCCAAAGAGGTTATCATTGCGTTGAGGGCCTTCTCCCTCTTCTTGGCATTCTTTGTTGTTTCTATCCTCCCCATCTTTCCAATCCATATCTGCAACGAGCAGCCGAAGGGGTTTGTTGATTGGGGTATGAACAAGAGGTTTTGGAACACGGTTGATGTTGGTTGATTTCTCATCCAAGTTGTGTTGTAGTTCTATTGGTTCTTCTACAGGGTTGTCAAAGACAACCTATTGAATGGTCCTTTCCCCTTGATCTAAGAATTCTTGATCCAAACCCATGTTGGCATCAACACTTCCTCCTTCTTGCTTCATTCATGCATATCGATTAGCAGTGGTAAGAATGGGTATATTAATTGATCCAAAAGTTGCAGGAAATTTAGAACAGGAAATAAATCTACCCTTGCTATCCTTAGGTCTACCTATACTCCTACGCATAAAGATAAAGGAAATAGAAACTCAAGAACAAGGAGTGATCGGTCAGACTTTGGAGCAACCCCACAAAAGTGGATACATGGCTCTTCACCCACGTCTTACCATACACTTTCTGCCCTCTGATAGTCTTGCAAGATCCTGAAACTCAAATGACAATGGCTACCTAAATAAGAAATGACAACTTCCCTGGAAACGGTGCCAAAATGTTGAGAGATTTAATTGGTGAATTAATCCTCTAATATTTATATGTCAATCCGAGCCCATAAGCACGAGTTGTATTGCACTTTCTATATTCAATTCCAGGTTAGGGTTTTATTGTTTCCTTTATGATGATCAGCTAGGTAATAGAACACACCAATGCTTGCAAACTCAAAAGAAATCAAACCATCTAGCCAACATAGAATCAATAATCAAATTTTAGTTTAAAGACTTCAAAACTTTTTTGAACTTAACCTATTCGGGATTGGAACTAAAATCTAGACTTAAAAGGTGACTTGAATCTTTACCACAGATTCCAGGTTATGCGAATGAATGCCTAGTCACATAAAACTTAATCAATCAAAACACCCAAGTTCTAGTTATAATTCTTACAATTCTCACTCGAAGGGATGTAAAGATTTACTGCTTGTAATGGTAATCCAACTCTAGCTAAGTAATCGAACTGTACTCAATGACTCATTAACCCTACTAGCTTGACAACAAACCAAAGATCTTGATGTTGAGCACTAATTTAGATACTTTGTTTCACACTTAACCAAACAAACTTGACTTTTTACCCTCAACTAAGCTGCATACAGGTTCCTAATTGATCATAACCATAAGAACAATTTCAAGCACTAACTCTATTCAAATATGGAAATCAAACGAAACAACTATGAGAAGTTGTACTCAAGAACTACCCTACAGTCGCATCAATCTTCAAAATGTAAGTAAACCTATTCGAAACCTTAACAAACCAACACTCTTCTTTTGAAATCCAATCAGGCATGCATTTGATGGGAATTAATTCAAACTACATTTTGACTCATAGTACTAGATTCTAAACTATGGGAATATAATCAAACATTCTAAACAAAACAAGGGGAATGAAGCGGCCCAAACGAAATGAAGGAAATTGTTTTGAAAACTAGAACTAGATTACTCTTTTGCACTCTAAAGTCGATCCACACATTCTACTTAATGAGCTGAGAATCCATTTGGCAAATGAAACTAACCCAAACTATGATAAGCCATTTGAATCAATTACTCTGGAAAGAAAGGCCTCTCTGATATACACACTTATGAAAATATCTTAGCAGAAACCCAATAGACTTAACTAAATCAAGCTCATAACAAATCACATTATTCTAATAACCAATCTTGAAAAAATGCTTCCTATGGCACACGTAACAGTTCAGAAGGAAATCAATCAATCCATTTACTAAAAATAAGAGAGCGATTTCGAAATTGACTGAACACAATCCACTGTATAATCAAAATCAGACCCTATCAACTTTTATTACTCATTATGTTATACGACTTCAATATTAGAAGGTAACTCTACGTTCTTAATGAATAGACTAGATCATCATAAGCATTTAATAGACAATGTGATTCAAACTAGTTTTATATCCATTTATGACAACACATTCGAGGTAATACGATTTATAGTTTCAGAGAATAGAGGATGTTCTTGCCTTGGGAGTAAGAGTGCTTGTCACACGAGATTCATGTGTTCGGATGGCTGAAGCAAAGGGATCTGAGACACATATATCATCAGCACAATAAAATAATTTGAAATCAATTGAAATCTCCACACAGTATGTAAACAAGTTATGAATAAAAAATAAATGAGAAGTGATTATGTATGTCACACAGTTAGGTTCCTATGCAATAGTACAGAGCTGATCCTAGATGGGTGGGCCTGGCCACACCTGGGGAGATTATTAACTTACAGAGAATGAGAAACTTCAATCACAGCTAACTCATTAATCCACAGTGAACCATCAAGAAAATTAATTTGAACTGAGTGCAGAGCCATTGTAAAAGTCTTCGATTAGAAATAATAAGTCTGAAAGATACAAAATAACAATCTATCTTCTGTTCACTAACTCCTAATCATTACAGAGCAACCTTTTATAGGTGTTAACTTAGTTGAAACAAACTGAACCATAGATAGCAAATTCTAATAGCCTAGCTAATTCAATCTTCCAGATTGGGTGGCTCGAACAACCTGTTCGATTTAGCCAAACAACCCTCAACCAATCCCAATCTTGGTGTCTACTATGTTCAAAGAGGATAACAAAGGTTCTTGTCATGGTTGTAGTTGAACATGTTCAAACATAGCTGGAGGTGGCTCGCCCATCTAGAAGTATGCAACCTCTCATCCTTTGCATTGTTAGGTACTGAACCCAAAATGGTTGTTGAGCATGAAAATGGAGGAATCATGGTTCATGGCCAACATTATCCTATTGTCACCTTCCTTAGCTGCTGCAATGTCCACACTTGACCATACTGATTAGTTAGTTCATTAATAGCTACTAAAATTCACTTAAATTTAACTAATAAACAACAAAATGTTACCATGAAAGGCTTTACCTCGTAGTAGGATTTGGACAATGTTTAGAGCATAAAAATGGCAGATGTTTAGGTTTAGGAGTGAAAAAAGGTCAGAAATAGAGGTGGAAAACAGTGGAAGTGGGGAAAAAATGGGGGACCAACAGTTGCCTTGAAATATGTGGTCTTGATCCTCCAGGAGATAAAAAATAACAGTGAAAAAAAATTAGAGCCTAGCTATAGTCTTATTTATCCTTTTGGGTGACACTTGGTATGAATCCATCAATTTATGGATTTTTTCAAGGGCCAGATGCCCATAAATTTGCATATGATGGTGTGTTATTGCATGAAGTCTTTGTATGCAACAACATCAGGGTCTTGAATCTTTAGAACTATTATTTTCTTTGCCTTTTGTTTGCAATTTTTTCTTGTCTGTGTCTGAGGTCAAGAATTTTCTTCTACGTTTGGTTGCCTAGAGCCCCCAACACCAATTCGAATATAAGGTTGTATGCTTGCTTGAAACTTTCTCTGCTCCTCTATCCCCTAAGCGAGTGGCATTTGATTTTATTGAGGAGTTGAAAGCATTATATTTCATAAGTTGCGTTAAGAATGAATATTCGGGTTCCTTGCCTTTTCCAAAACTACATCCTGAAAGGAGGGGACCTTTAAGCCCCCCCATCTTTTTCATGGCAATGATAAAAATAGAGAGAACCTAAAACCATAGCCTCCATATAACCAATCAGCTTGAATTCAACTTTGTTAGGTCATATTGTATGTAAGTATGATGTATCATTAGATCTTGCCAAATTTGCGGTAATTCTTAAAATGTTGCCTCCTACAAGTATAAAGAGGTTGAGATATACATCATGGAATATAGGTTATTATTGAATATTCATTCACAACTATACTCTAATCACTTCACCACTAGAGAAGTTGTTGAAGAATATTGAGCCCTTCATATGGACCTCTGAATGTGATGTTGCTTTTGATACTTTGAAGGAAAAATTTGCAAGTGATCCAATTTCAGTTTATCTTGACTGGAATAAGGAATTTCATGTGCACATTGACACGTCCGTTATCGCTCTCAATTCCATCCTTGTGCAACAAGGAGAAGGAAATCTAGACCATCCTATATCCTTTGCTATCCAAAAAATCTCGTTCGCAAAGTGAAAATACACCTCGACTGCGCATGAGGATTTATCAATGGTCTATTCACTTCAAAAGTTTCATCATTATTTGTTGGGAGATCATTTTAAATTCTTCAAGGATCATTCAAACCTCAAATATTTAATCCAGAAGATTGTATTGGAAGGGAGGATTTGTCAATGGTTACTTTTGTTTCAGGATTTTTCTTGTGAAGTTATTATAAAACCTAGCCAAACCAATGTAGGGCCAAAGAGTTTGTATTTTGTATGCGAAAGAGTTTGTTAAGAACTATGTGTTTGTCAAAGGGTTGGGAGGCCTTCTCCTCGAGATGAGCTCCCACTTCATCTAGTTAGAGCATTACAAGCCTTTGAGAAATGGGTGTTTATTTTATTGGCCCCATAACTCCTCCTGTGTTACTGCATTATTACCACAATATATTGTTGGCATTATGACACAGGTTTGGAGCTATGGCACAAGTGTTGTCCTTGATGGCAACTCTCTTTGGTAACAGTTCTCGGTTCAGGCTTTCAGAATGAAGGAAAAGACATATACGCAGGTTCATCTAGACGAAGACGTGTATACATGCGGGTTAGACGTTTCAAAGGCGCATGTGCGTATACACGCACTTTCATGCAAGGAAAAGCGTGTATATGTTGGAGAACTTACCTTTGGTCCGTGGTAGTTAGTCCTTGGTATTTGAACCTATGGTTTTGGACCACGGTACCTCGTCAGACGTGTTGATCCCAAGTATTAGGTCCCTGGTATTGGTTTATTATGGTTTTGGACCGTGGTATTGTGGAAGGCCTAAAACTATAAAAGAGGAAGGAGATCATGTGGCAAGGAATCATCTGAATTGTTATTGAATATATGATAAAGTGATAGATCTGGAATACTGGTAATTAGGTTATGGTGTACATCTGGATCTGAATGAAGGAGGAACCTTAGCGCAAAGAGATGGATAAGTTCTATTGATGGATCATAATCCTTAAGCTTGAATGATAGTATCTTTGTATGATTTTGATCTGTTATATGTGGTGCTTGCTTGATCTATAAAACTGATAATCTGGGTTAATTAGTGTTTGAATATCTGAAAGAGCGAATTATCCTTTATAGATCTGTACGCAGGTTCAGTGAAGTGAAGGCGCGTATACATGCTGGCTCAGTGAAGTAAAACAGCGTATACGCAGGTTGTTCCATACGCAGAAGCGTATGCACGCAGGTTTCAGGCTATTAAAGTAGCATATATATTTTGAGTTGTGATCTTGTTGCTTCTGTTTATTGCTGCAGTGTTCTGGGTTCAGATTTGGTGTGTGGTTACTGTTACTGTGATCTGGGTACAGTCGTCAGAGAAGTGTTTATTTTGATTCAGTTTTGATTGGTGAAAATTTTATTGGTTGATGCAGAAATTCTTGATGTTTGATTGATGTTAATTGTGGATCTAGTCTGAAAATTCATGAAACGTGGTCCCTGAAAGAAAGAGAAGGTTGTAGCCTTCTGTAGGCCAGCACCTACGTACTAGTATCTTGGCTAGTGCAAGAGCTAAGGGGGTTGTAGCTCCCTTCCAGGAGAAGATGGAAACGAGAGATGGTTTTAGCTCTTTGCAGGTTGCAGCCTGTGTACTGGTAAAGGACTGCACCAGTACAATTGTAAAAAGAAGTTTCTAATTAAAGAGAAGATAGAGACAAATTGTAGCAGGTGGTTTTCACCCACATTGGGTTTCCACCTTATATCTTGTGTTCTTGTGTGCAATTGTCTTTCTGCTCTGTTTTACTTTTTCTGGTTACTGGTTATTTGATTCTCAAACATAGATTAATAATCATCATCAGAAAGATAAAGTCATTTAAAAGTTTGCATTGTATACGCGGGTTTCCTTCTGCATAGTTGTGTATATACGTGGGTTTAATTAATTGAAGTAGTGTATATCATTTGATTTTGAAAAAGGAATATTTGACTTGATAATACTGATTCACCCCCCCTCTCAGTGTTATTTCCAACAATTGGTATCGGAGCAGGTTCTTCAGAAGAAGCTTGATCGCTTGAAGAAAGATCTTTCATCATGAGCAACTACGAGAGGGAAGCATCAATCAAGCGACCGATTTTTGATGGGACAAACTTCATATATTGGAAGGTAAGAGTTACTGCCTATCTTCAATCTCTTGGTACAGAAGTCTGGGATATCATAGATACAGGGTATACTTTTCCATCAGCAACTCCTACAGATCCAGCTGAGAAGAAGAAATATGAAACAAATGCAAAGGCGGTCAATACTCTATTAGGATGCCTATCTCAATCAGAATTTGTCAAGGTAATGCAGTTTAAATCCGCAAAAGAGACATGGGACAAGATTGTTTTGAGCTATGAAGGAGATGATCAGGTAAAACGAGCAAAACTTCAAACCCTCAGGATTCAGTATGAAAATCTCAGGATGTATAATGATGAAAGTGTGGCTAACTATTTTCTTCGTGTAGATGAGATTGTTAACTGTATGAAAAATTTGGGTGAAGAAATAAAAGAGGTTGTTGTGGTTGAAAAGGTTCTAAGATCTTTGTCCCCTAGGTTTGAATCTAAAGTTTCTACAATAGAAGAAAAAGAGAATCTACAAAACCTTAAAATGTCACAGCTGCATGGAATTCTAACTGCTTATGAAATGAGGAAAGGAGGTCCATCAGACAAGAGAGAAGCTTCCTTCAAGGCTTTAGGCAAAGGAGAGTACTATGAGTCAGGACACGTGTCAGAAGAAGAAGAAGAATCAAATTTTGTCAAAAATCTTCAATGGGGTACTGGACGGTTCCGAGGTAAGTTACCTTTCAAATGCTTTGCTTGTGGAAGAGTTGGTCACTATGCTGCCAAATTTCCTCATAAGGATAAGGTTGACAAAGGAAAGGAACCTATTAGATGGAACAAGAAACAGAATGCAACTAAGAAAAGTTACTACACTCATGAAGACAGTGATGGCCTATCAAATAGTGACGAAGATGAACGAGGTAATGATTATAAACTTTTAATGGCTTTCGAAGATGATGATTACATGGATGCTATAGATGTAGATGGTTTTTATGAAGAGATTTCTAGACTCAAAACATGTTTAGAAGAAAAGAATATGATCATTGATACTCTGCAATTCCAACTTGATGAAAAAGAAAAATTTCTTGAGAAGTTAGAATGTGAAATTGTTGGCCTTAGAAAAGAAATTGAGAAAACAAAGGCTCTTAATCTTAAATTTGTTAAAGGATCTGAAACTCTGGATGAGATTATCAATGTACAATGTTCTCCACTAATCAAGACAGGTCTGGGGTATAATGGAGAAGCATCTCAAGCATCCACCTCAAAGAGTTATCTTGATGCAGCAAGGAGGAATGAGCAAAAGCCCAATTGAGATCACCAGGTAAAACATGGACAAATTACATCAAGAATAAATAAAGACCACCAAGTAAATCAGGGGCAATCCATCTTAAGGGTGAACAAAAGCTACAACTAGCCACAGGTAAAAACTTCTCAATTTGCTTCAAGAATGGATGACAATCGAAACTACAATCATTTGGCTGGTAGATTTGATAATCGCAGAAGTTTATTCAATGACCAATGTTTCTCTTGCCATAACTTTGGTCACAAAGCAGCTCAATGTGTTGCCTATAAGACAATCATGACTAGAGAAGCTCAAAAACAAAGAAGTATGACTGGAATCACAAAAAGAACTTATAACAACTTTTCCACCCTTGAAAATGAAATTGAATGTTCTATTTGTAATAACTTCGGTCATGAAGATTCTGAATGCAGGAGCAGGTTTTGGAAGACAACTCAGAAGAAACAATCCTCAAGTGCCAGAACATGGAGAATAAAGGAACCGCAACCAGAAAGATGTGGGATAGCTTTTTATGCAGAAGGACAGGAAAATCTATGGTACATTGACAGTGGATGTTCGAAGCATATGATAGGTGATAAAGAAAAACTTGAATCATATACTGCTTTAGAAAAGGGAAAGAAAGTTTCTTTTGGAAATGATACTCCTACAGCCATAAAAGGAAAAGGCACTGCTCAGTTGAAAGAAAAGGTCAAAGCTGGAAATGTTTTGTATGTTGATGGCTTGAAGCATAATCTACTGAGTGTCAGTCAGATGTGCGATCAAGGAACGGTGGTAATATTTCGATCAAATGGATGTAGTGTTCATGATCTTGATACAGGAAAAACAGTGATCAAAGGCAGAAGAACTCCAAATAATCTATACATATTTGAAGAAGGACAACAACAATGCTATTTGAGCAAAGATGATGAACACTGGTTATGGCACTGGAGGTTGGGGCATCTAAGCTTTTCACAAATAAGGAAAGCATGAAAATACTAGGCAGTTCGTGGTCTTCCAGATATCAAAATTCCAGACAACACCATATGCAAATCACGTTAGTTTGGTAAGAAAACCAGAACTAACTTCCCTGAGAAGGAAGGATTAGCCAACAGGCCTCTTGAACTAGTCCATACAGATGTATATGGTCCATTTAGGACAAGGTCACCTCGAGGAGAAGAATAATTTATATTATTCATTAACGACTTCTCCAGGATGGTTTGGTTAGGACTTATGAAGAACAAAGACGAAGCATTTGAAAAATTCAAATCCTCCAAAGCCTTGGCTGAAAACGAATCAGATCACAAAATTAAGTGCCTCAGATCCGACAGAGGTGGGGAGTTTACCTCAAACGAATTTTTCGATTTCTGTGAAGAACATGGAATAAGAAAGGAATTCTCTACAGCTAGGACTCCTCAGCAAAATGGAGTGGTGGAAAGGATGAACAGAACAGTCCAACAAATGGCTCGTGCTATGCTTGATGAGTTTGGAACTCCCGCAACCTTTTGGGGTGAAGCTGCATTTGCTGCGGTTGTTATTCTCAACAAAAAAAATGTCCAAGTGAACAACACTCAAACTCCTCATGAGCTCTGGTATGGTGAGACTCCTTCGGTAAAGCATTTCAAAATTTTTGAAGCAAATGCTATATTAAGAATAATGATGAACAGCTTGGCAAACTTGAACCTAGAGTAGATGAAGGCATTCTCCTTGGTTATTCTCCCCACAACAAAGCATATAAGTGTTACAATAAAAGACTTGGAAGAATTGTTGACAGCATTGGTGTAGTGGTTGATGAAAAAGGATACATTCCTAGGCAAGTAAATTATGAAAATATCGAAGAGGATGAAGACTACTCTCCAAATCAGACTGATGATGAAGAAGAACCTCAAGAGGCACTAGAGGAACAGATAAGGATAGAAGAGAAGACTCCATCCAGGTATGTCCAAAAGAATCATCCAGAATCTCAAATTTTGGGGCAGAAAGAGGCAAGTGTACAAACAAGAAGAACAATTGCAGAAGCCTCAAGCTATTTGGCATTGCTCTCCTCCACTGAGCCACAAAATGTAAAGAGGCATGCAAAAATGAATGCTAGGTCAAGGCAATGGATGAAGAACTTCAACAAATCGAAAAGAACAACACTTGGGAATTGGTTCCTAGACCAAAAGATAAGAATGTCATAGGGACAAAGTGGATCTTTAAAAATAAGTTGAATGAAAATGGAGAAGTAATCAGAAACAAGGCCAGACTTGTGTGTAAAGGGTATGCTCAAAAAGAAGGAATAGACTTTGAAGAAACTTTTGCTCCCGTTGCTAGACTAGAGGCCATCCGAATTTTCCTTGCTCTCTCAAGCTTTCAGAAGTTCAAAGTATTTCAAATGGACGTGAAATCAGCCTTTCTGAATGGAGACTTAGAAGAAGAAGTGTACATTGAGCAACCAGATGGTTTCATTCTTGGGAATGATCCAAATCTTGTATGCAGACTAAAAAAAGCTCTCTATGGTCTTAAACAGGCTCCAAGGGCTTGGTACTACCGGTTGGACAAATATCTTCATTAACAAGGTTTTTCAAAAGGATCATCAGATAGGAATCTCTATATAAAAATTGAAAATGACAAATTGCTAATACTTGTTGTGTATGTAGATGATATTATCTTTGGAAGCAATGAAGAAGCTATGAGTCAAAGCTTTGCCTTGGTGATGTAGAAAGAATTCAAAATGTCCTTGCTTGGAGAACTGACATACTTTCTTGGATTGCAAATCCAACAAAATGAAGGCGGTATCTTCTTGTCTCAAACCAAGTACCTCAAGCAGATTCTGAAGAAGTATGGCATGGAAGATTCGAAACCAGTATGTACCCCCATGGTTACAGGATGCAGCCTCAGTGCAAATGATGAATCAGCAGCAGTGCATCAACCAACCTACAGATCTATGATTGGAAGTCTACTTTATTTGAAAGGTACCTGACCAGACATCATGCATGCAGTGGGAATAGTTGGAAGATTTTAGGCAAATCCAAAGGAAACTCATCTTCAGGCAGTGAAGAGATTTTTCAAGTATCTTCAAGGAACTCAAAATTATGGCTTATGGTATCCTAGAGATACAGATCTCACTCTTCATGCGTATACAGATGCAGATTGGGCTCGAAGTGTGGATGACAGGAAGAGCACAAGTGGTGGTGCATTCTTTATGGGTTCTAGATTAGTATCTTGGTTCAGCAAGAAACAGAGTTCGATTGCTTTATCTACAGCTGAAGCGGAATATGTGGCTGCTGCATCTTGTTGCACTCAACTTCTTTGGATGATGCAAACCTTGCAGGATTTTCAAATCACTTGTACACCACCTATCTCCATCTTATGTGATAATACAAGTGCAATCAACATTTCAAAGAACCCAGTCATGCATTCAAAGACCAAGCACATACCGATCAAGTATCACTTTCTCCGGGAACAAGTGTTGGAACAAAAGGTCAAATTGGAGTATGTTCCTTCTAAGGAACAAGTTGCTGATATTCTCACCAAACCACTGCCCAGGGAGACATTTGAATCCCTCAGACAGAAGCTGGGAGTAGTTGATGCATCATCTTGCTGTTATATCTTGTCTGTTTCAGAGAAAAATGAGTGTACGCGAGTTGCTTAAGGAGGATCCGCGTTCATACGCCGGTTTGTACAGAGACAGTCATGTATATGGAGGTTTGATGGATATCAGTAGGGACAGGCTGTGGTTGAAGATATTCTGATATGGGTCTGACAGAGACCATCCGACACAGGTTCAGGGGGAACAAATAATCTTCTAATAATGCATTGTTGGCATTATCTTAGAAGCTTTTGGTTCTAGTTCATAGCTGTTGTGTGGTTTTAGGTGGAACAGAGGCAGAGGGAGGACATAAGGAAATCTTTGTTGCTGATCTGAATGGTGATTGACAGATGCTGCTGCTATCAGTTATTGGTGACTTTCATAAGTCTTGTTCTAGATATTTCATCTCTATGTCATATATCTCGTTTGTGGTATCTCATTTATGGTATCAAGGTCATGTAACAACCTATTTTGGTTTCTTCACTATGCCTGGGATGAACATGTAATGAACTTGGTTGTCATATGTAAATTTCTGATGTATCCCCACTTGGTTGGGTGATGGATGTATGTATTGAGTCTTTTGGTGATAGGAAGGTCTTTTATGATGCATAAGTCATGGTTCTCCTTGAAGAACATCTTTTGCAGATCTTGCCTACAGTCAGGGGGAGCATGGTCAGCACAGCAGGGCAGAAATTTCAGCATGTACTCAGGGGGAGCACAACCCTTTGCCCTTGATGACAAAGGGGGAGTATGACTTTGAGGATGTTGGGTTGCCATCAAGTCCAAAGGGGGAGATTCTTGGCATTATGGCATAGGTTTGGAGCTATGGCACAAGTGTTGTCCTTGATGGCAACTATCTTTGGTAACAGTTCTCAGTTCAGGCTTTCAGAATGAAGGAAAATACATATACGCAGGTTCATCTAGATGAAGACGCGTATACACACGGGTTAGACGTTTCAAAGGCGCGTATGCGTATACAAGCACTTTCATGCAAGGAAAAGCGCGTATATGTTGGAGAACTTACCTTTGGTCTGTGGTAGTTAGTACTTGGTATTTAAACCTATGGTTTTGGACCATGGTACCTCGTCAGACGTGTTGATCCCAAGTATTGGGTTCGTGGTATTGGTTTATTATGGTTTTGGACCGTGGTATTATGGAAGGCCTAAAACTATAAAAGAGGAAGGAGATCATGTGGCAAGGAATCATCTGAATTGTTATTGAATATCTGATAACGTGCTAGATTTGGAATACTGGTAATTGCGTTATGGTGCAGATCTGGATCTGAATGAAGGAGGAACCTTGGTGCAAAGAGATGGATAAGTTCTATTGATGGATCATAATCCTTAAGCTTGAATGATAGTATCTTTGTATGATTTTGATCTGTTATATGTGGTGCTTGCTTGATCTATAAAACTGATAATCTGGGTTAATTAGTATTTGAATATCTGAAAGAGCGAATTATCCTTTATAGATTTGTACGCAGGTTTAGTGAAGCAAAGGCGCGTATACACGCTGCCTCAGTGAAGTAAAACAACGTATACGCAGGTTGTTCCATACGCATAAGCATATGCACGCAGGTTTCGGGCTATTAAAGTAGCGTATATATTTTGAGTTGTGATCTTGCTGCTTCTGTTTATTGCTGCAGTGTTCTGGGTTCAGATTTGGTGTGTGGTTACTGTTACTGTGATCTGGGTACAGTCATCAGAGAAGTGTTTATTTTGATTCATTTTTGATTGGTGAAAAGGTGATTGGTTGATGTAGAAATTATTGATGTTTGATTGATGTTAATTGTGGATCCAGTCTGAAAATTCATGAAACGTGGTCCCTGAAAGAAAGAGAAGGTTGTAGCCTTCTGTAGGCCAGCACCTACGTACTAGTATCTTGGCTAGTGCAAGAGCTAAGGGGGTTGTAGCTCCCTTCCAGGAGAAGCTGGAAATGAGAGAGGGTTGTAGCTCTCTGCAGGTTGCAGCCTGTGTACTGGTAAAGGACTGCACCAGTACAATTGTAAAAAGAAGTTTCTAATTAAAGAGAAGATAGAGACGAATTGCAGCAGGTGGTTTTCACCCACATTGGGTTTCCACCTTATATCTTGTGTTCTTGTGTGCGATTGTCTTTCTGCTCTGTTTTACTGTTTCTGGTTACTGGTTATTTGATTCTCAAACACAGATTAATAATCATCATCAGAAAGATAAAGTCATTTAAAAGTTTGCATTGTATACGCGGGTTTCCTTCTGCATAGTTGCGTATATACGCGAGTTTAATTAACTGAAGTAGCGTATATCATTTGATTTTGAAAAAGGAATATTTGACTTGATAATACTGATTCACCCCCCCTCTCAGTATTATTTCCAACATATATTACCTTACCAGGTGGGCAAAAGCAACACCTATAAAATATTGTATTGCCAACATTGCAAAAAGGTTTATATTTGAGAATATTATTACTATATTTGGATTCTTGCACAACTTGACAGGTGACTAGGGATCCCATTTCATCAACAAGACCATGGAAAAAAAAGCTAGAAGACTTGGCATGATCATCATATTAAGAACAAGTCCTTTTTAGTTTAAGATCGTGGTTTATGATAGTATGTATTTAAAACATCTCGGGAAGCTTCAAATGCATTAGTTGGGACCCTTTATAGTCACAAAAATTAGGGAATCTCTAGCTATTAAGCTCAAACAATTTGATGGAATTCTCATGCATGGTCGTGTGAAAGATGCTCACCTAAGTCCCTATTATGGTCACTAAATTCATATGATTTTAATTTCTCTTTATTCGGGAGTGTGAATTAGGTCTTAGGGTAGAGTTAATTTGCATTTTTTATTTCAGTTTCTTCCTTTAGTTGCGTTATAGTGTCTTGTTTTCTTGTTGCGATATACCACAATCGATTGTGTGTGGGGAGGTAGAGGTCATGTCTTTTCACTGTTAGATGAGTCATTTAATGTAATTATTTTTAGTCTGTCAAGTATTTTCCTTGTAATGATCGAATCCATGGACTTGGCCTTTAGTTTTATTCTGTTGGTTGTACTATTGCTCTTTTGGGTCTGTCATGTCAAGTCCTTTTTGGTCATTTGCATCATACATTGGGGATTTGTATCTCGGTCGTCATAAAATTCTAAATCAAACCCTGATTTAGTTAGTATTTTCATTTAATGTCCAACAATCGAGTTCATTATTATAGTATGGAAAATTTCTATAAGCATGGGGAGCTGAAACAAAATCACTCATTCATTTCCAAATAGTCACTTAATCCTTCCACCTAGGAATCTATGCCGAAGAACTCTATCTCCTATTTCCAATAGTTTCCCCCTTCCCATCTAGTTTATATTCATAAGTGTTCCACTATGGGTTGAGCTGCTAAGGACATTGTTCCCTTTTATTTTTTTGATCCTCGCATCAAGCTCCTTGACTAATTATTACGGAAATATGAGAAGGCAATGTTGGTTGACCAAGATTTCCCTAACCTTGCTTTGTTTCCATATCTTAAGCTTGAGGTTCATATGGATTAAGCCTGAACCCCATCTATCATAATTATTCCATAAATCAAACATGATTTCTAGATACTACATAGGTCTTCTAACATGAAGCTAGGGATTTACTAGTGTTTGGGACCACTGGTGAGGTCACACGATGCATTGAGTTCTTGATCAATCGAATCCATAATGGATCTCTATGGTTGGAACAGGAGTACCCAATCCATGTGCATTATATTCATAAGCTCACAGGGATTTCGATGGATGGAGAAGATGTGTCCATTTCTTTTCAAGGGACCACCAAGTGCGAGAAGAAGACTAGGATTGCTAATTTGTATGTGAAATATGGTAGTAAACACCCTAGTTAGGGAGCTGTAATTGATATTATCAACCAAAAACAGGTTAAGTTTCCTATTAACCTATTACAGGAAAAGTGACCCAACATTATACCAAGGAGAGTGCAGTCTTGATGCTATCTATGTCATCGAGTTCTTTGTTCAAGGTGAACATTTAAATTGGTGAAAATTTTTGTTGGGAAAGATCTTCCTCGCTTGTGAATATGTTTACAAGCAAGTAATATATTTCATATATGGGTATTTAGTTGTTTCCTTTCCATGATGAAGTGGAAAATCGTGGAGGCCACATTTTGGCCAAGATACCAAATGATGAGATTGTAGTCCTTTCCTTTGATCCTTGGAAAGCTTGTTCTGACTCAACCAATGTTTCTTTCAATGAAGCATATTTTGGAGATTGGTATACTAAGATGATTGAAGCCAATCAGAATATAAATATTCCTCAATCCATCCTGGACAAGTATGCATACCATATGTGGTTCGACATTGATCACAATTACTTGTATGTCTGCCTAAATATTTTTGAGAAGAAAATATTGCACATAAGGGCTCTTCCTTTCTACATGACATAGGCTATATTTCACAGAGAAGTTCTATCTTGGCCAGGCATTAAATAGATGGTTACCCATGAAGGCATTTCATATTCACTTGAGGCTCTAGCACTAAGATATTATTTTTCCACCGCTACATCTTCATCCCAAAAACATTTCACTATAGTTGGTTTTGAATTTCAACCTTCAGTCAAAAGGATTCACACTTGTTTGTCTTCTGTCAGTGTCACCATCTCTAGCTTCAAATCTCTAGTAAGTACATCTACCAGAAATTCATCTATTCTCAATGTTGTTCCTTTTCAAGGAAAAGTCTTTAAGCCTAAGGCTCTTCCTTTGGCTTCAAAGGCTTCTTATCCACACCACCGACCCTTTATACTATTGATCCTTCTATTCATATATCCTTAGACCTTTCTAGTCTAATTCCCCCTTCATCTCTGATTTTAGAATCCTTAACATCTCTATTTTCAAAATATGCTCCTCCTACTCCCAACCCCTTTGATATTATACACATTCTTGATGATGAGCCTATGGAGACTACTCCGAAAACACCCAATATTGAATAACACATCATTGTTTAGGCTCCCAAATACAATCCACATACTTGTTTATTCACCAAAGTCACCTTTCCCCTCGAATACCATTTCTAATGCTCTATCTCACGATTCTGATCTAGCATAGACTACATCCATACCACAAGACCTTGAATACTTCAATGATATAGAACATGTCTCATAACTAGAGGATGCACTAGAGATAGGGAATGTGCTAGAAGCAATGACTTTACACCTTACTCCACCTCTTGTAGTACTGCATCTGTAAGAAAGAAAAAATGCCCTTTTACTGATTTATCTGACTTTATTTAGGATCTTGTTCACTATAGACAAGTCCTCTAGCTCTATGCTCAAGTATTGGATATAGTTCCCTTGCACCCTTATAAGTGCTTGCAAAGATCCTTCAGGATTTACATCAAGAATAGGTAGAAATCCTAGAAACTTCACCACAAGCTTAGCCAGACAAGTCTGTCGCAAGTGGACAACCCCTGTAGTTTAGACTCCCACTAGTTGATTCTTTACCTATAGAAGACCTTCAACATTGGTCTTCTCATAACTTAATTTCTTTTATTAGAGCTTCGTTAGTGCAACTAGAGGATTATTTGGTTCTCATAGATTCAAGGCATAATGATCTTACTCTCACATATGACTAGCAACAACAACATCTCCTTCAAGTCATGGAGGAGCGATATTAGTTGCACATATAGAAAGAGTAGTTTGAACAAAAAATATCGGGTATAAGTGCTAACTTCCAAAATATGTGGCCAATTGTTGTAGAGAATGCTTCTAGAATGTCGGAGGACATTTCCTCTTATAATCCTATGGAATGTATGGAATTTCTTTAAAGTTCCTAGGCAAAAATAGTTTATGTTAATAAATACTTGCTTTATACTATTTTAGAGTTGATCAGTAAAGATCTTGATACTAGAGAGTAGTTCAATCAACAATTAAATCAGATTTTTAAGCAAGGGTCTACCCTTAGGAATACTCTTCAATAGTAGACAAAGGACTCCCAAGAAATTTTATGCCAAGTACAAGACTAACCTAGACTACTCGCTAAGTGTAACCAACCACTATACAAGCTATGGGAAAAAAGTAAAAGGTTAATGTAAGAGGCTCTTTTTACTTCATATCTTGTGAAATAGAAACATATTGTTGACCTCGCGGAAGAAACATATAATCAAATAGATGCTTTGGAAGAGGAATCCCACAAAGTTAATACCACTATGAGGGATCCCAAGCCTACAGTAAAATAAAAATATTTATAGCTATACAAGCTTACTTTAGGTGTAGATACTCAGCGGAATGCTCTACTAGAAACAAAACCTAAGAAGCCAGATGTGAGACAACCCAACAATTCATCAATAAGACCCCCCCCCCCCCCCCCCCCCCTTAATTGGGGCATATAAAGATAAAGTAGATGTGTATAGTTATTTTCACCACCAAATTTTGGAGACAATTCTCGATTTGGGTCCTTCATTTGAAGGAGGGACATATGAACATGCAAAGGAAGGGTCACCAACAGTTGAGTAGCCATAGGAAGGAAAAGTGCAAAAGGAAAAGATTGACTCGAGGGTGAGTCAATAGACTGTGGTCGGGGCCTGTTGGGTCCTTCATTTTTGTGAACAAATTTTGATGGAATATCACTGTGAGAAATAGGCAGCGCAAGTTGGGAAAGTGAATGTTTAATCTAGCTGGAAAGTACCAGTTGAAAAGAAAGAACTAGAAAACAAAGGACCAAGCAGTTTTTTTGGAATTTTCCAAATCTGTGAAACAAGGATCAAACCATTAAAATTGAAGAGATCATGAAAATGTGGACCAAGTGAGCACAGATATTGTCAAGATGGTTGGAGCTAACTACATCAAGTGAGTGTGAACAAGCTCAATGGGCCAAAGGTTATATATGGACATAGAAGGCAAGCTGTAGAAGGATATATTAGAAGAAATTCAACATGTTTCTGGAATTAGGACCTATACACTATAAATATATTTTCATTTTAATCTTCTTGCAATTCTGAGTCTATAATGAGAGTCATAGGAAAAATTCTAAATAGACCTAACTGAGCTAATATGGATCTATATATGTAATATTGAACCGACTTGAATATGAAAAGAGGAGATTGTTATTGGGAAATATTTCTATGTTTTATTTATGATTGTGACCATGTCTGTGTGCCCACTATAAATTTTTTAATATTCTTAATTTCTATGCAATGCATCTATTTATTTCTTGCACAAATTTTATTTAATTGATCGCGAATGTGAACGATTGTAATGTATATTTTAATCAATTTAATCCATCTTGTCACAAATATAGACCCTAAGCATCACACTCACGTCTTGACACACCTCGAGTGAGGCTTTCTTCCCTTGCGGAAGATCAAATATGATTACTTTATGCTAGACTATAATAAGCCCTTTATTGGCACCCCGTGGTAGAACGATGGATCTTTATAATCAATGTTTTTGCCAACAATCATAAAGCCTTGATTTTATTATCAAGAACATGTATCATCTCCTTTTTCAATTATAACCATACTCTATCTCCCGCCCTAAATGACCCCTCCTTCTGTTGACAGTGCTGGAAATCCATTAACCAAGAGGTCTCCCCAATGTGAAGTCCTAATTAGACGTCACATTGTTTGGAATAGGATCCCCATCCGGAGTATAGACCCAAATGCCATGTATTGTTGTATATTTTCCTTGGCTACAAAGTTCACCACAAGAGAGCAAGAGAGTAATACATAGGTATCTTCAGATAAAAAAGTGAGTATGCCTTGTAAAATGTTCAACTGTGAAAAGTATCCTTCTACCAAAAGGGGAGAGAAAAGTGGGCCCTTTAAATACAAGTAATATTTCTAATCTAGAAAAGGCACACGAGCACGTACATAAGAATAGATCGTTGATCAACCAACAAAATAGTTCACAAGGAAACAATGATTGTTAAAGAAAAGACAACAAACTTTTAACAAGATAAGTACCAAATCCACTGAAAATAGTTCAATTTCCTTAGTACAGATGAGAAACAACATACATCGCAAACATTCAAAGAAAATTATTACAATATTCACGACATATGCATGAAAGTGTGCCGGCTCAATGAGCTTCTAAAATAAGTAAAAGTTCCAAGATACATCAAGACAATGAACACCACTAGGGGTCCAACATTGGAGCATTAGAGTAGTGTTGACGGTGCTAGACCCACCAACATGTCAGGGGATCTCCCTGGTAAGAAGTCCCAGTTAGACCTCAGACCCTTTGGTGTAGGAGTCCCAACAGTGGGTCGTACGGTAATGCCTTGACCACGATTTCGCACAGAGGCAAGTAAGATGTCAGTGTTGGTAGCAAGGGTGTGACAACTGCAGCAAGATAAGGAAGGTGCATGAACGGTTGTAACACATGAGAGTGGGGTGAGTGCGCCCTGTGGAAACCTGTGATAGCATGCGGCTTGGAAGGGAACACACGAACGTAAATGCATCACAAACTGGAAAGCAAGTTAGCTAACAATCCAAAGTGATGGTTAAACCAATCAACACATTTCAATAAGATTCATAAATACTTATACAAAATAGTCCATACATGCATGCGTAAGAAAAAAGATACATATACCATTTAGAGTAAAAAATATAGCTAGAATACAATATGACATATGCATGAAATGTGTTGGCTATGTTATATTAAGAAGTGTAAGTTCCAGTCATACAATACATCCATGTCCAACCACTAGTTCTTACAGCGAAATGTTATAGCCAAAACCGCCTGCTCCTCCAAAGAGATGTACTAGCTCTGTGCAGTGGAGAAGCCAAGGCTTGTTACAATATTGTCCAAGCTTTCTCTAAGATACTCCTATCAAATATTGGCTAACCAAAAGCATATACAATGAGTTATGAGGTGCTATTTATAGCAAAGGGTGGGGTGACCCCTGACATTCCCCTTTGAGACCATTTATATACCCTCATGACTCTTCAACTACTCTATGACTATTACATTCAACTATGACACTTGAACTGCCACATGATAAGGCATTACATTACAATGCACATGTGCCCATGTGAGACAAAATGGCTTCAACAAGCCATGCAAGACATCACTAACACTCAGACCCTTGTGGTGAGACCAACTCTTTGACATGCTTGTGATGGTCGAAGGTGATGAGATGATGCCAAGATTGGTTTTCCATGTGCTCAATGTTGACATCTTGCTGAAGCGAACTCTTGCTTTCATTGCATTCGAGTGCACTGATATGGCTCCTCTGTCCAACTCGTCTGATATCATGCGCATGGTTTTCTGGTTCGACTGGACCAGAAACATGTTGATGCATAGTGTCTACACATCTCTCCAAGCATGTACTAGTGGCCATGTGCATCAACTTGTCAAGGTACATGTTCAGCTCCAGTCGGACTTGCTTCTTGTCTTTGCCTCGTTAAGCGTGCCAAATGGGTGGGATCATGAGCATGCACACAATGACATGCATGTTGTTGCATTCCCTTACATGCAATCAAAAACACTGCTCACCTTGTCTGCTCCATGCCAGCTACTGGGATGGATCTATAACTTGTACGGGCACAGTTTCATCCATGAGTGCATGTTCCGCCCCCTACTATACATGTTCCTGCTGCAACTCATTCTCTCATCTATGCATCTCATGTTCTTCCTTGAGTTGCTGCTTTAGCACATGAAACTCCTTCTTTGTTTCGTTCTCTACCTTCACGTGATATTCATGTTGCATCTTCACCTCATTGCCTAAGTCTCCAAAGTTGCTTTCATCACAAGTGGATCTGCTTGATCTTGCAACTTTGCTCTGCCTTTGTGTTTTCAAAAACCTTCCTCTTGCGTTCGTTGCATCTAGTATGCTTCCTTCAGCTGCTGTTGATGGTGCTGCTTGCTGTGATGTTGCTCCCATCATATCTTGATGTCCTTGTCTACGAAAAATTTGATGTCTTTGTGGGTAGGCAAGTTCATAGGCACTTGATCGACTGCATCTCTAAGTGTGCCTTGAACTGTGTCTTCTACTCTGCTCTCCTGGAAGACATTGTACCGATGCTTTTGAGAGACAGATGAACACCTACGATACCTAGAGACATGGAAACACTCATGGAGAGGAATCTGTCAATTGAAAACCAAAACAAACTTGAGAAATGATTTGCAACATACCTGTGTGACTGATCATGAAGTTTACGCAATTTCCGCCAAGAGGTTGGGAGACTGACTACCAAAACTGTGCAAGGCATAGTCTAGGCTATTAGGGGGCTGACTGATTGCTGGAACTGCGGAATGCACAATCCAGCTTGGCCTGCTGAGGACTAAAACTATGCAATGCGCAATTTCAATCAGCAGTGACATGCAACCAAAAAACTGCATTGCACAGTTTCTAGGGCCAACAGGACACTACATCCAAGAATTAAGCAATGCAATCCTAGAGGCCAGTGCCCAGATAGATTTGTGCAATTTCTGGAGGGAATGTAGAGCCTTCACTTTAGGAAATGCGCAGTGCTATCCGGGCAAGGCACGATCTGGGCCATGGCAGCCCAGTTCGGCCGAAGGGTGACTGAAAATATGAGAAGTGTGAATGCATGAGGAGATGACTATAAACAAGAGTGAATGATAATTCATGCAAAAAACAAGTGCAGGATTCAGGAAATGGGAAAGCATGCAAGTGTGTGAAGCGAGTCGCCGCATCGACAACCGTCCATGCAAAAACAGTTCCATGCATGTGAAAATAGTGAGATGCAAACGAAACCTAAAACAGTGCTAGTACAAGCTAGTATGCATGTAAACGACAGCAAGCACTCACTGGAATTGAGCAGACAACTCTTACACAAAACGAAACACAAAAAGTGACAAAAACATAGCACAAGTCATGAACAACGAGCTTACCCCAAGAAAACTGAGCTAAATGTGCCGACAACTCCTAGATGTAATTTGGGATGCCAGAGCTGCAAGGTCGATGTGAGGAATGAGCTCTGTAGCATCTAGTTGATTAGTTTTGACAAGATCAAGGTTGTGACGTGCATGCCACAAATCTAGGAAAAGTGACACTTGGCGAGAGGTTTTTGAGATGATCCTTGCATGTAACCTCCAACTGCTAAAAATAGATCCCTAAATCAAGGGATACCTTTGCATGTTCCCTTGGGAGGAGCAACACATGAATGCAAATCAGTTTTGCTCGGTCCAGAAGGGAACTGATCAACTCAACTACACATCCAAGAGACTGCTCAACTGTTGGGAGAAAATGCAAATTTCTGGGAGGGTGTTGGGTTGGTTTCCTAGGATATTTGTGCAATATTTGGGTAGAGCAGGTGACTTCTACCCAAGATTACGTAATTCCTGGGCTGAGAAACCCTGTTGGGAAGAATTTCACAATTTTCTCAGTGAAGCTTGACTGGAATATTTCCACAATTCTGGAGCCCAGCAGGCTGCTAGACAGAATTGTGCCATTTCTGGAGGGAAGGCTAGTTTCCCTCCATAATTGTGCAATTTCTTGAGGGGGGATGCTCAGCCTGTAGCTGGACCAGGTCTGGAGGAACAACCTGTGAGGGGAATCCAACAAGCTCTGATGGACAATCTATCATTCTGCAAGAAAATCACTGAAGCTTGTGTACTTGACGAAACAAGACATGGTGTTGTGAAAGGTTGGTAGGGAGGCTCAAAAATGAAGCTAAGGAAAACTTTTGGAGGGTGGTTGTAGCCACTACAACACTTGGCGACACACTGGTAGAACTCCAGTTCTCTGAATGGACCTTGTTCATGAAAAACAAGTCTAACACCTCTAGAAGTATTGTTTAGTTCTTAGTTCGTCTTGCTTTCACACTAGCCTGATTGTAAGATGTAGCATCTACGAAGATCTTGTGAGAATGAAACACATTCCAAGCCAAGGCAACAAAGTTGTTTCGCTTAGGGTTGAGGGGTACATTGGTGCACAAGTAGTATAGTTGTCAGAGTCTTAGTTTCATCTCTGGTGTTGCTCCACTTCTAGCAGGCCTGGACAATACCCCAGTGGAGTCTCATAGGAACACAACCATGGCTTCTCTATCAGTGAGCCTAGTCAGCACCTCGACAGAGTTACTTGCATCACCTCTCTGCGCAAGAAGCCTTTCTCTTCATTCACCTTATTCATTTTTCATTTTTCGAAATTTTCACTTTTCACTTTTTTTTCTTTTTTGAAATTTTCACAACTGTGCATAACACTTATTCATTTGAGTGGGCGAAGAGGGATCCCGACTTATTGAGAGAAGAAGAGGTTGTTCCCGTAGAGAAGTAGTTTATTGTACCTCTGAAGTGCCTGTTAAGGTTTTCCCCCTCACCTTACTCTACTTGACTGAGCTGACAAGGGTTAACCCAAAAACAACCGACTAGAGTAGGTGACACTAGTTAGCACACAAGCGTTGTGTTTTCACCAAGGTTCACTTCGAACAATACATATTTTCCATCGATGTATCATGGACTAAAAGTAATAAGTTCTTCATACAGAGGCAGGATGACATATAACCAAGTAGTGATAATTGTACAAGGCCTCTTGTACTTTACCCAACTTGTTTCAAGAGTCATACATGGTTTCATGTGAAACTAACTTACAAACAAAACAAGAAAACCAAAAAAAAGCAAAGAAAAAGCAGAAGAAAAAGTGAAATCAAAGTGAGTAAGAAAACAAGCAAGCAAACAAACAAACAAACAAAACAAGTAAGCAAACAAGCATGCACGCAAACTAACTAAAAGCAAACACTACTCCTACTCCTAAGCTAATGGTGCATGGGCCTGATCACGTGAAGTGATATTTCCAATGTAGCCACCAGCTCATTGGTTGACCCATGTTGGTGAAGGCTTGGTCCACGAGCAACCCGATTGTGCGGACCAAAAAGCAAGGAAGATATAACGACAAACACACTTCATGTTTAAAAGTGCCCACGGGGCATAAGTGAGTGCAAGTACATGACAAGTAGTCCATGGACTTATCATGGTGCTATGAAATAATGCATGAAATTGTGAAGCATACGCACATTCTTGACCATGACATGGAAGCAAACGAAAGAAACAAAGACAACTTGCGTCCGGCACACATGCTTGCAATGTAAGATTCTTCCAATGCATGAGCAATAGGATCGTGCAGTTCAAGTGGAGGAAGCATGATCTATCTGTGAGATTGATCTTCAATGCATACAGATGAGTGATGAGGAGCCTTGGGTGATTTAACAATTTCCTGATCGGAAGTGAAACTAACCCCAAGAGAGTGAGGGCTTGACATAACCATCACCTCGGGCTAAGGTGCCTCGACAGTCTTGGGTGTTTTGACCTCATCATCAGATAGATCATCATAAACCAGTGGCTTTGAAAAATCAACTGCGATAGAATCATGGTTGTGATCGAATATGGAAGTAAATGGATCACAATAGCAACGATCAGAAATATCAGTGTTTTCATCGGAATCCTCATGATCTGATGAATCAAATAGAGGGGTAGATGAGAAGTGAACAAATTCATCCTCTGTGTTTCCAGAAAAGGCAGATGAAATATCAAGTGTATTTTCAATGAATGACTTATCCTCTCCATTGTCAGATGATGGACTAAAATCTGGTGTGTCCTACGAGTGATCAACAACGGGTGCGTCCATGGATGAAGATACACATGCAAAATAATGGATGCAAGGTTCACCAAAAATGTCAGGAAAGAACGAAGGAGGCTCGAATGGAAGGAATTCATCCTTTGCCGACTATTTATGCTCAAGCTCCCAGTCATACTCTTCATTAATGATAGCACATATTGGTTGTGCAACACCAACTCCGTCAGTGGCTTGTTCCTCGTTCACAACAAGTGTAGAGTCCATAATGGAAGAACACAAGACAGTATCATTCGGAGGATTAGCCGAGTACGAAAATGAAGCTTGTGGAACAAAATGCATATGACAACTCGAGGGACTCACAACCAAATTTCATTTGGCTCTTCAGAGATTGAAACTACAAATCATGGAAGCGCTACCAAAAATCCATATGCAATTCATGTGGAGCCTTCCGTTGTTGTAACAGTTTTTGGTCAAGATTGTCTAGATCAAAATGATAGAAAGTGTCTTCAATGAGATCATTGAAGTGCTCAAGTAAGTGCACGCTGTCAGCCGACAGGCTGCACAACCATCGATGTGGAGATTCGCGAAGTGTGTATGCAAGAAGAAAATTGGCATGTTCATCAGAACATCCATCTTCCTCATGAAGCACGAAAAGAAAGTCATGCAAAAGCTGAGGCCAGGCCACTTCACCTTCAACATCATACATGTAAGTGGAAAAGTGATTGAAAAACTCCCTCGTGATAGTGACATATTCGGCATTTGAAAAACATCATGGAGGGAGAAGAGTGCAAGACTCCATGATAGATATGCAAAGGTTCAAAACACGATGAGAGGACACAACTTGTCATCTGGCCCTCCTTCTAGAACTAGAAATGTTGATGGTGCTAGACCAGCCAACATGTCAGGGGATCTCCTCGGTAAGAAGTCCCAGTTAGACCTCAGACCGTTTGGTGTAGGAGTCTCAGTAGTGGGTTGTACGGTAATGCCTTGACCGAGATTTCACACAGAGGAAAGTAATTTGTCCCTATTGGTAGAAAGGATGTGACAAATGCGGCAAGACATGGAAGGTGCATGAATGGTTCTAACATACTCAGAGTGGGGTGAGTGTGCCCCTTGGAAACCTGTGATATCATGCGGCTTGGAAGGGAACACACGAGCGTAGATGCATCACAAACTGAAAAGCAAGTTAGCTAACAATCCAAAGTGGTGGTTAAACCAATCAACAAATTTCAGTAAGATTTGTACATACTTATATAGAATAGTCCATACATGCATGCATGAAACGTGCTGGCTCTGTTATATTAACAAGTGTAAGTTCCAATCATACAATACATCCATGTCCAACCACTAGTTCCGATAGCGGAACATTACAGCCACAACTGCCTGTTCCTCCAAAGAGATGTATTAACTCTGCGCAGTGGAGAAGCTAAGGCTCATTACAATACTCTTGAAGCTTTCTCTAAGATACTCCTAGCGAAGCTTGGCTAACCAAAAGCCTATAAAATGAGTTATGAGGTGCTATTTATAGAAAATGGTGGGTTGACCCTTGACATTCCCCTTTGAGACTGTTTATTTACCCTCATGACTCTTCAACTACTCTATGGCTGTTACATTCAACTATCAACACTTGAACTTCCACTTGACAAGACATTACATTACAATTCACATGTTCCCATGTGAAACAAAATGGCTTGAGCAAGCCATGCAAGACATTACTGACACTCGGACCATTGTGGTAAGACCAACACTTTGACATGCTTGTGATGGTCGAAGGCGATGAGCTGATGCCAAGCTTGGTTGTCTGTGCGCTCAATGGTGACATCTTGCTGAAGCGAACTCTTTCCTTCGTTGCATTCAGGTGCATTGATATGGCTCCTCTGTCCAACTCGTCTGATAGGATGCGCATGGTCATACTGGTGCAATTGGACCAACAACATGTTGATGCATAGTGTCTACGCTACTCTCCAAGCATGTGCTAGTGGCCATGCACATCAACTTGTCGAGGTACATGTTTAGCTCCAATCGGAATTGCTTCTTGTCTTCACCTCAGTGAGTGTGCTGAACTGGTTGGATCACATGTGTGTGCACATTGACATGCATTCTGTTACATTCCCTTTCATGTGATAAACAACACTGCTCACCTTGTCTGCTCTGTGCCAGCTGCTGGGATGGATCTATAACTTGTATGGGCACAGTTTCATCCGTGAGTGCATGTTGCACCACTTGTTGTACCTGTTCCTGCTGCAACTAATTCTCTTGTATATGCAACTCCTATTCTTCCTTGAGTTGCTACTTCAACACGTGCAACTCCTTCTTTGTTCCGTTCTCTGCCTTCGCGCGATCTTCATGTCGCGTCGTCACCTCATAGCCTGAGTCTTCAAAGTTGCTTTCATCACAAGTGGATTTGCTTGAGCTTGCAACTTTGTTCTACCTCTGTGTTGTCAACAACCTTCCTCTTGTGTTCGTTGAATCTGGTATGCTGCCTTCAGCTGCTCTTGATGGTGCTTCTTGTTGTGATGTTGCTGCTGTCATATCTTGATGTCCTTGTCTACAAACAACTTGATGTCTTCATGGGTAGGCAAGTCCAGAGACACTTGATCGACTGCATCCCCAAGTGTGCTTTGAACGATATCTTCTACTTTGCTCTCCTAGAAGCCATTGTACCTATGCTGCTGAGAGACAAATGAACACCTGCGATACCTAGAGACATGGCAACACTCATGTCAAGCAATCTGTTAGTCGAAAACCAAAATGAACTTGAGAACTGACCTGCAACATACCTGTGTGACTGATCATGAAGGTTGTGCAATTTCCACCGGGAGGTCGGTAGATTGACTGCCAAAAATGCGCAAGGCATAGTCTAGGCTATTAGGAGGTTGACTATCTGCTGGAACTACGCAATGCACAATCCAGCCTAGCCTGCTGAGGACTGAAACTGCGTAATGCACAATTTTAGTTGGTAGTGACATGCAACCAACAAACTACATTGCGCAGTTTCTAGGGCCAATAGGTTACTGCCTCGAATAATTGTGCAATGCAAGCCTAGAGGTCAATGTCTAGATAGATTTGCGCAATTTATGGAGGGAAGGCAAATCCTTTGCTTCCAGAAATGCACAGTGCTAGCCGGGCAAATCACGGTCCAGGCCAAGGAATTCCAATCCGGCCGACAGGCGACTGAAAATATGAGAAGTGTGAATGCATGAGGAGATGAGTGCAATGAAGAGTGAATAATCATTCATGCAAACAACAAGTGCAGGATTCAAGAAATGGGAAAGCATGAAAATGTGTGAAGTGAGTCCCTGCAGCGGTGACCATCTATGTAAAAACAGTTCCATTCATGCAATAATGGTGAGATGCAAACAAAAACTGAAATGGTTCTCGTACAAGCTAGTATGCATGTAAATGACAGAAAGCACTCACTGAAATTGAGCAGACAACACTTACACAAAGCAAAACACAAAAAGCGACAGAAACACAGCGCAAGTCATGAACAACGAGCTTACCCCAAGAAACTGAGTTAAATGTGCCGATGACTCCTAGATGCAATGTGGGATGCTACAGCTGCAAGGCTGATGTGAGGAATGAGATATGCAGCCTCCAGTTGATGAGTTTTGATAAGATCGAGGTTGTGATGCGCATGCCACAAATTTAGGAAAAGTGACACTTGGCGGGAGGTTTTTGAGATGATCCTTGCATGTAACCTCCAGCTACTAAAAATAGATCCCTGAATCAAGGGATGCCTTTGCATGTTGCCCTGGGAGGAGCAACCCATGCATGAAAATTAGTTTTGCTCGGTCCCAGAGGGAACCGGTTAACTCAACTACACATGCAAAAGCCTGCTCAACTGCTGGGAGAAAATGCACATTTCTGGGAGGGAGATGGGCTGGCTACCTAAGAAATTGGCACAATTTTTGGGTAGAGCATATGACTTCTACCTAGGATTGCACAATTCCTGGGCTGAGGAGCCCTGCTGAGAAGAATTTCACAATTTCTCAATGAAGCTTAACTGGCAGATTTACACAATTCTAGAGCCCAACAGGCTTCTAGACAGAATTGCGCAATTTCTAGAGGGAAGGCAGGTTAGCCTCCAGAATTGTGCAATTTCTTGAGGGAGCTGCTCAGCCTGTAGCTGGACCAAATCCAGAAGAAAAACCTATGAGGGGAATGCAACAAGCTTTGATGGGCAGGCTATCATTCTACAAGAAAATCACTGAATCTTGTGTACTTGACGAAGCAAGTCATGCTACTATGAAAGGTTGGTAGGGAGGATCCAAAACGAAGATAAGAAAAAATTTTGGAGGGTGGTTGTAGCCGCTACAACAAGTAGTCACTTTCTCCTCCAAGGCAACTATCTTCATCTCTAATTCCTAGTAAGAGGAGCCAAGGTGAAAAGTACTTTGCATATACAATGAGGGTGTATATATAACAAATGTGATGATCATTCACCTCCCATGTAACTATTGAACTACCCTTATGATTGTTTGACTTCTCTATGACCTTTCGATTTCCACATGACTTTTCACATTATGTGGATGACTCTTGGACTTCCACTTTACATTACATTTTTCAATATAGAATTTACATAATCCACAAATGATGTGGCACATGATGACTCATGACATGACATGACATGACATTGATGACATGAATTGCATGATGACATGGCAATGTTAATCCACTCTTTGTTGATTCTTTATATTCAATAAGATATGTGCAATGCTTCATCTCCATGAGAGATGTGAGTTTTTCTTCATATATTCCCTCCAAAGGGTTGTGAACCAGATGAAGCCTTCATGCGATCCTAATATTTGATCTTCTGTTGTAATCTAGTGTTCCTTGGTCTTCTCGCCTAATGATCATCTTATCACTTTAGCTCCATGTGTGTCTTCTAGCATGATCCCCCTCTTACTTTCCTCCATCATCATCCTGTCATCATAAGACAGAGTAACTGCAACTAAAAACTATTCATGACAAGCCAACATCAATCTGGAAAACCCCTAACCTTACATATTTCATGAACTTGCCTGTTAGGGCTGGAACTAGTGACTGTTTGAGTGTTTGGCTAAGGGGATTACGAAGTTCAAGAAGCCAAGGTTTGGGACTGAAGCTTGAGATTTTGCAATGAACAATGTAAACTTTGAAACGGGAACTATAAACTCAAAACAGGAACTCTGGCCAAAAAACCCCGAAAAAACATCAAAAACAATGCTAAAAACGAAAAGTGTTGACGCTGGAATACCACCCTTTTTTTTCTTGGGTAAATTTTCAACATGTTTTAAAAATGGCGGTGGAAACCAATTTTTTGCGCAAAAATTATCCAAAAAACACCCTCAAAACGAAAAGTGTTAATGCTGGTAGAACACTTTTTTTTTCAAAAGTAAAATTTCAACATTTCGAAATAATGGCGTAAAAGTGTTAATGCTGGTAGAACACTTTTTTTTTTCAAAAGTAAAATTTCAACATTTCGAAATAATGGCGTAAAATATTTTATGATGACCCCGAAAAACATTAAATTTAAAAAAATAATGAAAACATAAAATAAAATAAAAGAAATAAATAAAATTAAAACAATGAAAAAACACAAAACAAAAAAAAGGTAAAAAAAAAAAATAACAAAACATAAATTAAAATATATACTAAAAACAAAACATAAAATAAAAATAAAAAACGAAAAAAAAAATAAAATCAAATATATAAAAAAAAAAAAAAAAAAAAAAAAAAACAAAATTAATGGTAAGAATTAAAAAACTAAAAAAAAAGAGAAAAAATTATAAACAAATAAATAGTAAAAAAAAAAAAAAAAAAAAAATAATAATAAAATTATCTTGTAAACCATAAAAAAATTGGCAAAAGAAAAAAAAAACAAAAATATGGAAAAGAAAAAAAAACATTTAAAAAAAACTAAAAATTAAGTAGGTAAAAATAGAAAAATTAAGAAAAAACAAAAAATATGAAAAAAAAAATTAAAAACAAACTAGATTTAAAAAAAAATAGAAAATTAAAAAAAAATTAAAAAATACTAAAATTAAGATTAAGATATTGATTACTTCAAAAAACAAATACAAAAATATGTATACAAGACAAAAGTAAAAAATAAAAAATGTTAAAAAAAAATTATCTCACAAACAATAAAAGAATTTGGAAAAAAAAAAATATATATATATATATATATATATATATATATATATATATCTATGAGTAAGTAAAAACAGAGAAATTAAAAAAAAAAAAAAAACATTAAAAAACACGTCGAAAAAAAAAAAAAAATTAAAAATTAAAAACAAACTAGTTTAAAAGAAAAATAGAAAATTAACGAAAAAAATTAAAAAACTAGTAAAATTAATATTGAAAAAAACAAAAATAAATTCAAATTATAAAAAGGAAAAAAAAAAAAAAAAATATATATATATATATATATATATATAATTACTTTTTATAAAACCTACAATTTTTATTAAAAAAAAATTAAAATTAAAATTAAAATTTATTTTTTAAACAATCTTTTTTTCTCATTAAAAAAAAAATTATAATTTTTTTTTGTTTTAAACCATTGAATTTTTTTTGTTTTAATTTAAAAATACAAATATTTTTAATTTTTTAAAATAAATTTAATTCTTTAATTTTAAATTTTAAAAATTATTAAAAAAAAAAATAAAAATTAATATTTCTTTTTATTTTTGGCCCTCCGCTCCCCGGCCGCCCGTGGTGGCACGGCTGGGGGGCGGGGGAATCGCCCTCCCGCCCCCCGGCCGCCCATGGTGGCGCGGCCATGGGCAGAGGCGCTTGCACAAGTGAATCCGCCCACGGCCGTGCCACCACGAGCTGCCGGTGGGCGGGAGGGCGATTCCCGAAATTGCCCTCCTGCCCACTGGCCGCCCGTGGTGGCATGGCCGTGGGTGGAGGGGCCTGCACCGTGGTGGCGCAGCCGTGGGCGAAGGGGCCTGCTCCGTGGTGGCGCGGCCGTGGGCGGAGGCGCTTGTGCAGGCCCCTCCGCCCACGGTCGCGCCACCATCGGCGGCCGGTGGGCGGGAGGGCGATTCGCACAAGGCTCCTCCGCCCACGGCCGCGCCACCACAGGCGGCCGCGGAGCAGAGGGCCAAAAATAAAAAGAAATATTAATTTTTAAAATTTTATTTTTTTAATAATTTTTAAAATTTAAAATTAAAAAATTAAATTCATTAAAAAAATAAAATATTTTTAATTATTTGTATTTTTAAATAAATAAATTGTTTTAAAATATATATATATATATATATATATATATATATATATATAATAAAAAAATGATGGTTTAAAAAAAAAATTCAAATTTTAAATTTTTTTTTTTAAATAAAAAATTTAGGTTTAATAAAAAATAATAATAATTATTATTTTTTTAAATAAAAAATACACTTTTTTTGGTTTTTTTTTAATAATTTGAATTAATTTTTTTTTTTTAAATCAAAAATAGGCATTTCTTTATAATCTGCTTGCATTTCAAAAAATTTTTCTCTACTGTTTTAAACTGTAAATAATTTTTTTATTTTTTAATTTATTTTTTTCATTTGAAAATACATATATTTTACGCCATTTTCATATTTTTTTAGGTTTTTTTTTTTTTTTTTTTTTAATAATTTGAGTTTATTTTTGTTTTTTAATATTAATTTTACTAGTTTTTTAATTTTTTTCATTAATTTTCTATTTTTTTTTTAAACTAATTTGTTTTTAATTTTTTTTTTCTCCTAGTTTTTGCTAATGTTCTCTCTCTCTCTCTCTCTCTATCTATATATATACATCTCTCTATATAGATATATATATATATATATTAAAAATTCCAAATTCTTTTATGGTTTATGAAATAATTTTCTTTTAACATTTTTTATTTTTTTATTTTTGTCTTTTCTATATATTTTTTTATATTTGCTTTTTAAAGACAATTATTTCATGTGGATTGAAAATTTAATTAACGATGTATAAATATGTAGAATATCGAAAATGCAAAATATCGACCTTCTTCTTTAAATATGCAAAACAATAGAAACCTCATTACAAAAAAAAATAAAAAATAAAAATAAAAACAAGAAAATATGAGAAAGAATACCACTTCCAAAATTATTAAATTTACAAAATAATTGTTTACATTTCATACAATAAAAAAATTTAAAGTCAAAAAATAGGTCTTTTAAAAAAGGGTCTGATGCAGAATAACCACTTTTTTAAATCAGCATGAAAATCACTACCATTCTAAAACGCAATGTACATAAAAAAAATTAAAGTGCCAAAAACTATGCTCTAAAAAAACATGTGTGTTCTGCATCACCCACAATGTACATAAAAAAATTAAAGTGCCAAAAACTATGCTCTAAAAAAAACATGTGTGTTCTGCATCACCCCTTTTCAAAATCGGGTCACTTTTTTGCTATCTCTACAAAACAGGTAACAGTATCAGTTCTCGTTTCAAAGTTTACGTTGTTAATGTATAGTTCAAGATGACCAGGTTCAAGAGATTGCACAATTGGAGGAGTTAATAGCTCAAGGCAAAGGATTGAGGCTTGAAGATGCCCACTGCACAGTTCTGGAAGAACAAAGGTCAAGACATTGTGCAATTGAGGGCTTCAAGGACATAGTCTGGACGCTTGAGCCTTGAGGCTGCACAATGTGTAGTTGAGGTAGGTATGGGAAGAGGGATTTCATAGTTGAGGGACTCAAGGGCTCAGGTTGGAGGCTTGAGCCTTGGGTTTTCCCATTGCGTATTTCTGGGATTCAAGGAGACCAAGTGATTGTGCAATTGTGCAGTTCAGGATCCCAAGGCTAGGGCTTGAGAAATGAGACTGTGCAATGTGTAATTCAAGTTGGGTTGGGGAGAAATATTGCACATTTTTGGAGCTGAGGGGATGGACTTGAGCACTAATATTGCATAGTGTGTAGTCCTAGAAGGCAGAAACTACACATTTCATAGTGCCAAGGGACAATGGTGCTACTTGAGGGCTGCGATTGCACAATGTGCATTTTAGGTTGGGTAGAATGAGGCTGAGTGGTCCAATCAAGGAGTTTTCCCAGTTGGACTCAGTGTTGGATCAGTGAGATTAAGATGAGTAAAAGAGAGACTATGAGCATAATAACACACTTATATCACTTGATGATATGACAAGGAACACTCAAAACATATGAACAACATACCTTCCTTAACGAAACAACTTTGTGATGGCTCCAACCAAGTGCGACACTAAAGATACACTTTACGGTGACAGTGACGACGATAATGCCTAAAAATTTGGGAATGAGTGTGATACATGTTTACACAATAAGAACAACTCATTATCACAAATATTACCGCTTGAGACAAACCAAAACTCCACTTTATGCAATGAGAAACACTTCCCATGCCACAAGATGACACATGTGATATGGAAAGAAAAGTGTGAATGACACTTACAATACACAAACAACTGTGAGAGTGACACATGGAAGAGTGAAGATAACATGAGAATGAAACTAATTAAAGTGAAAGTAAGAAAAATTAGAAGTCAAAAACATGAAAATGACACTCGTGAAAACAAAGTTGCACAAAAGAAACAGTTTGAAAAACTCACCAAAATAGAAGTACAAACCCAGTCGAGAGTGAGAGACCATCAATGAACATGCTCATTAACTTTTGACATGCATTGAGCATAGTATAGAAACTGTCTTGATGGACTGCACTAGGCCTGTTCAAGCTTGCATGGAAATAACACACTCATGAATTCATTCTGGATTGAGCATGTGTGAGCAGGTGACTTTGACACTTGCAATCCAAAAAGGGAGCCCGAAATCTTAACAAAATATCATCGGCTAAGGAGTGACCATGGAATGACCGATCGCAACATCCACATTAGGCTACAAAATTTGAGTGTAGGAAAAATTTTGGAGGGTGTTGTTGTAGCGGCAACACCCTCCTAAGTTGATCTTGCATGGCCTCATATTTTTATTGTGACTTATTTAGCATCTCTTGTACCTGCAAATGGATTTTCCTAATTTTCTTAATAGAATATTTATTGATCTTAAAGCATCCCTTGTGTAGAAATTATGGTGTAGATTTGATACTGCAAATGAATTTTTAATCAAAATCACGAAATAAACCTACTCTACTACTCTATTGAATTCAATTCACAATTTAGAACAAAAATATCAGACAAGCAATAAGAAATAACACAGATGAACACAATATTATTTTTTTTTTTAAACAATTTGCTAAAAAGGTCATTTCCTGCTTGCATTAATCTGATGAATAGAGATGTATTACAATTGCTTTGCTCAACTGAGCATAACCTACAAGTGAATAAACTATCTCTCTGGTCAATGAGAAGCTCTCACCCAAACTTAGTCAATTTCTACCTTTGCTTGAATTCCTATTTCCTTGCGCAATTCCTTGAGAAATTAGGCCCCTATTATTTAGGAATTTCTCCAAAATTATTTGTGCAAATCCCAAGGTTGATCATTGCATTTCTGCAACCACTGTACACTCAAGACTAGTCTACAACTGATGTTACACTACCTTGGAATCTCCACCGCAGTTAGGTAACTAGAATTATCTGCATGCACTAGATATTTTGTGTTGATTGATTATTTAATTGGATGATCACTAAGTCTGACTAAAGTCCCACTACGCAACTGACCTTCCACTAGTTCGTCCAACAATTGGAACTAGTTTAACTGGAAATAATTTGAGATCACTGACCTTGATTACTACAAATTAGAAATCACACTTGATTAACCTAAATCTAACTCCTCTAACTTGAATTTATTGAGTAAACTAGGTGATACAAGCCATGTCACACAAGTTAACTACATCCAAGTTGTTTGCTGATGTGGAAATTCGAATTTTCTCTATTTAATCAGGGCAAAATGAAATTGAGCATTTCTCACTACATTTTTCAACACCTATCCTATAAGAAAGGGATTATCATCCACCCCTATCTTTCACCTGAGGAACTCGAACTTCCCTCTTGACAAGGCCTTCATAAAAATGTTAGTATCTTGTTCCTCTATTGGAATTTATTGTAGCAACATTATACGCCTCTACACACAGTCCTGTAAATGGTGATCCCTAATATCTATATGCTTAGATCAATTGTGAAATACTTGATTCTGGGAGAGCTTAATGCAACTTTGATTATCACATTAGATCATATTTGGATCCATCATCTGACCAAATAGTCCAACATGTGTCTTTCTCATATCACCTCACGTTTTTCTTCACTTGCAGTCATGTATTCTGCTTCTGCCAAGCTGAGTGCCATAGATATTTGCTTTATGTTGTACCAAGAAACTGTTGTGGACTCAACGCTGAAATTTACACTTGATTTAATCTTTCAGTCTTATGGACTTCCCACCCAATATGCATCTGTGAATCAACACAACTTCATTCCCTTTGTCCATTTGTACCATAGTCCAAACTAGGTAGTGCTAGGTACCGTAAAACATGCTTAGCTACCTTCCAAAATAATTTGGTTGACCTAACCATAGCTTGGCTCAAATGTTTTACTGGATAGAACATATATGGTCTTGTGTTCACAAGATACATCAGTGAACCCACTAACTACCAATAAATGGTATTGTTATCACTCAGATTTTCCCTGAAGTTGTAAGAAGAGGGAAAGGGGTCCGAGGTAACCACAAACCAATTTTTAGGTACAAAATATAGCCAATTTGTACCCAAAGAGGGCTCTCTCTTGAATATTTAGCTTTGTTTTATCAGATATTAGGCTAGTTATGAAAGCTTGGGGGTTTTGATTGTGTTTGGTCATGAAATTCAATAGCAGAGGGGTAGGACTAAATATTTTAGGCCATTGGGCTAATGGAGTCAAAGAAGATGGCTCAACTGGACTTGGTTTTTCAACAAAGGATGGCTTCACAGGGCAAGATAGCTAAACAGGGAGCAAATAGAGACTTGAAAATATGGAATGGACTTAAAAGGGATGAAGGGCAATTAAGAATCCTTCAACATGTTTTAAGAGGAGGGAACTTGGATGATCACCAATAAAAAGCAATTAAGAATTTTTTACTATATGATCAAAATGAGTAAACTAGGAAATAGGAGCAATTAATAATTCACTACTTATGCTAGTTTAGAAGAAAACATTTACAATAAAAATGATTGAAGACAGATTGCACTTAAGCACTTTCTAAATTATTCTTTTTCATTTTAATATTCAGATATGGAACACAATTGGAATGTTTAAACAAGAAAACAATAACACATGAGATATAAAATGATTATTTGTCTGGTGTTTAACACATGAATCCTGTGAAAAGTCCTTTGCATTAATTCTTCATCCAGCCAGCCATACAAGATTTTTCCAATAGCACTTTATTCCAAAGTAATCAGTTTTACAACAATGTCTAAGAATCCACCCTCAATACTCCGAATGAGGGAGTATTTATAAAAAAAATCTACAATAAAATATCTCATAACAAAGAGAGATATTTTCTAGGATGACTAATTATATGTTACATGAAAATAGAGACAGATGGTCTCATAGATAGAAGATAGAGGCAAACTAATGGTTTGTTGTCCCTATTCTTGTGAATGTGTTGGAGGCAGGCCCTATGATTGGGCATCTTGCTTTCTTCTTTGTAATTCTGTGTTGGCTGCCCTGCTTTTTATCTTCTTACTGATACTCTTTGACCTACTCTGATACTCTTTACCTGTTTGATCTCTGTCTATCCTCTTTTACCATCATTGACTATAGTAAATAATGAAAGTTTACGTTTTTACCAAGGATAAATTGCAAAATGTCCAGCGTTTCAATCCACCATTTTTCTTGTGGTATTCTGGGCCTTTGAAGTTTCATGAGGATTTCATCAGTCTCGGTGTACTTGAAAAAGATAGGATGAACTGGAAACAAATGCTTTAACTCATGTTCAACATACAAAGGGTTCTTTAGATTGTCATAGAGAACTTTGCTCATAGGCAATGCCTTTGGTGCTGATGTGCTGGTTGATGAACTTGCCTGGTTATTTGCATATTGATCCAATTTGTCAACATAATCTATGTGCCTCATCAATTTATCATTTATAACTAAAGGACTAGGGAGTCTTTTGCTCTGCAAAATATCAAATTTTTGCATGAAAACATTAATTTCCTCCTGCATGATTTGGCATCTTCTTTCCAAATTCTGCATTAGAGACCTTTTAGTCAATACCTTTTTTACTTCCAAAATAGTCCCCGTTCTGTCTTCAATGCCAATTTCTTCAAGTTGGTACTTATTTTTGCTATTCAAAAAATTTATAAGCCTAGTGGCTTCCTCAGGCATCCTTCCTAATTCTTCCTTTGTCCTCTGAATTTCTTCCACTGCTACTTTTACTAAATCAGTCTGTTCAAATATTATTTGTATTGATGGCCAAACATCATTTATTGACTGAGTAATGTTGGTCCAAAGAATTTTCCTAATATCTGCTAAGGGTTTATTAAATGTGAGGTCTTTTTCTAATGATTTCACCTTTTGTTCTAAACCTTTGTTCTCTCTCACCTTTTCTGCAAAATTTATCTTTGAAAGATCATATTTTTGTTCTAAGGTAGCAAATTGTTCTTTTACCTTTTGTAACTCTGAAACTTAGAGATTCAACTCCTCCATTTATTTTATCAATTCTTCTGTGCTTCGACCTGAAGTACCTGCTTGTGTTGTTCCTGTTGTTGCTTCTGCTGTGACCACTGGAACGTTTGGTGCCAGAGCTGTTCCAAGTGTTGAGGGGACTATAGTGGAAACTATTGGAATCACATTGGGAGGCTGAAAGGTCGACTCTCCCTACTTGTCCTTCAATGATTTTTCTAGTTCTTGTTCAGCCTCCTTGAGCTATTCATTAAACTTGAGGACTAAGTCCATAAGCTCTTCTTCAGACCTTTATTGTATGATCCCAGCAATCTGTGGATGCCTTGAAGGAGGTAACTTTAGCTGCTTTCTCAAGGCAGCTATGTCTTCATCTTTCATTTTAATTAAGGCTTCTGCAGCCTTCACATCCTTTGGATCATGACCAATGATCAATTCTTCTAAATATTTAATTCTATTGTCTTTAGCCTGTGAGGAGGCTTTCTCCAGCTGTAATTGGGTAGTTGTATTATTCAAAGAATTTTCTAGTCTTTGGGCCATCATGGCCTTACCAGTCAATGTAGAATACACCATCTCCCTTGTCTGTTTGTGTAACTCAATCTGGTCCAAGGGATGAATGTCCTTTTCCATGACCTCAAAATCGGTCTTGAGGTAATCTGCAGCTGATTGAGGCTGTTGCACTTTGGGTTTGAAAAAACTCATTAGCATTTTACCTTCTTTGATGTCATAGGTTGACATCAACCTATTCTGATTAGTGGGAGCCATTTTCAAATACTGATTGTAGACCTGGATCCTCAATGGCTCATTTTTGGCTTTTATTTCTTTAAACTTCTTTTTGATATCTAGATTGTCTTTTCCTGGGGGCCTGAAAGATGATACTTCTGCACTTTGTTGTCTCTCCAGCTCCTGTCTCTGTGAGCTAGAAGGTGTCCCACCTACTGGGAAAGTTTGATGACTATCTACACCTTCTTTTCTTTGACTATCAGTAGTCTCTTCAAAAAATTCCTCTTCTGAAAGAGGATTTAGCCTATGCCTTTTAGCACCAGGCTGTTCTAAGGGTCCACTAGCAGGGGTAGCTACTTCCCTGTCTCTCTTTTTGTTCTTTTCCTCATTCAGAGGAGTCTGCAAGATTGGGGGTTCTCCCACATTGACTTGAGTTGGAGGAGTGTGTATGTGGGCCTGCTCCTTAGAAGTTTCAAGCTATTTAGACATTATTGACTGTTCTGTAGCCTGAGTGCTTGTCTCTGTTTCTTTACCTTTGGAAGTCCCTATAAGTGGTGTATCGATCTGTTGTGAGTGCCTTTCAGAGGTCCCAGCTGCTAAGGCACTTATCGCTGATGCTGACTTCTGAGAAGTCTCAAAATGTACCTTTTTTGGGGGGATGAGCAATGAAACACAGGTACTGGGTGTGGCTAGTGGGTTCTGGGTGGCGCTGGCTGCAAGGTTTGGAGTAGGTTGGCGACTGAAAGCTCGAACTAGTTGACCTCGATGTTCTTTTGCATGGGCGCATAGCTTTACCAAATAAAACAACGAAAGTGATTTGTTTTTGTTTTATTTGCAAAGTCAAAGTTTGGCGGGGTTTTGGATTTTAGACGGGTGATGTCAGTAGCAAAAGACATGACGTTTTGTCATTTGTGGGAAGGCGGTAAGTGGTTTCATATAACACTGCTTATGGGGAAAGGTGGTATATAGCATTGGGTTAGCAATTCCATAGATCGGTTAACGCGTGGCGGAGGCACTGTGAAAAAACCGGCTTTGTGATCACGCACTAATGCGCGATCACAAAGGGTTGCGCGATACGTATAATGGCCATCAGATCTTGAGGACCTGATCGGACGACTGTCGGGGGATATGAAGTGATGGGGTTATAATGGAGGCGGGCCCGATATATTTAAGGGTTAATTAATTATATCGGGGTTGACGGGATTAGACGGGGAGGCTGTAAATTAACCGTGAGGGTTAATTAATCCTTATTAATGTGGTGGGGTAATTAAGGGCTATTAATTAGTTACTGATTAACTAATTAATCCTGATTAAGGACATATTACGGCTATAATTAACCAAGGGGTGGGATATATAGAAATTCGGGGTTTTATATAGTTACAATAATGCGGGAGAGGGTAAACTTTATAAGGATTTATAAATTAATATAAGTTAATAGTTAATATGTCATAATGAATGAAAAGTGTTAAGTATAAAAACATTTGATGTGTGTATGTAAACTTAGGCCTAAAGTGAAAAAGGGTTTTTATGAGAAATTTTGTAATTTTCCTAAGTAAAATAGAATTTTACCTAGGAAAAGACTTATGGAGGTGAATGAATGATTTATGAATGGTTTTAAGTACTTAGGCTTTTTAAATTATTGGGCCGAGGGTTCGATCCCTCCAGAAGTCAGAGAAATGATTTGAGCCCCTCTAATTTAGCAAATACTTTAGTACTTAGGGGAAATTAGTGAAAATTTAGGGAAAGTGAGAAGGGGAGTTAATTATTCTGACTTTGTTTTGCTTGAGATGTTTTCAATATAATACATGCCTTGGCATTGTGATGAAAGTAAAATATTAACACATTTAGAGTCATCATTCATCACATATAATTCTACAACCATCATCTACCTACCCCACTTACTTTAACCTAGCATTTTTACTTTTTTATTTGAGTGCACTTAGACTGGCAAACCCTTATCAAACTTTTCTTTTCTTTTACATGGCAATGCCTATCTAAGTCTACACTTATTACATCCAAGGGCTCAAATTAAACTGTTGAGCTCCTTTTTTCACTCTACCTATCTACTTATCTGCCAAGATTACACTATTTGGTTAGATCTTTATTCTCTATATCTAAAACATGAAATTGAAATATGAACTAGCCAAGCTTAAACTGTTTGACTATTCATGAAATGTGACATAGGTGACAAATTGCACACAGTTGTTTATTATACAAAAGTAAAAAGCAATGGCATTTAGACTTGCACACTTTCCTTGGTCTTTTCTTTTTGTTGGGGTTCATTTTCTTTGATTTTTTGACCATCTTTTATTTTTTTTTACCCTTTGATTTTTCTTTTAGGGTATACCCTCTTTACATTTTTTAAATTTTTTGATTTTTTGAAAATATGGAAAACCTTTGTGACAAGGAAAGGTATGAACATATTACATAGCTCATCAAGTCAATCATGATATATGACACCTATTGGTATAGGGGCATAACACTGGCTCCACTTGGGGATGGCTTTTCCTGATAGAAAGTCAAGAACATCAGATCAGATGGCCTCTAAATGATTTTGACTGCACTATGAAATCTTCTTCTGCTTGTTGCTTTATTGTATGTATGACAGTAATACTCTTGAAGCTTAGGGCCTTCTCTTCGGGCTTCAACTCCAACAAGTTACTGTCCAATCAAAACTATGACAGTACAAAGGATATAGTATGTACATGTTAACAATCAGGATAACATTAATAAGTAGGATCAAAGTAATGTTTCAACATCCGACCATTGACTGGTTCTTCTTCTGCTTCTTAGCCATCCAAGTTTTTTAGATAATATGTATTGTTTCCTTGTAGGGCATAGATAATATAAGGTCCCTTCCATAGGAAGTCAAACTTCCCATGTTTCCCCTTATCCTCTCTTCTGGAATCCCATCTTAACACTTTATCTCCAAGGTAGAAATCATCTTCCTTGGTCCTTTTGTCAAATATCTTTTTGAGTTTCTCCTGCAACTCTTGGGATCTTTAGTACACTTCCTCTCTGGTCCGCTACAAATTGATGATCTAGTTTATCCTTCTTTGAATATCATTAGGTTCCACCTGAGCTTCTTGGAGTAGTTTCATAACAGGAACTCCTAATGATGAAGGAAATACAGCCTCCATGCCATATACTAACTCATAAGGACTGGTGCCAATGGATTTTTTGGTTGTAAGTTTGTTTGCCCATAGTGCATTTATCAGTTTCTTGTGCCAAGTTTTCTTGTTCTCCTCCAACAATTTTTTAATGATATTAATGAGGCTCTTGTTGGAAGATTCAGCCAGTCCATTCCCTTGAGGGTAATAGGCTGTGGAATGGCCTAAGGTAATGTGGTACTTGTTACAGAAACTGATCATCTTCTTTGATTTGAAAGCAGCAACATTATCAGTTATGATTTTATCAGGGCAGCCAAATCTGGACAATATATTGGTTTCTAGGAATCCTATGATCACTGTGTCATTGGCTTGTCTAGATGGGATGGCCTCTATCCATTTGGTAAAATAGTCAGTGGTAGTGAGAATCCATTTGTGTTGGCATGAAGAGGCTGGATGGATTTCTCCAATGAAGTCAAGGCCCCATTGTTGGAAGGGTTTCTCAGTGGAAATTGGTTTTAGGGGTAAAGGTAACAATTTTCTCTTTCCCTCAAAAACTTGAGATTTTTGGCAGGAAGTGACAAATTTCTTGACATCAACGAATAAGATTGGCCAATAGAATCCAACCCTTAGGATCTTGTATGCATTTGATTTCCAGTAAAGGTGTCCACCACAGTCACTTGCATGAAATTCTTGGAGAGCCTTGTCAGCTTCATCTTGTAGCAAACAATTCAATAAAATTCCTTCATGATTTTTCCAAAAGAGAGCATTATCTAAAATACAAAACTTTGAGGCTTTCATTTTTAAAAACTTTTTCTTTGTTCTGGATAACCCTGGAGGAGCTTGCAGGTTTAGTAACACATAAATTACATCAACATACCAAGGTGAGTCTAAAAAGGCTTGGCTAATTTGTGGAGTCGCCATCTCATGTTCGTCATCCAATTCATTTATGTCTAGGGCTTGACAATTGGTTTCTGTCATGAGTTTGGCCAATCCCTATCCTTTTATCAGTTTTGTAGGTTTTATTTCAATATCATATTCTAAGATGGTAGCAATCCATTTACCCCTTTTGCCCTCAATTCCATCCTGAGTCAGGATGTCCTTGACAACTGCATTTGGTACATAGGCTATCACATGAGAGTATAATATATAGACTCTGAAGTCTTTAATGGCTTTTACAAGTGCAAAATATTGTTTCTCCATGATTTTGTATTTTAATGATGCATCTCTGAGTGCTTTACTAAAAAAGGCTATGGGTTTCTCACATCCTTGATCATCTTTTTGTAATAAAACAGCTGCTATGGTGTGTTCTGATGCAAATTAAAAGATTATGAAGTCTCTATCAAATTGAGGGCTGGTTAGGATCGGTGTTCTAGTTAAAGCCATTTTGATTTCTTCAAATGCTCGTTTAGCTTCTACTGTCCATTTGATACTTGAATCCTTTTTTAACATATCATTAAGTAATGTAATGAGTTCAGCTAGGTTAGATATGAATCTTCTCAAAAAATTTATCTTTCCTAAGAAAGCTTGAAGTTCTTTGATATTCCTCGGATGAGGTATTTGTAAAATAACTTCTATTTTGGCAGGATCAATTTGAATGCCAGTTTTGGAAATGATGTGACCCAAGAGTTTACCTTCCTCCAGACCAAACAAGGACTTCTTTGGATTTAAAGAGATACCATATTTTTTGCATTTTAGAAATACTTGTCTAAGATGGTCCAAATGCTACTGATCTGATTTAGAAAAAACAATTAAGTCATCCAGATATATGACAAGAAAATCATGAATCTCTTTAGCAAATGCAATGTCCATTGCTCTTTGGAAAGTTGCTCTTGCATTTTTGAGTCCAAATGGCATTTTGATGTACATAAAAGTGCCCCATGGTGTGGTAAAAGCAGTTTTCTCTTGGTCATCAGGATGAACCAGAATCTGGTTATACCCTGAGAACCCATCTAAAAGTGAAATTCTAGAAGAACCTACTACCCTTTGTAAAATATGATCCATCTTAGGTAAAGGGTAATTATCTTTTAGAGAAACCTTATTGACATTTCTCAAATCAACACATAATCTAATTTCTCCAGTTTTCTTTCTAGTAGGTACTAGATTAGACACCCACTCTGAAAATCTAACTGGGGCTATTATCCCTACTTCATACATACATTTAATTTCTTTTTCAATCAATGGTAATAATACAGGGTTGATTCTTCTGAGTTTTTGTTTAAATGGCTTCTGGTTTTCTTTCAAAGGTATTGCATGTTGAATTATGGAGGTATCATATGATTTCAAATCCTCATAACTCCAGACAAAGACATCGTGGAATTCTCTCATGAGTTCAACATATTTTAACTTTTGGTCAGGAGGCAAAGATTTGGATAGTTTTATCATTTTTGGATTTTCTTCTGTCCCTAAGTTATATTCTTCAATGTCTGCTTTTAGTGGTTCTATCTTTGGCTTCTTTGGAATGTCATTGGAATCAAAGAGGTCTTCTAGAGGAGTTAATCCTTTAGGAAAATGATTGTCTTTTAAGTCAATGACTTTTGTTTCTTCTTCAATTATCTCATCCAGATCCATTTGTTTAAGGTCTTGCACTTCATTTTTAGTGAACTTTGTGGGATGAAGCATTTGAATTGAACTCTCTTCTGAAATGCTTGTTTCTACCTCGTATGTTTGATTAAATTCAATAAATGTATCTACATCTATGTGACTATTAGAAAACTCTTCATCTAAAGTCAAAAAGTTATTGATCTGCTCATCACTCTCGAGAACTTTCTAGTTCTTTAAATTATTAGGGATGGCTGGCTTGTGCCTAATTTCAGTAGTGAGCTGATGATTAGGTTCGAAAGGTAATTTGCAAGTGCTGGCAAACATTGCCAGGCTGTGGGATTGCAAATTGTGTTTTCTAGGGATTTTAGCAAGCTGAGTTTCCAAGAAGGTATTAAGAATTTCTATAATTGTTCCTCTGTAATATCCTAATCTAGGATCTCTAGTCAAATATTTCCCTTTGATCTGTTGAATGATTAATTCAGAATCTCCTATGACAGATACTCTGATTGCCCCTAATCTTTTTACAAGTTTCAGTCCCAGCAAGAGAGCTTCATACTCTGCCATATTATTGGTGGACTTAAAATTTAGTCTGTAGGCATGGCCTTCAGCATGGTCATTTTCTAGGTTGTACACCCAAACTCCTGCTCCTGCCCCTGATTTATTGATAGAGCCATCAAACTCTAAATGCCACAGAATTTCATGCTCATAATTGGTGTCAGGGGTGGTAGGAATTTGTTTAACAATGGAATCTGGTTTTCCATTCTCATCTTATTTTTCTTGATTGTTTGATTGGTCATTGGTATCTGATATTTCTTGAATTTGAACACTTGATTTTTCTTTTTTAATTTCTTTTGGTTTTGCTGCTAAAACTTCTAAATTGTTGGGAGGATTGATTTCAGCATTGTAAAGAATGAATGAGTCCATATCAGAGTGTATTGAGTATATGGGAAAATTTTGTGGTTTTTCCTGACTACTTACTATATATTTCATCAATGTTTCTCTGTATAGCTTCTTAGGTTGGCCGAAAACCGAAATAGTAGCATAGGATATGTCCAATTGAAGGGATCCCTGAAGCTTTGCACCCCAGGATCTGGACAATAACATGCCATATTTTGGTGGAATATCTGCTACCACTATATCCATTAAAATTGTTTTTGCAGGGTACTGAACCAATGAAACACACAAGTCTTTTATCAATCCTAAACATCTCACCTGACTAGAATCAAAAGAAAAAAGGTCTTTGTATGGCCTGGTGATATCTAGGTCTAGTTTTTCCATTACAGACTTGGGCATTAGGTTGTGAGATGCCCCAAAATCAAACATGGCATTGTGAAGAATTTTGTCATGTATATTTAAGCTTACATAGAAAGGAGGAATTCCTCCTTCTAATGGTTTTCCATTTACTTCAAGGCCAAAGATCAATTCTGGTTGGTCATCAAAAACATTAACTGAGTCTTCAGTTCCAATGATTTTAAGTGATATGTTGATTTGACTTCGGTAGACATCATGTTTGGCTAATTCGAATAATGGAACAACAATCTTTAGCTTGCCTACTTCAGTCTCCAGATTGAAAGGTTTTTCTATTTGAGCTTTTGTGTTTCGAACAGGGGGATTCTCTTTGTTTTCTATGTTTTCCATATTTTTCTCCTTCTGAGGAGTGGGGTTATGAGTTGAAGTCTCTCCTAAATCAACTTCTGGAGGTTCTTCCACATTTCCTTTGGGAGGAGGAGAAGTGGAGGGTTGTCTGTTATTAGGTTGATTGTCGGAGACATCTTCAATTATTGGATTAGAAGGATTAGGGTCTGATCTAGAAAGAATATGTACAGGTGTAGTGATTGTCTTACCTTTCATGGGCTATTTTGCAGTTTTCTGTTTGTTGGTTTCAGGAACATCAATTCTTCTACTCCTCAGGTTATATTGCTTATGCACTTCATAGATGGTTGTGTCATATCCCTCCCTGAAGTCAAATGATTCACCTGATTGAGTTTGAAATTGTTTGAGAATATGAGCCTCTTGATCCTCCTGGGTCAAGAAGACTTGTTGTTCATTATTGAGTCCCATTAAATTTATTTGAGTGTCTTCTACTAGTTCATCAGAGTTTGAGGCTTCAGCATAATTTTCCTGGAATGGGGGCCTAATGTTTTGGTCTGGACCAGTCTTCCCAGTGTTCTGATTTTGATTTTTTCTAAAATTGGGATTTCTCCCTGTATTGGTTGGCTGACCATCCCAAGGGGCTTTCCTTTCAATTTTTTCCACCCTATCCCCTAGCCTATCCATCCCTTTAATTACAGCATCTAATTTTTGTTCAAAGGATGAGGACTCTTCTTTCAATGGTATTCTACTTTCACTTCTAACCTTGGCTCTTTTAGATATCAGGTTGGCTTCAACACTGACATCTATGCTTTGCATATCTTCCAAAGTGTGAGGAGCTCTTTCTCTAAGCTGGTAGGCCATGTCAGAATCAAATCCATCAGGGAATTTGATTAAAGCTAAACTAGGAGGAGGTCTGAGGTTTTTAGGGATAGCATTATAGACATTGTTGAACCTAGTGCGGTAATCCTGCACAGTTTCTTGTGTTCCTCTCTTTAGGTTTTCATATTCAAATAAGATTTGAAGAGGATATTTCTTTTTCTCCCATTGGTTTAAGAATTATCTACAGAGAGTTTCTAGCTTGTCTATGCTATTTGCAACTAGGGCTATAAACCAGGTTCTGACTTCCCCAGTTAGACTCTGAACAAATATTCTCATTCATACATCATCAGCATCTATTTCGTATATTCCAAAGTAATCAGTCATTCTTTTGGTATGTTGTTGGGCAGTGTAGGTACCACTACCATCAAATGGAGTGATTTTACTTTGGTAGTCTTGGGGCATGGCACCTAAATTGGCTAGTAATACCAAGGGAGCATATCTGTTTTCCATTGCAGTAGGTAGTGATGAAACAACAGCTGGGGTTGGGATAACAATAGGCATCTGAGTGGTAGAGGGAGGGGTAGAAGGGGTGGTTTGAGGTTGAGATGTACGAGGAAATGGTGATGAACTTGCAGAGGCAGTAGTTATTATAGAGGGATTGGGTGTTCCTTGAGTGGTAAGATCAGATTGTATTGAGTTCTGCAAATGTCTATCAATTGATGAATTGATAGCTTCAAGCTGTAATTCTTCAATGAAAAATGGGTCTGGGATTAGGTCAATTAATTCAGAATCAGAAGATGTTCTAAATAGAGAGGTTTCAAAATGTTCATCAAAGGGTTCGTCTTCAAGATAAATCCACCTAACAGGACAGGATGTTGATCTGTAGGTGGGCCTAGAACTAGCAAAACTTTCTTGGCTTTCCTGTCTCCTAAGAATTCTAGGGATCAAATTAGGATTCTCAAACACTTGTGGTGGATTGGGATCAGGATTAGCTCTAGTGTAACGAGTCCTTTCTGAAGCCAGATTTTTAGGTTGTATTTTTGGTTTTTCTTAATTAGTATTAATAAACAACTTCTATGGTGTCTTTAAGAGGCTTGAGATATGGGATTTAAACTTTCTTAAAGATTTATTTGACATGAGGAACTGGTCGAATGTTTAGAAGCCAAATGTTCAGTTTATAAACTAAACCGGAGATTGACTAAAGCAACATTCATCTAGTATACACTTGCAAAGCAAGAGCAGTTCGAAGGCTACCTGGCTAACTTCAGGCTCCGTTTGTAGTTTATAAAGCAAACAATAATAATAAACAAACAAACTATTCGTTCCCCAGTGGAGTCGCCACTATGTTATCACTTAGATTTTCCCTGAAGTTGTAAGAAAAGGGAAAGGGGTCCGAGGTAACCACAAACCAACTTTTAGGTACATAATCTATCCAATCTATACCCAGAGAGGGCTCTCTCTTTAAGATTTAACTTTGTTTTATCAGATACTAGGCTAGTTATGAAATATTGGGGATTTTGATTGTATTTGGTGGTGAAATTCAGTAGTAGATGGGTAGGACTGAATATTTTAGGCCATTGGGCTAATGGAGTCAAAGAAGATGGCTCAACTGGACTTGGTTTTTCAACAAAGGATGGCTTCACAGGGCAAGATAGCTAAACAGGGAGCAAATAGAGACTTGAAAATATGGAATGGACTTAAAAGGGATGAAGGGAAATTAAGAATCCTTCAACATGTTTTAAGAGGAGGGAACTTGGATGATCACCAATAAAAAGAAATTAAGAATTTTTTACTAAATGATCAAAATGAGTAAACTAGGAAACATGAGCAATTAAGAATTCAATGCTTATGCTAGTTTAGAAGAAAACATTTAGAATAAAAACTATTGAAGATAGATTGCACTTAAGCACTTTCTGAATTATTCTTTTTCGTTTTGATATTCAGAGATGGAACACAATTGGAATGTTTAAACAAGAAAACAATAACACATGATATATTAAATACTCATTTGTCTGGTGTTTGACACATGAATACTGTGAAAAGTCCTTTGCATTAATTCTTCATCCAGCCAGCCATACAAGATTTGTCCAACAACACTTTATTCCAAAGTAATAAGTTTTACAGCAATGTCTAAGAATCCACCCTCAATACTCCGAATGAGGGAGTATTTATACAAAAAATCTACAATAAAATATCTCATAACAAAGAGAGATATATTCTAGGATGGCTAATTATATGTTACATGAAAATAGAGACAGATGGTCTCATAGATAGAAGATAGAGGCAAACTGATGGTTTTCTGTCCCTATTCTTGTGAATGTGCTTGAGGCAGGCCCTATGATTGGGCATCTTGTTGTTTTCTTTGTAATTCTGTGCTAGCTGCCCTGCTTTTTATCTTCTTACTGATACTCGCTGAACTGCTCTGATACTCTCTACCTATTTGATCTCTGTCTATCCTCTTTTACCATCATTCACTGTAGTAAATAATGAAAATTTACTTTTTTACCAAGGATAAATTACAAAATGTCTAGCATTTCATTCCACCATTTTTCCTGTGGTATTCTAGTCCTTTGAAGTTTCCTAAGGATTTCATCAGTCTCGGTGTACTTGAAAAAGGTAGGTTGAACTGGAAACAAATGCTTTAACTCATGTTCAACATAGAAAAGGTTCTCTATATTGTTGTCACACGGAATAAGTCGATCTTGCGGACAAGATAAACCTTCCTAGAATCTAAAGAAGACATAATGACAAGCAAATCAACCAGACACTATCTTTCTCTAAATATGCTTTAATAAACAAAGTCAAATAAGTGTTTTTAGGGCCTACCTTAGGTCCAACACAAGTTTGTGGATGCCCTCGCTCCTTCGATCCAAATGAGCTCCTTTGTCGCGAATCTGCAAACACAAACAAGCAAACAAATTAAATAGCACTTGAAAAGCCAATATCATAAAACATATTTAACATGAAAGTCAAGGAGTTCATGAAACAAATAACATGAGATACTTGTTGAGAAAAATGAGTTTGATTTTATTAATTCAAAAGAAGAAGAACTTTACAACCTGTGCCTTGACGTTGTACAAGCTCCTCCCAGGGTCTAGCAAGAAGTCTCCTCTACTTTGACAAGTTTCACTCACTCCCCAATGAAGCCAAAAAGGTATGTGATCTCTCCTCTTAAGCTCAACTAGGAAGTATTAATTCCACCAGCATTTACCCTAAAAAATGTTCATCTTCTAACCTCCTTAGCAACCAGCCCAATGCCTGAATTTATAGTGCAATGGAGGGAGGTTACTAGGTCCTCCTTGAAAGGGATAAAGCCCTCCTTCAAAGGGATAGCTCCTCTCATCAAGGGATTAGCTCCTTCTCTTTTGGGATGCATGAACCACCTAAGAGCGGCAAATCCACGTCAAAATTCCTTCTGGAATCATCTAGAATTAACCCAAAGTGAATTTTTTAGAATAAACTTGCGCCTTTTTGGCTTTCACAGGGGTCCGCACCCACACCTTTAGGGACAGAGCGGGCAGGTCCGCAGTTCTTGTAAACAGAGGGTGCGGGACCGCAGGTAACAGTGAGAGAAAGTGTGGAACCAGAGTTTCATTGATTTTTAATGTCTTTCTCTTATTTTCAAAGCTTGACTTGAAGAGCTGAGGTCTGAGACTTTCTTAGGAGGACAGTACAAGTGATGATAGACCCATACTAACTAAAAATAATCATGGTGACGATATTTTTGTGTAACAGATTGCCCCCTAAAGTGCGAAGTCTGTAGTAGATGAGGATTTCATTTATCATTTAGGAAGAGTGAAGTACTTTATCATTTCGAGGATCATCTTGTGGAGAGCCCGATTGGAACTTGTAAAAACATTCAATGCAAGATATACATATGAGATCATATCATCACTGAGGTAGGCATTCCCATACTCAGATCAAAACTGACTTAGAAAACTAACTACTGCTCTGATACAGGAATGATCTTGTAAAACATCACAAATATAGACTCATGTGGACACAGTATGGGCGCAGCCATCTGTTTATGAATAGTCCATTATATAATGAATACAAAATTCCTCGCAGCCTGGATTGTGGAAACTAGATCCAGGGTCTTCATTTCTACTTCTCGAAATAGTACGATTCTATCCATGCGAATGAATGTGTTGATGTCGAACATGGTAGAAACCACTTGATTACCAATCAATGATGTAAACTGTTAACAAGTGTGAGAGAAACCACCAGCGATGTCAATGGCTCTCAAACTACCCAGTACAATCCATGAAATGTGAATAAATGTGTTGATGTCGAACATGTCACAGAATCCTTTGATCAAAGGTCAATGATGCAACCTGTCGTCAAAGGCGAGAAACCTTCCATTGAGGCATGCAGATCTCAAGGTACTGATGATTTCTAGATCATCTTTCTAGATAATGAGCTGAAGTCGATAGAAAGCGATTCGTCGCAGGCAAGCCCACAACACGAAATCATAGATCAAGTTGAAGAAATTTAGTTGCAAGGACTGACTCAGGGATGGTCATGATGGATGACAGATATTTTGTAGATAAATGGCTTATTGGCAGTGACCTCTTGAACACATAACGACACGATAGATGGTTTGGTGAAAATTGACCCAATGTTAATACCTAGAAACCGGCTGAAGACTTAGGGATTTCCCAACCCAGGTGAATAAAAGTGTCGTGTTCAAGAGTGGTGAAAAAGTATGACAAACAGGCTCATTTTTCTCTCTTTTCCCCCACCATTTCTGGCAAGTACCTCTTTATTTTTGACAAGCTTGAGGAGGATAACATTTGCTTGATTATAAGCTCATCCTTCAGATGAGTCCAACTTAGTTTAAATTCGAACCCTAAGAAGGAGTGGTTCGTTCCTGTTTGTAATTGAACAGGTCCTTTACTGTGAAATTTTAATGAGTCCAGTATAGGAGAAACTCGGCGTTTTTCAATTTTAGAGAGTCTGAAAAAACTTAAGAAAACTCCAGGGTTGACCTTTTTCGTAAATTTGTGTCTCCCAAGCCCGAAAAAATATAAAATAATACTTGAGAGAACCGCTTGATCTTTTACGACCAAGGAGTACTTTTCGTCATTAGTGCCCTTGATCCGAAAAAGTAAAAAAGCGATCAATGACACGTCGTTTTATAACCAATATCAAATTTGAAACGACAAAAATCCGGCAATCTTTTCATGTTTTTACGGTCAGAAAAAGAGTTGTAGGTGGACCGTCTTTTTAGTTCCGTTTTAACGAGTTTAAAAAGAAAAACTCGGCGATCTTTTCATGTTTTAGGAGTCAGAAAAGAGCTTAAAGGTGACTCTAAGGTTTCACTTTTTCGTAAGTTTTAACGAGTTCGAAAAAATGATAAAAATGTACTCATGGTTTTCACTTTTTCGTAAGTTTTAATGAGTTCGATAAAGGGATAAAAATGTACTCATATTTCCAACTTTCAATTTAATTTACGAGAAAGAAAAGACGGAAAGAACTCGGAATCTTCATTTGTTTTACGAGAATGAAAGATAGCAAAATAATCTCGGGATTTTCATGAGTTTAACGAGTCTTGAAAATAAATAAAATTGACTCGAGATAGGTTTCATTTTTACAAAATCTTGAAACAGAGAAAAACTATGCTTCAAAGTAGTTTCATTTTTACACAAGCTTGAAACAAAGAGAAAACTGTGCTTGATGCCCCCTAAGCATAACTGCTAGAGCGCATGCCCCCCCAGCTTCATTTCATTCAACTAAGTACATTAATTAATAGCTGGATGGAATGAAGGTTTACTTTCAAAATCTTGGAAAGACTCGTGGGAGTTGTTTCATTTTTTAGTGAGGTTGACACAGGAAAAGAACTATCGTCAAAACCCTTGTTTCATTTTTTAAACGAGCTTGACACAAGATAAGGAACTACGCTCATGACTACTCTCTAGAATCTACCTATATATCCTAAAATCTACCTGATTCATTTTTTAATGAGGTTGACTCAGTAACAGGAACTATCCTCTAACACCCTATCTCATTTTTTAACGAGGTTGACACAGGAACAAAACTATCCTCGCTTCTACTCTCTACAATCTACCTATATAACCTACCCTTGTTTCATTTTTTAAAGAGCTTGACACAAGACAAGGAACTATGCTCAAGACTCCTTGTTTCATTTTTTAACGAGCTTGACACAAGACAAGGAACTATGCTCCAGAAGTTCGCATGCCCCCAGCATAATGATGCAAAGCGAGGTACATGCCCCCCAAGCTTCATTGCATTCAACCAGGTGGATGGAATGAAGGTTTACTTTCAAGATTTAACTTGAAAAGGGAGTTGTTTCATTTTTTAAGGAGGTTGACACAAGAAAAGAACTATCCTCATACCTGATTCATTTTTTAACGAGGTTGACTCAGTAACAGGAACTTTCCTCTGACCAACTGATTCATTTTTTAACGAGGTTGACACAAGAAAAGAACTGTCCTCATAACCCTTGTTTCATTTTTTAAACGAGCTTGACACAAGATAAGGAACTATGCTCATGACTACTCTCTACAATCTACCTATATATTCTGAAATCTACCTGATTCATTTTTTAATGAGGTTGACTCAGTAACAGGAACTATCCTCTAACACCCTGTCTCATTTTTTAACGAGGTTGACACAGGAACAAAACTATCCTCGCTTCTACTCTCTACAATCTACTTATATAGCCTACCCTTGTTTCATTTTTTAAAGAGCTTGACACAAGACAAGGAACTATGCTCAAGACTCGTTTCATTTTTAAACGAGCTTGACACAAGACAAGGAACTATGCTCCAGAAGTTCGCATGCCCCCAGCATAATGATGCAAAGCAAGGTACATGCCCACCAAGCTTCATTGCATTCAACCAGGTGGATGGAATGAAGGTTTACTTTCAAGATTTAACTTGAAAAGGGAGTTGTTTCATTTTTTAAGGAGGTTGACACAAGAAGAGAACTATCCTCATAACAACTGATTCATTTTTTAACGAGGTTGACACAGGAAAAGAACTGTCCTCATACTCACTGATTCGTTTTTTAAGGAGGTCAACACAGTAAAAGGAACTTTCCTCGAAACCCTCTGATTCATTTTTTAACGAGGTTGACACAGGAAAAGAATTGTCCTCAGACCTGATTCATTTTTTAACGAGGTTGACTCAGTAACAGGAACTATCCTCAAAACATCCTGTTTCATTTTTTAACGAGGTTGATACCGGAACAAAACTATCCTCACGGACACCTGTTTCATTTTTTAACGAGGTTGGTACAGGAAAAGGAACTATCCTCGCACCTGATTCATTTTTTAACGAGGTTGACTCAGTAACAGGAACTTTCCTCGAACCAACTGATTCATTTTTTAATGAGGTTGACACAGGAAAAGAACTGTCCTCATACCTGATTCATTTTTTAACGAGGTTGACTCAGTAACAGGAACTTTCCTCGAACACCCTGTTTCATTTTTTAACGAGGTTGGTACAGGAAAAAGAACTATCCTCGCACCTGATTCATTTTTTAACGATGTTGACTCAGTAACAGGAACTTTCCTCGAATCAACTGATTCATTTTTTAATGAGGTTGACACAGGAAAAGAACTGTCCTCGTACCTGATTCATTTTTTAACGAGGTTGACTCAGTAACAGGATCTTTCCTCGAACACCCTGTTTCATTTTTTAACGAGGTTGGTACAGGAAAAGGAACTATCCTCACACCTGATCATGGCTTCCAACTGGAAGAAGGACATGTCAATGGACACACCTTGATCATGGCTTCCAAAAGGTCTTCATCAGAAGGAAGAATAGTTCTTTGGAAGGAACACATGTCAAGGGACTCAAAAGGGATAAGAACATCGTGTTCAAGTAATCCCATAGAGTTTTCCATGTCAATTACCGGATCTAAATCAAAGGAAGATGAGCAAACAGTGAGAGGCTCACTTACATCAGTAACTGAAAACATGGGACTAGTTGCCACATAATTAACCCGTGGCAGGGTAGATACCACTTGAGAATCAAGAACATTTAGGGTTGTCATATTATTGGTAGTTGAAACAAGACTAGGGAACGAAAGCTGGTCTACAGTCACAATATTTCCATTGTGAGGGAAAGTCATCACGCGAAAGAGTGTCGATACGAAAGCTTTCATTGCATAAACATAGTCTCGCCCAAGGAGTAAATTGAAATCCAAGGGACCTCGAACTACCATAAGATCAATACAGACAGTTTTATCTTCCAAGGTAATAGAAAACTTAGGAAGGATCCCTAAAGGTTCACTAATGGTTCTGTTAAAAGCTTTCAGATTCTGCGTAATAGGCACAAGCTGAGGGGAACCCAAAGCTTTCCAAGCAATTGAGGATAAAATACTAACAGAAGCACCTTCATCTACCTGTGTGCGATGCATGTCCCTACCACCAACCTTGACAATGATTTGGAAAGGGATGGAGGAAGGAAGACGAGGTTCTGTCAATCTATTCCAATCAAAGGAAAAGACCTTAGTACTTGGAGGGGGTTCTAAAGAAACAGGTGAAATGCCCCCCGGCGTAGAGGAATCTGATGTAACAAAAAGAACCTGAGCGGTATGAAGTTCACTCTCTAAAGGGAAAGTGGGATCGACCGAATGTGAAATTGAATCGACCACTTGATCAACTAATGGATCATCAACCTGAGTGGCATGAGTTTCACTCTCCAATGGAAGAGTGTGATCGACTGTACTTGAAATTAGATCAATCACTCCGTCAGTTGACAGTAGGTTGGGAGAAAGTTTACGGTAACCAGTTGGAAATTCTTGCTTTGGAACAGTAAGGTTTTCCAACAATTTCGAGGCTTCATCCATGTGAGGGCAAATGTGAGTTTGATGATTCCTTTTGCATAACTTACAAGGAAACCTAACTTTACCCTTTTTCCCAGGGACCTGACTATCACTGGTTGATGGATCTATGGAAAGTTGATGAGATTTTTCTAACCATACTTCCAAGACCTTTGGAATACTAGGACAATTGATAAGGAAGTGGTCACCCTTACAAAGCTTGCAAGGGTATTTGGGTTTACGATGCATGTCGGAGTTTTCCTCAACACAACTAACACTTACAGTCGTGGTTGGTTGGTTGACTTCTTTCTTATCTTGCTTCTTCTTCTTCTTCTTCTTCCCTTTCTTCTTCTTCTTAGCCACCTCGTTACTAGCATCAAGGCTTTTACCAAGCGAAGAGGAAGAAATGGAGGAAGAAAAATTAGGCGAAGAAGGTAAAGGGTCAACAAAAGTTTGGTGATGTTGAGATGGTGAACTCTGTTGAGGTGGAACATTCGGTTGAGGTGGAACAATTGGAGTATTTGGGGCCAACGAAGTTGAAAATAACCATATCGGTAAACCTATTGTAAATCCAGGTAATGAAAAAGTAGCCATATAAGGAGGACCAACATTTCCAAAGAAAGGAAAAGTACTAGGATCCTCGTTAAGAGGGGTTCCTTGGTCGGTAAATTCCAGAACAGTTGCCATTATATTCAACTTTAGTGAATTTAAAACTAAAATTAACAATTCATAATTCACACCTAACAATTAAAATTCACAATTCACACCTATGGTCTCTAAAAGTAAAAACAAACAAATTAACACGCGCTATCAAATCTAGGAGTCAAACCACACACAAACAGTAGCTTTCCGTACTGAAAACACTAGTTGGTGATGAAATCCAACATCGCAAAATTCAATACAGAAATGGCAGTTGGAACAGTTACCCCGACAACCTGCTTAATGAATAGACCGGCACAAGTTTCTCCACTAAACCATCTCGAGTGAAGAGAACCCCCCAGAAAATCCAAGTGAGTCTAGCCGACGTCTGCTCCAGGTACAGTGGGATCTTCCCACCACTGTCACCTTAGGAAGAATCCTATAGAATATGGTCACTAAGGTTACCAATGGAAACAAATATACCTGGGGGAATAGTCTACGATCCGATACGCATGCAAGGGCAGAGTAACAAGCTCAATCCCCTTGAAGGTTCCTTGAAATAATCCAAGGTTTACCAACAAGTGACCCCAGGCTCCTCGACAATGGTTAATCCGAGGTTTACCGTTTTTAATACATGAATATCTGCTATCATTCCCAATGAGGAAGGATTGATTACCCCACTGGTTCAGATATGATCTCGTGCTTCTCCTTTAAGAGGAGCTTTCCAGAGCATAGATGTAACAATTGGAATTTCTCCCTACCGCAAGATCGACTACTTGTTTGTTTTACTATCTTGGAGAGTTAACTAAAACCTATTCCAAGACACTAGCCTAAGCTAGATTGGTGGAAAGAGCCCTAAAAATGTAAAAATTACTAGATGAATTTTAATTAAGCACTGTGTTATTTAGGCTGTTATTACTCAAAGGGGTAAATGTATATGGAACCAATGGTTTTATGACCCGACTCAAAACTGAATGCAATCGAATATGATAATGTAATCCTTTCAATTCGATGAATCCTAACTAAAGTAAGGAGAGAGTTTCCATTCACTTCCAACAATGCAAAAAATTGATCACTAAGAGAAAATATAACAAATTCTCTAATGCACTAATTTCATCAAGAAAAACTAATGCAAGTCAATTCCAAAACAATTTTTATTTTTATTTTTATTTTTGTATGTTAAAAACAAGAATAAAAATATGTAAATTCAAATCAAAGAAAGCTGATCTAAATCTACGATTGATTTTCCAGAATGTAAACTATGCAATTGTAATCTATGCACAATTCACTTGAAAAGTATGCAAATGTAATCTATGCACATTTTTCATTCATATTCTGAAAATGAGAATTCTAATTATACAAATGTGATCTATGCAAGAGAATTCTCAAACACAAGATGATTCTAATGTAATCTAAGAACCAATCAAGTGCAAGTCTCGTAGATAGAAGATAGAGGCAAACTGATGGTTTGCTGTCCCTATTCTTGTGAATGTGCTTGAGGTAGGCCCTATGATTGGGCATCTTGCTGTCTTCTTTGTAATTCTGTGCTAGCTACCCTGTTTTTTATCTTCTTACTGATACTCGTTGAACTGCTCTGATACTCTCTACCTGTTTGATCTCTGTCTATCCTCTTTTACCATCATTCACTATAGTAAATAATGAAAATTTACTTTTTTACCAAGGATAAATTACAAAATGTCTAGCATTTCATTCCACCATTTTTCTTGTGGTATTCTAGTCCTTTGAAGTTTCCTAATGATTTCATCAGTCTCGGTGTACTTGAAAAAGGTAGGCTGAACTAGAAACAAATGCTTTAACTCATGTTCAACATAGAAAAGGTTCTCTATATTGTTGTCACACGGAATAAGTCGATCTTGCGGACAAGATAGACCTTCCTAGAATGTAAAGAAGACCTAATGACAAGCAAACCAACCAGACACTATCTTTCTCTAAATATGCTTTAATAAAAAAAGGCAAACAAGTGTTTTTAGGGCCTACCTTAGGTCCAACGCAAGTTTGTGGATGCCCTCGCTCCTTCGATCCAAATAAGCTCCTTTGTCGCGAATCTGCAAACACAAACAAGCAAACAAATTAAATAGCACCTGAAAAGCCAATATCATAAAACATATTTAACATGAAAGTCAAGGAGTTCATGAAACAAATAACATGAGATACTTGTTGAGAAAAACGAGTTTGATTTTATTAATTCAAAAGAAGAATAACTTTACAACCTGTGCCTTGACGCTGTACAAGCTCCTCCCAGGGTCCAGCAAGAAGTCTCCTCTACTTTGACAAGTTTCACTCACTCCCCAATGAAGCCAAAAAGGTATGTGATCTCTCCTCTTAACCTCAACTAGGAAGTATTAATTTCACCGGCATTTACCCTCAAAAATGTTCAGCTTCTAACCTCCTTAGCAACCAGCCCAATGCCTGAATTTATAGTGCAATGAAGGGAGGTTACTAGGTCCTCCTTCAAAGGGATAAAGCCCTCCTTCAAAGGGATAGCTCCTCTCATCAAGGGATTAGCTCCTTCTCTTTTGGGATGCATGAACCACCTAAGAGCGGCAAATCCACGTCAAAATTCCTTCTAGAATCATCTAGAATTAACCCAAAGTGAGTTTTTTAGAATAAACTTGCGCCTTTTTGACTTTCACAGGGGTCCGCACCCACACCTTTAGGGACAGAGCGGGCAGGTCCACAGTTTTTGTAAATAGAAGGTGCGGGCCCGCAGGTAACAGTGACAGAAAGTGCGGAACCAGAGTTTCATTGATTTTTAATGTCTTTCTCTTATTTTCAAAGCTTGACTTGAAGAGCTGAGGTCTGAGACTTGCTTAGGAGGATAGTACAAGTGATGATAGACCCATACTGACTGAAAATAATCATGGTGACGATATTTTTGTGTAACAATTGTCATAGAGAACTTTGCCCGTAGGCAGTGCCTTTGGTGCTAATGTGCTGGTTGATGAACTTGCTTGGTTATCTGCATATTGATCCAATTTTTCAACATAATCTATGTGCCTCATTAATTTATCATTTATAATTAAAGGACAAGGGAGTCCTTTGCTTTGCAAAATATCAAATTTCTGCATGAAAACATTAATTTCCTCCTGCATGTTTTGGCATCTTCTTTCCAAATTCTGCATCAGAGACCTTTTAGTCAATACCTTTTTTACTTCTAGAATAGTCCATGTTCTGTCTTCAATGCCAATTTCTTCAAGCTGGTACTTATTTTTTCTATTCAAAAAATTTATAAGCCTGGTGGCTTCCTTAGGCATCCTTCCTAATTCTTCCTTTGTCCTTTGAATTTCTTCTAGTGCTACTTTTACTAAATCAATCTGTTCAAATATTATTTGTATTGATAGCCAAACATCATTTATTAACTGAGTGATGTTGGTCCAAAGAATTTTCCTAATATCTGCTAAGGGTTTATCAAATGTGAGGTCTTTTTCTAATGGTTTCACCTTTTGTTGTAACACTTTGTTCTCCCTCACCTTTTCTGCAAAATTTACCTTTGAAAGATCATATTTTTGTTCTAAGGTAACAAATTGTTCTTTTACCTTTTGTAACTCTGAAACTTGAAGCTTCAACTCCTCCATTGATTTTATCAATTCTTCTATGCTTAGACCTGAAGTACTTGCTTGTGTTGTTCCTGTTGTTGTTGTTCCTGATATTGCTTCTGTTGTGACCACTGGAACGTTTGGTGCTAGAGCTATTCCAAGTGTTGAGGGTACTGCAGTGGAAACTACTGGAATCACATTGGGAGGCTGAGAGGTCGACTCTCCCTGCTTGTTCTTCAATGATGTTTCTAGTTCTTGTTCAGTCTCCTTGAGTTATTCATTAAGCTTGAGGACTAAGTCCATAAGCTCTTCTTTAGACCTTTGTTGCATGATCTCAGCAGTTTGTGGATGCCTTGAAGGAGGTAACTTTAGTTTCTTTCTCAAGGCAGCTATGTCTTCATCTTTCTTTTTAATTAAGGCTTCTGCAACCTTCACATCCTTTGGTTCATGACCCAATCCAATGATCAATTCTTCTAAAGGTTTAATTCTATTGTCTTGAGCCTGTGAGGAGGCTTTCTCTAGCTGTAATTGGGTAGTTGTATTATTCAAAGAATTTTCTAGTCTTTGGGCCACCATGGCCTTACCAGTCAATGTAGAATAGACCATCTCCCCTGTCTATTTGTGTAACTCAATCTAGTCCAAGGGATGAATGCCCTTGGCCATGGCCTCAAAATTGGTCTTGAGGTAATCTGTAGTTGATTGAGGCTATTGCACTTTGGGTTTGAAAAAACTCATTAGCATTTTACCTTCTTTGATGTCATAGGCTGACATCAACCTATTCTGATTAGTGGGAGCCATTTTCAAATACTAATTGTAGACTTGGATCCTCAATGGCTCATTTCTCGCTTTTATTTCTTTAAACTTCTTTTTGATATCTAGATTGTCTTTTCATGGGAGCCTGGAAGATGATACTTCTGCACTTTGTTGTCTCTCCAACTCCTATCTCTGTGAGTTATAAGGTGTCCCACCTACTGGGAAAGTTTGATGACTATCTACACCTTTTCTTTGACTATCAGTAGTCTCTTCAAAAAATTCCTCTTCTGATAGAGGATTTAGCCTATGCCTTTTAGCACCAGGTTGTTCTGAGGGTCCACTGGCAGGGGTAGCTACTTCCCTGTCTCTCTTTTTTTTCTTTTCCTCATTCAGAGGAGTCTGCAAGATTGGGGGTTCTCCCACATTGACTTGAGTTGGAGGAGTGTGTATATGGGCCTACTCCTTAGAAGTTTCGGGCTGTTTAGACATTATTGATTGTTCTGTATCCTGAGTGCTTATCTCTGTTTCTTTACCTTTGGAAGTCCTTGTAAGTGGTGTATCGGTCTGTTGTGAGTGCCTTTCAGAGGTCCCAGCTACTGAGGCACTTATCCCTGATGCTGACTTCTGAGAAGTCTCAAAATGTACCTTTTTTGGGGGATGAGCAATGAAACGCAGGTACTGGGTGTGGCTGGAGGATTCTGGGTGGCGTCGGCTGCAAGGTTTGGAGAAAGTTAGCGACTAAAAGCTTGAACTAGTTGACCTCGACGTTCTTTTGCATGGACGCACAAGTTTTCCGAATAAAACAACGAAAGTGATTTGTTTTTGTTTTACTTGCAAAGTCAAAGATTGGCGGGGTTTTGTATTTTATACGGGTGATGTCAATGGCAAAAGACATGATGTTTTGTCGTTTGTGGGAAGGTGGTAAGTGGTTTCATATCGCACCACTTATGGGGAAAGGCGGTATATAGCGTTGGGCTAGCAATTCCATAGATCGGTTGACTCGTGGCGGAGGCACTGTGCAAAAGCCGCTTTGTGATCGCGCGCTAATGCACAGTCACAAAGGGTCACGCGATACGTATAATGGCCGTCAGATCTTGAGGACCTGATCGGACGGCTGTCAGGGGATATCAAGTGACAGGGTTATAATGGAGGCGGGCCCGATACATTTAAGGGTTAATTAATTATATCGAGGTTGACGAGATTGGACGGGGAGGCTGTTAATTAACCGTGAGGGTTAATTAAGGGTTAATTAATCCTTATTAATGCGGGGGGGTGATTAAGGGTTGTTAATTAGTTACTGATTAACTAATTAATCTTGTTTATGGATGTATTACATCTATAATTAACCAAGGGGCGGGATATATAGAAATTCGGTGTTTTATATAGTTACAATAATACGGGAGAGGATAAACTTTACAAGGATTTATCAATTCATATAAGTTAATAGTTAATATGTCATAATGAATGAAAAGCACTAAGTATAAAAACATTTGATGTGTGTATTTAAACTTAGGCCTAAAGTGAAAAAGGGTTTTTATGAGAAATTTTGTAATTTTCCTAAGTAAAATAGAATTTTACTTAGGAAAAGACTTATGAAGGCGAATGAATGATTTATGAATGGTTTTAAGTACTTAGGCTTCTTAAATTATTGGGCCAAGGGTCCGGTCCCTCCAGAAATTAGAGAAATGCTCTGAGCCCCTCTAATTTAGCAAATACCTTAGTACTTAGGGGAAATTAGTGAAAATTTAGGGAAAATGAGAAGGGGAGTTAATTATTCTGACTTTGCTTTGCTTGATATGTTTTCAATATAATACATGCCTTGGCCTTGTGATGAAAGTAAAATATTAACACATTTAGAGTCATCATTCATCACATATAATTTTGCAACCATCATCTACCTACCCTACCTACTTTAACCTAGCATTTTTACTTCTTTATTTGGGTGCACTTAGACTGGCAAACCCTTATCAAACTTTTCTTTTATTTTACATGGCAATGCCTATCTAAGTCTACACTTATTACATCCAAGGGCTCAGATTAAATTTTTGAGCTCCTTTTTTCACTCTACTTATCTACTTATTTGCCAAGATTACATTGTTTGGTCAGATCTTTATTCTCTATATCTAAAACATGAAATTGAAATATGAACTAGCCAAGCTTAAACTATTTGACTATTCATGAATTGTGGCATAGGTGACAAACTGCACACAATTGTTTATTATACAAAAGTAAAAAGCAGTGGCATTTAGACTTGCACACTTTCCTTGGTATTTTCTTTTCGTTGGGGTTCACTTTCTTTGATTTTTTGACCATATTTTATTCTTTTTACCCTTTGATTTTTCTTCTAGGGTATACCCTCTTTACATTTTTTAAATTTTTTGATTTTTTTGAAAATATGGAAAACCTTTGCAACAAGGAAAGGTATGAACATATTACATAGCTCATCAAGTCAATCATGATATATGACACCTATTGGTATAGGGGCATAACAAGTAGCATCCACTTCCTCACCTGAAGTGGCATCCTCCTTCCTCTAGTTGGTTGCTAGAGGTGTTTCATTGGGTTTGCAACTCTCCATGTATAATCTTTGTAGTATCTCATTTACATACTTTCCTTGAGAAACAAATAGTTCCCATCACCTTTCCATACTTCCAACCTGAGGAAGTAGTGCATGCGACCCATGTCCTTCATTTCAAATTCCCTTGCAAGGTCCTCCTTGCAAGACCTTGCAAGGTCCTCCTTCCAAGACCTTGCAAGATTTGATTAGTTTCTCATCACCAGTTAAAATCAAATCATCAACATATAAGTCAATAATAAGAAATTTACCTTATACCAAGATATGATTAGAGGTTTGCATCTACTTCACTTTTGGTGAAGCCTAAACCAGTGAGATAACCATCGATCCTCGTGTACCAAGCACAGGGTTCTTGTTTGAGATCGTACAATGCTCAGTTGATTCGGCACACAGGCGATTCTTGATCAAATGTCTCAAAACCTTCTAGTTGCTCGTTGTATACCTCCTCCTTAATAACTCCATTGAGAAATGTTGTTTTTACATCCATGTGGTGGATCTTCCAACCCATCTACACAGCCAGAGCAAGAATTGATCTAATGGATGAGTACCTTGCTACAAGAGTAAAGGTCTCCTCATAGTTAGTTCCCTCAACTTGATAGTACCCCTTGGCCACAAATCTGGCCTTATACTTCTCTATGCTTCCATTTGCTACCTACTTTACCTTGAAGATCCATCTCAAACCCACAACTAATTTATATGTTGGTCTTGGGGCCACTTCCCAAACATTATTCTTTACAATGGATATGTATTGCTCCACCATTGCATCAACTCATACATGTTTCTCTACTTCTTCCTCGAAAGAGGATGGCTTAGTCTCTACAAGATCAGTCATTAGTGCCATGTAGCCAATGTATCGTTTAGGTGACCTTCTCTTCCTACGTTAATTTGAAGGAGTTCCCATATTCTCCCTCACATCCTACACAAGTCTATCAACTTCCCTGGTCCTTTTCCTACCTTCTCTAGATAGTTCTTCTTGAGTGGATGTCTCCACTATTTGCTCCTCTACTTGTGGCTACTCCACAACTTCCTGATGCTCCTCGTTTAGAGATAAAAGATCCTCTTCTGGTGGGATATGAAGCTCCCTTTCAAGAGAGAACCACATCTGTTATAGCACCATTGACCACTCTTGGTAGATCTGATGCTCTCTTTATGGCCTAGGGTAACCCTTCCTTCCTGACTTGGTCCAAAATCTAAAAAACAGTGTTTTATTCCCTAGACACTACTTTTCCCTGTGATAAAGCGTGTACACGCAATTCAACAAATACTCAACCCGCGTACATATGTTAAAACACTTTAAAAAATTTAAATTTCCTTAATTTTGGTGGAGTTCACGGGTTTTACCTGTTACACACCTTCTATTGCCCGTGGCCCAACTGTTTCCCAACTGAAAAAACTAATTTGGATAGGTATAAATAAACCTCCATGGAAGGCCTTAAGGGAGAAGATATGAGATATTGATACTATAGTGAGATTATCCCTGATCGAGTCTAACAAATCCCTAAGCCTCCTGCACTCCCCAAAGCTTCAGGAAACCCTTGTTTCCTTGTTATAGATATCTTCATCTTGCTAGAGATATCCTTGTAATGGTGATGGAGGAAGATTACTGAAGGCTGGGAAAGGACAGATCTAGAGGACGGTTTCGCTTGGAGATGGAGAAGGACTCGGGTCATATTTCTCCACTTTACTTATAGCTAACTTCAATAAAAGGAATGTTGTTATGTTTCTGATATTAAATGTGTTTATGCGTCAAGTTATGTTGTAATTCGTTTATGAATCTTATATTGATGTATAATTGGTCATTCATTTATATGATTTAAGGTTAATATCATGAACATGATTTATGTTTCTACTGTTGTATATGTTCCTTTTGAATAATTTTTAGGTTTTAAGAACATCAAGAGAAGCTGAGGGTTTGCACCTTGCGGGATCTACCCAAACGTAGGACATTCGAGTAAGGACACTCTTGCATAGTTCAGTAGAAGAAACATTTAGATTGATTGCCTGAGAATTTCTTGTTGTGGTTTTCCCTTTGCTCTATTGGGGTTCTCAACCCAAAGCACTAGGGTGGTCTCACTCGCAACAACATCACTTTCTCCTCATCAAACTTTACATCCCTTCACACAACTGTCATTTTGAGGGATGGAAAGTACACACAATAGTTGTGGGGAGTTTTTCTATAATCCAAAAATACCCTCAATTATGTTGTTAGCTCAAGCTTCTTCCTTGATTTTTTAGAGAATGGCAGTAAAGAGAGGCTCCAAAAATCCTGAAGAGTGACACATCCGAATTCCCCTCAGAGAAAGCCTCGTCTAGTGTAATCATACCAAGAATTTGATGAGGACTTCGATTTTGCAAATAATGTTATGTTGCATGCTTCAACCCACAAATTCAGAGGTAGGCCTTGTCCGTGCAACATCACCCTTGATGCTCCCACAGTGCTACGTTATTTCTCTTAGCCACCCCATTCTGCTATGGATTTTAGGGTGATATCAACTCTTTTCGAATGCTTTTGTTGGGTCCCTATAATACTAGTGATTACCCCATTACTATTGTAGTTGTATCCCCTATTAATATTGTTGTGCCCCTATTGTCCCCATATTGTTATTACTGTGCCCCATAGAATCCCTCTATTGTTATTTTTGTGGCTTTATATTATTATTGTTAGGTCGGTTGGGTTATATTGTGACTCCTTAGACTCCTATATATAGAAAGGAGGTTTTGTCATTTGAATCATCCAAGAATTGTTCATTTGTGTAATGTAAAGGAGGTTGCCCCCTCAAAGAGGCTGAATTCTAAGGCGTTGATCTCTCTTTTCTATCTTTTTGTGAGCTGGTTTCATAACATTTGGTATCAGAGCTTTGGATTCTAGGGTTTTGCTACTCCAAACAGGTCATCGTGGCATTTTCGCTATAACTTTTTTTCTGCGACGTTTCAGAAGCTGAAAAAAACCCATTTGAGAAGAAATCACGCTGATTCTCAGATCTAAATTTTAGAGCTTTTCATGCTATATTTGTAGAGATATGATCTGAGGAAGTTGGTCTTTTTGCAGACTCCTGAAATTACATTCCAAACAGGTGACCTGGGGAAAATCATCATAACTTTCTCTCTGAGCATCAGATTGAAATTTCATAAGAAGGTACAGAAAGAGGACGGACTGTAGTTTCTTTTCTATATTTTTCAGAGCCAAAGGTCGAAACACTAACTCATGGCACGTCGTACAAGTTTTCTCTACTGAACTACTCTATAATTAGGTCATCTTGGGAGATTGTGCATAACTCTTCCTTAGAGAATCCAATTTGGATCAAACTAGTGGCATTGGAAAGAGGACATAGAGGGCTCCTACAGATCACAATTTTAGAACTGGATGATCCAAAATTGCAGAGATACATCAGATTCAATATCAAGATTTTACAAAGTGAAAAAAATGTGTGTGGTTTTTTTTAAATTTTTGCATAAGCTTGGTTTGAAAAATTAGTTTGAATCGGTAATTGATGCCCCGAGGAAAGAAAATGCAAACACCTAGTAAGCAACCTAAAAGCTCTAGCATGAATCATGAAGAAGAGGAAGAAATGCAACATGATATATCAAAATTACGAGACCAAGTGCAACAAGTGTCACTTGCACAAAAAGAAACAGAATCTAAGATGGATGGTTTAAGGAAAGATGTAGAAGCTAAGATGGATGGTTTAAAGAAAGGTGTAGAAGCTAAGATGGATTTTTTAAAGAAAGGCGTAGAAGCTAAGATGGATGGCATGGAAGCTAAGATGAATGGCATGGATGCTAAAATTGATGGCATGGATGATAAGATGGAAGAATTGAAGATAAATATGAATAAGTTGCTACAAGAAATGGTCACTAATGGTGAAAGGGTAGTAAAGGAAACTCATGATGAGAACAAAAAAAATGTTAATCATGATTCCATAGACTCTAATGTTGGATCGAAGACCCACCATTTTCCAAAAATCGATATGAGGAAGTTTGATGGCAAGGATCCCGCAACATGGATATTACAGATGGAGCAATTTTTCAATCTCAATAATGTTCAAAACACACAAAAGGTACATATTGCAACTTTATATTTGGAACCAAATCAGTTTGTATGGTATCAATGGCTTTGCTCTCGTAAACAAATTATCACTTGGGCAATTTTTAAGGAAGAATTGACAACACATTATGAGAATACAAAAAGCAACACTTTTTTTAGCCAATTGATAAGTCTCAAACAAAAGGGTTCAATAATGGAGCACATTGAGGAGTTCCAAAAATTGAACATAAGGGTAAAAAATATTGCAGAGGAGCATAGGATTGATGTGTTCATAAGGAATTTAAAGGATAATATCCAACATGATGTTCGCCTTTGGGAACCTGATTCATTAGAGAAGGCATTCAGGTTAGCAAGAAAAATGGAAAGCAAAATAATGGCAACCAGGAAGCATACCACTCACAACTATAAAGATGGAAGTGTTATTGCCCCTAGTCTACCACAACCTATAAGGTTGACACCACAACAATTGGAAGAAAAAAGAGCAAAAGGGCTTTGTTACAGTTGTGATAGCAAATACACTAAAGGTCATAAGTGTGCTGAGAAGAAATTATTCTACATATATTGTGAAGAGGAAAAAGAAAATGAGCAAGAAAGGTCAAAAGAAGAGGATATACTCCAGGAACCAAGCCTAGATAAAGAAAAAATGAATCCGACCATATCTTGTAATTCAATGGCGGGAATTGCCACTCCTCAAACCATCAATATAGAAGGGCAAATCAAGAAGAAAAAGGTAATAGTGTTTATTGATTCAAGAAGTACCCACAATTTTTTTCATTGTAAGGTAGCAAAAGAATTGAATTGTTTCTTATATCCAGCACTAGCGTGTCAAGTGATGGTTGCAAATGGAGGAACAATAAATTGCTCTGGAAAGTGCCATAATATCAATCTATCCATGGGAGAATATGTATTGACTAGCCCAATGCTTTCCATTCCAATGGGAGGTGCTGATGTTGTACTAGGAGTCCAATGGCTACAATCCTTGGGTACAATAGCTTTCAATTTTCAAGAACTTTTCATGAAATTTTCTATGGAAGGAAAGGAATTTGAATTAAGGCGTATTGCAGGGAAACCGGGAAAGATAATTAGCTCTAACGGTATGAAAAAGCTCCTAAAAAAGGAACAAAGAGGTGTAATCGCACAATTATGTTCGCTAGATGTTTCCATGTTGGAATCATCTATTTCTCCAGATCTCCAAAAAGTCTTGGACAATCATTCCAAGGTATTTGAGACTCCCAAAGGTCTCCCACCTATTCGTGATCATGATCATGATATTCATCTGATTCCAGGAAGTGTTCCTCCAAACATCAGGCCATACAGATATCCCTATGCCCAAAAGAGTGAAATTGAACGTATGGTTGCAGAAATGTTAGAGGCTAGTATAATTCAACCTAGTCAAAGTTCTTTCTCTGCTCCAGTAGTATTGGTGCCCAAGAAGGATGGATCATGGCGCATGTGTCCGAACTATAGGGAGCTCAACAAGCTCACTATTAAAGATAAGTTTCCCATTCTTGTCAATGATGAATTACTGGATGAATTGCATGGATCAATTTACTTCACCAAGTTGGATCTTCGTTCAGGATATCATCAAATCATAATGAAGACTGAAGACATTCCAAAAAAAAACATTTAGAACTCATGAGGGTCATTATGAATTTTTGGTCATGCCTTTTGGCCTTACCAATGCACCTTCAACATTTCAAGGTTTGATAAATTCCATTTTCAAACCATTCCTTAAAAATTTGTGTTAGTATTTTTTGATGATATATTAATCTACAACAAGTCTTGGAAGGATCATGTTGAACATGTTGACAGGGTGCTACAACTATTGGAGGAGAAACAATTATATGCAAAAAGATCCAAATGTTTCTTTGGAGTACAAGAGGTGGAATATCTGGGTCATATTGTATCTCATGAAGGAGTTAAGGTAGACCCTAGCAAAATTAAAGCCATTAAGGAATGGAAAATCCCCACATCCATAAAGCATCTACGAGGATTTCTTGGGTTGACAGTGTATTATCGCAAGTTTGTTAAGAATTATGGGAGAATAGCAGCACCTATAACAACATTATTGAAGAAAGATGCATTTTCATGGACTCCAGAAGCAACAAAGGCCTTCGATCATCTTAAAGAGGCAATGTGCCAAGCACCAATCTTAGCTACACCAGACTTCACAAAAACCTTTATTGTGGAATGTGATGCTTCAGGAAATGGAATTGGTGTTGTTTTAATGCAAGATGAAGGACCCATTGCTTTTTAAAGTCGTCCAATCAAGGGAAAGTTTTTACACAAAGATATTTATGAGAAGGAAATGTTGGCAATACTCCATGCACTTAAGAAATGGCGACCCTACCTAATGGGAAGACACTTCAAGGTAAAAACGGATCATGATAGCCTTAAATACTTCTTAGAACAAAGATTATCCTTTGAAGAGTCACAAAAGTGGGTCACAAAGATGTTGGGTTATGACTTTGAAATCATCTACAAAAAAGGGAAGCAAAATGTGGTGGCAGATGCACTCTCAATAAAGGATGAGGATGTGGAAGCATTGTTGTGCGCCATTTCTATTATCCAACCAGATTGGATAAACGAAGTAAGGGAGGAATGGAAGAATGATGAAGAAGTGTGGGCACTTATTCGAAAGTTACAACAAGACTCCAGTACGTATGATACATTTAGCTGGCAAAATGATTCGTTATGGTACAAAGATCTCTTATAAGAATTCCCAGCTAAAACAAAAGATTCTTATGGAATTGCACACTTCTCCCTTAGGAGGGCACTCAAGATTTTTAAAAACTTACCACAGGGTTAAGAAGGAATTTTTTTGGGAGGGCCTTAAATCAGATGTTCAAAAGTTTGTGGCGGAATGTTTGGTTTTCCAACAAAATAAAGTTGAAACAATTAAGACACCGGGTCTATTACAACCTTTATCCATTCCAAGCCTTTGTTGGGAGGAGGTTTCAAAGGATTTTATCATAGGTTTACCCAAGTCTGAGGGAAAGAGTGTCATCATGGTGGTAGTTGATAGACTTACCAAGTATGCACACTTTTGTGCATTATCACATCCATTTAAAGCCAGTACAGTTTCTACTGCATTTATGGAAACAATTCAAAAGCTACATGGAAACCCAAAGATTATTGTAAGTGACAGAGATCCCATTTTCACTGGAAATTTTTAGACAGAATTATTTTCTTGTCTTGGTGCTCAATTAGCTCATAGCTCATCTTATCATCCTCAATCTGATGGGAAAACTGAGATAGTAAACAAATGTTTGGAAGGATATCTTCGTTGCTTTGTATCTGATAAATGGACACAATGGGTCAAATGGTTGCCTCTGGCTAAGTGGTGGTATAACACTTCCTTCCATACAACAACAAAATTGACCCCATTTATGGCACTTTATGGATATCAGCCACCATCCATCATATCATATTTAAGAGAAAATTCTAAGGTTCAAGCAGTGGAACATCACATCGAACATCAACAACAAGTCCTCCAACTCTTAAAGGATAACCTCGTGTTGGCACAGAATAGAATGAAACAACAGGCAGATCAACATCATAGCGAAAGAAGTTTTGATGTAGGTGATTGGGTATTCCTACGGCTACAACCATATAAGCAAATGTCCCTCAAGCAAGCTAAGAAGGATAATAAATTATCACCAAAGTATTATGGTTCGTACAAGGTGTTGCAAAATATTGGTACTATGGCATACAAATTGGAGCTTCCTGCAGCTTCTCGATTGCACCCAGTTTTCCATGTTTTATGTTTAAAGAAGGTTATAGGCAACAAGCTCCCAATTCAAACAATATTTCCAGAACTTGACAAGGAAGGAAAAATTATATTGGAACCAGAAGCAGTCACAGAAACAAGAACTTGACAGTTACGAAATCGATCAATTTTGGAGTATCTTATCAAGTGGAAGAACTTATCCGCTGAAGATTCCACATGGGAGGATGAGAATTTTATACAGAAGCATCCAAAACTACTCAAGCATTGAGGACAACACTTTTTTGAAGGAGAGGGGCATGTTGGGTCCCTATAATACTAGTGATTATCCCATTACTATTGTAGTTGTATCCTTTATTAATATTGTTGTGCCCCTATTGTCCCCATATTGTTATTACTGTGCCCCATATAATCCCTCTATTGTTATTTTTGTGGCTTTATATTATTATTGTTAGGTCGGCTGGGTTATATTGTGACTCCTTAGACTCCTATATATAGAAAGGAGGTTTTGTCATTTGAATCATCCAATAATTGTTCATTTGTGTAATGTAAAGGAGTTTGCCCTCTCAAAGAGGTTGAATTCTAAGGCGTTGATCTCTCTTTTCTATCTTTTTGTGAGCTGGTTTCATAACAACTTTCTTTCGTACATAAAATTTTGAAGTCATTCGAAACATACTCACCTCCATTATCGCTCTTAAGAGCCTTCACCTTCTTGTCGATTTCTTTCTCAACTAGTGCTTTGAATTCTACGAACTTGGAGAATGCCTCATATTTCTTCCATATGAAGAATATCCACCACTTCTATGAGAAATCATCAATAAAATTGACAAAATATTTGTGTCTTGTAGTGGAGGTTGTCAAGATAGGTCCATAGACATCATAGTGGATACTTTCCAAGACTGTATGTGCTTTGTCGTCACGATCATGGAATGTGGATTTTGCGTAGTTCCCCAAGGTGCATCCTTTGCATACATCTTGCTACTAAAGTGCTCCTTTGGGGTGGGCAGTGGTTTTTTGCTGCATAATCTTCAAGGCACCATGATGCAAATGGCAAAGTGTTATGTGCCAAAGTTTACTATCATCTCAGCCCTGCACTTTCTTCATATTAGTGCTTGATTCAGCACAATCTTCCACATCTAGCTTATATAGGTTCTTCACACAAGCCCTGATCTGCTTCACTTGTCCCGTAGCTATGTGTCTTAGGAATGGTTTTCCTTTGCTGAAGATCACATCATAGCCATGGTCTTCCAAAATTGCAATAGGGATGATATTTTTCTTTAGGCCCAGAACAAACATGACATCCTTGAGCCTAAGAGGGGATCTTGACACCCTCTAAAAGGTGACTGTACCAACCCTGGTTGCATTGTACCTTTTTTCATCCCCTAGATCAATGTGCATTTGGAGATCTTTCTCCTCTAGGTCATTGAAAAACTTTATACACCCTATCATGGGGAACAATGCACCTGAGTCCAAGTACCACACACTCCCCATCACTGTTTTGGCCATGCATGCAATAAGGATAAATTCAAGATCGAACAATGAATCCAAATATTCCCCTACTCCTCCTCCTAAGGTCTTCTTTCTTTCCTTTTTGTATGGACACTTCGTGGCATAGTGCTCAAATTCATGACAATGGAAGCAACTAATTTTGGACAAATATTTCTTCTTACCTCCTTCGTTCGATTCTGGTTTGGTTTGAGATTTCTTCCATTTTACCTTCTTTCCCTTTCCAACCAGTGCAATTTTTTCTTCATCCTCACCCTTGGATGAAGTTCCATCTCTGGTATTCCGCCTTATTTCCTCATGTACCAATTCAGACCATAAGCATTTCCAATTCGGTAATTTCTCCCTCTCGTTCTTGAATACTGGTAGCTATGCTAACTCTTGGGAAGGCCTAGAAGGGATAGGCTTACCTAGTCATCATATGAAATAGTGACACCAACTCCTACAAGCTCATTATGAACTGTGTGAACCTACTCATATACCGGTGAATAGTGTCATTCTTCTACATCTTTATATTTCAAAGTTTATCCTTAAGCGCCAGTTTCTTATGGTTGCTACTATTTTGGAACAGATCTGTCAGTGCCTTCCACAATACATAAGGAGTTTATTTCCCGTGGATTTTGGTGACAATGTGATCCCGTACTCCCTCCAATATTATTCTCCTCACCTTGGCTACATATTTCTTCCATTGAGAAAGGTTTTAAACATCATATTCCACTGGTTTTGCAACATATCTCTTAATGTATTCTATCAATCCATTGTCATTCAATACTGCCTCCATGTGATCCTTCCATGCAGTGAAATTAGAGCTGAATTCCAAGGCATACTCTAGCCTCAGCCTGTTGAAGGTCAGCTTTTCATCTCTTAAGAGACCCTGCTACATTGAATTGTAAATTGAAACCTCCTAAGAAATAACTTCAAAATTCTTGCTCTAATGTGAATCATTAGGGGAATTTTGAGATCTAAAATGAGCTTCCTAAGGAAATTGTAAAATAATAGTGGAAATAATAAAATAAAATTAGATTACATCATCAAATTGTAAAGTGAAAAAAGAAAAAACTATTTTTTCAACTTGTATTTTCAACTTATTGCCCTATGGGTTTACTCAATTTTCAAGCAGAAACACTTGTTGGATGGAAAATTTCATTCCTCATCCATGAAGTACTCATGTTGCATACTTTCAATGGACCCTACTACATGAAACATAAGAAATACATGAAAATTGTGATTGCAATCACGCTTTTCATGTATTTCTCATTTTTCGTGTAGCAGGGTCCATCGAAAGTATGCAACATGGGTACTCTTTGGACGAGGAATTAAATTTTTCATCCAACGAGTACTCCCACTCAAAATTTGAGTAAAAACTTAGGGAGATAAGTTTAAAATACGAGTTGAAAGAGTAGTTTTATTATTTTATTATTTTTTAATCTTTTTACTTTTTTACTCCAAAAATGATGAATCATCCCCCATGGTTGAAATCATCATATTGAATCGTATTGGTTCTTATAAAGTTTACTTTGGTTGTACATTTTTCTTAGGAGGCCCATTTTAGACCTCAAAATCTAATGCCTACTCTGATACCATGTAGAAATTATGGTGTAAATTTGCAACTTCTCATGAAGTTTTGTTAAAAATCACATGACACAAACCTACTCTAATTCTCTCTGGAATTCAATTCACAATTTAGAACAATAATATTAGACATGTAATAAGAAATAAAACACATGCACACATTATTTTTTCTTGGGGATTAAAATATGCTAAAAACCCTAATGCCTACTTACATTAATCTGATCAATAGAGATGTATTACAATTTATTTGCTCAACAGAGCACAACTTGCAAATGAATAACCTGTCTCTCTACTCACTGAGAATCTTTGACCCAAACTTAGTCAATTTATGCCTCTTCTTGCACCCCTATTTCCTTGCGCAATTCCTTTAGAAATTACACACCTATCATTTAGGAATTTCTCCAACATGGATTGCACAATTACGAAGGTTGATCATCATATTGCATGCAATACCTGTAAACTCAAGACTAGTTTACAATTGATGTTACACTGCCTTATAATGTCCAACACAGTTGGGGAACTCAAACTATCTTCATGCACTAGATATTTTGGGTTGATCGATCAGTTTTATGGATGACCACTGAGTTTGACTAAAGTCCCACTGCACAATTGACCTTCCACTAGTTCCTCCAACAGTTGGAACTAGTCTAACTGAAAACAACTTAAGATAACTGACCTTGATTGCTACAAATTAGCAATCACACATTCTTAACTGAAATCTAACTCCTCCAACTCAAATTTACTAAGTAGACTAGGTGACACAAGCCATGTCACACATGTTAACTGCATCCAAGTTGCCTTCTGATATGGAAATTCAAATTTTCTTAATTTAATCAATGAAAAATCAAATTGAGAATTTCTTGCTGAATTTTTCAACACCTTGTAAGATCCTCTCTCAATCCTCCTTGCCATGCATATATAACATCCAAGAGTGAAGGTGGTAAATATTCAAAACAAGTTTCGAATGGGGACTTATGAGAAGAAGGGTGAGCTAATCTATTATAAGAGTTTTATATATGGACCATATTTTCATCCTAGGTCTCCAAATGCTTATGCTTGTAAGCCCTGAAAAGATGCACCAAAGTATTTTTTGACTACTTTTGTTTGTCCATCTATTTGTGGATGGAATATGGTTGACCTCTTGAACTTCGTGCCCATATCTCCCAAAATGTAGTCCAAAATACACCAAGAAATCTAGTTTCCATGTCTTAAATGATTCTCCTTGGTATCCCAAGGTGAAGCCATACATGTTAGAAAAACAATTTTGATTCTTCTTTCCCTATGATCATTATTTTGTAGGGCATGAGAACACATATCTTGCTGAACTTTTCAAATACGATGAATAAGTAGTCATGTAACTTCCTAGTTGTTGATAAACCTTCCATAAATTCCATGGATTTTCTCTCCCAATAATGAGTGGGTACATAGAAGGGATGGTATAGACATTGTTTCTTGTTACTATGCTTGTTATTACAACAAAGAGTAAATCTTGTAATGAACCTCAATACATCTTCTTACATTATGAGCCAATACATATCACTTTGTAAGTTGTAAACTATCTTCCCTACACCAAAATAACCTACAAGCTTGGAGGTGTGATATTCTTTGATTATTCATAGTTTCTCACCTTTAGGAATGCAAAGCTTATCCATCCTCTAAAGTAACCCATTTTGGAGATGATAGTCAATTCTGTTTTCACCATCATCTACATGACTCTGGCTCCATTTTGCTAAAAATTCTCCTTCAAATTACCATCCTATATATATATATATATATATATATATATATATATATATATATGCTTCTCTATATGTATCATGGGTGAAATGCCTATGTGCATTAAAGTTCCCAAAGCTATAATTTTGGATGTGGGTGGCCTTGAAATCATGTCAGCGAACTTATTTGTGTTTTTTTTATTATACTTGATGTCTAAATGAAATTGTTGCAAGAAGCCAATTCATTTGTAGTGTCTAGTTCATTGTAGCTTAATCTAGGCCCTTAGGTATGGTAGTAGTTGGTAATCTATGTGGATGACAATCTCAATTCCCATTAGATAATGTTTTCACTTTTTGAAATCTTGTACAAAGGCATAGAGCTCCTTCTTGTAGGTGGGGTATTTTAGGATTTCCCCATGAAATACTTTAGAATGACAACATCTATCTCCACTTTGTAGGGATGATGTAATTTTTGTAACACAAGAATTGGTGTTTAGTTGATTTTATTTTTCAACTCTTTAAAGGCCTTATAGTAACCTTTCCCTCACTAGAAGCTATTGCTACTCACTATTATAGTGTAGGGTAGTGTAGTTACTACTAAAAATAAAGCTATGAATTTCCTCAGGTACTGCTACTATGATGAAACCCATAACCTCAAAGACATTTGTAAGAACTGAGCATTTCATGATGGCCTCCATCTTTGCAATATCTATATTAAACTCCCCTCCATAAATCATATTAGCCTAGATAAAATAATGAATATTGTGAAAACTCACATTTCTTGAGTTTTTCTAGTAGTTGGTGCTTCTTCGAAATCTCTAGCATCTAAATCAAGTGTGATATGTGCTCCTCCCTAGTAGAATTATGATACAGATTTAAATAGGAACACAAAAAATTATAGATATAACCATAAATACAAAGATGCAGCAAAAAAGAAAAAAAAGAAAAAAACCTTCATTTCATTAATATCAAATACTAAAATATGCTTACAAACAAAATATAAATAAGGCTAGCTCAGGTGATGGTAGCTTATCCCTGAGAAGATATGTGGTGGCTACATGCCTCTAAAATTTGTTACAATGATGTTATAAAATTATATATTACAGAGCAATGGAACACGTAAAACATTGCAAAAATATAAACACAAAAAACACATAAAACAAGAGAGACACAGATATACGTGGTTCACCCAATTTGGGCTACATCCATGGAGAAATAGCCAGTCCTTCCTTTTATATTATCCAAAAAAATGAAGAGATACAACCTACAACATATTCGATGTAATTCCCTCTTTGCTCTCAATCTCCTCTCTCTTCCTCACTCAGAATACAAATCTACATAGACGTAATACAATTCCCTCATATATATCGAGGGGTTGCCTTCTAGGGCCAAAAACCCTATATTAAACATAACTTATACCGTAAGATCTTCGCCTAATGAACGTCCCAGATTGACTATGAAATTACAACATTTTACAATGCAATTTTACATCTATTTTTAGCTTTAGGGGTGCTACCCCCGATCCCCCGCCAGGGGGGAGGCTCTAAATAATCATCGTCGCCCACCCCTTGGCAGCGCACATTTACGGGCAGCATTTTTGCCACATTACGAACTGGGTTCCAATGCGATGATACCTCTGAATAAAGAAGATAATCAAGCTCCACACCCAACAATCTCCCACTTGGAGACTGATTATAGCAACTCCATCATTGCTTCATTTGTTGGAAAATGAATCCACTTTGGTCCTGGTGGTTTCTCATCTTCTTCATCATACTTGAAGACTAATTGAAACTGACCAGAATATCAGTTTCTCCTTGGTTACAACTTTTGTTAACATATCTGTAGGATTCTGGCTAGTGTGTATCTTTTCCAGCTTCAACTATCCATCTTCCAACACTCACTGTATGAAATGGTACTTGAGTTGTATATGTTTAATCTTGGAATGAAATGTAGAGTTCTTTACAAGATGTATGGCACTCTAGTATCACTGTATAACCTGCCCAACTCTTGCTTCTTACCCAATTCATTTAGAAACCTTTGTAACCAAATATTTTCTTTACTAGCCTCTATAGCAACAACATACTTTACTTCTGTCGTTGAGAGTTAAACAACACTTTGCAGTTTTGAAACCCAATTGACAATTGTTCCACCTACAGTAAACACATACCCTGTGGTGCTCTTCCTCTTATATCTATCACCCGCCATATCTGCATCAACATATCCTTGTAGAGAAATGTTTGAACCACCAAAGCATAATGTTTGATTTGTGGTCCCTCTCAAATACCTGAGAATCCACTTCACCACCATCCAATGTTCTTTTCCTGGATTGTTCATGTACCTGCTTACAACTCCCACTTCATGTGCAATATCAGGCCTTGTGCAGACCATTGCATACATTAATCTTCCAATTGCTGATGCATATGGAACTTTAGACATATAAGCCATTTCTTCCTGAGTCTTGGGACACACCTCCTTACTTAGTTTGAAATGGCCAACCAAAGGTATACTAACTGGTTTTTCATTCTGCATATTAAATCTTTTCAACACCTTTTCTATGTACTCACTCTGAGACAATGTTAATTTTCGATTCTTCCTGTCTCTAGTTATTCTCATACCAAGGATTTGTTTTGCAGCACCCAAATCCTTCATTGCAAATGAGTTCGGCTTTTCTTTTGAGCACATTTATTTCCTACATGTTAGAACCTGCAACAAGCATGTCATCTACATATAATAACAATATAATATAGCTTCCATCATTTTGCCTTTTGAGATAAACACAATGATCAGAGTGACATCTAGTATAACCTTATTCAGACATAAACTTGTCAAATTTTAGATACCACTGCCTTGGAGCATGTTTTATGCCACACAAGCTCTTTTTCAACCTACACACTATTTTCTCCTTCCCTTTGACCTCATATCCTTGTGGTTGCTACATATATATCTCTTCCTCCAAATCCCCATCGAAAAAGGTTGTCTTTACATCTAACTGCTCAAGATGCAAATCTTCACCTACTACCAGACTTAAAATAGTTATGATTGAAGTCATTTTAACAACATGAGAAAATATCTCATCAAATTTTATACCATTTTTCTATGCAAACCCCTTCACCGCAAGTCTAGCTTTATACCTTTTCCTACCTCCATCTTCTTCCTTCAAACTATAAACCCATTTATTCTGCAATGTTGTTTTACCCGCAGGTAACCTGACTAATTCCCAAGTCTGGTTATGTGCTAAGGAGTCCATCTCTTCTTTCATGGCTTTCTCCCACTTCGTCCTGGTTTCTACCTGCATTGCTTCTTCATAACATTTTGGTTCACTAGAATAAGTCAATAATACATAATATAATGAAGGAGAGTATCGTTCAAGGGGTCTACTTATCCTGGTATATATTCTAACACCACTTTCAGGTGTTTGAGGTGCTTTTTGCTATTGTGGTTGCTGTTGTTGTTCTAGCTGTTGATCATTATGATTTTTAGGCACCTTCACTTTTTCTGTGATCTCATCAATCACTATGTATTCTATGTTTTATTTTTCCTTTTTTTTTTCCTACATCTGATCCTTATCCAAAACCTTTTCATTGAATATGACATCTCTGCTCCTAATTATTTTGTGTTTTTCATAATCATAAAAGCGATAACCAAAATCATTACCACCATATAAAGGTACATTTCTTTGATTTTTCCTCAAGCTTTTTTCTATTTTCTTTATTAATGTGGACAAAGGCTTCACAACCAAAAGTATTTAAAAATGAGTATCTTACCTTTTTACCTGTCCATGCCTCCTCTGGAATACCACCATCCAAGGAACTTGAAGGCCCTTTGTTTATTAGATAAACAAAAGTATCTACAAAATCTACCCAAAATTGTAAAGGCAATCTTGCATGCAATCTCATGCACCTTGCACGCTCCATGATTGTCTTGTTAATCCTTTTTGACACACCATTTTCTTATGGTGTTCCTGGAACTGTCTTCCATCTGGGAATTCCAATCTCTAAACAGTACCTATCAAACTCTTTGCTGCAATATTCACCTCCATTTTCTGATCTGAGACACTTCAACCTTTTTCCTATCTCATTTTCAACCAAAGCTTTCCATTTCTTGAAAGTATCAAATGCATCAAATTTATTTTGAATACAATAAATCAAGGTTTTTCTAGTTTCATCATCAATAAAAGTAACATAATAACGAGAGCCACCGAGAGATGATACTTGATAAGTTCCCCATACATCTGTATGCAAAAGCTCTAATTTTTCACTCTTCTTTTCTTTCCCAACTCTGAGAAATCTGACTCTCTTCCGTTTTCCATAAGCACAATTTTCACAGAATTCCAAATCAACATGCTTCAAAAACAAATTTCTTGAGTGAAGAATTTGCATCCCCTTCTCACTCATGTGCCCGAGCCTATTATGCCATAATGTTGTATCTTCTCTTATAGAGGTTAAAGAATTAACAGAATTAGAAATGCCATTGCATAAATACAATGTACCAACCTTTTCTCATTTTGCTATTACTAGGGCTCCTTTAGTGACCTTCCAGGTTTTATCTATAAAAGTTGTTAAACAACCTTCACCTCCCAACTTCCCTGTTGAAATTAGATTTTTCTTCTGATCTGGAACATGCCTTACCTCCTTCAACAACAATTGATTTCCATTCAACTATTTTATGAAAACTGTACCCATTCCAATGATTTTACAAGGTTTATCATCACCCAATCGAACCTATCCAAAATATCCTTGAACATAATCATGAAAATGTTTCCTATTAGGTGTGGCATGGAATGAGGCCCCTGAATCTACCGTGTAGGCATCAATAATATTTTCTAATGAAAGAATCAAAGCATCTTGCAACACATCACATGTCACATTCACTTCATGATTGTTTTCTTGTTGCGCATCTCCTTCTTTTCCCTTCGGAGACTTGCAATCTTTCTTCAGCTGTCATTTCTTCCCGCATTTCTAGCACACGATCCCTAATATGGACTTGGATATGCCTTTCCTTGACTTACTGCAATATCCTGGCCTCTTTCCTCTTTCCATTTTTCTTCCCCTACTCTTTGCATTCAAAGCAGTACTTGATGTCTCATCGGAGCTTTTCCGTCGCATTTCCTCGCTAAGGATTTCACCGACAACATCATCAAAATTTAAAGTACTAGATTGAGAGACAGAGTTACTAATGACCATAGCTAAACCATTCCAACTTTCTGGCAATGAACAAAGAAATAATAGGGCCCTAACTTCATCATTAAAAGTTACCCCTACAAAACTAAACTGAATAGTAACTATATTAAATTCATTTAAATGATCAGCAACAGATCCACCTTCTGACATTTTCATATTAAATAAACACTTCATAATACATACCTTATTTGATGCTGAGGGTTTTTCATATAATTAGTCCAATGCCGACATTAGACCCTTTGTTGTCATTTCCTTTGAAATATTAAACTCTACCAATGACGCTAGGCATAATCGTATTGTTCCAAGTGCCTTTCTATCGAGAATATCCCACTCTGTGTCTATCATACTCGTCGGCTTCTTCGCCTTCCTGCTCAATGGTAGGTACATATATTTCTGGTGCAAGTAATCTTCCATCTACATCTTCCAAAGCTGGTAGTTTTGGCCATTAAATTTTTTGACCCTAAACCTACCATCTTCCACCATTGCTCCCACTCGAACCAGGAACCCTTCTCTCGTGCGAGTTTATCAGCCAAATAGACCTTCGGCTCTGATACCAGTTGTTAGAAAATTATATATTACAGAGCACTAGAACACATAAAATATTGCAGAAATATAAACATAGAAAACACATAAAACAAGAGAGACACAGATATATGTGGTTCACCCAATTTGGGCTACATCCACGGAGAAACAACCGATCCTTCCTTTTATATTATCCAACAAAAAGAAGAAATACAACCTACAACAGATCCACTGTAATTCCATCTTCGCTATCAATCTCCTCTCTCTTCCTCACTCAGAATACAAATATACATAGATGCAATACAATTCCCTCATATATAGCAAGGGGTTTCCTTCTAGGGCAAAAAACCCTAACTTAAACATAACTTCTACTGTCAGATCTCCAGCCTAATTAAGAACCCAGATTGACAATGAAATTACAACATTTTATAAGGCAATTTTACATCTATTTTTAGCTTCAGGGGCATTGCCCACGATCCCTCACCGGGGGGGCTCCAAATAATTGTCCTCAGCCCCCCCTGGACCCCCCTCACGACACACATTTACAGGCGGTGTTGCCGCCACATTATGAACTAGGGTCCAATGTGACGATACCTCTGAATAAAGAAGATAACCAGGCTCCACACCCAAAAAATGAGGCTCAAAGGCCTATTTATTACTGAGAAACAATAGAAAACCATAAATATCCAAAAACCTAACCCTAGGAGATGAAGCACCAAATTATGGTCCCCGTTTGGGTAAATTGGTACATCAACTTCCCAAGGCCGTAACTTTGGCATACAATCTCCATTTGACACGTACAATACCTCGTTAGAAAGATCTATCTGAGGAATACAACTTTTGAGTGGCCAACATTGGTCTATGACCCAGGTCAACCCCCATTTTCCCAAAATAACATCTTTTAGGGCCTTGAAACAGCTTTGGAAGTTCAGGACCCGAAAAATGACCAAAAATAGTAAATTTTGCTACAAATAAGGAGATTGAAAAAATGAAAGAAACAATGGTGGCAGTCTAATTGGAATAGGCGGGTGGCCACAAATATCCACCTAGATCATTCCTCCCCATTTAGGAAGCAATGGTCCCCATTGCGTTCAGTTCTCCCATGAGATGAGGAAACTTCTGTTGAACTTGGTCCCTGGTGAAGGAGTTGGCTTGCTTTGACAATTGGATATAGTTGGATCCTTCACTGTCAAGTGTTCTTGATCTGTGTTTCCATGATCTGATCAGTTGTGTCTTGTTCCATGGAGTCTGGATTAAACTCTGTAAGTGTGATTTGTTTTGCAATGCCTGATGTGTCCAACAATGGTGGGAAGTATGGTCGAAGGCGGTCCACATAGAACACTGGGTGCAGGCCAAGGAATGAGGGAATGATGAGCTCAAATGAATTATCTCCCACAACCTTGGTAATGTTGTAAGGACCATATCAAGGTGGTCTGAGTTTTCGATAGGCTCCAGTAAGGCATTCCTTTTGCAAATGCAACTAGACTTTGTCGCCCACCTGAAACTTGTGTGGCACCCGATGTTGATCGTGTTGCTGCTTGTACTTAGCATTTGCTCTGTCCAATATGTCATGGAGCTGTTGGCAGATGTGCTAAATGTGCTCAATGAAGTTGTTTGCCTTGTCAACTTTAGAGTAGACATGAGACAAATCTGCCTAAGTAGCTGCAAATGGTATGGCTACATCAATAAGACATAATGGCTGGAATCCCAATCCCAGCTGAAAAGGGTTGTGGCCAATCGAGCTATGGAGAGCTTGGTTATAGATGTGTTGGACATAGGGGAAGCTATTATCCCATGTGTGTGGATGGTTTGAGTTGTACATGTGCAGAATGTGTATGATCATCTTATTTATGACCTTTGTCTAGCTATCAGTTTGGGGATGGAAAGTTGTGGACTTAGTGAGCTTGGTGTCTAGCATTGACCAGAGACTGGACCAAAATGTAATGACAAACCTGTTGTCTTAATCTGAGATGATAAACTGTGAGATCCAAAATTGTACCCACACTCGTTCAAAGAAGAGTTTAGCGGTGGCTTTGTTATGATATTATTCTTATAGGCCACCATAATGACCATCTTCGAGAATCTGTCGACGACCACAAAAACACAGTCATTTCCATGCTTAGTAGAAGGAAGGCCTAACACGTAATCCATGGAGATGTATTCCCAAGGTTGACTAAGGGTAGGCAGTAGAGTATATAAGCCTTGCTTCTTGATTGTCAATTTATCAATGGCACAGGTAGTGCGGGATCTGATGTACTTCTCGAAATCTTGTTGAAGATTCAGCCAATAGAAATACTTCTGTAGTACTGCCACAATTTTCTCGACCCTAAAATTCCTAGCGACTCAACTACAGTGCTCTTCCGAAACCATCTTAGCATGCTCGCTTGAATGAACACAAAGGTGTCCGAGGTGGCATAACAATGCATCCTAGAGGTGAAAATCTGGAACTTGCTGACCTTCCAAGGGCATCTGGTATGTGTGGCCAAATTCTGGGTCACTTTTGTCAAGAAGTGGCCAATTAGAAGTCTCATGCCCACAAGAGTTAATCACAATAGTTAACGCCATGATCGGTGGTCAGATGAGGTAGTTTGCAACAATATTGGCGATGCCCTTCTTGTACTTGATATTCAACTGGAACTGTTGCAGGTATGTGGACCACTTCTAGTGGTGATCATTGCACAACTTGCCTTGCATCTGTATCAATTGTATGGGTCGATGGCCTGTGTGGATGACTGTTTCCTTCCCTAAAATGTAATGCTTCCATTGTCGGCAGGCCTACATAATGGAATACATCTCTTTGTCATAAGTGGGATACTTCTGGACTGTGTCTGAAATTGTATCACTGTGATATACCACTGGATGCCCCTATTAAGGACTACCCCAATAGCATATTCAGAGGCATCTGTTTTGATCTCAAATGGTTGTTGCAAGTTTGGTAATGTGAGCACTGGTGCAGAGCATAGGTGATGTTTCAACTCTGCGAACACCTTTTGTTGAGTTTCATACCAAAAGAAATTTTCTTTCGCTCCTCCCTTGGTGACTTGACTCAAGGGGCAAGTGATATGAGAGAACCCCAACACGAACCTGTAGTAGAAATTGGAAAGACCTAGAAAGATGCAGAGCTCTGTCAAAGTGGAAGGGGCTGGCCAATCCTGAATGATTTGGATCTTGGTTGGATCCACATGCACCCCCCATTCATCAATAAAGTATCCCAGATACTGAACCTGGGTCATGCCAAAAGTTCATTTCTCCAAATTGGCACACAACTTGTGTTGCCGCAATGTTTGGAGAGCATGTCGGATGTGGTGGAGGTGCTCTTCCTAACTCTGGCATTATGTCAGGATGTCATCCAAGTATACCACTAAAAATTAGTTGGTTAATGGCTGCAATATGTCATCCATTAGCCTCATGAAGGTTGTAGGAGCATTCGTTAACTTGAAAGGCATAACCAGCCATTCGAAAAGGCCCTCCTTGGATTTGAAGGTAGTCTTCCACATATCAGAGGGTTTGATTGGTACACGGTGATATCTAGACTTCGAGTCGATATTGCTAAAATATTCCCCCCCTTGAGTTGGTCCAGAAGGTCATCAATCCGTGGGATCGGGTACCTATTCCAGAAAATGATCTTGTTCAATGCTTGATAGTTAATACAGAGTCTCCAAGTCCCATCCTTCTTCTGTACCAACATGATCGGGGCTCCCACAGGGTGATGAATGTGGCTGGATGTGACCTTTCTGCAACAACTCCTGAATTTGCATCTTGATTTCGTCATTTTCTAGAACAGAGCGCCGATATATTGGTCCATTGGGAAACAATGCACATAGGGTCATATCGATGGAGTGTTTGACTTGACAGTACAGAGGCACCCCTGTAGGGGAGGTGAAGATGTCCTTGTACTCCTCCACGACCTTGTCCATTTGTTGTTTACGTGCAAAGGGGCCTTGTCTAGAGGTCATGGCCACCGTCTTCTTCTTTCCCTAAGGGCGTATCATCAGGAAAACAAATTTCTTGGTTTTGGAAATGAGCTTATTGCATTGTTTTGCGATAACCAAAGAGATGGCGGCAGGCGGTGCTACCTTTGTTATCGTGTACAACTTGTTTCGCAAGGTAACAATAATAGCGCGAGGCCTTGACTCATACACAACATATTGCTTCCACAAGTATGGTTGGCCTAATAATACATCACAAACATCAAGAGGAGAAACATCACATAATACCTCATCCGTGAAGGGCTTGATGCTGTATGGAAGGCGACACTACTGACTGGTGCAAAGACCCCGTCCTTGGTGAAGCCACCCGATGGTGTACGGTTGTGGGTGTGCTATGGTCAGTAATCCCAACCGCTTCACTACCTTTGCTAAAATGAGCTTCTTTTGGCTCCTACTGTCGATAATGAACTATAGCGGGGAACCCTTTATCCACATCTGGGAGTGGAAGAGGCACTCCTCCTCTTGATATTTGGGTTCCTCCTTCTGGATCTTCATAGTGGAAACAATGGCGTTGGGCTCTGCATTGATAATATGCTTCCCTTTTTCATTCCCATTATTGGGTTCTAACTCAGAGTCAAAACATGCATCTTATTCAGAAGTCTTCAACTCGACCACTAGTGACTACTTGGCCCGACACTCACTTTTGTTGTGAGTGGAGCTCTTATGGAACTCACACCACTTTCCCTTATCCTTCTTCGACTTCGCAGTGTTGTTCTTTGCTTGCAGCTTTGGTAGGTTGTCCTGGGCCACCCCACCTTGGTTTTGTCCTTTGTTCTGTGTTTTGGGGGCACCTTTCCCTTGCTTCGGATTTGTAGATCCAAAGTCTTGCTTTTTCTGTTTAAGATTCTGCTCGATCTTTACAATGTATCGGTATGCCGTGCCGAGCGAGGAGATGTCTAGAAACTCCATCTCATCCTAGATGTACCTATGTAGGAATCTGCGGTACTTGAGTACCAAATGTTTCTCAGAATTCTTAATACCCAACTTCGTGCGAAGGGTATGAAAAACATTGGTAAAATCCAGCACATCTTGGTCCCTTCCCTGCTGCAGCATGGTCCACTTTATGTATTTATTCTCATAGCTCCTGGCAGTGTAGTATTTCTCCTTGATGGCATCCCAAAACGAATTCTAAGTGGGTGTGGCTAAAAACACTAAGGGAATAATTTCATCCTTCTTCTCATAGTAGGTTTCCCACCAATCCTTGACATGGGGGGCAACTTTGAGAAGAGAAAAAGTAATCTTTTACCTGTTGCAAAAATCATGAACATAAAAATATCCTTCTAGCAGATTTAACCATTTATCTACGACGTCTGCATCGATTTGTCCCTCAAATATCAAAATGTCAAAGTTTACTTGTACCTTAAAAGGAGTGGCACCTCCAGAGTGGCTGTTGGATGTGGATGCGCTGGCGGTGGGAAACCGTTGAAGGATCTAGGTAATGTTATCCATCATTGTGTTCCTTTGTTTATAAAGGGCCTCTCGAGCAATATTTTGATAGGATCTCCTACTCCCTCGTCTTTATTTTCTTCCCCCATTGATGGTCGTCGGGGTTTGCGAGGCTAATTTTGCAAAGGTTCAACCAGATCGAGCCCTAACTCCTTATATCCTGACCTCATTAGGGACATGAAAAGAAAAATAGAGAAAGAGCAGACCGCTATGATACCACTGATCCAGATTTAAACATGAGCACAACAAATTACACATATAACCATAAATACATAGAACAATGTAAACTTTGAAACGGGAACTATAAACTCAAAACGGGAACTCTGGCCAAAAAACCCCAAAAAAACATCAAAAACAGTGCTAAAAAAGAAAAGTGTGTATACTGGAACGATGTTTTTTTTTTTTAGGTGTCAATTTTGAACGTGTTTTAAAAATTGCAGTGACTACGAAATTTACTACGAAATTTTCGTGCAAAATATAGCTTCAAAACGAAAGTGATGATACTGGAATAATGATTTTTTTTTTAGGGTCAATTTTCAAACTTTTTAAAAATGTTTTATTTGTTTACTCTCTCCCTACTCTGTCCCGCCTGCCCGACCGCCCGCCTGACCGACCCGGGCGCCCTCACCAACCCCTCTGGGCGCCCTCCCTACCTCTCCCCCAACCTGCCCGCCCCGCACCCCCTCACTCGCCCGCTCCAACCCTCCCGGCGCCCCACCCCTTCGGGCGCCCTCGTCCACCCGCCTACCCCACCCCTTCGGGCGCCCTCGCCCGCCCCACCCATTCGGGCGCCCTCACCCGCCCCCCCCCCCCGCACGGCGCCCTCACCCACCCGCCCGCCTCACCCGAACCCCCCTCCGCCCGGGCTCCCTACCTCTCCCCCAACCCGCCCACCCCGCACCCCCTCACCCGCCTGCTCCAACCCTCCTGGCGACCTCACCCCTACGGGCGCCCTCGCCCGCCCACCCGCCCGGCGCCCTCACCCACCCGCTCGCCTCACCCGAACCCCCCTCCACCCGGGCTCCCTACCTCTCCCCCAACCCGCTCACCCCGCACCCCCTCACCCGCCCCCCTGCCCAGCGCCCTCACCCGCCCGGTGCCCTCACCCACCCGCCCGCCTCACCCGAACCCCCCTCCGCCCGGGCGCCCTCGTGCAGGCGCCACCCGGGCCGCCCGCGCCTTCGCCCGACAGGCAGGGCGATTCCCGGAATCTGTTTTAAGATAATTTTGTCTTTTAAATTTAAAATTGTCTTAAAATATTTTTGCCTTAAACTATTTTTGTCTTAAATAAAAACTTTTGTCTTAAAATATTTTTGTTTCAAAATATTTTTGTCTTAAATCTTATATTTAAAACAATTTAATTGATATTAAATTTTAATATAAAATAATTAAAATTAAAAATGCCCTTTTAAAACAAAATATCTATTTTACCCAAAAATAAATAAATAAATAAATAAATATCTTAACAATACCCTTACTGTAATAATACCTTAAATACTAAATTTTACAAATTCAACCATCATTATTTTTTTCAAATAAAAAAAAATCATTCGGCTAAATAAAAATCCAAAAAGTCCCTTCGTAAAAATACTAGTTAACTTATCAATCCCCACACTCTGTACAGAGTGCTTTATTGGCCCCACTTTATTTGTCGCTCCTGCCCACAACCGAACATCGCAGAGCACTGTAAGTTGTTAAACATTGTTTTGCCAGAGTACTTTTAGTTCAAGGTATCGAAAAGGCGGTTAAAGCGTTCTCCAAGTACATAAAGCTAAGCCACGTTAATGGTATTTTCCACGCGCTAAATGGTTGTTGAGTCGAACACTTACGCGTGGCCGCAACAAATAACTGGCCTGTTAATGGGCAGTAAATAAGCCTGGCTGTATAGGCTCATTATTGGATAACTGTCCCCTGGTCTTAGGGGCCATATACAGTCCCGCGCATTTACTGCTAATGAGTAAGCCAATTATTTTCAGTCCACCCGTGAACACTATTAGTTGGAATGCAGTTTCCTCTATGTTATTTGTATTGCAAAAGAATTTTACATTTCTACGTGGATGTGTTTACAAATGCAGTAGAATTTTTTATGATTTGTGAAAATTACAAGTTAAAATTGTAACATCCAGTTATTTGAATGAGTATAAACCTAGAAATCCATTTCACCACAAAATTCAGCCAACCAAAACGCCTGTGTAGACTGCTCTCTCGATGAAACGAGATATAATCATGAAGTAGTTGCTTCATAAGACAATGTTAACAGAGACATGAAATTATCGGAGAGAGCAGATCTGTGTCCGGAGTCATATGGAGTTTATTTCAGAAAACAATGCCTAACTCCTAACTTGTAAAATATTAATTGGATTTATTGATATAGTTTAATTTGCCGTTGTTTTTTTATTTTTTTATTTCTCCAAATTTTGAATCTGAAATGCATCCTCATAAATTTTCAAAATGCTAAATCTGTTTCTACATTAAAAAATATATAAAAAATAAAAAACGTGTAACTGAATTCCGGAGACGCTAAAGAGTTGCCTGGTTCGACGGAACCTGATCTACTCTCCACCAATGTCACGAATATTTAGTTTGTAAAATTATGTGCACACAGAGCGTCCAACTAATATGCAATCTCATGGCATTAAAGAATGGAGACCCTTAATTTTATGAGTTATCTGGAGTACAAATCACCAAACATAAAACATTCAGATGAGCTTATTATTCCCATACAAGGAAATATTTGCACGCCTAACAAAGTGAATAACCTTATGGAACGATCACACTTACATATAACCTGTAAAATAACGCACATAATACGGACCGGAACTGGAAATTATGACACACAAAAAGCTGAAATGCTCATCTAGTAGTTCTATATGGACAGTAAAGTCCAAATAAGCATATGAATTATATTACCACGAGTAGATGTCCAAATAAGGATATAAATTACAATCGTGCTATAGAAGACTAGATTAGCTTATTGTAGTCGCTATTAAAATTATTTATCGCGAACTTTGTTCCAGCAAATTCAGATTTCCAGCTATGCTATTGGTGCAGTTCTGCTTGCGGGTTGAGAAAGTTCGAGCTAGTTTGCTTGCTCTTCATCGTTCTCGCCGGAGAGCTCCTCTAGGGATTTGCCTTTTGTTTCAGGGACAAGGAAAGTGAAAAGGAAACCCAGGGCGTCTGATACTCCTACGAGAATCAGAGAATTTCTCATGCCAATACCCGGCTGGTAGCCTTTGTCCACTAGGGCAGCTTGAGTGCTCTGAGAAGCGTAGATAAAACCGAAGACTCCGATGATGGCTCCAGATTTACCCACTGCCGCCGAAATGCCGTGGCATGTGGAACGAAGCCTCGCAGGGAAGATTTCCGCGGGCACAATGAAGGTGGTGGAGTTTGGACCGAAGTTTGCAAAGAAGAAGGTGAGGGCATAAAGTATCACGAATGCTACGTGATTTCCGCCGCAGAAGCCGCTCTCACATGGGGTGCCCCTCCAATGGTTGTATGGAATAGCAATCGCGAACATGAGGACCGTCGTCAGGAAAAATCCCAACAGCTGAATTTTAAACCTACCCAGGCGGTCAATGAATGCGACTGTGAACCAGTAACCTGGAACTGTCGAACCCAGAGCAATAATGGACTGCGCTCTTGCTATTCTATAAACTTCTTCTATGGCGTTCATTGAATTGGGTGGGCGGCCCCTCGTGCAGGCGCCACCCGGGCCGCCCGCGCCCTCGCCCGGCAGGAAGGGCGAGTCCCGGAATCGCCCTGCCTGCTGAGCGAGGGTGAGGGCGGCCCGGGTGGCGCCTGCACGAGGGCGCCCCCCCCCTCGTGCAGGTGCCACCCGGGCCGCCCGCGCCCTCGCCCGTCAGGCAGGGCGATTACGGGAATCGCCCTGCCTGCCGGGTGAGGGCGCGGGCGGCCCGGGTGGCGCCTGCACGAGGGCACCCCCTCGTGCAGGCGCCACCCGGGCCGCCCGCACGAGGGCACCCCCTCGTGCAGGTGCCACCCGGGCCGCCCGCGCCCTCGAACGGCAGGCAGGGCGATTCCGGGAATCGCCCTGCCTGCCGGGCGAGGGCGTGGGCGGCCCGGGTGGCGCCTGCACGAGGGCGCTCCCCCTCGTGCAGGCGCCACCCGGGCCACCCGCGCCCTCACCCGGCAGGCAGGGCGATTCCGGGAATCGCCCTGCCTGCAGGGCGAGGGCGCAGGCGGCCCGGGTGGCGCCTGCACGAGGGCGCCCCCCCTCTTGCAGGCGCGGCGGCCCGGGTGGCGCCTGCACGAGGGGACGCCCTCGTGCAGGCACCACCCGGGCCGCCCGCGCCCTCGCCCGACAGGCAGGCCGATTCCGGCGCCCTCGTGCAGGCGCCACCCGGGCTGCTCGCACCCTCGCCCGGCAGGCAGGGAAATTCCGGCGCCCTCGTGCAGGCGCCACCGGGGCCGCCCGCACCCTCGCCCGGCAGGCAGGGCGATTCCCGAAATCGCCCTGCCTGCCGGGCGAGAGCGCGGGCGGCCCGGGTGGTGCCTGCACGAGGGGGCGCCCTTGTGCAGGCGCGCCGCCCGTGCCCTTGCCGGTGCCCTCGTGTAGGCGCCACCCGGGCCGCCCGCGCCCTCGCCCGGCAGGCAGGGCGATTCCCAGAATCGGCCTGCCTGCTGGGCGAGGGCGCGGGCGGCCCGGGTGGTGCCTGCACGAGGGGGGGTGTAAGGCCTTCGCGACTCGGGCAGGCGAGCGACGGGCGGGCGCTCCTTGCACGACGAGCGGGCGCTCTGTGCACGACGAGCGGGCGGACAGTGCGATGGGCGGGCGCTCTTATGCGACGGTCATCCGAACCTCATGCGACAATAATATGCGACGTTTGGAGCTAAGTGAGATGATATTTATGAAAGAACGACACTTAGTGCGAAAATGAATTGGAGCGAAAGGTTTATACCAGGATTGGAGAGGCTTGCACGATGGAGCAAAGTCGACATATACTTTAGTATTGTGTGGGCATTATGACAGAGTTTAGGGGGTCGGCCTTAAGGTTGGACACCCCTTACACTTGAGCAGGCTAGCGTATATATTAGTGAACGCAGAGCCTCATTTGAACACAAGCAACTCGCATATCTCTTCTACACTTGGAGCAGGGGTAAAAGGGCGCAGTTAAGTGCGCATAACTCATGTGCTCAAGAAGGAGTGCGCAGATTTACCGGGAGCTGGTCGTAGGTTGAAAGAGTGCGGTTTTGAGGTGATTGTGTGCAGAACTTAAAGGAGGAGTTCTTGGTGTCTCGGGTGAGCACCCTCCTACCGTATGAGGTTGGCACATGTATTGTAAAGGCTGTCTATGCCTTGATTGTAAATTATTCTAAGTATAGACTTGGAGCTTTGCCAAGTATACTTGATGATGTATTATTGAAGAACTGTTATAATATATTATTGTTGGGCAGACTGTTCGGGAGTTGCCCCTCCCTTTATACTTGTTTGCAATTGTTGATGTTCTTGGTTAATTGCATTTGGATAATGAATGAGTATGGGCTTCATTAAATATAAAGGATAAATGCATTTTACTTGGTTGCGAAACACAAACTAAGTAAGGACAAGTGAATTAGGCGTAGTCCATGTGCACGATTATTGTTAAAAAGAAAGTGTTCGGTGGTGCCGCACCTCGCCGGCACGGTTGAAAGACTACCGTAGGCTTGGGGGTGTGACAGTTGGTATTAGAGTAGGTTCACAGGGTGTTGAAGCTGCTACACAACTTCACCGAAGTGAAGTTGGTATCAGAGCAGGTTCACAGGGTGTTGAAGCTGCTACACAACTTCACCGAAGTAAAGTTGGTATCAGAGCAAGGTTTGCTCGTAAAGGTTTGAAGCTGATACACAACTTGACAGTTGGTATCAGAGCAGCTGATCCGGATATTGAAGCTGCTACACAACTTCACCGAAGTGAAGTTGGTATCAGAGCTCGGTCTAGAGCTGGTGAGTAGGGTTGCTCGTGACAAGGTGCTTGCAGGTGAAGGAAACCGTTTCACACGAAGTGGAACAAGGGTTGGTTCTATTTGCAGGTGGCTTGGTGAATATGGAGAAGGCTGAAAAGGCAGTAATGGTGGATGAGGGTGAATCCAGCCATAATGCGGTTAAGGCTCTCCGGTACGAAGTATTGGAACACATGAGTCGATGGAGTTCTAATTGGGTTGCGATGCAAGCTGAGAACATGAAGATTCGAGAGAGCTGTTCGAAACTCAGGAGAGAACTTGAAGAACTCAGGAGCCAATGCGGGAGTACGACAGATGTTGAACTCAATGAACTTGATGGGGAGATCCAACGAAGTGGACTTGGTCTTCAAGAGCTCTTTGATGAAAGAGCCCGATTGAGGAAGGAAAGTGCCAAGGAAATCAAGCAGATTGAGGAAGAGATAAAGAAGAAGCTTCTTGGTAAGAAGGTTGTTGTGATTGAGCAGGAAGAGCTCGACTACATTGACAGGTTGGGAACTCACTACCGAGAGCATCCAGAGGACATTCGGAAGTTTAGTTCCATGAACTTGGTCGATGGACACTTGGTTGGTGGACTTGAGCAGAACACGGTAGAGGGAAAGCTTGAAGTAAGTCAAGCTAGGCCAAGGCCGAGTTCCCTAGAAGAACCAAACAAGGAAGTAAGGTACCTTAAGAGGAATGTCAAGAAGGAGCATAAGCCTATTGACACTTCTGAGGCCGAATTCTTGAAGAAGGTTGCTGAGATAAGGCACAAAACAAAACCGATAAAGGAAGATGGTTCCTTGAAGCTAAGTTTTGTGTAGGTAACCGTGAAGGGCAAGAGATTTGCAGCTTTGGTAGATACGGGGGCTACTCATAGCTTCGTGAGCAGGAAGGCAGCAAAGTCTTTTGGGAAGAAAGCAAAGATGGAGAGGGAATGTAGTGCTTTCAAAGCAGTTAACTCTTCCATTAGAGCTATTGATGGTGTGTTGAAGGACACTCAGGTGAAAGTAGGATCATGGTTCGGGAAGTTGGACTTGAGAGTTGTGGACATGGATGATCATTCTATGGTGTTGGGGCTGGACTTTATGGAGCTTGCACAAGCCATACCAATGGTGAGCCGGGACATTCTCTTGATCACAGCTGGAGGGAAGAACATGATGGTACCGATGAATAGAAGGAGTTGCTTGGGGTATAGACCAAGGATGGCTTCTATGACTTTGTATCCCAAAGATCCGAATGTGAAGCATGAGGATGTGGAGCAAAGAGGACTTGGGAGTGTGGTTCAAATAATGAAGGAAAGGAAGCTTGTTGACTTCGTTGCAAGAGCTGGGAGAAAGAATGAAGGAAGTGAGGAGAGAACCTCACAAACATGGAAACACTTGGTAGGAGTATCTTCTACTGATGATCTTCACAATGGAGTTGCAAGTGAAGGGAGCCCAAGTGCTACTTCAGAGGCAGTGGTTGATGAGGGTTATGAGGGTAGAGATCCTGCTGGGATAGTGGACTTTTGCAGGTATGCTATGGGCATATATGACTTTCAATTGACAAAGAACAAGTTAGGTGAGCTTGGATGTACATGTGAAGAGATTGAGGCTGTGCATAGATACTTGAGGACACAACATCAATCTAACACATGGGTAGATGAGAGTCAGGGAGGAAACTTCTTGGCCCTCCTTTCTCTATAGATAACCTTGGAGGAAGGTTGGTGTGGAGGCCTTGGTAGGGAGGAACCACATCAACTTTACAAGGGGCCTTGAAGGAGGCTTCTTTATGACAGGTGAGAAATTGGGTGCAAATGACCAAAGGTTGAGATGGAGTCTACATGAGTTGGACATCATGGACAACTAGAGTCATGGACATCAGGTTGGCTATATGGAGCATGTTGCAGATGAGATGAGGACTACTTCATGGACCTAAGCATGGGTTTACTTACATGGATGGATTCTTGATCGAGTTCAGGATGTGGCAGTTTGTTTTGAGAACCGACTAATGGTGACATGAGGATGTGCATTCTCATAGTTTGAGCGTGACAGTTGGACTGATCACCCGACTATTTCAAACATGGGGACTAGTAGTGTACAAAGATATGTTGGCATTGTGTTGGGGTATCATGGTAGCAGTTCACATGGGGACGACACATGATGATTGATCATCATGGATTGAGATGACTACTGATATATTGTTGAGATGAGATGTTGACACATGGTTGAGGTGTGTTAGCACTTGTTGACATAGCATGGGCAGTTTTGCACATGGTGATGATGATATGATGGAGTTGACACATTGTTGCGGTGGACATGTAGCTTGAGTTGGAGGGATCAACCTTCCATGGTGGAGAGCAGCATGGGGAAATTGTGGCAAGGTGGTCATGGACATCTGATATATGACATACATTAGTATGGAGTATCTTGGTGACAGTTGGTTGCTAAGATGGAGCATGATGAAGATGGGATTCTACATATGTTGCAGGGATGATTGCCTTATGTGGAGGAGTTGACATCATGGTTGATGATGATCTTGGGGGAGAGCTACCGAGATGGTATGTTGTCGAGGACGACAACGATTTCAGGTGGAGGAGTGTAAGGCCTTCGCAACTCGGGCAGGCGAGCGATGGGCGCGCGGCACGACGGGCACACACAGATGCCACGAGCGGGCGGTTAACGCGACGGGCGGGCGCTCCTTGCACGACGAGCGGGCGCTCCGTGCACGACGAGCGGGCGGACAGTGCGACGGGTGGGCGTTCTTATGCGACGATCATCCGAACCTTATGCGACGTTTGGAGCTAAGTGCGACGATACTTATGAAGAGAGCACGAAACTTAGTGCTAAAATGAATTGGAGCGAAAGGTTTATACCACGATTGGAGAGGCTTGCATGATGGAGCAAAGCCGACATATACTTTAGTATTGTGTGGGTGTCATGACAGAGTTTAGGGGGTCGGTCTTAAGGCTGGACACCCCTTACACTTGAGTAGGCTAGCGTATATATTAGTGAACGCAGAGCCTCATTTGAACACAAGCAACGCGCATATCTCTTCTACACTTGGAGCAGGGGTAAAAGGGCGCAGTTAAGTGCGCATAACTCATGCGCTCAAGAAGGAGTGCGCAGATTTACCAGGAGCTGGTCGTAGGTTGAAAGAGTGTGGTTTTGAGGTGATTGTGTGCAGAACTTAAAGGAGGAGTTCTTGGTGTCTCGGGTGAGCACCCTCCTACCGTATGAGGTTGGCACATGTGTTGTAAAGGCTGTCTATGCCTTGGTTGTAAATATTTATAAGTATAGACTTGGAGTTTTGCCATGTATACTTGATGATGTATTATTGAAGAACTGTTATAATATATTATTGTCGGGCAGACTTGTTCGGGAGTTGCCCCTCCCTTTATACTTGTGTGCAATTGTTATTGTTCTTGGTTAATTGCATTTGGATAATGAATGAGTATGGGCTTCATTAAGTATAAAGGATAAATGCATTTTACTTGGTTGCGAAACACAAACTAAGTAAGGACAAGTGAATTAGGCGTAGTCCATGTGCACGAGTATTGTTAAAAAGAAAGTGTTCGGTGGTGCCGCACCTCGCCGACACGGTTGAAAGACTACCATAGGCTTGGGGGCGTGACAGTTGGTATCAGAGCAAGGTTGCTCGTGTTGATGATAAGGTGCTGATCCCATTGCACTATCGTGACAGGTGGTATCAGAGCAGCTGATCCAGATATTGAAGGTTGTGGCTGCTACACACCTTCACCGAAGTGAAGGTGATATCAGAGCAAGGTTTGCTCGTGACAAGGTACTGCAGGTGAAGGAAACCGTTTCACACGAAGTGGAACAAGGGTTGGTTCTAATTGCAGGTGACTTGGTGAAAATGGCTATCTTGCAGAGATTGGGTTATGCTACCTTTGAATAATTTGAAGAAGACCTACTTGAAGAGTCAAGGGAAGTAAAACAAGGATTTGCAGATTGTAGCAAAAGATTGTTTGAAACAAGGATTGCTCTTCGTGCCTTGGCTAAAGAAGGGGTTTCTGATCAGAATGAGGAAGAAGCCTCTCGACTTGCAAAGGAGGTGGTCTTGCTTGAAGAAGAATTCAAGGAACTAGAGATAAGACATGAATTGAATCAGAAAAATTGGGATTACCTAGCTCTTGAGGTAAGGCATCTCAAAGCCTTAAAGAGAAAGGTTGAATCCGATGGAAAGAATGAAGAAAGTGAGGAGAGGGCCTCACGAACAGGGAGACACTTAGTGGAAGACTCTTCTACTAATCTTCACAATGGAGCTACAAGTGAAGGGAGCCCGAGTGCTACTTCAGAGGCAGTGGTTGATGAGGATTATGAGACAAGAGATCCTGAAAGAAACAGATTGGAGTATGTTCAGATGAAGGTTGGAGGTGCTGATGTACTCACTATGGTGGATAGTGGGGCTTCTCACAACTTCATGAGTGAAGATACTGTGAGAAGAATTGGACTGAAGTTTGTACTGGTGAAGGCACAAATCAAGACAGTGAATTCTCCTCCTATGGGGATTCTTGGTATAGCTAAGAAGGTGGACACAACACTTGGTGAATGGACCGGGAAGGTGGACTTCACTATAGTGCGGATTGATGACTATGAAGCTGTATTGGGGATGGAATTCATGAAACAATTTGAGGCTATGGTTGTACCACATTTGAGGAAACTCTACATTTATGATGGAAGGGAAGATGTACCCATTGGTGTTCCAACCATTGGTGTGACAAAACCTGATCATAAATTAGGAGGAATGCAAATGGAGGATAAGGAGAAGGTGAACAAGCGGTTGTCCACTATTGAGGCAAAGCTTGTGGAGCAGTCATTGGTCATTAGATCACTTTCGGATAGCATCTTGGATTTGTCAAGAAGGCTAGAGCTGGTGGAGGACGATGATGATGTTGATGAGGTGTATGTGAGACCGGATGTCCAGAAGGAAGACCGGGAGGCATATCTACAAAGGATGGAGATTGAGGATCCTGATAGATGGATTGAGTTGATTAGTGAGGGAGAGCCTTCAGGCTCTACTCCCTCTACATCTTCTTAGATGAAAAAAGAAGATGGGGCTCATTGTTAGCTACTCATGGCAGTGAGTCCTTAAACATGTTTGAGTAGGTGTGATTGATGGTGCAGAGATGGCTTGGCATCAAGCATCATGACATGTTTCAGATGGATGGAGTTTCCATGGACCTGAGCATGGATTGTAGAGATGGATTCTTGATGAGTCGAGGATGTGGCAGATGTTTGAGGAACAGTTGATGAGGACATGAGGATGTTCACTCTCATGGATTGAGCGTGATGGTTGGATTAGCTACCCAACTAGTTCAGACATGGGGTCGCGAAGTGTACAGAGATGTGTTGGCATTATGCTGGAGTATCATGACAAAGGTTCACATGATGATGACATATGGATCAAGAAGACTACTGATATATTGTTGAGATGAGATGTTGACACATGATTGAGGTGTGTTAGCACTTGTTGACATAGCATGGGCAGTTTTTGCACATGGTGATGATGATATGATGGAGTTGACACATTGTTGCGGTGGACATGTAGCTTGAGTTGGAGGGATCAACCTTCCATGGTGGAGAGCAGCATGAGGAGATTGTGACAAGGTGATCATGAACATCTGATATATGACATACATTAGTATGGAGAATCTTGGTGATAGTTGGTTGCTAAGGTGGAAGTATGATGGAGATGGGATTCTACATATGTTGCAGAGATGGTTGCCTTATGTGGAGGAGTCGACATCATGGTTGATGATGATCTTGGTGGAGAGCTACCGAGATGGTATGTTGTCGAGGATGACAATGATTTCAGGTGGAGGAGGATGTAAGGCCTTCGCGACTCGGGCAGGCGAACAACGGGCGCGCGGCACGGCGGGCGCACACGGGTGCGACGAGCGGGCGGTTAACGCGACGGGCGGGCGCTCCTTGCACGACGAGCGGGCGGACAGTGCGACGGGCGGGCGCTCTTATGCGACGATCATCCGAACCTTATGCGACGTTTGGAGCTAAGTGCGACGATACTTATGAAGAGAGCACGACACTTAGTGCGAAAATGAATTGGAGCGAAAGGTTTATACCACGATTGGAGAGGCTTGCACGATGGAGCAAAGCCGACATATACTTTAGTATTGTGTGGGCGTTATGACAGAGTTTAGGGGGTCGGCCTTAAGGCTGGACACCCCTTACACTTGAGCAGGCTAGCGTATATATTAGTGAACGCAGAGCCTCATTTGAACACAAGCAACTCGCATATCTCTTCTACACTTGGAGCAGGGGTAAAAGGGTGCAGTTAAGTGCGCATAACTCATGCGCTCAAGAAGGAGTGCACAGATTTACCAGGAGCTGGTCGTAGGTTGAAAGAGTGCAGTTTTGAGGTGATTGTGTGTAGAACTTAAAGGAGGAGTTCTTGGTGTCTCGGGTGAGCACCCTCCTACCGTATGAGGTTGGCACATGTGTTGTAAAGGTTGTCTATGCCTTGGTTGTAAATATTTCTAAGTATAGACTTGGAGTTTTTCCAAGTATACTTGATGATGTATTATTGAAGAATTGTTATAATATATTATTGTCGGGCAGACTTGTTCGGGAGTTGCCCCTCCCTTTATACTTGTGTGTAATAGTTATTGTTCTTGGTTAATTGCATTTGGATAACGAATGAGTATGGGCTTCATTAAGTATAAAGGATAAATGCATTTTACTTGGTTGTGAAACACAAACTAAGTAAGGACAAGTGAATTAGGCGTAGTCCATGTGCACGAGTATTGTTAAAAAGAAAGTGTTTGGTGGTGCCGCACCTCGCCGGCACGGTTGAAAGACTACCGTAGGCTTGGGGGCATGACAAGGAGGATGTAAGGCCTTCGTGACTCAGGCAGGCGAGCGACGGGCGGGCGCTCCTTGCACGACGAGAGGGCGCTTCGTGCACGACGAGCGGGCGGACAGTGCGACGGGCGGGCGCTCTTATGCGACGGTCATCCGAAGCTCATGCGACAATAATATGCGACGTTTGGAGCTAAGTGCGACGATATTTATGAAAGAACGACACTTAGTGCAAAAATGAATTGGAGCGAAAGGTTTATACCATGATTGGAGAGGCTTGCACGATGGAGCAAAGCCGACATATACTTTAGTATTGTGTGGGTGTTATGACAGAGTTTAGGGGGTCGGCCTTAAGGCTGGACACCCCTTACACTTGAGTAGGCTAGCGTATATATTAGTGAAGGCAGAGCCTCATTTGAACACAAGCAACTCGCATATCTCTTCTACACTTGGAGCAGGGGTAAAAGGGCGCAGTTAAGTGCGCATAACTCATGCGCTCAAGAAGGAGTGCGCAGATTTACTGGGAGCTGGTCGTAGGTTGAAAGAGTGCGGTTTTGAGGTGATTGTGTGCAGAACTTAAAGGAGGAGTTCTTGGTGTCTCGGGTGAGCACCCTCCTACCGTATGAGGTTGGCACATGTATTGTAAAGGCTGTCTATGCCTTGGTTGTAAATTATTCTAAGTATAGACTTGGAGTTTTGCCAAGTATACTTGATGATGTATTATTGAAGAACTATTATAATATATTATTGTTGGGCAGACTGTTCGGGAGTTGCCCCTCCCTTTATACTTGTTTGCAATTGTTGATGTTCTTGGTTAATTGCATATGGATAATGAATGAGTATGGGCTTCATTAAGTATAAAGGATAAATGCATTTTACTTGGTTGTAAAACACAAACTAAGTAAGGACAAGTGAATTAGGCGTAGTCCATGTGCACGAGTATTGTTAAAAAGAAAGTGTTCGGTGGTGCCGCACCTCGCCGGCACGGTTGAAAGACTACCGTAGGCTTGGGGGCATGACAGGGGGCGCCCTCGTGCACCCGCCACCCGGGCCACCCGCGCCCTCGCCCGGCAGGCAGGGCGATTCCCGGAATCGCCCTGCCTGCCGGGCGAGGGCGCCTGGGGGCCCGGGTGGTGCCTGCCGGGGGGGCGCGTGTCACGCCCCCAAGCCTACGGTAGTCTTTCAACCGTGCCGGCGAGGTGCGGCACCACCGAACACTTTCTTTTTAACAATACTCGTGCACATGGACTACGCCTAATTCACTTGTCCTTACTTAGTTTGTGTTTCGCAACCAAGTAAAATGCATTTATCCTTTATACTTAATGAAGCCCATACTCATTCATTATCCATATGCAATTAACCAAGAACATCAACAATTGCAAACAAGTATAAAGGGAGGGGCAACTCCCGAACAGTCTGCCCAACAATAATATATTATAACAGTTCTTCAATAATACATCATCGAGTATACTTGGCAAAGCTCCAAGTCTATACTTAGAATAATTTACAACCAAGGCATAGACAGCCTTTACAATACATGTGCCAACCTCATATGGTAGGAGGGTGCTCACCCGAGACACCAAAAACTCCTCCTTTAAGTTCTGCACACAATCACCTCAAAACCGCACTCTTTCAACCTACGACCAGCTCCGGTAAATCTGCGCACTTCCTTCTTGAGCGCATGAGTTATGCGCACTTAACTGCGCCCTTTTACCCCTGCTCCAAGTGTAGAAGAGATATGCGAGTTGCTTGTGTTCAAATGAGGCTCTGCGTTCACTAATATATACGCTAGCCTGCTCAAGTGTAAGGGATGTCCAGCCTTAAGGCCGACCCCCTAAACTCTGTCATAACGCCCACACAATACTAAAGTATATGTTGGCTTTGCTCCGTCGTGCAAGCCTCTCCAATCGTGGTATAAACCTTTCGCTCCAATTCATTTTCGCACTAAGTGTCGTTCTTTCATAAGTATCGTCGCACTTAGCTCCAAATGTCGCATATTATTGTCGCATAAGGTTCGGATGACCGTCGCATAAGAGCACCCGCCCGTCGCACTGTCCGCCCGCTCGTCGTGCACGGAGCGCCCGCTCGTCGTGCAAGGAGCGCCCGCCCATCGCTCGCCTGCCCGAGTCGCGAAGGCCTTACATCCTCCTCCACTTGAAATCGTTGTCATCCTCAACAACATACCATCTCGGTAGCTCTCCACCAAGATCATCATCAACCATGATGTCAACTCCTCCACATAAGGCAATCATCCCTGCAACATATGTAGAATCCCATCTCCATCATGCTCCTTCTTAGCAACCAAATGTCACCAAGATACTCCATACTAATGTATGTCATATATCAGATGTCCATGACCACCTTGCCAAAATTTCCCCATGCTGCTCTCCACCATGGAAGGTTGATCCCTCCAACTCAAGCTACATGTCCACCGAAACAATGTGTCAACTCCATCATATCATCATCACCATGTGCAAAAACTGCCCAGGCTATGTCAACAAGTGCTAACACACCTCAACCATGTGTTAACATCTCATCTCAACAATATATCAGTAGTCATCTCAATCCATGATGATCAATCATCATGTGTCGTCCCCATGTGAATTGCTGCCATGATACCCCAACACAATGCCAACATATCTCTGTACACTACCAGTCCCCATGTTTGAACTAGTCGGGTGATCAGTCCAACTGTCATGCTCAAACTATGAGAATGCACATCCTCATGTCACCATTAGTCGGTTCTCAAAACAAACTGCCACATCCTGAACTCGATCAAGAATCCATCCATGTAAGTAAACCCATGCTCAGGTCCATGAAGTAGTCCTCATCTCATCTGCAACATGCTCCATATAGCCAACCTGATGTCCATGACTCTAGTTGTCCATGATGTCCAACTCATGTAGACTCCATCTTAACCTTTGGTAATTTGCACCCAAGTTCTCACCTGTCATAAAGAAGCCTCCTTCAAGGCCCCTTGTAAAGTTGATGTGGTTCCTCCCTACCAAGGCCTCCACACCAACCTTCCTCCAAGGTTATCTATAGAGAAAGGAGGGCCAGGAAGTTTCCTCCCTGACTCTCATCCACCCATGTGTCAGATTGATGTTGTGTCCTCAAGTATCTATGCACAGCCTCAATCTCTTCACATGTACATCCAAGCTCTCCTAGCTTGTTCTTTGTCAACTGAAAATCATATATGCCCATAGCATACCTGCAAAAGTCCACTATCCTAGCAGGATCTCTACCCTCATAACCTTCATCAACCACTGCCTCTGAAGTAGCACTTGGGCTCCCTTCACTTGCAACTCCATTGTGAAGATCATCAGTAGAAGATGCTCCCACTAAGTGTCTCCATGTTCGTAAGGATCCCTTCTCACTTCCTTCATTCTTTCTCCCAGCTCTTGCAACGAAATCAACAAGCTTCCTTTCCTTCGTTGTTTGAACCACATTCCCAAGTCCTCTTTGCTCCACATCCTCATGCTTCACATTTGGATCTTTGGGATACAAAGTCATAGAAGCCATCCTTGGTCTATACCCCAAGCAACTTCTTCTATTCATCGGTACCATCATGTTCTTCCCTCCAGCTGTGATCAAGAGAATATCCCGGCTCACCATTGGTATGGCTTGTGCAAGCTCCATAAAGTCCAGCCCCAACACCATAGAATGATCATCCATGTCCACAACTCTCAAGTCCAACTTCCCGTACCATGATCCTACTTTCACCTGAGTGTCCTTCAACACACCATCAACAGCTCTAATGGAAGAGTTAATTGCTTTGAAAGCACTACATTCCCCCTCCATCTTTGCTTTCTTCCCAAAAGACTTTGCCGCCTTCCTGCTCACGAAGCCATGAGTATCTCCCGTATCAATCAAAGCTACAAATCTCTTGCCCTTCACAGTCACCTACACAAAACTTGGCTTCAAGGAACCATCTTCCTTTATCGGTTTTGTCTTGCGCCTTATCTCAGCAACCTTCTTCAAGAATTCGGCCTCAGAAGTGTCAATAGGCTTATGCTCCTTCTTGACATTCCTCTTAAGATACCTTACTTCCTTGCTTGGCTCTTCTAGGGAACTCGGCCCCGGTCTGGCTTGACTTACTTCAAGCTTTCCTTCCACCGTGTTCTACTCAAGTGCACCAACCAAGTGTCCATCGACCAAGTTCATGGAACTAAACTTCCGAATGTCCTATGGATGCTCTCGGTAGTGAGTTCCCAACCTGTCAATGTAGTCGAGCTCCTCTTGCTCAATCACAACAACCTTCTTACCAAGAAGCTTCTTCTTTATCTCTTCCTCAATTTGCTTGATTTCGGCTTCCACCCTGGCACTTTCCTTCCTCAACCAGGCTCTTTCATCAAAGAGCTCTTGAAGACCAAGTCCACTTCGTTGGATCTCCCCATCAAGTTCATTGAGTTCAACATCTGTCGTACTCCCGCATTGGCTCCTGAGTTCTTCAAGTTCCCTTCTTAGTTCCGAACAGCTCTCTCGAATCTTCATGTTCTCAGCTTGCATTGCAACCCAATTAGAACTCCATCGACTCATGTGTTCCAATACTTCGTACCAGAGAGCCTTAACCGCATTATGGCTGGATTTACCATCATCCACCATCACTGCCTTTTCAGCCTTCTCCATATTCACCAAGTCACCTGCAATTAGAACCAACCCTTGTTCCACTTCGTGTGAAACGATTTCCTTCACCTGCAAGCACCTTGTCATGAGCAATCCTGCTCACCAGCTCTAGACCGAGCTCTGATACCAACTTCACTTCGGTGAAGTTGTGTAGAAGCTTCGATATCCGGATCAGCTGCTCTGATACCAACTGTCAAGGTTGGTATCAGCTTCTCGTTAAGCTTCTTCAACCCTGAATCAGCTCTGATACCAACTGTCATGCCCCCAAGCCTACGGTAGTCTTTCAACCATGCCGGCGAGGTGCGCACCACCGAAAACTTTCTTTTTAACAATACTCGTGCACATGGACTACGCCTAATTCACTTGTCCTTACTTAGTTTGTGTTTCGCAACCAAGTAAAATGCATTTATCCTTTATACTTAATGAAGCCCATACTCATTCATTATCCATATGCAATTAACCAAGAACATCAACAATTGCAAACAAGTATAAAGGGAGGGGCAACTCCCGAACAGTCTGCCCAACAATAATATATTATAACAGTTCTTCAATAATACATCATCAAGTATACTTGGCAAAGCTCCAAGTCTATACTTAGAATAATTTACAACCAAGGCATAGACAGCCTTTACAATACATGTGCCAACCTCATACAGTAGGAGGGTGCTCACCCGAGACACCAAGAACTCCTCCTTTAAGTTCTGCACACAATCACCTCAAAACTTCACTCTTTCAACCTACGACCAGCTCCCGGTAAATCTGCGCACTCCTTCTTGAGCACATGAGTTATGCGCACTTAACTGCGCCCTTTTACCCCTGCTCCAAGTGTAGAAGAGATATGCGAGTTGCTTGTGTTCAAATGAGGCTCAGCGTTCACTAATATATACGCTAGCCTGCTCAAGTGTAAGGGGTGTCTAGCCTTAAGGCTAACCCCCTAAACTCTGTCATAATGCCCACACAATACTAAAGTATATGTCAGCTTTGCTCCATCGTGCAAGCCTCTCCAATCGTGGTATAAACCTTTCACTCCAATTCATTTTCGCACTAAGTGTCGTTCTTTCATAAGTATCATCGCACTTAGCTCCAAACATCGCATATTATTGTCGCATGAGGTTCGGATGACCGTCGCATAAGAGCGCCCGCCCGTCGCACTGTCCGCCCGCTCATCGTGCACGGAGCGCCCGCTCGTCGTGCAAGGAGCGCCCGCCCGTCGCTCACCTGCCCGAGTCGCGAAGGCCTTACAGGGCGCCCTCGTGCAGGCGCCACCCGGGCCGCCCGCGGCCTCGCCCGGACAGCAGGGCGATTCCCGGAATCGCCCTGCTTGCCGGGCAAGGGCACGGGCGGCCCGGGTGGCGCCTGCACGAAGGTGCCCCCCCTCGTGCAGGTGCCACCCGGGCCGCCCGCGCCCTTGCCCGGCAGGCAGGGCGAGTCTGGGAATCTCCCTGCCTGTCGGGCGAGGGCGCGGGTGGCCCGGGTGGCGCCTGCACGAGGGGGGGCACCTGCCCGCGCCCTCGCCCGGCAGGCAGGGCGACACTGCCTACCGGGCGAGGGCGTGGGCGGCCCGGGTGGCACCTGCACGAGGCGGGGGTGCCCTCGTTCAGGCGCCACCCGGGCCGCCCGCGCCCTCACCTGGCAGGCAGTGTAACGCCCTGAGGTTCTGCCCGGGCGCGCGCTCCCTCTCCTCACAAAAATGACTAAGTGTTAGTCATGCCCATCGCATGAGGTGCGCGGAATAATACAAGTTATGGCGTGCGAAGTGTATATATATGGGATGGAAGGTTAAACGATGGACTTAACCAAGCCGACGTATGAAACATGGCAAGGGGGCGTTCATCGTTATACATTGTAGCGTCGGCCAGGAGAGATACGCACAGTTGAGAGGCGTATAAACTTAGGCGACCTGCGGTTCATTTGAGAGGCAACTCACATCGCTCTCACATCGCACTGAGGAGTAGTGCGCACTTGGAGAAAGGCGCAGCTAACCGCAGTTCGGTGGATGAGCCCGCCGAGCCAGGCGAAGGACGAGTCGAGGTCGAGTTGAGGTTTTTCGGTGGTGCGCACGGGCGCCCACGCTTGTCTCGCATTAAGACCGGGTTGTGGCTGGGCAAGGGTCGTGCATGGTGAGCCCGCCCGCCTAACGCCGAGTTGGTGTGGTTCGGTTATTGTCTTGTTGTGTGTTGGCGGTGGGTTCGTGCATGGGCACGCCCACCCGCCCAACGACACGAAGGGCATTTGTATTATATATTGTAACTTGTATTCGGTGGAGTTTTGGCAAGACCGTCGTGCGGTCGTGCACGGGCGGGCGCCCTCCCGATTTTGTAACATTACAAATATAATAAAAGAGATTATTATTATATTGTCGTGTTGGTTTTATTATTGTATATTGTTAATGGATTCCGCACATTAATAATATGAATTCATGATGGTTATGAATTGTTGAGGCGTAGTTCGTAAAGTTTATTAACGATGGAACATCTTAATAACTTAGGCGGTGCCGCACCCGCTCAATTAAACAAAAAAAGAATTGGGGGCATGACAGTTGGTATCAGAGCAAAGGTTGCTCGTGACGAAGGTGAAATGGCGAAGCCTGATAGAGCAGGGTTGCTCATGACAGGTGAAGCTGATAAGGTTATGGAGAAATCATGGATGAACAATCTGGGTTTCGTGGACTTGATGGTTCATGGAAAGACCATTCAAGCTCTGGTGGACACGGGTGCCACACATAACTTTATGATGACACGGTTGGCAAAAGAGGCTAGGCTGACGATCACCCCATCGAATATGGAGGTCAAGGCAGTGAACTCTAGAGCTAAGGTGGCAGGTTTGGTACACGATGTACTTGTGCAGATAAAAGACTGGAAGGGTCAGTTGGACTTCACGGTGATGGAGATGAACGACTTTGATATGATACTCGGACAGGATTTCTTGAAGGGAAACAAGGCTATTGTTGTCCCCTTCTATGATGAGGTGGTGCTGGTTGGACAGTCACAAACTTGGACTTTGCCCACTCATAGGCAAAGGAGGGAAGTCAAGGTGCAGCATGTTTCGGCACTGAGTTTGGAGAAGGCTATGAAGGACTCAAATATGGAGACATATGCGGTGATGTTCAAGGATGTTGAAGGTGATGGAGTGGGGACGCCTGTTCCAACTGAGATATCTGATGTGCTTACCAAGTATGTGGATTTGATGCCTGATGAACTTCCAAAGAAACTTCCACCAAGGCGTGCAGTGGACCTTAGCATTGAGCTTGAGCCAGGAAAGCAACCCCCGGCTAAAGCACCTTATCGGTTGTCAGGGCCTGAGTTGGAGGAATTGAAATGCCAGTTAAAGGAGTTAACTGAGGCAAGTTTCATTAGACCTTCAAGGTCCCCTTATGGAGCTCTGGTATTGTTCCAGCGAAAGAAGGATTCGAATGAGCTACGGATGTGCTGTGATTACCGTGCATTGAACAAGCAGACGGTAAGGAAAAAGTATCCTTTGCCATTGGCTGCTGATTGCTTTGACAAGCTTGTGAAAGTCGAGTGTTTTCCAAGCTGGACTTGAGGCATGGGTATTATCAGGTGCGAATAGCTGAAGGAGATGAGAAGAAGACCGCGATAGTAACAAGGTATGGTAGCTTTGAGTTCCTTGTTATGCCTTTCGGTTTGTGCAATGCTCTTGCTACGTTTTGCACTTTGATGAACGATGTTCTACGACCATACTTGGATTCGTTCGTAGTAGTATACTTGGACGATATAGTGGTGTTCAGTGACAACATGGAGGATCATAAGAAGAACTTGGTGATGGTATTCGAGGCACTGAGGACAAATCAGTTGTTCTTGAAAAAGTCTAAGTGTGTGTTCGCTCAGACCGAGATTCCGTTCCTTGGGCATATTGTTGGTCAAGGGTACATACGGATAGAGCCGAGCAGAGTGAAGGTGATTGAGGACTGGGTCGAACCGAAGAATGTCCATGAGATGAGGGTGTTTTTGGGCATGACCAACTACCAACGGAAGTTTGTAGAGGGGTACTCCAAGGTGACATCGGCACTGACAGACTTATTGAAGAAAGACAAGAGGTGGAGTTGGACGAGCAAATGTCAAGAGGCATTTGATGACTTGAAGAAGAGGATGGTTACAGCACCGATACTGAAGTTGCTTGACTTCGAGAGACCGTTTGAGGTACACACTGATGCTTCAGATTTTGCCATAGGTGGAGTTCTTATGTAGGATGGGCATCCGGTGGCGTATGAGAGTCGGAAGTTGCAGGATAGAGAACGGAGGTATCCGGTCCATGAGAAGGAGATGACTGCCATCATCCATTGTCTTCATGTGTGGAGGCATTACCTGATTGGGAAGCCGTTTGTTGTCAAGACTGACAACGTTGCAGCAAGTTATTTTGCATCACAACCGAAGCTTTCTGCGAAGCAAGCTCGTTGGCAGGACTTCTTGGCAGAATTCGACATGACTATCGAGTATAGACCGGGTAGACACAATGCGGTAGCAGATGCCCTTAGCAGGAAGGGACAACTTGCAGCATTGGAGGAGGAAGAAGACCGGGCAGCAAGGAGTAGGAGTCGAGTTCAGATGTCAGAAGAGATGCAGAATAAGATCAAGGGAAGTGTTGAAACCGATACTTTGGCGTAGAATATAGTGAAGCAGATAAAGGAGGGGAAGACACGAAAGTTCTTTCTACGAGACGGGTTCTTGTTCTTTGGAAACCGACTCTATGTTCCAAAGTCATCTGGACTCAGGAGGCACCTTTTGAAGGAGTGCCATGATTCTCCGTGGGCTGGCCACCCAGGGCAGCATCGTTCTTTGGCATTGTTGGAGAGAGGATTCTTTTGGGAGAAGATGAGAGAGGATGTGGAGGAGTATGTACATACGTGCATCATTTGTCAGCAGGACAAATCGGATACTCAGAGGCAAGGAGGACTGTTGCAGCCTTTACCGATTCCAGAGAGGCCATGGATGAGTGTCTCGATGGACTTCATCACTCAGTTACCACAGGTTCAGGGGTATAATGGGATAATGGTCGTGGTTGATCGTTTTTCCAAGTATGCTGTCTTTGTTCCTACAAAGATACCTTGTGGAGCCGAGCGGACTGCGGAGTTGTTCTTTAAGAACATAGTGAAGTATTGGGGGATGCCGTTGAGTATTGTGTCGGATAGAGATCCGCATTTTACAGGGAGATTTTGGACCACATTGTTCAAGTTGGTCGAGACAGAGTTGTTGATGAGTTCGAGTTACCATCCACAGACAGATGGGCAAACCGAGAGGATCAACGCATTGCTGGAGGACTACTTGCGACATTATGTGACGGCTGATCAGAAGAATTGGCCCGAACTCTTGGATATTGCTCAATTTAGCTACAATATTCAAAAGAGTTCTGCGACGGGGTATAGTCCATTTGAGTTGGTAAATGGGCAGATGCCGGTTGCACCGCATACCGTAGTGACGGGAGGCTTCTTGAGAAGTCCTCATGTGAGGAAGTTCATGAAGGCTTGGGAGGAGACCTTGGAGTTAGCACGGTTACGCTTGCACGATGCTGCAAGGAGGATCAAAAAGTATGCTGATCGTGGAAGACGGGAGGCACACTTCAGTGTGGGAGATATGGTGTTTCTCAGGATTACCAGGGAGCAGTTTCAGCCAGCCAAGGGGACGACGAGCAAACTGACACAGAAATATGAGGGACCATTCCGAGTGAAGAAGAGAGTGGGGGAAGTTGCTTACGAGCTGGAGCTTCCACGCCATATGAACATGAAACACCCAGTTTTTCATGTGAGTCAGTTGAAGAGATGTAGACTTGATTCAGACCATCCAGAGAGGGTTGAACCGACGAGAGGACCAGCCGGGATTGTGGACAGACCAGGACTAGAGTTGGAGAAGATTTTGAGTCTCAGAAGTACAGGAGTTGGTTGCCACATGCGACGGGAATTTCTTTGTAGATGGAAGGATGCACCGGAGGAGGACAGCTGGGAGACGGAGGATTCACTTTGGAGATGGAAGGACAAGATCGCGAAGTATGACAGGAAGTTGAAGAGAAGAGCAGGAATTATCGGGACGATAATGACTTCTGGTGGGGGAGGATGTAACGCCCTGAGGTTCTGCCCGGGCGCGCGCTCCCTCTCCTCACAAAAATGACTAAGTGTTAGTCATGCCCATCGCATGAGGCGCGCGGAATAATACAAGTTATGGCATGCGAAGTGTATATATATGCGATGGAAGGTTAAACGATGGACTTAACCAAGCCGACGTATGAAACATGGCAAGGGGGCATTCATCGTTATACATTGTAGCATTGGCCAGGAGAGATACGCACAGTTGAGAGGCGTATAAACTTAGGTGACCTGCAGTTCATTTGAGAGGCAACTCACATCGCTTTCACATCGCACTAAGGAGTAGTGCGCATTTGGAGAAAGGCGCAGCTAACCGCAATTCGGTGGATGAGCCCGCCGAGCCGGGCGAAGGACGAGTCGAGGTCGAGTTGAGGTTTTTCAGTGGTGCGCACGGGCGCCCACGCTTGTCTCGCATTAAGACCGGGTTGTGGCCAGGCAAGGGTCGTGCACGGTGAGCCCGCCCGCCTAACGCCGAGTTGGTGTGGTTCGGTTATTGTCTTGTTGTGTGTTGGCGGTGGGTTCGTGCACGGGCACGCCCGCCCGCCCAACGACACGAAGGGCATTTGTATTATATATTGTAACTTGTATTCGGTGGAGTTTTGGCAAGACCGTCGTGCGGTCGTGCACGGGCGGGCGCCCTCCGATTTTGTAACATTACAAATATAATAAAAGAGATTATTATTATATTGTAGTGTTGGTTTTATTATTGTATATTGTTAATGGATTCCGCACATTAATAATATGAATTCATGATGGTTATGAATTATTGAGGCGTAGTTCGTAAAGTTTATTAACGATGGAACATCTTAATAACTTAGGCGGTGCCGCACCCGCTCAATTAAACGAAAAAAGAATTAGGGGCGTGACAGGCAGGGTCGCCCTGCCTGCCGGGCGAGGGCGCGGGCGGCCCGGGTGGCGCCTGCACGAGGGGGCGCCCCCTCGTGCAGGCGCCACCCGGGCCGCCCGCGCCCTCGCCCGGCGGGCAGGCGATTCCTGGAATCACCCAGCCTGACGGGCGAGGGCGCGGACGGCCCGGGTGGCACCCGCACGAGGGGGGGCGCCCTCGTGAAGGCGCCACCCGGGCCGCCCGCGCCCTCGCCCGGCAGGCAGGCGGCAAGGGCGCGGGCGGCCCGGGTGGCGCCTGCATGAGGGGGCACGCCCAGGTGGTGCCTGCGAGCGGGGGCGGGCGGCCCGGGTGGCGCCTGCACGAGAGGGTGCGGGCGGCCTGGGTGGCGCCTGCATGAGGGGGTAATATGTGATTTTTGCATTGATTTTTAAGTTAATCATTATTTTTTGAAAAAAAAAGTGATTTTTATTATTTTTTTGACATGAAATTCATAGAAAAAGCTATTATTTAACCATTTTTAGTTAAAATTATCATATAAAAATTGTGATTTTGACATGTCAATTCTAACAAAAAATTATCAAAACGTGTAGTTTTTTAGTTATATTTATGTTAAAAATTGTTATTTTTATGTCCATTGTTAAAAAATATTGTTTTTTAGAAACAATTATTTCATGTCGATTGAAAAATTAATTAAGGATGTATAAATATGTAGAATATCGAAAAGTCTAAATATCGACCTTCTAATTTAAAAATGCAAAACAGTAAAAACCTCACGAAATAAAAATTTAAAATTATAATAAAAAACAAGAAAATGTGGAGAAAACGACCACTTCAAAAATTATCAAATTTACTAAATAATTATTTACATTTTATACATTAAAAAATTTAAAGCCAAAAAACAGGGCTTTTAAAAAAGGAGTGTGATGCAGAATGCTCACTTTTTTAAATCAGCATGAAAATCACTACCATTCTAAAACGTGATGTAGATAAAAAAAACTAAAGTGCCAAAAACTATGCTCTAAAAAAAACATGTGTGTTCTGCATCACCCCTTTTCCAAATCAGGTCACTTTTTTGCTATCTCTACGAAACGGGTAACAGTATCAGTTCCCGCTTCAAAGTTTACATTGTTATAGATGCAATAGAAATAACACTTCATTTCATTAATATGAAATACTGAAATATGTTTACAAATAGAATGGAAATAAGACTAGCTCAAGCATTGGTAGCTTATCTCTGAGAAGATATGTGGCAGATACATGCCTCTGAACTATGTTACAATGAGGCTCAAAGGCCTATTTATTATTGAGAAGCAATGGAAAACCCTAAACATCCAAAAACCTAACCCTAGGAGATGAAGCGTCAAACTATGGGCCCCGTTTGGGTAAATTGGTACATCAACTTCCTGGGGTCGTAACTTTGGCATACGATCTTCTTTTTGACGCGTACAATACCTCGTTAGAAAGATATATTTGAGGACTACAACTTTCGAGTGGCCAACATCGATCAATGACACATGTTGAATCCAATGTTTCCAAAAACATCATTTAGGGCCTCAAAACGGCTACAAAAGTTCAAGACCCGAAAAAATGTCAAAAAACGTAAATTGTGCTACGAATAAGGAAACTGAAAAACTAAAAGAAAAAATGGTGGGGGTCCAAGTGGAATAGGCAGGTGGCCACAAATATCCACCTGGTTCACATTGTAAACTAGTATATCATGCAAATAAATAATGGCAAATGAATTTTAGTACATCATCCATTAAATCTCATGAGCATAATTAGCGAATTACTTAGACCAAATGGAATGACTAACCACTCATACAAACCTTGTCTAGTTTTGAAGGTGGTATTATAGTTCTGTTATTTGACTCAAACCTAATGATACCTTGATTTTAAATCTAACTTGGTGAAATATTTCTCTTGTTGCAACTGTTCAAGAAGATCATCAATCCTAGGCAGGGGGTACTTTTTTTAAGTGTAATCTTGTTTAATGATCTATAATCAATTCACATCTTCCAAGTCCCATTGTTCTTTGGCCAATTATGATGGGTGGCCCACAAGGTGATGTGCTTTGTTGAATCACACCCTGCTCCAAAAGCTTTTGCAATTGCTTTGTCACAATGCTTGCTTCTAGGATGGATTGTCTATACAACCCAATATTTAGCAATGTAGAGTTCTATACAAATTGGATTTTGTGTTTCATTTCCCTCTTGGGTATTATCCTTTTAGGCTCCTGGAAAAATCCCCTATATTTCTAAAAAAAATCTTCTAATTTTTTTCTCTTCTTTATTGCACCCCTCCAAGGATTCCTTTTTCCTTATTGACTCCTCATTATGTTGATTTTCTCATAAAAACAATAAAACATTTTTCTTGCTAGAATTGATCAATACCTTGTCTTAGTGTCATTGATGATAAACTGTTTTCCATACTCAATGAAGTATTACTAGTTCAATATCTATATTACATCCCATATATACATGTATGAACTCCTAAACATGAATCCACATACATCAAGTGAAACTACATCCAAATCTACTTTAGTAATAAAATCAACACTTATAACAAATTTATTCTACATCACTTTGTTACCTTGATTTCCACATCCTTATTACCCATCCCAATGTATATGGGTGAGGATGATTATGAACCTCCAATACTAGTTTGTTGACTAGATATACTACTATGAGATCGACATATGAACTTGAGTCAAACAAGGCATTGATCTTGTTCATATTGACTTGTATCTTAATATGAAAGACCTTGGTCATCTCCTTCTCTTTGTGATGATGAAAGGTACTCAAATTCACCACCTTCTATACTAAGATGTATAAAATATTCTCGTCCACATCAAATACTCTTTTCACTTGAATGGTATAATATATGGTGATAATATTCTTTTTATTCCCATCCTTCTTTCAATTCTTTAGGGTCAACTCTAGATGTAATTTCTAACATTTCTCCCTAGTGTCACAATTAATTTTGTAGTGGTTGCAATCACTACTAGGATCCTTTCACTTGATGTGAAATGGTTATTTTATTCATATCATTCCCCCTTTCCACTTCTTCTCCCCTTCCTTTGAAGATTCTTGGTTCTCTTTCTATTTTGAACTAATTGACTACCCTTTCTTTGACCTATGTTTTCTAGGTACTATGTATATACACAAGCCTCCTCCACTATTTTTGCCTTGAACAACATCACCTACTTTCATAGATGATTGTTTATACCCCATAAATACTCGAGGAGTAAATATGGGCTCTTGGGAGACATACAAAACATGATGTCCATATTCCTAAATTTAGTGGTGTATTCTCATACACTTAGACCTTGCCTTTGCCTAAAGCAGTGCCATTTGGATCCATTGGTTCTACATTCCTCATAAGATAGAACTGGGAATTTATAACGGTTTTAAAATAATATCACTTAGTTACTAGGGGATGACCCTCCATCCTAAGTGTATTTGTATGTATTTTCAACCAAGTTATGACATGACTCGATAACTTCAATATAGAAAATGATATCTTTTTATTGTCATCTATGTGGTGAATGTTAAAATATACTTCTGACTATTACAACCAATGATTAAATGTTACGGAATCAATCTTACCTTTGTACAACTTTAGGTTGGCCTTAAATTCCATTTTGAACAATTATTACGAATGGTCAACACTCAAACACTCTTTCTTAGGTTCTTTCCTTGACTACTATTCTCGGTCTTCATGATACCCTATTTTTCCCTTTGATCCAACCTTTGAGTTGGAACATCCATTTTCTCTAATTTTAAGATTTTTTGTTAGATACACCATAAGGAGTTCCATATCACAACTGATCCACAACTTTCAATCCAGCCTCAAGAATATTTCCTTTGCCAAACTTGGGTTATTATGATCACACTCATCAACCATGGTTAGGTTTCTACAACTTTCTACTTAAACTACTTTGTATATCCCTTGCAACTTCCCACGAAATTCCATATGAAAACCTGATCTAATACCAATATGATTTATAAATTTGAAATATATTCCACTGGAAAGTTTGTCACAAAAAATTTTATAAACTTAAATTCCTTTAGTTTCCATATTTGTTAATTATTGATTTTTTGAATATGCATGAAATAGATAAAACGTGGAAAATATAGAACAAAAAATGCAATCACATACCAACCAAAATGAACACAAAAATATGCTCTCGGAAACCATTATGGGATAAAATTAAACTACGAGGTGAGGATGCTCTACTCTCTTTTATCTAGAATGGAAAAAATGCAAGTACAAAGGAGAAGACACTCCCTATGGACTCACATGAGACTCATGGCATGATAGTCTAATAATGAATGCTAACACCCTATGTTATGCTCACTCACTCATACTCCCAGTTTCTTTGCTCTACCATGGAACAAATTATAATCTAATAGAATGCAACCCTTCTCCTCCTAGTAGCCCAATTTTAACACGTCCTAATAGCCAACTAGGGGATAGGCTTGACTCCTTGAACTATCAAATAGATTTAGAATTTTGACCTTTTAGAGTCTCATTCATAGTCCTCAGGTGGCTATCCCTTTTTCCATGAGCAATGGGGAATGACATAGCATACATTGATGCCATGGTGATTAAACATAATAGGTCCACTTCTAGGAGGCATGCCTTTTTAGTACAAATTTCAGTTGACATGATTCTCATAGTGTTACAAGGTCTCTTACTGTAGAATGGTGTCATGAGGCTTGAAACTTAAGTAGGAAATTGTTACCCTAAAAACAATATTATTTAAGGCCTTAAAATGACTCTGGAATGTTTTAGACCTCAAGTTTCCAAATAGGCTCTTGCTAATAAAACCACTCATGCAAGTTGATTCCTCCAATTTTTCCATTCTAAAAGCATAGAGATATATGAAAAATTATATAATGATCCAATTTATATTAGGTGTAAGGACTTCAAACAAATCACCCTACTCTTCCATGAGATGAATCACTTCTATAATTAAATTCAAAAAGATATTTCTCTTCACATTTCTAATTCTCATCCAACCACCCACCCCTTGCTTCCACCACCCCACATAGGGAAAAATTGTTTGTTGGTTAAACACCCTTAATATGTAAACCCATAGTATATTTAAAAATCCAACCCTTTAATACCATTTAATATATTGAATTGCATTTTAACTATTTTGAAGTCCCTAATATAGACACATGATGAAATTGGTTTGCTAGTGAATCCTCAACATAAAATATGTAGTTTACTAAGGGGGGTAATATGAGATACCTAGGGAGGTACCAAAAGCGGATAATAAAAGTTAGGTGCTTATGCATTGCTACTATGGAGGTCACTTCTAATAAATAAAACCTACATAGTAGGGAAAACAATAAATGTAAGAAAGCTTACAAAAAGGTTCCACCTACTAGGAATATCCTTATCTAGAATGTTCCTAGGAGGTAGATATTATTATATATAAAGAAGCACCATAAATGTAATTAGATATGGTAAACTATATTGTAATTGTCAAAAAAAACATTTCTTGAAGAGTTCTTCCTTCCATAAGGAATATTATATATTATTACCCTAGCTCAAAGTTTTTCCTCTAATTATTGTGATCGATATTTTGGTTATCTATTATGTGGGTATGTTATTCTTCAATTAATTTACATCCTATGTTATTAGATCCATTTGGACACATAAAATTTGGTAATATAGCTCTTTCTTGAACCCAAGAAATGAAGATTATTTTTTGCTCAATCAGATTTTGGGAGGTCAAAAAAATGCTAATTTAGGACTAGTGATTTCAATATTTTTGTGATGGTCACATAGACCAAGCTAATATAGCTTGATATATTTTGCATATTTCCATTAGACTAGCACCACTAGATAGAGGATTTTTGGAGGTTTGATTTTGTATATTATATATTGTACATGTACCCAATATATTCTATGTTACAACCATTTAAAATGTATGTTCCTAAAACCTAATGGATTTGAAAAATGGCAATATGCTAATGTTGATAAAAGAAACCTTTTAGGATTACTCTATATGTTGTTAGAACAATGAAAAGTATAACCAAAATAGATATTTCTAGTGTGATTTAGAGGTTGATTGTGAAGATTGCTATATAAACACTTGTAATTTTGGGGATGATAGCTATTTTCATCTTATATTTGATGGTTTTACTCTACCTTTTGAATAGAACATCACAGAGGAAAATGAAGGTCTAGTTTTAAACACTAGTATTAAACATTCTTATTCTCCAATAATAGTGTGTTATGTGGATGATTTCTTAGATATGGATGGATTCACATATGACCAGGGAAACCAATTGGAGCACCATATTCAATTGGCTATTGATTTTAAATACATTCAAAAGGGAGTCAACATGTGCACTTGGACATAGACCAAGGTTTAGATTGATGTTAATTGGACTACTTGAGTGTGGTGGCTAGTACTTGTACTTTGGCATACTTCAACATTTATCCATTGAATGGTGGTTGTACTTGCTCAAAACATGTGACAATGCCTTTTTAGGGTGGATGGAATGTAATGTATGTAGGGGGTAATATGGGGTACGTAGGGAGGTCAAGCAATAATAGATGCTTATGTATATGTAATGAAGATCATCATGAGCAAATAAGGACTATGTAATTATATGGACATAAATATTATAAAAAAAGCTTAATAATATGTTCCACCTACTATAGGGTTCCTTCTCTAGAATGTCCAAGTATATTATAAATAAAATTATAAGAAATGTAATGGGTATAGTGGAATATCATTGGAATTTAAGCTTAGTTCATTATGACATTATTTCCATAAAAACATCACTTCTAATATGTTTTCTTACTTTTAAGTTTTTGATATTAATAAATTGTGGAGAATCTCTATCTTATTATTAAATATTTTTATTTTGTATAATTTTGTATTCAAATATGAATTGTTTAACACAAATAATTATAAGAGAATAAGAAACACTTTCAAACATTATATATACCGATCCTCAATAGATTTTTTATTTAAAGGAGTATTTGTCAAAATCTCACTTGGAATGTTAGAAATTTACAATTTGTAAAACTTAAATGCCCTAAGATTTTTGAACCAAATAAATTCATTTATAGATATAAACAACAAAAAATTATAATGTTATCAAATTTTTTATTACTAATTTCCATAACATAGTTACCAATCAAACGAGAACTATTACCTCAAAATGAGAACTCTAGCAAAAAATCCCCTCAAAAAACATGGAAAAACATGTTGAAAATGAAAAGTTTTGATGCTGGAATAACAATTTATTTTTTTGGGGTACATTTTCAACATTTTTTAAAAATGGCAGTAAAAACCAATTTTTTTGTGCAAAAAACACCTTGAAAATGAAAATTGTTGATGTTGGAATAACGTCTCTTTTTTTTCGAGGTAAAATTTCAACATTTTTAATAATGACGTTAAAAATAAAATATCATGACTTCGAAAAAATTTAAATTTCCAACTATTTTCAAGCATGAGATTAAAGATAAAATATCACGTCTTTGAAAAATCTTAAAATTTCAACAATTTTTAGGCAGGACATTAAATTTAAAATATCACATCTTTGAAACCTTAAAATCCCGACAATTTTCAAACATAGTGCTAAAAAAAATACTTATAATTGTTTTCAACTATAGCATTAGAGATAAAATGTTGTGACTTATAAAAACATTAAAATCTTGTCAATTTTTCAACCATGGAATCAAAACAAAAGATTATAACTACAAAAAAAATCTTGATGCTGGAATAATGTCTCTTCTTTTTCGGGGTAAATTTTCAAAAAAATTTAATATTGACGTTAACAATAAAATATTATGACTTCGAAAAACTTTAAATTTCCAACTATTTTCAAGCATGAGATTAAAGATAAAATATTATGTCTTCGAAAAGCATTAAAATTCCAATGATTTTTAAGCACGACATTAAATTTAAAATATCACATTTTTGAAACCTTAAAACTCCAACAATTTTCAGATATGGTGCTAAAAAAATACTTATAACTATTTTCAACCATAGCATTAAAGATAAAATATCATGACTTAGAAAAACATTAAAATCTTGACTATTTTTCAACCATTCAATCAAAACCAAAGATTATGACTACAAAAAATTCTTAAGTTTTCAAAATATTTCAAGCATAACATTATGGAAAAAATTTATGACTAAAAAAACTTGAAAACTGAACACTTGAATGAAAGTGTTATTATACAATGAAAGAGTTATTATACAAAGAGTAATTTATTTTTAAATGTTAAATGTATAACGATTTTAAAATCTTAGCCTAAGACAACTTGATACATTGCAACAAAAATTTAAAAATCAACCATCAAATTGACACATAGTGGAGATGAACTCGATCCATTGTAATAAAAACTTAAAGACCAACCATGAAATTGACACATTGTGGGGACAAAGTCGATTCATTATAACGAAAATTTTAAATCAACTATCAAATTGCACATAAAGGGATTGGGTTGTTAGATGAGCATCGACACAGACTCCGCAAAAAAAATATAAAAATAAATAAATAGAAATCAAAATAATAAATAAACATATAAATAAATAAAAATGAAAAAGACAAAAGGAAAAAAAATTCAAATATTTAATAAAAATAAAAATAAAAAAATAATACAAAAGAAAACGAAAATTCAGATATTGAAAAAAAAACAAAATTTAAAAAAATAATAATAACAAGTAATAAAACATAATAAAACATAAAAAAAAAACACAAATATATAAAATATATAAAAAAAATGAAGAAAAAAATATAAAATGTAAAAAAAATCAAAATTAAGTTTAAAATTTAAAAATTTAAACAAACAAAAAATATGGGAAAAACATTACAAAAATACATATAACTTAAGAAAAAAATTTAAAAATTAACCAAAAAAATCAAAAACATTTTTTTTAAGTTAAAAAAATAAAAAAAAAAATCCAAATAAAAAAAAATTAAAAAATTAAAAATTAAAAACAAAAATTGAAAGAAAGAAAAAATTTAAAAGTCCCTCCCCGCCTACTTCGCACCCTAACTTGCACGGTGTGGGTGGAGATGGTGTTTCTCCCCATCCAGCCCACGACCCAACCTGTATGGACTTGCGGTTTGGGTCACCTTCACCGTGCGAAAGATGGGCGAGGAGCTTGTGTGAAATACAAAATGAACTAGCCAAGGGTGAGTTTATACGATGTTGGGCGAGTTGAGAGGGCGGTCCCATGAGTTGGGCGAGTCGACCCTCCACTCGGGCGAAGGCAACATGTTGAACGAGTCGGCTTGGGCATTGGGCGTGGGTTGGCTGGGTGACATAACCCGCCACCCGCCCGTATATATTGAAGGGCATTTGGAGGCAAATGATCATCATTCGAACAACACGAGTTCAAACAAGGAGTTCTACGATGCATGGATGAGCCTGCACGACGGGCGAAACTCGAGTGGAAAACTCGTTCAGACAAATTAGGTGAAAAATTCGGGAAACTGAGAAACTCGCGCAGAAAACTCGGGCGAAAAACTCGCGAAGGAAACTCGTGTAGAAACTCGGGCGAGGTCGTCGGGCAAAACTCGGGCGAGGTCATTCAAGCAAGACTTGGGCGAGGTCATTCAGGTAGAACTCAGGCGGGGTCGTTCAGGCAAAACTCAGGCGAGGTCGTCGGGCAGGAAACTCAGGCGAGGTCGTCGGGCAGGAAACTCAGGCGAGGTCATTCGGGCGAACCAGGCGAGGTCATTCGGGCAAGCCGGGTGAAGTCGTGTGGCGACCTGGGTGAGGTCGTTTGGGCGAATCGGGTGAAGTCGTGTGGTGACCCAGGTGAAGTCGTGTGACGACTCGGATGAAGTTGTTTGGGTGAACAAGTTTGGGTGAACGGGTGGACGTGCGGATGGGCGGCCGAGTGAGGACGCGTCGTGCACGATGAAACGGGGGAAACGGTGAAGTGTTGAGGTTGTGAACGAAGGTGTGACTCGTACGGAGGTGCCCGTGTGTGGCGATTTGGTTACGATGAGACGCACCCAAGTTGGGCAAACAACACGATCGTGCGACGAGGTGAACGAAGGGTTGGTGAGTCGTGTAGCGACCATGTGGAGGCGCTGACAAGCTGGGCAACCGAGTTTGCCGAAGTTGGAAATTTGGCTAAGTTTAAATTTGGGGTTTCCCAAGATTTAACTTGTACTTATAAAAGAATATTATATATATTGATTCGGGCATACTCATATTGTAGGGAGTTGCCCCTCCCTTTATACTGTTGTGCATTTCTCTTGTATAATGTCGTTTATGTGAATGTTATGGGCTTTCATTGTATAAAGGATAAAAATAATACTTGGTAACGAAAAATAAACTAAGTATGGAATGTTAGGCGTAGTCTACAATCGTAAGTATTGGTGAAAAGAAAACGATTGGTAGTGTCGCACCTTGCTATAGTGCGGTTGGAAGAGTACTGCCAGTGTAGGGGCGTGACAGGTGGTATTAGAGCTGAGTGTCGAGGAGCTGGTGCTTGTGTTGAAGCGTTGAAGATGATACACACCTGCACTTCGTGACAGGTGCTATCGGTGCTGATGATTAGGTCCCTAATCAGGTTGACGATGAAGTGTTGATCCCACTGCACTATCGTGACAGGTGGTATCAAAGCTGGTGAACTAAATCAAGGAGCTGATTCTACAAGACCGAAGACTTGGTAGGGAGTTCAAGCTTTGCAGGTGACAGGTGGAATATTAGGGTGATTTAGGTGAATGGTGAAACAGATTTAGCAGAGGAAAAGCTTTGTGCTTGGGCCAAGCTGAACGACAAGGCATGGCAGGTTTGGAAGAATGCGAAGGGAAGCTCTTGCTTACCTTATACAAGTTGAAGCGGTTGAAAGAAGAGAATCCCCGGATTCAAAAGGAACTTGAAGTCTTGGAAAAGAATGTTGAAGGTGAACTTCTTCAACTTGGTTGGACAATGGAGCAGGATGAAGTTGCAGATTGTGCTAACAAGGAAGAGGAAGCCATGATGATTGAAGATGTTGCATATGTGATAACGATGGAGGATGAACTTGAGGATGATCAAGTTGGACCAGGATCGTGAAGTTTGCAGACATGGATGGATGAGGATACTCACATGGAGGAACCTCATGATGATGATGTAAGTACTGTTGATACTTGTGTTTCATTTGAGCATTTGGTGGATGAACCATATGCAGGGAAGGGCAAAATCAGTTTTTCGATGCTAGGGAGGATCTTACCATGGATGTCTACGATGAGACCTTGTATGGAGAAGCAAGGATTTTGACTATTGTAAGACTTGTTGGGGTTGTTTGGGACCTTATGATAGAAGGTACAAAGGCCCATGACAAGGGAGGAACATGATGATCATTGTGGATGAATGGGTCATGCTTCAGCCACATGGAGAATTAACTAAGTGCCCAGCATGACTCATGAATAGATTGGAGGAGGGCACACACTTGGGATATGATGATACTTGGGTGGACTTCTCATGGCCAAGACCAAGAGAGCAAGTCTTAGTGGGACCTTTAGTGGGGGAGCCATGGTGAAGAGACTCATGTGATGATGATATGGTTGGGTGACCGAGTTCACTAGACCGAATATGCAGACTTGGATGGGATGGCCAATTGTTTTGATGGGCTTACTTGGTTGGACTACATGGGCAACTTAGTCACGGACATCAGGTTGGAGACATGGAGCATGGCAATCTTATGCAGGGACATGATGTAGGAGCGCTTGTAGCAGTGTCACTTATGGGCATCCAATGAGGAGTGCCAAGGCAAGGATGTTGTGCAAGTGAATTTGCTGGTGTGACATGAAGACTTATTACTTATGAGCCGATGGAGAGGTTGTGAACTTATGTAGAATAAGGCCATGGACTTGGATGGAGTTGTGAGCAAACTATGGAGCATTCCTACTACATGGAGAGCTGAGGCATCTTGCAGACACCTTTTGGCCGAGACTTGTATGCTTGCTGAGATGTTGGTTGGAGATGACTCATAGAGCTCATGATGACATGAGGTTGTGACTTTGGGTGATGGAGTTACAATGATGATGATGCCTTGGTGGCAACACTTGGGCATGGGTTGAGCCGAGACTCAACCACTTTTGACACATGGGAGCTGATTGATTTATGATCATGGGCAGCACATGGAGAGATGAGACAGGTGTATACTTGTTTCTATGACAGAATTGAGGGATGGCACATTGTAGAGATGATGGAGGATACTTCATGGACCTGGATGTGGCACATCGAGAGTCGGAGTTTGATGAGACGATCTCTTCACCTTGAGGAGATGGATGTTTTATAGATGGATGATGATTTTGGATAAAAAACATCATGGACAGCATGTTGCAGATGAGATGAGGGCTACTTTATGGACCTGAGCATGGCTTATACTTGTATGGAGATGGATTCTTGATCGAGTTGAGGATGTGACAGGATGTTCTAAGAAACGACTGATGATGGCATGAGGATGTGCATTCTCATGGTTTGAGCGTGATAGTTGGACTGATCACCTGACTAGTTCAAACATGGGGGTCGAAAGTGTGCAGAGATATGTTAGCATTATGTTGGAGTATCATGGAAGTAGTTCACACGAGGATGACACATGATGAGATCGACACGAGATGTTGCAGGAAACATGTAGCTTGAGATGGAGGGGCAAACCTTCCACGATGGGGAGCAACATGTGGAGATTGTGACAAAGTGGTTGATGATCATGGATTGAGATGATTTCCGATGTATGACATACTGATGGGGTGTATGCCTTGGTATGGATATCTTGGTGACAGATGGTTGCTGGGATGAGATATTGTTGAGGACGACAATGACTTCAAGTGGGGGAGGATGTATGGACTTGCGGTCCCGATCACCTTCATGGTGCGAAGGATGGGCGAGGAGCTCATGCAAAATGCAAAATGAACGAGCCAAGGGTGAGTTTATACGATGTTGGGCGAGTTGAGAGGGCGGTCCCATGAGTTGGGCGGGCCGACCCTCCACTCGGGCGAAGGCAACATGTTGAACAAGTCGGCTTGGGCATTGGGCATGGGTCGGCCGGGTGACATAACCCGCCACCCACCCATATATATTGAAGGGCATTTGGAGGCAAACGATCATCATTCGATCAACACGAGTTCGAACAAGGAGTTCTGCAATGCATGGATGAGCCCGCACGACGGGCAGAACTCAGGTGGAAAAATTGTTCAGAAAAGTCAGGTGAAAAACTCGGGTGAGAAACTCAAGCAAGAAACTCGTGTAAAAAACTTGGGTGAAAAACTTTTGCAGGAAACTCGTGAAAAAACTCGGGCGAGGTCATCGGGCAGAACTCGGGCGAGGTCGTTCAGGCAGGACTCGGGCAAGGTCGTTCAAGCAGAACTCAGGCAAGGTCATTCCGGCAGAACTCGGGCGAGGTCGTCGAGTAGGAAACTCGGGTGAGGTCGTTCGGGCGAACCGGGTGAGGTCGTTCGGGCGAGCCGGGTGAAGTCGTGTCGCGATCCGGGTGAGGTCGTTCGGGCGAACCGGGTGAAGTTGTGTGGCGACTCGGGTGAAGTCGTGTGGCGACTTGGGTGAATGAGTTTGGGTGAACAGGTGGACGTGCGGACGAGCGACCAGGTGAGGGTGCCTCGTGCATGATGAAACGGTGGAAATAGTGAAGTGTTGAGGTTGTGAACAAAGGTGTGACTTGTGTGGAGGTGCCCGTGTGTGGCGACTTGGTTACGACGAGGTGCACCCAAGTTGGGCAAAGAACACGATTGTGCGATGAGGTGAACGAAGGGTTGGTGAGTTGTGTGGCAACCGTGCAGAGGCGCCGACACGCTGGGCAACCGAGTTTGCCGAAGTTGGAAATTTGGCTAAGTGTAAATTTGGGGTTTCCCAAGATTTAACTTGTACTTATAAAAGAAGATTATATATATTGATTCTAGCAGACTCATATTGCAGTGAGTTTCCCCTCCCTTTATACTGTTGTCCATTTCTCTTGTATAATGTTGTTTATGTGAATGTTATGGGCTTTCACTGTAATGAAAAATAAACTAAGTATGGAATGTTAGGCGTAGTCTACAATCATAAGTATTGATGAAAAGAAAACGATTGGTAGTGCCGCACCTCGCTATAATGCGGTTGGAAGAGTACCGCCAGTGTAGGGGCGTGACACAACCCGTCTGGGGTGGTAGGGGCCGACCCTGCTGCCAGGGGGTTGGGCTGCGAGAATATTTTTTTATCGTTTTTTTAACTTTAACTTTTTTTTATTTTAAATTTTTTTTAACATTTTTTTTATTTTACTATTTTTATAATTTTTTTTTTTAACTTAAAAAAATTGTTTTAGAGTTTTTTTGTTTGTTAATTTTATTAATTTTCCCTTAAATTATATATATATAGATATATATATTATATTTTCGTTATTGATTTATTTTTTATTTTTTTTGTTTTTAATTTTTTAATTTTTTATTTTTACAAATTAATTTTGTTTTTGTTTTTTTTTTTTTTTTAATGGTTTTTTTAATATTTGATTTTTTGGTCATGTTTATTTATAATTTTTTATGTTTTATTACCAACATGAAAATCAACAACATCTAAAAAGAATATCCACACTTAATACATTAGAAAATTTAAAGTGTAAAAAATAAGCTTTCTAAACAAAAAATGTTTATGTTGCATCAACACTTTTCAAAATCAAAGTGAAAATCACTAACAAAAAATAATTGTTCATATTTGATACATAAAAAAATTTAAAATGTCAAAAAAAAAGCCTCTAAAAAAATGTGTTGATGTTGCATCAACACTTTTCAAAATCAACATTAAAATCACTAACATTTTAAAAAATGTTCATACTTGACAGTTTGAAATTTATCGTTGCCTCTCTGATATAAATTATCATTGCATCTTTGATATAAATTAATGATCTGTTGATCTAGCTCCCCATCCTTGTCCTAATGATGAACCTCGATAGAGGTTCGAAATGCATTGACCCTAAGGTTTCTATGTGATTTCTCTGGAAGATCTTGGCTCAAATCATGAATCACAAAAGCGTCCAATCTAAAAATAAATAAAGTGCCAAAAATATGCTAAAAAAAATGTATTCTGAATAACCACTTTTCAAAATAGAGTGATTTTTTGCTACCTCAAAAAAATGGGTACTAGGTAATTTTCTCATTTGATCAGTAACTATGTTCCATCAAAAAAATCTTAAAAATCATTTAATAATATGGCAGTAGTCTAACCATACTGTTTTTTCCCTCTAAAAACCATGATAAAATCCGACATGGATTTTTTTTAAATCAGGTTACCGCTGTCAAACTTCAAGATTTTGTGTGCCCTAGAAATTTTTGATGGTGTTGAATCCATTTCCACCAGCAAAAACATGATTCAAACACTATTACTACAAAATTTCTTGAAATATTTTTACCCAGATTCCAATCACTTTTAAGCATCCTAACAAATCCTTTGCCTCCGTAAATGACACCATTAATGTTACTATAACATTTACAATTAATAAAGTTCACGATATGTTTCACGATTCGAAGTGTGTATTTCACATAGCATGAACTTTTAAAGATTGAAGGATGGTGTCTCACGATTCAAAGTGTATATTTCGCTTAGTATGAACTTTTAAAGATCGAAGGATCAATTTCATGCAACTAATTGAGTTTTTTTAAGTTTTAAGTTAGAAATCGCATTAGCTTATAATTTATCAAAATGTTATGTTATTATATTGGTCGGAGACATGTTATAACATATTCAATGTTGTGATAGAGTGGGTATTAGGTTGTTTTTTACTAAAAAGTTATGACGCTTATGTATGGTTTAACATTAACATGTTATAGCATATTCAATTTTGTGATTGACTCGATATTAGTTTTGTTTTTTACCAAAAATTTATGACGCTTATGTATAGTTTAACATTAATAATTCGATTTTTGTTATTTTTATTATTATTTAAATTTATTTATTTGTAAAGTGATTGGTTGAAGTATTATTATGGTTGTTTAATAACTTCCATTTCTATTAATTACTAATTTTTTGTTTTTAGTTTTATTTCTTTTTTATTTAGCTTTTTGATTTTTTTTTTTCATTTTTCTATTATTTCTATTTTCATAAATTATAATTTTTTTCACAATATTTTTCATTTAAAATGACTTATTCTTAGATTAAAAAAAATATTTTAAGAAATTTAGTTATAAACAATTATATATATATATATATATATATAATAGTTAATATATATTTAGTTATAAACAATTATATATTTAGTTATATATTAGTTAATCGTATTTCTTAATATTTGGTGATGACATTCAACTATATAATATTTTATTAGTTGTTTTATTTTTGTGATGAAATTTTTGTCTTTATTATTTTTTTGTTTAATTAAGCTATATTTAAGCTAAGCAGCAGGTACTAGCTACTATAGTGAGATGTGCAAGTTTTATATCTCTTTTTAAAAATGAAAACTATATATATATATATTTCTATGAAAAATAAATAATTTACTCTCACTGTAATATTTCACTCACTCTCACCCATAAATAAAATATTTCAATTTCCATATAAATAACATAATTTTATAAGTTAACCCTCAGTTGGTCGAGTTCCCTAAGTTCAAGCACTAGATCACGGGTCAATTCTCTCAATACTCTAAGTGTTAAAAAAAACATAATTTTCTATCAAACTTTAAAGAGGTAAAGTAATGAAATTAGTATTCAAAAATCACTACAATTCTTTGTAAACATATATGTATATATTTAAAGAAATAAAGTAAAAAAATATTATTTTAATATTGGTCATAATAAAATATTTTATTGTGTAAAGGGAAAATGTAATTCTTATACATATATGTATATATTTAAAGAAATAAAGTAATAAATGTATTATTTTAATATTTCTCAACATATTTCAATGTCTAAAAGAGAAAAAGTAATTGATAATAAAAAATTTCAATTAAGGATATGCTTAATTCATTTAATTATTAATACATAATAAACATATAACATTTAAAAAATATTATTAATAATAAATAAATAAATAATTTCAATATAAATGAATATAATTAAGTAATATTAACGTATATTTAAAAATATATTAATAACACACAAATATGTTAATGTTAATAATATGTTTCACAAATAAAATATGGCAATTCTTATAACATATTTCATTGTCAATTTTATATTATATATGATTTAAAAAACACTCATATTTTATATAAAATAAGGGGAAATTTTTATTAAACATTTCAAGCAGTCTATTTTATAATTTGGATTTCTTTTAAGTATGTTTTTTTAGTAGGTTAATTTTGTAATCAATCCAACAAAGATTTATTGGAACTGTAGGTTTAAGTTATGTATTCTACAAAATCCAATTGTATGAAGGATTCTTCAATTTAAACAATGAAAAATTATATTATATAAGAGATTTGATTCCTAATGTAGATGAAACTTTCTTCCTCTGCTGTGCGCGCGAGCCCCCTGCTGCACCCTACATACACAGTGCCTGCCTGAGCGCAGGCCACCAGCCATGGCCCCCTCGGATCCGCCTCTGGAGGGGGTCGATTCTCAGAAAGCTTTTTCCGAACTGGTGAAATCCCTGCCCCCTCAGCGCCCCAGGCCCGCCTTAACAAGATTTGTCAAGAAGCTTGATGTGCTTCAGGAAGTTCAGCTGCCTCTGGTCTTGCCACGCATGGCGGCCTTGTCTCTCGCTGAAAAAGGACTCATAGGACAATTCACAGGCCTCTGGCCTTCTCCAAGAACGGTACAAAGATGGGTTGAAAGAAACTGAGCTGATAAGATCCAAGGGAAAATCTCCATCAGGTTCTATGGAAAAGGGTACTTCACTTTCCACTTTGAATCCAAAGAGGATAAGGACCTAATCTTTAGAAATGGGCCCTATTTTATGAACTCCAGGGGCCTCTACCTCCACAAATGGACTCCAGACTTTGATCCTGAACTGGACGTTCCCAGCGTTGTCCCGGTTTGGGTCCGTCTCCCTCATCTCCCCCTCCATTGTTGGGGAGATGAGTCTGTCCGTGCCATCGGAATGCTGTGGGCAAATACATCGATCGCAGTGAGCCAAAAGATAACATGCAGGCCTGCGCAAGGATCTGCGTCGAAGTGGATCTTGGCAAAGGTCTACCAAAAGCAATAAAACTGAAAGTGGACGATGGAGCCATATCCAGCAGCTGGATTATGAGCAGATACCTTTTAAATGCAAGATATGCCATGAATATGGACACTTCGCCAATAGATGCCCTAAACTCGTTGATGCAGAAAGCGGTGACCAAGAGGGCCAATGGGAATCAGTCAAAAAGAAGAAGTTTGCCCCTCCTCCGAAACCCTCCCAGGAATCTGTTCCTCCAGCTCCCTCTGCCTCTCGACCATCTTCATCCTCCCCTCCTTCATCTGTCCACCCCTCTCCTGATCCTCCGATCCCCTCTTCCTCTAACCCCTTCCTTGTCTTATCCTCCCTTGATCCATCCTCTATGGACCCTCCTCAGCCCCCCCTGAACCTCTCTGAGCCTTCAGATCCCCCTCCCTTTCTTATCACTTCTTCGCAAGCTTCTCTTGAACCCTCCTTTGCTAGACATACCAGAAGCAGCACTAAAGAACATGGAACTGCCAGTGACACCCAAAAGAAACCAGGACCAGGCAGGAAATCAGCAAAGCAACACAGGGACGAGAACGCTCAGAAAGATATAGCCATGGGAACTCAAACCCCAATAGAGTCTTTCATTCAGGGACACCAAGAAAAGAAAACAAACCACAAAGAGCAAGAGAGGCGAGCACCTCTCCGCACGCCAATGTAGATGAAACTTTTTGGTAAACTAAGTGTTGTTATTGATATGACTCCGGTGGTATCTTAATTTTTACTAATGATGGATGAATGTCTTCATTAGAAAGGCAGGAAGATGGGTAAAGTGTTCACCCTAAACATCTAACAAATCAATAACAATAGTTTACCAAATGGTTTTATCTATAGAAAGTTAATGACTATGAAAATATTCATACTAAGATTTGATTCCTATTGGTGTTTGATGAAGCCGTACTTAAATGGATCTATACTAATTCTCTTTTTGTCTCTCTTTTTACTGATTTATCAAACACCAAGATAAATCCATGTTACTTGCAAATCAAATCTCTTGAACTATAAAACTTTTTTCCAATTTTACAATTTATATTAATAACAGTGAACCATTGCTAAATTCATATTGCAAATAGATCTTTTAACAATCATCATATTTAATAACGTTCTCTTGGTTGTTAATAAATCTCTCAAAATGACCCATATTCCATAATCCTTTTAGAAATAAGAAATATCCTCTCATATGCTTTAGGTTATTAGTGTATGAAATTTGATGATGGATGTTTGAATTTTATAAGTCGTATTAAAATTACCAACAAAAATAGAAAATCAGAGATGGCTTTTAGCGTATGAAGTTTGATTACGGATCTTTGAATTCTAAAGGTTGTAGTAAAATTGCGAACAAAAATAGAATATCAGAGATGGCTTATTAATTCAAATTAAATGACATATTAACTGCATTTTCCAATGATGAGAGGGATGGAAGTTAATATCTCGTGCCGACTTTTTAACGTCTCAACAATAATAATGCGGCATCGGAAATGGGAACAATCAAACATTTAGGATGTGTCAAGCTGAGCACAATATTGTAGAGATACATTAAATCTCAGTGCAACCGAAGATACCACCCTTTTGTACCAGCCCACCACCATTTTATATTGAATGAGATTCCTTTTACACGCATTCCCACTGATGCCACATGTTTTATACGGTGCAGTGGACCCTATGTTATGACAATGCAGGTTTCAAAATCGTTCCATACTATTATCTCACTAGCAGGAACAGGGGGGAGATTATTATTATAATACATAAACCCACAACTGCACGTTGGATAATATTCCACACCTCCATTTTGAGTGTTAATGGCTCTCAGCTATACCAGATGGAATCGATGCAAATTTTCAATGCGTGGTCTTCCACTTGGGGAGCAGCGAAACTAGTGGACTAGGAAAACAGGGCCCGCCCCTGACGATGAATGACAGAGAGTGGAAGACGTTGTGTTGCCTTGGAAATAAGAAAAGTTACGTGGTTATTAGCAGACAATTAATGAGTCAGGTATTTCGTGATTGATTCATTACTCCTCCTTCCAAATATATGATAGAGGTTTTACCTTCTATCAAAATAGGAGGTGGTTTTCATCTGTTTCCTTTTTCGGTGAAGCCCAAACCAGTGAGATAATGGTTGATTCTGGGGTATCAAGCACGGTATGTTTGTTTGAGACCATATAATGCTTGTTTGAGTCTACACACATGAGACTCTCTATCAAATGTCTCAAAACATTTTAGTTGCTCAATGTACACCTCCTACTCAATAACTCCATTGAGAAATGATGGTTTTTACATCCATCTGGTGGATCTTACACCCCATCTTCATAGTTAGTGCAAGAATTGATCTAATGAATGAGTAACTTGATATAGGAGCAAAGTCTCTTCATAGTAAATTCCCTCAAATTTAGAGTATCCTTTGGCCACAAATATGGCCTTATACTTCTCTATGCTTCCATCTACTACCTGCTTCACCTCGTAGATCCATATCGAACCCACAAGTAATTTATCTATTGGTCTTGGGGCCACTTCCCAAACAGTGTTCTTTAAAATGGATTTGTATTCCTCCACCATTGCATCAACCCATAAAGGTTTCTCTACTTCTTCCTCGAAATAATATGGCTCAGTCATTAGAGCGACGTAGCCAATGTACCATTCATGTGACCTTCTCTTCCTCTGCAAATTTAAAGGAGCTCCCACATTCTCCTTTGCATCCTACACAACTTTATCAACTTCCCGGGTCCTTTTCCTTCCTTCTCTAAATGGTTATGCTTGATTAGATGCTTCCATTCTATGATCCTCTACTTGTGGCTAATCCACAACTTCCCGAGGTTCCTCGTTTGGAGCTAAGAACTCCTATTTTGGTGGGATCTTAATCGCCCTCTGAAGAGAGCACCACATTTCTTTCTCCTCATCAAAATTTACATCCTTTTGCACAATTGTCATTCTGGGAGATGGAAAGTACACACGGTAGTTGTGGAAAGTTTCTATATAACCCACAAATAGCCACAATTCTGTTGTCAGCTCAAGATTCTTCCTTGATTATTTGGAGACATGGTAGTAAACAGAGGCTCCAAAAAACATAAAGTGTGACACATCTAACTTTCTCCCCAAGAAAGCTTCCTCCAATGTAATCATACCAAGAATCCGATGAGGACTCCGGTTCTGAAAATAGACTATCGTGCTACATGCTTCAGCCCACAAATTCATAGGTATGCCTTGGTTGTGAAACAGTGCCCTCGCTTCTCCCACAATTCTACGATTATTTATCTCAGCCACCTCATTCTGCTGTGGGTTGTGGGGTGTTGTCAGCTCTCTTCAAATGCTTTCTTTCACACAATTTTTTTTGAATTCATTTGAAACATACTCACCTCCATTATCGCTTCTCAGAGCCTTCACCTTCTTTCCAATTTTTTTCTCAACCAATGCCTTGAATTATACGAACTTGGAGAATGTCTCATATTTCTTCCATATGAAGAAGATCCATCACTTTTGTGAGAATACATCAATAAAAATGACAAAATATTTATGTTTGGAAGTGGAGGTTGTGGAGAAAGGTCCACAGACATCAGAGTGGATCATTTCCAAGACTACATGTGCTTTGTTGTCTCGATCATGGAATGTGGATTTTGTGTACTTCCCCAAGGTACATCCTTCGCAAACATCCTACTGCTACAGTCCTCCTTTGGGGAGACCATTTGTTATTTGTTGCATAATCTTTAAGGTACCATGATGCAAATGTCCAAGTCTTCTGTGCCAAAGTTCACCGACATCATGGCCCAGAACTTTCTCTCCATTAGTGCTTAATTCAACATAGTGTTCCACAACTAGCTTATATAGGTTCATCACATGAACCCCAATCTTCTTCACCTATCTCGTGGCTCTGTGTCTCAAGAATTCTTTTCCTTTGCTGAAGATCACATCATAGCCATGGTCTTCCAAAACTGTAACAAAGATGAGATTTTTCTTTAGGCCCATAATGAACATGACATCCTTGAGCCTGAGAGGGGAGCTTAACTCCCTCTGAAAGGTGAATTTACCAACCCTCGTAATGTTGTACCTTCTATCTTCCCCTAGCTCAATGTGCATCTAGAGATATTTCTCCTCTAAGTCACTGAAAAACTCTCTACACCCTGTAATGTGGAACGATGCACCTGAGTCCAAGTACCACACACTCCCCATCACTATGCTATCCATGCATGCGATAAGGGTAAATTCAAGCTTAAAATGTGAAGCCAAAGTTTCACCTACTTCTCCTCCTGATGTCTTCTTTCTTTCCCTTTTGTGTGGACACTTTGTGGCATAGTGCCCAAATTCATGACAATGGAAGAATTTAATTTTGGACAAATATTTCTTATTTCCCCCTTGGCTAGATTCTGGTTTGGTTTGAGATTTATTCCATTTTCCGTTCTTTCCCTTTCCAACTAATGAAAAGTTTTCTTCATCCTCATCCTTGTATGAAGTCCCTTATCTGATATTCTGCCTTATTTCCTCCTGTACCAAATCAGACCATAAGCATTCCAAATTCAATAATTTCTCCCTCCCATCCACAAAATATTGGTAATTATGCTAGCTCTTGAGAAGGCTAAGAAGGGCTAGCCTTACTTAGTCATCATATGAAACAGTAATATCAAATCCTGCAAGCTCATCATGAACTTGTGTGAACCTACTCAAATACTGTTGAATATTGCCATTCTTATGCATCTTGGTATTTCAAAGTTTATCCTTAAGCGCCAATTTCCTATGGTCGCTTCTATTCTAGAACAGATCTGTCAGTGCCTTCCATGTTGCATAAGGAGTTTATTCCCATGGATATTTGTGACAATGTGGTCTTGTACTCCCTACAATATTATTATCCTCGCCTTGACTACATCGTTCTTCCACTGAGCAAGGTTTTGGACATCAGATTCCACTCATTTCGCAACATCTCTCTTGATGTATTCTAGCAATCCATTGTCATCCAATATTGCCTCCACGCGATCCTTCCATGTGATGAAATTAGAGTTGCCTTCCAAGGCATAATCTAGCCTCAACCCATTGATAATCACCTTCTCAACTCTAAAAAGATATTGCTACACTGAATTGTAAATTCGAACCTCTTGAGAAACAACTTCGAAATTCCTTCTCTAATGTGAATCCTGCTCTGATAACATGCAGAAATTATGGTGTATATTTTCAACCACTCATGAAGTTTTAATCAAAATCACAAGACACAAGCCTACAAAACTACTCTACGAAATTCAATTCACAATTTAAAACAAAAATCTCAGACATGTAATAAGAAATAACACACATGCACATAATATTTTTTTCTGAAGAAAAAATCCTTCTCAAAAATGCCAATGCCTACTTGCATTAATATGATGAATAAAGATTTATTACAATTTCTTTGCTCAACTGAGCACAACCTGCAGTGAATAACCTATCTCTCTACTCACTGAGAAGCTCTGACCAAACTTAGTCAATTTCTACCTCTGCTTAAGCCCTTATTTCCTTGCACAATTCCTTGAGAACTTAGGCCCCTATTATTTATGAATTTCCACAAAATGGATTGCGCAATTCCCAAGGTTCATCATCAGACTTCATGCAACACCTATGCACTCAAGACTAGTCTACAACTGATGTTACACTTCCTTAAAATCACCACCATAGATGGGGAACTTGAATTTTTTTGCATGCACTAGCTCTTTTGGGTTGATTGATTAGTTCACTGGATGATCACTAAGTTTGACTAAAGTCCCACTACACCATTGACTTTCCACTAGTGCCTCCAACAGTTGGAACTAGTTTAATTGAAAACAACTTTAGATAACTCACCTTGATTGCTACAAATTAGCAATCACACATTCTTAACTAAACTTTAACTCCTCCAACTCAAATTTACTGAGTAAAGTGGGTGACATAAGCCATGTCACACAAGTTAATTGCATCCAAGTTGTCTGCTAATGTGGAAATTCAAATTTTCTCAATTTAATTAAGGAAAAATCAAATTGAGAAATTCTTGCTGCATTTTTCAACACCTTGTAAGATCCTCCCTCAGTCCTCCTTTCCATGCATATACAACATCCTAAAGTGAAGGTGGTAAATATTCAAAACAAATTTCAAATGGAGACTTGAAGAAGGGTGGACTACTCTATTATAAGAATGCTAGATATGGACCATATTTTCATATTAGGTCTTCAAATGCTTATGCTTGTAAGCCCTGAAAATATGCACCAAAGTATCTTTTGACTAATTTTTTTGGCCATATATTTGTGGATGGAATATTGTTGACCTCTTGAACTTTGTGCCCATCTTCTCCCAAAATCTAGTCCAAAATACACAAAGAAATCTAGTTTCCATGTCTTAAATGATTCTCCTTGGTATCCCAAGGTGAAGCCATACATGTTAGAAGAACAAGTTTGATTCTTCTTTCCCTTTGATCGTTATTTTGTAGGGCATGAGAACAAATATCTTGCTTGACTTTTCAAATACGATGAACAAGTAGTCATGTACCTTCCTAGTGGTTGATAAACCTCCCACAAAGTCCATGAAAATTCTCTCCCAAGAATGAGCAGGTACATATAAGGGATGGTATAAAAATTATTTCTTGTTACTATGCTTTCTATTTCAACAAAGAGTATATCTTGTAATGAACCTCAATACATCTTCTTACATTATGATCCAATACATATAACTTTGTAAGTTGGAAACTATCTTCCCTACATCAAAATGACTACAAGCTTGGAGGTGTGATATTCTTTGATTATATATAATTTCTAACATTTGGGAACACAAAGCTTATCTATCCTCTAGAGTAACCCATTTTGGAGATAATAGTCAATTGTGTTTTCACCATCATTTACATGACTTTGGCTCCATTTTTGCTAACAAATATGCTTCAAATTCCCATCTTATGTATATGTGTGTGTGTTCTTCTCTATATGTATCATGGGTGAAAGGCCCATGTGCATTAAATTTCACAAAGCTATAAATTTTTATGTGGGTGTCCTTGAAATCATGTCAGCGAACTTATTTGTGTGGTTTTTCTTATTCTTGATGTCTAAATGAAACTGTTGTAAGAACCCAATCCATTTGTAGTGTCTGGTTTGTTGTAGCTTAATCTAGGCCCTTAGGTATGGTAGTGGTTGGTGATCTATGTAGATGAAAATCTCATTTCCCGTTAGATAATGTTTTCACTTTTTGACATCTTGTACAAAGACATAGAGATCCTTGTTGTAGGTAGGGTAGTTTAGGATTTCCCCATGAAATAATTTAGAATGATAACATCTATCTCCACTTTGTAGGGATGATGCAATTTTGTAATATGATAATTAGTGTTTAGTTGATTTTATTTATCAACTCTTTAAAGGCCTTATACTAACCTTTCCCTCAATGGAAACTATTGCTACTCACTGTTATAGTGTAGAGTAGTGTAGATACTAGTAAAAATAAAGTTATGAATTTCCTCAGGTACTGTGCTACTATGATGAAACCCATAACTTCAAAGACATTTGTAGGAGATGATAATTTCATGATTCCTCCATCTTTGCAATATATATATTAAACTCCCCTTCATAAATCATATAACTTAGATACAATAATGACTATTGTGAAAACTCACATTTCTTGAGTTTTTCTAGTAGTTGGTGCTTCCTCAAAATCTATAGCATCTAAATCAAGTGTGAGATGTAATCCTCCCTAGTAGCATTGTAAACTAGTATATCATGCAAATAAATGTTGAAAAATGAATCTACATAAAGGTGTAGTACATCATCCATTAATCTTATGAGCATAGTTAGCGAATTGCACAAACCAAATGGCATGACTAATCACTCATATGAACCTTGTCTAGTTTTGAAGGTGGTATTATAGTTGTGTTATTTGACTCAAACCTCGTGATGCCTTGATTTTAAATCTAACTTGGTGAAATATTTCTCTTGTTGCAACTGATCTAAAAGATCACCAATCCTAGGTAGGATGCACTTTTTCTTAAGCATAATCTTTTTTAATTCTTTGTAATCAATTCATATCTTCCAAGTCCCATCCTTCTTTGGCACAATTATGATGGGTGACCCACAAGGTGATGTAATTTGTTGAATCACACCCTTCTCTATAAGTTTTTGCAACTGATTTGTCACATTGCTTACTTCTAGGATGTATTGCATGTACAACCCAATATATAGCGATGGAGGGTTCTATAATAATTGGATTTTTGTTCCATTTCCCTCTCAGGTATTATCCTTTTAGGCTCCTAGAAAACTACCCTATATTTCTAAAAAAAATATTCTATTTTTTTTTTCTCTTCTTTAGTAAACCCCTCCAGGGATTCCTTTTCCCTTATTAACTCCTCATTATGTTGATTTTCTCATAAAAATAATAAAACATTTTTCTTTCTATAATTGATCAATAACTTAGTTGCATTGATGATGAATGGGTTTCCATACTTGATGAAGTAGTACTAGTTCAATATCTATATTACATCCCATATATACATGTATGAACTCCTAAACGTGAATCTACATACATAAATTGAATCCGCATCCAATTTTACTTTAGCAATAAAATCAACACTGATAATAAATTTATTCTACATTACTCTATTACCTTGATTTCCACATCCTTATTTACCCATCCCAATGGATATGGGTGATGATGATTATGAACCTCCAATCACAGTTTTTTAACTAGATATACTACTGCAAGATTAACATATGAACTTGAGTCAAACAAGGCATCGATCTTGTTCATATTTCCATGTATATTAATATGGAAGACCTTGGTCATCTCCTTCTCTTTGTGATGATGAATGGTACTAAAATTCACCTCCTCCTGCACTAACATGTAGACAATATTCTCGTCCACATTAGAGACTCTTTTCACTTGAATGATATAATATATGGTGAGAATAATTTTTTTATTCCCATCCCTCTTTCAATTCTTTGGGTTCAGCTCTATACGTAGTTTCTAAAACTTCTCCCTAGTGTGACCATTAATGTTGTAGTGGTTTGGAATCACTGTAAGGATCCTTTCACTTGATGTGTAGTGGTTTTTTTATTCTTATCATTTTCCACTTCCACTTATTCTCCCCTTCCTTTGGAGCTTCTTGGTGCTCTTTCTATTTTGAACTAATTGATTACCCTTTCTTTGGCTTATGTTTTCGAGGTACTATGCCTATACACGGGCCTCCTCCACTATTTTTGACTTGAACAACATCACCTACTTTCATAGATGATTGTTTATACACCATAGACACTTGAGGAGTAAATATGGGCTCTTGGGAGAGATACAAAACATGATGTCTATATTAGGCTAAAGTTAGTGGTGTATTCTCATACACGCATACCCTACCTTTGCCTAAAGTAGTACCATTTGGATCAATTGGTCCTTTACATACCTTATAAGGTAGAATTGGGAATTTATAAGGGTTTTAAAATAATATCACTTAGTTACTAGGGGATCACCCTCCATCCTAAGTGTCTTTGTATGTATTTATAACCAAGTTACGACATGAACTGATAACTTCAATATAGAAAATGATATTTTTTGTTTGTCATCTATGTGGTGAATATTAAAATATACTTTTAACTGTTGCAACCAATGATTCAATTTTAAGGAATCAATCTCACCTTCGTACAACTTTAGGTCGACCTTCACTTCCATTTTGAAGAATTATTATGAATGGTTAACACTCAAACACTCTTTCTTAGGTTCTCCCCTTGACTCCTATTTTGGGTCTTCATGACACCCTATTTTCCCCTTTGTTATGACCTTTGAGTTAGAAAATCCATGTTCTTTTATTTTGAGATTGTTTGTTAGATCCACCATAAGGAGTTTCATATTGCAACTAATCCACAACTTTCATTTCCATCCTCGAGAATATCGCCTTCTCCAAACTTGGGTTATTATGAACACACTCGTTGACCATGGTTAGGGTTCTACAATTTTCTACTCAAGCTACTTCTTATATCCCTTGCAACTTCCCACTAAATTCCACATGGAAACCTGATTTAATACTGATATGATCTATAAATTTCCAAATATATTCAACTGGGAAATTTGTCACAACAATTATTTTAAACATAAGATGAGATCTATACTATGAAGGTTAAATTCATTTAGTTTCTATATTTGTTAATTACTGATTTTTTGTATATGTATGAAATAGATAAAATATGGAAAATATAGAACAACAAAATGCAATCACATAACAACCAAAATTAACACAAAAATATGCTCTCAAAAACCATTATGGGATAAAATACAGCTAGGAGGTGAGGATGCTCTACTCTCTTTTATCTAGGATGGAAAAAATGCAAGTACAAAGGAGAATACACTCCCTATGGAGTCACATGAGACTAAATACATGGTAGGATACTAATGAACACTAATGCCCTTTGTTATGCTCACTAACTCACACTCCCAGTTTCTTTTCTCTACAATGCAACATGTTATAATTTAATAGAATGGAACCCTTCTCCTCCTAGTCACCCAATTTTAACATGTCCTAATAGCTAACTAGAGGATAGGTTTGATTCCTTCAACTGTCAAATAGATTTAGAAGTTTCACCTTACATAGTCTCATTCATAGTCCTCATGTGGCTATCATGTTTTCCATTAGCAATGGAGCATGACATAGCATCCATTGATGCCATGGTGGTTAAGCATAATAGGTCAACTTCTAGGAGGCATAATTTTTGCATACAAAATTCAATTGAAATGATTCTTAGAGTGTTACGAGGTCTTTGACTATAGAATGGTGTCACGAGGTTTGAAACTTAAGTAGGAAATTGTTACCCTAAAAAAATATTATTTAAGGTATTAAAATGGCCTTGGAATTTCTTATACCTCAATTTTCCAAATAGGATCCCACCAATAAAACTACTAGTGCAAGTTGATTCCTCCAATTTTTCCATTCTAAAAGCATTGAGATATATGAAAAATTATATAATGATCCAATTTAGATTAGGCATAAGGATTTCAAACACATCACCCTACTCTTCCATGAGATGGCTCACTTCTATAATTAAATTCAAAAAGATAATTCTCTTCACATTTATAATTCTCATCCAACCACCCACCCCTTACTTCCACCACCCCACATAGGGAAAAAATGTTGGTTGGTTAAACATCCTTAATATGTAAACCCATATTATATTTTAAAAATCCAACCATTTAATACCATTTAATATATTGAATTTCATTTTAACTACTTTTAAGTCCCTAATATAGACATGTGATGAAATTGGTTTGCTAGTGAATCCTTGAGAGAAAATATCTAGTTTACTAAGGGGGGTAATATGAGATACCTATGGACATACCCAAAGGGGATAATAAAAGTTACTTGTTTATGCATTGTTATGTATGGAGGTCAATGCCAATAAATAAAGCCTACATAGTAGGGAGAACAATAAATGTAAGAAAGCTTACAAGAAGGTTCCACCTACTAGGAAGATCCTTATCTAGAATGTTCCTAGGAGGTAGATAGTATTAATATATAAAGAAGCACCATAAATGTAATTAGATATGGTAAAATATGTTTTAATTGTAAAAAAATTAAAGAGAATTGCTTGAAGAGTTGTTCCTTCCACAAGGAATATTATATACTATTACCCCACCTCAAAGTTTTGCCTCTAATTATTGTGATCATTATTTTGGTTATCTATTGTGTGGATATGATACTCTTTAGTTAATTTACATCCTATGTTATCAGATCCATTTGGGCACATAACGTTAGGTAACGTAGCTCTTTCTTGAGCCGAAAAAATTCAATTAGAGGTTGGGAGGTAAAAAAATTGCTAATTTAGAACTAGTTATTTCAATATTTTTGTAATGGTCACATAGACTAAGCTAATATCTTTTGATAGATTTCTCATATTTCCATTAGACTAACACCATTGGATAGGGGATTTTTGGAGGTTTGATTTTGTATATTATATATTTTACTTGTGCCAAATATATTCTATGTTACAACCATTTAAAATGTATGTTCTTAAAACCTAATGGATTTGAAAAATGGTAATATGCTAATGTTGATGAAAGAAACCTTTCAGGATTACTCTATATGTCATTAGAAAAATGAAGAGTATAACCAAAACAGATATTTCTAGTGTGATATAGAGGTTCATTGTGATGATCGGTATATAAACACTTGTCATTTTGGGGATGATAGCTATTTTCATCTTATAGTTGATGGTTTCACTCTACCTTTGGAACAAAACATCATGGAGGAAAATGAAGATCTAGTTTTGAACACTAGTATTCGACATTCTTATTCTCCAATACTAGTGTGTTATGTGGATGGTTTCTTAGATATGGATGGATTCACATATGATCGGGGTAGCCATTTGGAGCACCATATTCAATTGGCTATTGATTTTAAATATGTTCAAAAGGGAGTCAACATGTGCACTTCGATGTGGACCAGGGTTTAAATTAACGTTAATTGGACTACTTGAATGTGGTGGCTAGTACTTTATTTTGGCATACTTAAACATCGTGGACAACATTATCCATTAAATGGTGGTTGTACTTGCTCAAAACAAGCAACAATGCCTTTCTAAGGTGGGTGGAATGTAATGTACATAAGGGGTAATATGGGGTACCTATGGAGGTCAAGTAGAATAATAATATATGCTTAAGTATATGTAATGAAGATCATCATTAGCAAATAAGGCCTATGTAATAATACGGACATAAATATTATAAGAAAGCTTAATAATATGTTCCACCTATGATAAGGTTCCTTCTCTAGAATGTCAAAATAGATAGTATTATAAATAAAATTATAAGCAATGTAATAGATATGGTAGAATATTATTGTAATTTGAGCTTTGTGCATTATGAAATTCCTTCCTTAAAAGCATCACTTCTAAAATGTTATTTTATCTTTAAGTTTTTTATATTAATAAATTATTGAAAATCTTTATCTTATTATTAAATAAATTTTTTTTATATAATTTTATATTAAATATGAATGATTTAACACAAATAGTTATAAAAGAGTGAAACACTGTCAAACATGGTATATACCAAATCTTAATAGATTTTTTTTAAAATAAGCATTTATTAAAATCTCACTTGAAATTTATAATTTGCAAAATTTAAATTCTCTAAAATTTTTGAATTTATGATTTGCAAAATTTAAATGCCTTAAGAATTTTGGGGCGAGATAAATTAGTTTGTCGCGACCTCCGCCTAATCCGAGGCATTACCTTGTATCTGAAACCAAAGTAGACTGTGCTGGTGAGCTTAAGCGGTTAATCAGGCGGATTAATCATGGTAAACTCTTGTGAAACGGTCGAGCTTGACCCTGAACCGGAAGATATTCTGTCGGTTTGGGGTAAGGACTTAACGACGCAAAACTTAGAACATTTCTTTGGAGCAAGCAGTTTTCACGGGACATTGAAGGAGAACCCAGAACTGAATGAATCGTGGAACAATATTAACTCGCTCGATGGCTCGAAAGGAAGGTTGGGGTTGGTAACACGGAGAATCCAGGAGGATCAGGCCTATCTCAACCCCCAAGAACCAAGATCATAGAAGGAGGATCTCCCTCAAACCGAAGATTTCAGATTATCTCAAGTAAGTAATTCAACAGCCCTAGCTCATGCTCAGTATCACTCTTGAGGCCTAGAAGATGTAGTTTTTGGCCAGGGCAATAAAAATTAGTTCTGGCGAAGCACAATCAACGGGCTTAAATCTGATCTAGGGCCGGATAAGAAAGGTAGACCGCAGGTCGTAACGAGATCTACATTAGCAAGGGCCGGGGCAAACCCTAAAGCGACTCCAGAGACAGAGGGTCGCAAAGCGGAGGAGGGTCGTAGAAAGGATGGGTCGAGAAGCATTGCAGTAAGGCAGCCAGAGGAGGAAGGGTTAAAGGAAGGAGCAGGACTCAGGAAGGTAGTGGGGGCCAGTGAGGCTGAGATCCTCCCAGGATCTGAGTTTGTAGGAAAGAAGGATTCCGCGCAGCAAACGGAAGAGACAGAGGGGGTGGTTGATGGAAAAGGAAGAGAAGAGGCCCATGGCGACAGGCAGACTGGAGAAAAGAGAAAGAAACAGAAACTAATTAAGAAAAGCATAGAAGCAAATATGGTCCTTGGAGTGGACGTTCAAATCGAGGAAGCAATGGAGGTGGCGGAAAACACATTGGTTGGACGAGCTAGAGGAAAGAATTTTTCAGCACAATTCATCCAGAAATGGGCAGATCAGCAATGGCAGGTGGATTCAGGGAATTCCTTCAAAGTTTTGGTGCTAGCAAAAGGATGGTTCATGATCCAATTTGACAAGAAGGATATGGTGAATTGGGTACTGGCGAGAAATTGGGCTTTTGGGAAACGGCCCGTTCTATTTAGATGATGGACTCCTTTGTTCGATGCTCAGCGAGAGAAGGTACACACATTCTTGGTTTGGGTGCGTGCTTCTGGGTTGCCGCCCTTTCTATGGGTTGAATCAGTCTTCAGGTCTATAGGCAATATGATTGGCTCCTATCTTGAAGCAGACATGTCTTTCGTTGAAACAAGAAATAAAGCAATGGCTCAGATACTGGTAAGCCTCAATCCTGGGAAAGGTATTCTGGGAAACATAAAAATTCACTATAAAGACCTCGTCTTTGATCAGTTGTTGGACTACGAACACCTACCTTTCAGGTGCCATAGTTGCCATGAGTATGGCCACTTGGCAAGGGACTATCCCTTGGGTTTTCGGCGCAGAAGGAAACAGAGGAAAGATGAAGAAGAAATGCGAACAAAAGGAGTAGAAATAACCCCCAGGACAGAAGTGACTCAAGTGGAGGATGCCATGGAGGTTGAAAGGATCGAGGAACAGAGGGCTTCGGAGCAGGTACAATCCATGAGTCAGGGAGCTGAAGAAGGTCCTCCTATCGATTCGAGCAAGGGTGATACAGAAGCATCAAGAGAAGTTCATGAAGGCTCGATGGGTATGCATCTGGACTTTTATTCTCCTTCTTTGCATTCTCCAATCGAAGTAAAAGAGGCATGCTTTATTTCAAATCTGCATAATCATACATCTATAGAACAAGAGGGGGTTGAAATCATTACTGCATCTATCCCCAAAATCAATCTGAACTGTGAAGGGACCTCAAAAGCTATTAGTAAAAGCGATATTAAAATCCCTGTTCCCAAACCTGAATGTCACTACAACCTGCGCTCCCTTGACAAAAGATCGGCGACCAGAGAACCAATCGGAGGCATAGGTATGGAGGTTCCTCAAACCTCTAGGAAAAAGTGAAGGGGGCGGAAGTCTTTTCTATCGAAAGCTCAAGTAAAAGCAAAATATGATGTGGAGGATGGTAAACAGCTGTCAATTCTTGGGGTGCTTAGAGCAGCCAAACCCTGTGAGGAGATACCTAAATGATCTGTCTCTCATGGAATTGTAGGGGTTTAGCAAGTAAACCCAAAAAACTGGCTTTGAAGGAGTTGGTGCAACGATACAACCCTGATCTTCTCATGTTGCAGGAAACTCTAGGATTGAGTTCAGAAGTAGTGACATCTTTATGCTCTTTGTTCCCGGGGTGGCAGTTTCAAGCATTGGACTCAAATGGTCACTCAGGAGGTGTGGCTGTAGGATTCAGAGAAGGAAGATTGAAGCTATTAAATACGTGGGGTATGTATCACGGTTTGGGGATGGAAGTTTTGTCCCCTAAATTTGATGGCCCTTTGTCTATCTTAAACATATACTGGCCATGCCAGGAGAGGGTCTCATTTTGGAACAGCCTCCTGGCTAAATCTGTGATGAGGGATCAAAATCTGGTAGTAGGAGGAGATCTAAATTTCTCCATTGGAAATGCGGAAGCGTGGGGCCCCTCAGCTAGAGAAGACCCCTTATCAGATTTCTTTCAAAATGCCCTCACCTCGCATAAACTGATTGCTACAAATCTGTCAAAGCTAAAGCCTACATGGAGAAACTGTAGAACATGTGAAGCCCGAGTCGCTAAAAGACTAGAAAGATTTCTTTTATGTGAGGATCTTGCTTCCAGAATACCGATGTTCTGACAGTGGATAGGAGAGGGAGGAAATTCGGATCATTTCCCTATCCTGCTTGAACTATCCAAGCCCCCCTTTAAACCAGCAGCACCTTTTAAATTCAATGCTGCTTGGATGCAGGAGGAATCATTCAGACAACTCTTCAATGAAACTTGGCAACATCCAAGCAGGGACGAAATGGAAGATAAGAGTTTCCTTTTCATGGAAAATCTGAAAAGGATGAAGAAGGCCACAATGGACTGGGCTAAAAAAAGGAAGCAAAAGCAAAACGAAGCCTTAATCAGTATCAACATGGAGCTTGGGGAACTAGAAAAACCTGACTCAAATGGATATGAATCTCAGGAAGCGAAGGACATGATTCTATTGTTAGAAAAGTAGAGAAGCCAAATTCTTTTGGACAGAGAAGAAGAATGGAGGTTGAAAAGCAGGGCGATCTGGCTGTTGGTTGGAGATGAAAATACAAAATTTTTTCACAACTATGCGAAAGGTAGGAGGATAATGAATACTATCTGGAAACTAAAAGACAAAGAAGGTAGAGAGGCAAATACCTTTGAAACGCTCTCAAACATGGGGAGGAACCACTTTCAAAACCTTTTTTCTGAGCACAGAGAGCCTACATTAGCAGAGGTTATTAGAACAGCCCAAAGTTTTCCTCGATATGTGGAGGAGGAAGAAGCGGAAGGCTTACTAGGGGAAGTCACTTCTGGAGAAGTGGAGAATGTAATAAAATCTATGGCAAAAGATAAAAGTCCTGGGCCTGACGGGTGGCCTATAGAATTTTTTCAGCAGTTTTTTTATCAGATTGGCTCAGAACTAACTGATGTGGTTGAGGAGTCCAGAAGGAAAGGTATGATATATGCGCCTTTTAACTCAACATTTATAGCCCTTATTCCTAAAAAGGAAGTCCCCGATTCATTTGAAGATTTCAGACCCATTTCACTATGCAACAATGTTTATAAAATCATAGCTAAAACGATAGCTGCTCACTTAAAACCAATTCTGTCCAGATGCATCTCAAGCGAACAGTTTGGATTTATGGATGGGTGCCAAATACACGAAGCTATAGGAGTGGCCCAGGAGACAATTCATAGTGTGAAACTGAAGAAAAAGAAAGGAGCAGTGGTGAAAATTGATCTGTCAAAAGAATATGACAGAATCAGCTAGACCTATATCCGAATGCTACTAACTCACCTAGGGTTCAAAATCGATTTTATCAACTGGGTTATGGGATGTATCACCAGTGTCAGACTTGCGGTGCTTATAAACGGGGCAGCCTCTCCATTCTTCAAAGGGAAAAGCGGCTTAAGGCAAGGCTGCCCATTGTCCCCATTACTGTTTTTACTGGTTGCGAAGGGTTGAGTCAGCTAATGTTAAAAGCCAAAAGGGAAGGAACAATTAAAGGCCTGGAGGTGGCTGTCAAACTTTTTATTACACATCTCCTGTTTGTAGACGATATATTACTCTTCAATAATGGAAGCCTGACAGAATTTAAAAAGATAAAGGAGATCCTTGAGCTGTTCATGAAAGCAACAGGGATGCAAGTCAATTACAGGAAATCACAGCTCATAATGGAAGGCCTAAATAGACAAGAGATAAGCCAGATTACTGTTGTTCTTCCTTTAGAGGTATCTAAGTTTGGGGACCCTTTCAAATATCTGGGGTTTTGGATGAAACCAGATAATTATAAAAAGCAGGACTGGAATTGGTTAGTAGCAAAGATTGAAGCCAGGATTTCACACTGGAGCTTTAGGTGGCTCTCCAGAGCAGGAAGGTTAACTTTAATTAAATCAGTCCTCCTAGCAATTCCTGTATACTGGGTCGCGCTGACCTGGGTTCCCAAAGGAATCCTGGAAAAAATAAGAAGAATATGCAGCAGATTTCTATGGGCAGGATCCAAGGAGGAGTCTGTGCTCCCCTAGATTGCCTAGGAAAAGGTGGCAAGACCAAAATAATGGGGAGGATGGGGAATAAAAGATATTACTGCCTTTGGAACCTCTCTGGCAGCAAAATCAGGGTGTAGAATCATCAAATTGGAAAACCTTTGGACAAAAGTGGTAAAGCGGAAATACATTGATCCCAATCCTCTTGAAGATTGGATTAGAAATCCAGAAAAGAAAGAAGGGAATGTGTCAATAATATGGAAAGCGACTATCTATGCATTTAAACTTATTGAACAAGGATTGTCCTGGCAGATTGGAAACGGTGAAAACATTCACATTGGAAGGGACCCTTGGGTGGGTTGTAACGAGAATTATGCTATACCCCCTGGCCTGATTAGACACCTTGCCTCCAAAGGAATAGTGTATTTAAATCAGGTGGAGAAAATAGGATTCTCAACCATATGGGGACAAGCTTGGAAGTCAGGAGAGGAATTGGATCTTCACCCCCGTTGATGGAATGATTGGGAGGTCTACATGCAAGAACTTTCCAGATCAAATGTAAGGCTCAAGGACAAACCAGATCAGCTGGTATGGGCTTATGCTGACTCTGGTAGCTATTCCCCAAAATTTGGATATAAGTTTCTCATGACCAAAAAAGGTTGGGAAGACCTGGATTGGTGGGTGAAATCGATATGGAAGTTAAAGTGCCCTGCTAAAGCAAAACTATTTTTCTGGTGTATATTGAAAAGGAAAGTCCCCACATGGGACATTCTGCAAGCCAGATTTAAACAAGGGCTGGGAAGATGTCCATTATGCAAAAATGACTCAGAGACTATGGCGCACCTGTTCATTAGCTGTCTTATAGTCAGAAAAGTATGGTTGGAGGTGGAAAAGTATATTCACTTGCCGATATCCTGGGAAGGGGACCATATTGCCGAAGTTTGGCACAAGTGGTGGCACCAAAACTCAGTTCGGAAGTTAAGGAATCTGCCTCCCATTATATGTTGGGGCATTTGGATAGCAAGGAATAGAAGCATCTTCTAGGATAAGGAAACTTCTGTGGAATCAATTGTTGTTCAGTGTTTATCTATCTACACAAATATCCCAGATTCAGAGGAAGAAAAGGCGCCCCAAAAGGTTGAAGAAGAACAAATCAAGGATGGAGTGCCTTGGGCTTACTTTGACGGAGCCTCTCAAAATAATAAAGCCAGAGCAGGCATTATTATCCACATAAACAAAATTCACTCCCTAAAAGCTTCCATAGGTTTGGGTAGTGGCTCCAACAATTATGCAGAACTATCTGCTCTCAAGCTTCTTCTATGCTGGCTGATACACAAAAACACCCTCACAGTTCAGATATTTGGGGATTCACTAAATGTCATCAAATGGATAAATGGTCAAAGCAGCTGTCATAATTATATCTTGCATCCCCTTTTAGAAGAAATACAACACCTGAAATTATCTTTTAATTCTTTTTCCATTCAACATATATACAGGGAACGAAATGACTCGGCAGACAAGCTTTCTAAAGACGGTCTTCAACAAGTTCTGGGCAGCTGGAGAATAGTGGAAGAAATCAATGGAGAAGACCATTTCTCGGACCAGCCTCCTTATGCTCGAAATGCATAATCATGGCACATGGCTGATCTGACATCACTGTTTTTGTTTTTTGGAACATAGCTGAAAATCTGAAACATGTTTCATGTATTTTGTTTGTTTTTGTGCAATCTTTTTCATCTAGGGTTGTTTTCCTTGATAGAGGAAGCCTGGAAAAAGAAGCAAGATGTAGATTTTAGTTATCAATCACAAGAAACCATGGATGTGTTTTGACAATATGGAGAAAGGGAGCTATTATCTCCTCTTTTGAAGAGGTCAAGCTCAGTTTCTGAACAGTTTTTTGTAGGCTTATATATTGATCCGGATTTAAGCAGGAGCGCAACAAATTACAGAGATAACCAGGGAAAATTTTAAGAACGCCCCCTAAATTTATAAATATAATAAATGGGCGAATCTCCATGGTATATAGGAAAAATGGAAGGCGATTTTATAAATAATATAATATGTATATATAATTGTTTGGTGAATCTCTCACCAGGCATGGCGAATATTTTACTCAATTATAAAATCTTGTAAGATCTTGGCGACTCTTTCACTAAATAATAAAACTTTGTAAAGTCCTAGTGAATCTTAGCATAGGCTACATGTTGGTTTAATTCCCCCATTTAAATAGGCTACATTCCAGGTGAATACCATGGGTCAATACCATGTGCCCTTTTGGTGAATACCATGGGTCAATACCATGTGCCATTTTTATTTTTATTAATTCTAATATTAGCGTTAATAATGGTTTTTTGCATGGTATTAATAACAATCTAGTCCATGGTATTTGTCCATAGTATTTTGGCCATAGGTTTCACCTAAATATAACCCATTTTTTGAGTGTTCGTAAATATAAGGTGACTTATGGAGTAAATATAAAAAAATGTTTTATTTGTTTACCATACCTCTCGTTTATTTATATTTTTATTAATTTACCATACCTCTTTTACAAATATGGTATTTGGCCCATAGGATTCACTTAAATAAAACCTCTTTCTTGAGCCTTCATAAATAGAACGAGGGTTATGGACTAAATATAAAAAGAGGTTTTATTTATTTATGATACGTCTAGTTTATTTATATTTTTATTTATTTACCATACCTTTTGAGTAAGTATAAAAAGACGTTTTATTTATTTACCATACCTCCACTTTACTTATATTTTTATTTGTTTACACCCTTACATGTATATAAGGTGACTTATGGAGTAAATATAAATTTTTATTTATTTATTTACCATACCTCTCATTTATTTATATTTTTATTAATTTACCATACCTCTCATTTATTTACCATACCTCTTTTATAAATATGGTATTTGGCCCATAGGATTCACTTAAATAAAACCTATTCTTGAAAATGGGCGAATGGATTCACTTAAATAAAACCTATTCTTGAAAATGGGCGAATGGAAGGTTGTAAGTCCTAATTTCAAGGGCTAAATTTACCTTTTTTACCCTCTGCCTTAAAATAAGGTGGGCTATTTGAGGTGATTTGTAAAAATGTACTATGATACAAAATATTCGCCCACTAAAAATTTAAAACCCCTTAATTTCGCCAAAGGGTGAACATTCGCCCCTAAAATTATCCTTGGAGATAACCATATACACAAAGATGCAGCAGAAATAATACTTCATTTCATTAATGGAAAACACTGAAATATGCTTACAACTAGAAATGGAAATAAACCAGCTAGGGCGATGGTAGCTTATCTCTGAGAAGAGATGTGATGGCTACATGCCTCTGAACTGTGTTACAATGAGGCTCGAAGGCCTATTTATTGTTGAGAAACAATGAAAAACCCTTAACGTTCCAAAACCTAACCCTAGGAGATGAAACGCCAAACTGTGGGCCCCGTTTGGGGTAAATTGGTACATCAACTTCCCGGGGTCGTAACTTTGGCATATGATCTCCGTTTGACGCATATAATAGCTCGTTAGAAAGATCTATCCGAGCACTACCATTGTTGGAACGGGCAACATTAGACCCATGTTGCCCCCGGATTCCCCAAAAAACGTCGTTTAGGGCCTCAAAACGGCTCCGGAAGTTCAGGACCCGAAAAACTGCTAAAAATAGTAAGTTGTGCTACAATTAAGGAAACTGAAAATGCTGAGAAGGACAATGGTGGGGGTCCAGGTGGACTTGGCAGGTGGCCACCAATATCCACCTGGATCATTCCTCCCCCCTTAGGAAGAAATGGTCCCCATTGCGTTGAGCTCCTCCATGAGATGAGGAAACTTTTGCTGAACTTGTTCCCTGGTGAGCCACTTGCCCTACTGAAGGAGTTGGCCTGCTTTGACAACTCGATACAATTGGATATTCTGTTGGCGAGTGTTCTTGATCTGTGTGTCCATGATCCGATCAGTTGTAGCTTGTTCCATGCAATCTGGATTTAATTCTGTGGGTTTGAGCTGTTCTGCAATGTCGGATGTGTCTAGCAATGGCGGAAAGTATGGCCGAAGGCGGTCCACATTGAACACTGGGTGCAGGCCAAGGAATGGGGGAATGCTGAGCTCAAATGCATTGTCTCCCATAGCCTTGGTAATGGTGTAAGGACCATATCGGAGTGGTCTCAATTTCCGATAGGCTCCAGTAAGGCGTTCCTTTTGCAAATGCAACCAAACTTTGTCGCCCACCTGAAACTTGTGTGGCACCCGATGTTGATCATGTCGCTGCTTGTACTTGGCATTTGATTTCTCAAGAATGTCATGGACCTGCTGGCGAATATGTTGGATGCGCTCAATGAAGCTAGTGGCCTTATCTGTTTCAGACTGGACATGAGCTGAATTCATGTGAGTAGCTGCAAGTGGCATGGCCACATCAATGGGGCATAGTGGCTGGAATCCCAAACCCACCTGAAAAGGGCTATGGCCAGTGGAGCTGTGAAGAGCTCGGTTGTAGCTGTGCTGAACATAGGGGAGGCTCTCGTCCCATGTGTGTGGATGCTTTGAGTTATACATGCGCAGAATGTGCACGATCATCCTATTGACAACCTCTGTCTGGCCATCAGTTTGAGGATGGAAGGCTGTGGACTTCGTGAGTTTGGTGTCCAGCATTGACCAGAGACTGGACCAAAATGTGCTGAGAAACCGACTGTCCCGATCTGAGATGATAGACTGTGGGATCCCAAAGTGCACCCACACTCGTTCAAAGAAGAGTTTAGCAGTGGCTTCTGCTGTGATATTCTTCTTGCAGGCCATCATAATAGCCATCTTCGAGAGCCTGTCGACGACCACAAAAACACAGTCATTTCCATGCTTGGTGGAAGGAAGGCCTGACATGTAATCCATGGAGATGGATTCCCAAGGTCGACTAGGGGTAGGCAACGGGGTATAGAGGTCGTGCTTCTTAATGGTCGGTTTGGCAATGGCACAGGCAGTACATGATCTGATGTACTTCCCAACATCCTGTCGAAGATTCGGCCAATAGAAATAATTTTGCAGTACTGCCACTGTTTTCTCGACCCCGAAGTGCCCAGCAGCCCGACTGTAGTGTGCTTCCCAAATCATCTTGGCATGCTCACTTGAAGGAACACAAAGGTGACCGAGGTGGCATAATAGGGCATCCTGGAGGTGAAAATCTGCAACACGCCGACCCTCCAAGAGTGTCTGGTATGTGTGGCTGAATTCTGGGTCGCTCGTGTAGAGAAGTGGCCAATCAGAAGTCTCGTGCCCACAAGAGTTGAGCACGGTGGTTAACGCCATGATCGGTGGTCGACTGAGGCAATCTGCAACATTATTGGTGCTGCCCTTCTTATATTTGATGTTCAAGTGGAACTGTTGCAGGTATGTAGACCACTTCTGATGGCGATCGTTCTGCAATTTCCCTTGGGTCTGTATGAACTGCAGGGGTCGGTGGTCTGTGTGGATGACTGTTTCCTTCCCCAAAATGTAATGCTTCCATTGTCGGCAGGCCTGTACAATGGAATACATCTCTTTATCATAAGTGGGGTACTTCCGGACTGTGTCTAAAAGTGTTTCACTGTGATATGCCACTGGATGTCCATGTTGAGTAAGGACTGCCCCAATAGCATAGTCAGAGGCATCTGTCTCGACCTCAAATGGTTGTTGTAAATCTGGTAACGCGAGCACTTGTGCCATGCAGAGGCGATCCTTCAACTCCATGAATGCCTTCTGTTGAGATTCAGACCAAAAGAATCTTGCTTTCGCCCCTCCCTTGGTGACCTGACTCAAGGGCCAAGAAATATGAGAAAACCCCAACACAAACCTGCGGTAGAAGTTGGCAAGACCTAGAAAGCTGCGGAGCTCTGTTAGAGTGGTTGGAGAGGGCCAATCCTGAATGACTTGGACCTTGGCTGGATCGACATGCACCCCCTGTTCATCAATGATGTATCCCAGATACTGAACCTGGGTCATGCCAAAAGTGCATTTATCCAAATTGGCACATAGCTTGTGTTGCCGTAGTGTTTGGAGAACCTGTCGAATGTGCTGGAGGTGCTCTTCCCAACTCTGGCTGAAGATCAGAATGTCATCCAAGTATACTACTACAAAGGAGTTGGTGAATGGCCACAAGATGTCATCCATTAGCCTCATAAAGGTTGCAGGAGCATTTGTCAATCCGAAAGGCATGACCAACCATTCGAAGAGGCCCTCCTTGGATTTGAAGGCAGTCTTCCACACATTAGAGGGTTCGATTGGTACCTGGTGATATCTTGACTTCAGATCGATCTTGCTGAAATATTTCGCCCCCTTTAGTTGGTCTAGGAGGTCATCAATCCGCGGGATCGGGTACCTATTACGGACAGTGATCTTGTTCAGCGCCCGATAGTCAATACAGAGTCTCCACGTCCCATCCTTCTTCTGTACCAACACGATCGGGCTCCCACAGGGTGATGAACTCGGACGGATGTGACCTTTCTGCAGGAGCTCCTGAATCTGCCTCTTGATTTCATTGTTCTCCAGAACGGAGCGCCGATAAATTGGTCCATTGGGTAGCGGCGCACCTGGGGTCAGATCGATGGAGTGCTTGACTTGACAGTGCAGAGGAACTCCTGCCGGAGAGGTGAAGATGTCCTCGTACTCCTCCACAATCTTGTCCATCTGTAGTTGTCGTGCAAAGGGACCCCGTCTGGAGGCCGCGGCCACTGTCTTCTTCTTTCCTTGAGGGCGTATCATCAGGAAAACAAATTTCCTGGTTTTGGAAATGATCTTACTACATTGTTTTGCAGTAATCAAAGAGATGGCGGCAGGTGGTGCTACCTCTGGTATCCTGAACAACTTATTTCCCAATGTAATAATAACAGCACGGGGTCTTGATTCATACACAGCATGTCGCTTCCACAAGTATGGTTGTCCTAGTAATACATCACAAACTTCAAGGGGAGCAATGTCACACAATACCTCATCCGTGAAGGGCTTGATGTTGTATGGAAGGCGACACTGCTGGCTCACGCGAAGATCTCGTCTTGGTGCAGCCACCCAATGGTGTATGGTTGTGGATGTGCTGTGGTCGGTAAGCCCAACCGCTTCACGACCTCTGCCGAAATGAGGTTCTTTTGACTCCCGCTATCAACAATGAACTGTATCGGGGAGCCCTTTACCCACATCTGAGAGTGGAAGAGACGCTCCTCCTCCTCTGGATCTTCGGGTTCATTTTTCTGGATCTTTGCGGTAGCAACAGTGGCGCTGGGATCCGCATCAATGATCTGCTTCCCTTTTTCATACCCCTTATCGGGTTCTGACTCAGAGTCGGAACATGCATATTATTCTGAAACATTTAGCTCAGCCACCAGTGACTGCTTGGCCCGACACTCACTTGTGTTGTGAGTGGAGCTCCTATGGAACTCGCACCATTTTCCAGTGTCCTTTCTCGGCTTCGCGGCGTTGTTCTTTGCTTGCAGCTTCGGCTGGTTGTCTTGGGCTGTCCCGCCTTGGCTTTGTCCTTTGTTCTGTGGTTTCGGGGCACCTTTCCCCTGCTTTGGATTCGCAGATCCAAAATCTCGCTTCTTTTGTTTCAACTTCTGCTTGACCTTGACGGCATATCGGTATGCTGCGCCGAGCGAGGGGATGTTTAGGAATTGTATTTCTTCCTGGATGTACTTGTGCAGGCAGCCACGGTATTTGAGTATCAAATGTTGCTCCGAATCCTTGATACCCAACTTTGTGCGAAGGGTATGGAAAAGATTGGTGAACTCCGGCACGTCTTGGTCCCTTCCCTGCCGCAGCGTGGTCCACTTTATGTATTCATCCTCATAGTTTCCAACAGGGTAGTACTGCTCCTTGACAGCATCCCGGAACGAATCCCAGGTGGGTGCGGCTGAAAATAGTGAGCCAGTACTTTCATCCTTCTGCTCGCAGTAGGTTTCCCACCAGTCCTTGACGTGGGGGGCTGCTTTGAGAAGAGCAAAAACAATCTTTTCCCGACTCGAAAAATCATGAACAGAAAAATAACCCTCTAGCAGATTTAACCATTTATCTACGGCATCTGCGTCTATCTGACCCTCGAATATGGGGATTTCAAAATTAACTTGTACCTTAAAGGGTGTGGCATTTCCAGAGTAGCTGCTGGAAGCCGACGCGTCGCTTCTGGGTAGCCGCTGAAGGATCTGGGCAAAGCTGTCCATCATCGTGTTCCGTTGTCGCTCGAGGGCTTCTTCGAGCAAGATTTTGATGGGATCTCCTGCCCCCTCGTCTTTCTTCTCGTCCGCCATGGGAGGCCGTCGGGATTTGCGAGGCTGGTCTTGCAAAGGTTCAACCAGTTCAAGCCCTAACTCCTTATATCCCAACCTTCTTGGGGACATGCAAAGGAAAACAGAGAAAAAGCAGACCGCTCTGATACCACTGATTCGGATTTAAGCAGGAACGCAACAAATTACAGAGATAACCATATACACAAAGATGCAGCGGAAATAATACTTCATTTCATTAATGGAAAATACTGAAATATGCTTACAACCAGAAATGGAAATAAACCAGCTAGGGCGATGGTAGCTTATCTCTGAGAAGAGATGTGATGGCTACATGCCTCTGAACTGTGTTACAATGAGGCTCGAAGGCCTATTTATTGTTGAGAAACAATGAAAAACCCTTAACATTCCAAAACCTAACCCTAGGAGATGAAACGCCAAACTGTGGGCCCCGTTTGGGGTAAATTGGTACATCAACTTCCCGGGGTCGTAACTTTGGCATATGATCTCCGTTTGACGCATACAATAGCTCGTTAGAAAGATCTATCCGAGCACTACCATTGTTGGAACGGGCAACATTGGACTCATGTTGCCCCCGGATTCCCCAAAAAACGTCGTTTAGGGCCTCAAAACGGCTCTGGAAGTTCAGGACCCGAAAAACTGCTAAAAATAGTAAGTTGTGCTACAATTAAGGAAACTGAAAATGCTGAGAAGGACAATGGTGGGGGTCCAGGTGGACTTGGCAGGTGGCCACCAATATCCACCTGGATCATATATGTATTACAGCAAAACGAAAGCTGCAGAATGTATATGTAACTTTTTATAGTAATAAAAAGTTCGTTTTTTTTTTCTCGGGAAAATATTAAAGTATATTTAAAAATATATTAATAACACAAAAATATGTTTATGTGGATAATATATTTCACAAATAAAATATTTCAATGTCAATTTTATATTATATATGATTAAAAAAACTATATATATTTTATATAAAATAAGGGGAAAAAATATTTTTTTATGATTGAAACATTTCAAGTAATTTATTTTATAATTTGGTGTTTTTAAGTAGGTTTTTTAATAGGTTAATTTTGTAGGGAATCCAGCAAAGATTTATTGGAATTGCAGGTTTAAGCTATGCAGTCTACAAAATCCAATTGTATGGAGGATTTTTCAATTTAAACAATGAAAAATTATATTATATAAGAGATTTGATTCGTATATAGATGAAACCTTCTGGTAAACTAAACTATGTGTTGTTATTGATGTGGTGGACCACTAGGGTGAACACTTCACCCATCTTGAGGGGTCTTAAGTTTTTGTGATGATGGGTGAATGTCTTTATCATACAATCTTAATATCTAGGAAGATGGGTGTTCACCCAAAACTTCTAGTAGATCAATAACAACAATTTAGGAGAAATGGCTATGGAAATATTCACAGTAGGATTTGTTTCGTTTTAGTGTTTGATAAATTAGTACTTAAATGGATCTATACTAATTCTTTTTCTTTCTATCTCTTTTTATTGATTTATCAAACACCTAGAGATCCATCTTACTTGCATTTGATTCGTATTAGTGTTTAATAGATCCGTATTTAAATAGATCTATACTAATTCTTTTTCTTTCTCTCTTTTTATTGATTTATCAAACACCTAGAGAGATCCATCTTACCTGCGGATCAAATCTCTTAAACAATAATACTTTTTTTTCCAATTTTGCAATTTATAAGTCATTTGATAACACTCAACTATGGCTAAATTGATAGTGCAAATGGATTTTTTAACAATCATCATATTCAATAACAGTCTCTTCGTTGTTTGTAAATCTCTAAATATAATACCCTCTCCAATGTTGTATAGAAAATCATAACAATCATCATGTTTAATAACATTCTCTTCGTTGTTAGTAAATCTCAAAATATGACCCATATTCAAGAAACAATAACCTCTCCAATGTTGTACAGAAAATCCTAGATGGCTTTTAGTGTATGAAATTTAATTATGGATGTTTGAATTTTAAAGGTTGTAGTAAAATGGAGTTGTTTTTAGGGTGATCTTTTGGATTTTCTGGTAGGGGAATGAGAATCTGTTTGAAAAATTTGAGGTAAAATATTGATTTGTGTTATTTAAACTAGTTTTAACTGCATTTTCCAATGATGAAAAGGATGGAAGTTAATATCTCGTGCCAACTTTTTAACATCTCAACGGTAATAATACGGCATTGGAAATGGGAAAAATCAAACATTTAGGATGTGTCAAGCTGAGCACAATATTGTAGAGATACATTAAATCTCAGTGCAACTGAAGATACCACCCTTTTGTACCAGCCCACCACCCTTTTATATTGAATGAGATTCCTTTTACAGGCATTCCCACTGATGCCACCTGTTTTATACAGTGCAGTGGACCCTATGTTATTACAATGCAAGTTGCAAAATCGTTTCATACCATTATCTCATTAGCAGGAACAGGGGGGAGATTGTTATTATAATACATAAACCCACAACTGCGCGTCGGATAATATTCCACACCTCCATTTTGAGTGTTAATGGCTCTCAGCTATAAAGCAGATGGAATGGATGCAAATTTTCAATGCGCGGTCTTTCACTTGGGGAGCAGCGAAACTAGTGGACTAGGAAAACGGGGCCCGCCCCTAACAATGAATGACACAGAGTGGGAGATGTTGTGTTGCCTTGGAAATAAGAAAAGTTACGTCGTCATTAGCAGACAATTAATGAGTAAGGTATTTCGTGATTGATTCATTACTCCTCCCCCCACCTGATATTGTTACTTCAAACCATTATTGTCTGCAATTACTAACAAATCTGATTCGTGGGAGTGTCGGTCACCAAAAACCGGCAACCGGCAGCGAATCAATTGTGACTCCCATCAGCAACTGTTGTCTAACCTGGTGGAGGAGTTGCCCGGAAAGTTATGGAAATTCCAGTCATATTTAAAGAAAATTTGGCAAGGATTTTTGTAAATCCAAGTTATAGTTGTTAAACTACAAAATTTTAGGTGTCCTAGACATTTTTGATAGTGTTAAATCCATTTCACCATAAAAACACGATTCAAACAGGTCTTTACAAGATTTTTTGAAATTTTTTTACTCGGATTCCGACCACTTTTGGCCATCCAAGCGATTCCTCGACTCCTAACAAATCTGATTCTTGCAAAGTGGTGGGCAACAGACACTTTGGCAGCTCATCAATATAGTTGCAGGACCATCTGATCTTCCCTTCGATTTTTGGTTCTTGCAATTAATTAGGTGAACACGTAAGCAGTAGTTAAATTTGATAGTAGAGTATTTGAATGGTTAAATAGTGTTTTGATAGTGAATGGACTTGGTATTATTAAAAATCTGTGGGTATCCAAAATTTTGTAGCTGGAACGTTGTAACTCAGATTTCAAAAAAAATTTCACCAATTATCAAATTCAAAATTTCCATTATTTTCTGAAAAAAACCACTACCATATCCTTAACTCATATTTTTTTGGGTTATTTTTTACATTACGTTTATTGTTTATTAAAACTTCTTATTTACTGCATTTATTGTTATTAAATCAAGTCTTCTGTTTGAGATCATATGTCAAAACTGAAGTAACCATATGATGTTCTTGTTTGGAGTCTCCGATTATTGTTCCTTAACATCTATAATGAAAAAAATCCCCGACCGATTGGAGATGATCTTTAATATCTATCATAAATGTACAACCAAAATTTTACCATTAGAACAAAACTTAAGATTTGTTCTTTCTTCATTTTGATGGTATGTTTTTAATTATCCATTTTACAATCCTACCCCTTTCATCATAATTTCTGACGATTAATCTCTCGATTCGTGCAACACTCATCCCCATTACGTGAGCGGTTAAAGCCTGTTGAGGTTGGTCTATATCAGTTCAAGGAGATAATTTCTATTTCAAGAGTCGCTGGAACATGGGACCAAGAAACACACTATCGATCTCATATGGAAGTGGCATGTGGCAGGAGAGTGCAAACTAAGGAGGCTAATTATGATGACGTGCAATTCACACTTTGTTATAATGTACACTTTGATATAAATGAAACATATTCAAGGATATATACAGTATCATATATATTTGATAATTAATTCCTGCGAAATGCGTAAGCTTTCTAAATTCTAAGAAGAAGCGCAAGACTCCTTTTTCTTAAAGTGCGGATGAAAAAGCACTCTGAAATCTATGTGTAGTTATGTAGAATTCATGTGGTCTAAAAATGGGCACTAAGGAGTGGCTATACTTTCTTATCTGCGAAGATCTATATATGTAACTGAACAATGCCCATCTATATCACACCATCCATTAGGCTGTTTTTCCGTGCCCCTAATGCCTTTGACAAAGAAACTAGTACGAGGACGGGCATTAAACTGAGCTCCCCCTATTGGTAAATCAACACATCAATTAGGCCCCTTCACCTTTGACTATGTTAAGAGTAAACGGTTACTGTAAGTCTCTTTCTGAGGTTCGAGTCAAACACTCTTGCTACATTTGACACACCTTTAGGGTTTGTTGATGACACATTTGTTATTTGGTCCCATGGTCTACTTAAGCTTCAAGTCTTTCTATCCCATCTTAATCACATTTCCCCTCAGATTTAGTTCATTATGGAACTTTAAGAGAACCATTCCCTTCCCTTTCTTGATTGTCTTGTCGCACGCTTCCTTGATGTTTGCCTCACTCACCAAGTCTATCGAAAGAAGAATCATACTGATAAGTACCTTCATGCCACCTCTCACGTTTTCCTCACTCACCAAGTCTATCAAAAAAGAATCATACCGATAAGTGCTTTCATGCCACCTCTCACCAGCATCCACCTCAAAAGTCTACTGTCCTTAAGACCCTTATTTCCAAAGCCATTCAAATTTCCTCTTCTCAATCCTTCCCCAAATAAAAATCCTCTTACCAAAGCGCTTAAATCCAATGGTTACTCCACTTCCCATATTAACAAGGCCTTTCATTTTGTTCTCCACCCCCAGGCTAAAAACCACCATTCCAATAACCCTCCCTTAGCTAAGGTAACTTTACCCTACATTCAAGGAGTTACTGATCATATATCCAAAATTCTTTCTAAAAATAACATCAAGACCTTTTTCAAACCCGAGAAGACTCTCAGCCAACTCTTCGGATCGACCATGGACAAAAATGACCCTATGTTAGGTCCCATAGTGTATGAAATCCCTTGCTCCTATGGAATGTCTTACATAGGGCAAATTGGTAAATCCTTCAAAGATCGAATAAAAAAACATATGGCAGACACCTACCACAATTGTGTTTCAAAATACGTCATCACCAAACACTCCCATAATACCAAGCATCTTATTAATTTTGATAAAACCAAAATTTTAGCCTCTAACCCATTCCATGCCAACCCTGTCATATGGGAAGCTCTTGAATTGAAAAGCACCCTAACAAATTTAATCGAAATTATGATTATCAATTAAGCCAATCCTGGAAACCCACTATTCATTTCTTGTATTTTAAACGCTGCCCCCCTAATATCAGATTGAACGCCTCTTAACTCTCATCCCTCTATTTCTCTTATTTGCTTCCATTCTTGGTTTCCCATCCTTTTTTTTTTTGGTCAAGTAAGAGTGGAGCTTTCAATTAACCGAAAAAAGGATTACATATGGTACGCGTCTTTACAAGTGCAAAGACCAGCAAAAGACAGACCCATTGATGATAAACAAACAACAAGGTCAACAAAAACCAAAACCTTACACACAAAACCAAAATTAGACCCCTCGTCATTATTCCTAAGTGTTCAGACTATTGGTCTCTCCCCTATTCTTATTGCTCAATTCTTATCGGTTAATCTCCCCAATTCTTATCGCTTAATCTCCACCGTCAATCTTACCTTCAATCGGACGGATGATATTCTCTTCGATCAATAGAATTGCACGGTGATCCTGCACCATCGATCAAAACCCATTTGATTCGACGTTCCTTAATGATATCGCATCGGCAACTTTCACTACACTTACCCGCTTCACGGAGCCGATATAGATTATAAACCTTGGTCTATAAAAATTCGGGTCTGCTCTTAGACTTAACCTCCGACCATTTTAAAACCCGATATCCATTCGATAACGAAGGCCATCAAATCCTATGGCCTGCGGCCCTTCAACTAGCACGTTGTTTACCAAATACTCAACCCCTGTAGTTAGCTATGACGTAAGCATTGATTGTGGGATCGACGGTTAGGATTTATTGCGGCACTTCAACCAAGCTCAAGGACTTCCGCTCTCTCCTACTCCCGTTAGTCTTCCTCCTGCTCATTATTCATGGTCTGGAAGTACGCCATGTCTTTGGCTGCCTGTCGTTGACAATCATCACGCAGTTTACCAGAGGGTATAGAATCCCAGTCGTACCAAATATAGATTTCCTTACATAGCACTCCTTCATTCGCTAGACGATCAGCTAACATATTGGCTTTTCTTCGCACATGAACGAAGCTGACAGTTCTCAGGGTTCGCAAGTGGGAGTGAATACGTTGAAAAACCTACAAGAGACTCTAATGTTTTGACACTTTTCCAAGTGTCATTCCATTACACATTTTCTTGGCCGCATTAATGACCAATTCAGAGTCAGCTTCAATGATGGCGTTGTGTAAATTTGATTCCATCAGGATTTTTAGGCACTACTCTAAGGCCATGAGCTCCGCCATGTTATTAGTGGCAGTCCCCAAATGACTGTGAAAGATATCCTTTATGCGCCCCTGCTCATCTCTTATGACACCACCAAATCTAGCCATCCCTGGGTTTCCCTTAGAGGCCTCGTCTATATTGATTTTCAAAAAACCATGAGGAGGAGGTTGCCAAATATCTTTACCAACAGTTGTTTTTCTCACACCCTTGACAGTGCCTTGGGGAACCAGAGAATGGATACCCAACTGCAGCAGTATGCGAGCATCCTGGGGCGAAGGAGGGTCCTCAGGAATTTTCCACATAAGGGCTCCTATTGTATCTTTGAGCTGTCGTAAAATTTGGACGTTCTGGGTCGACCCTGTTTTGTTCTTAAAAATCCTACCATTGCGTTCTTTCCAGACATCCCAGATAATAAAACCTAGAACCAGAGTCCAAACCTTGTTAATGATTTCATTACTTGAGAAGTCTTTCCTCCAATTCTTCAAAGTCTTGGTGATGCTGAGTCTGTCCTTGTCAATTTGCCTGAAGACTGAGGCTGCCCAATCCCACAAGGTAGAGGTGAAGGGGCAGAGGTTTAGTAAATTTTCCATCGTCTCCTCTTGTAAGCCACATAGATGGCATTTGGATGGGCCAACAAAGCCCCTTTTCAGAAGATTCTCCCGTGTCAGAATTTTCTTTTGGTGAACCAACCACATAAACAACTTGATTTTCATCCATTACGAGTTCTGCCAAAGGTCATTCCAAACCTGATTAGGGTTTGGATAATCGAAACCTAGGGCCATGCGTTTAGCTTCTTTGAGGTTGAAGGTGCCTTCGGTGTTTCAACCCCATCTCAGTTGGTCAAACGAGGATGACACCAAAATCTTCCTCTGCTCTAAGTCATGAGCAAGAGAATCCCCCTAGGTCTTTAAAGGACTCTCTTCACTATAACCAAGATCCTTCCACATTCTCCATTTACCATTGTTCCTTACCTGATCCTAGAAGTCACTTACCATAAGTAAACCTTTGTTGTCAGTGTCATTTTTTAGAGTGGTTAGTTCTTCCCTAAACAAATTTGGTTCCTGCTGCCAGTTATCCTCCCAAAACCGTGCAAGGTTCCTAGCTCGGATCTCCCAAAAACTATGCTTCTGGACAATGGCTCTATTCTCCCAAGCAAGGTTCCAAATGTGGGAGCCCTTGATGAGCCCTGACATTCAGATATGATCCCTCTCCTGCCAATTATTTGCATATTTTTGCTTCCAAAGCTTGGCCCAAGGGGTGTCTGATTCCTTGAGCCACCTCCACCAAAGTTTGGCTCCCGAAACTCTGCAGAGGATTTCAGGGTCATGAAGCCCCAAACCACCATAGGCCTTAGGTTTACAGAGCTTGTCCCAAGCTACCAAAGCCCACTTCTTTTTCTCTTCCCCTTTGCCCCAAATAAAATCTCATTGAATACTCCTGATTTGTTGCATAACTCCTTTAGGAGCAGGAAGAGCTAAAAACATGAAAATGGGTATAGCCTGTAGGACATCCTTAGTAAGCACAAGACGCCCCACCAAATTCAAAGACCTGCAGGTCCATTTCCTGACTTTTTCCTGAAGTTTATTAGTTACCGGCTCCCACACTCCCTTGCTCAGAGGTTTGTTAGTAAGAGGCATTCCAAGGTACTTAGAAGGTAACTGATCCCTTTGAAACCCAAGTATTCTGGTGAGGTTCCTCTGAATAGCAATGTCAGTGTTAAAAAAGAACATCTTTGGTTTGTTAAGGCTTACCTCTGTACCAACGGCCAACGCAAAGTCGTTCTGGATTTCTTTGAAAGATCTGGCTTCCTTAACTGTAGGAATGCCCTATAGCATTGTGTCATCAGCAAATTGTTGATGAGTAGAAGCAGCACCATCCGAAGTAAGTTTCAGACCTCAGATTCTTCCTTTACAATTTTCCATTTTGATCGCTCTTCCTAGCCCTTCCATCATGAGAACAAAGAGGAAGGGGGAGAGCGGATCCCCTTGTCTGAGACCCCTAGAAGGCATAAAAGTTCTAGAGGGAGAGTCATTAAGCAGAATGGAGAAGCTTGTCGTGGATACAAGGGCCATAACCCATCTTATCCTGTTGTAATTCAAGCCACAAGCTCTTAGCACTGCCCTGATGTAAGACCAGCTTAGCTTATCATATGCTTTCGCTAGGTCAAGCTGCATGATCATACCAACTTGCTTATTGCTCTTAAGAGAGTGTACCACCTCGTGAGCTTGTATGATGTTGTTGAGAATCTGTCTTCCTTCCACAAATCTAGTTTGCTCCTCTGAGACGAGAGCAGGAAGAAGAGGCTTGATTCTGTTAGCGATCACTTTGGAAATAATTTTGTACATCACATTACATAAGGCTATGGGTCTGAATCTATCTGGTGTCATAGCTTTTTCCTGCTTTGGAATCAAAGCTATGAAAGAGGCTTTAAGAGCTTTCAAAACAGTTTTGGATCTTCTAGATTCTTCCACAACATCAAGGATATCTTGTTTGATTGTTTTCCAATAAGCTTTGAAGAATTCCACATTAAAGCCATTAGGGCTAGGAGCTTTCCCATTTTGCATCTCATTTATAACTTCACTAACCTCCTCTTCAGACACTGACCTGTTAATATTGTGGTTGTCTTCCCTAGTTACAAGCTTGAGAATGAACTTGGTGAATTTGTTAATGAACCAAGATCTGTCAACGAGAGGCTCCTCTGCTATGCTAAGGAAGTGTTGAACTAGGACAGATTCCATTTCTTTGTGAAAGATGAACTCTTTCTCTTGAGAATCTTTAAGTTTTGAAATTCTATTATGAGATCTGTGATCCAAGGTTAATCTATGAAAAAACTTTGTGTGTCTTTCTCCTTCTCTAATCCACTGCACCCTCGATTTCTGTCTCTAGAAAATCTCCTCTTGCATGAACTGATTGTCCCATTCATTCTAAAGGGAGTCAACCTAAATTTTTTGTTCCTCAGTAAAACCTTCTGAGATGATGATCTGATTAATCTCTTGGAGTTTCTGCTCAACTTCTCTTTTGGCTTTAAAAATATTACCAAACTCTTTTTTGTTCCAATATTTAAGCCTAGATTTGATGTGTTTAAGTCTTTGCTGCAACATGAACATTTTAGTGCCTTAAACGGGCATATCTTCCACCCACCATTTGTCAATATTGCTGGTGAAGTCAGGGTGAGAGAGCCAGACATTTTCAAACCTAAAAGGTTTGTTCCTCAGTGTACCCATGAAAGTAGCTTCAAGCTGGATAGGCCAGTGGTCTGAGCCTCCGAAGGGAAGGATTGAAGCTGACATATCAAGGCCTTTGAGAAAGAGGTCCTCTAAGATTATGAATCTATCTAGTTTAGAGGCGACTTGAAAAGCCCCTCCCCTCTTATTATTCCAAGTAAAAGTGCCATTTACTGTTTCAGTGTCCACTAGCCCCATGTTATTCATGAAGTTCTGGAAGGTAATGGAATCTCTACCTAGTTTTCTGGTACCGCCTTTTTTCTCTATAAGAGATCTGATCATATTGAAATCCCTAGCCAGAATCCAAGGCATATTAGGATATCTCTCTCTCAGCTTCTCAAGGGAGGTGAGAAGCTTAAGTTTGTCTTCTAGTTTTTGAGGACCGTAGATGTTAGTGATCATGTAGATCTCCTTATCACCCAAAGGTTGAATCACCAACGATAGATAGTTCCTAGAAGCTTCAGCATCCAGGATTCCAAGTTTTTGAGGATCCCATAGAGTAAGAATCCCACCCGCTGATTTATCTGCTTTAACCTCTAGATACTCATACTTGATTAACCATTTGTTGTGTATCTCTTTGATCTTGTCCATCGAACATTTTGTTTCCTGAATAAAAACCATATCTGATTTTTCTTCTTTCATTCTACTGCTAAGAGTTCTTTGTTTCCTTTTACTTCCTAGACCCCTAATGTTCCAGGTTGTAAGCTTCATTAAGAAAGGTTTGTAAAGGAGTAACTGGTAAGATCCCTCATCTTACCTGAGTTAATCATAAGTTTCCCACATTCGGTCAGTAGCTCATTCTATGTTTTTCTTCCTCTTTTCCTACCCGAGTTCTTGGAAGAATGCATCGGTGTATCCTCCATCGTTTTCACTCCCATATTCTCTTGGCGATCATGGTTTCTTTTGACTCCTGGACACTTTGTTTGTGATCTCCATAGGAAGAGCTGTTGAACCCTGTCAAACTCCTCTTTTGGCAGATAGTCTATCCTTTTGGTGATTCCCTACTCCAGAAACTTTTCTAGATCTAAATTCTCCCTCTCTAGAATCTCCTGCAGTTCATGGTCTTCCGTTCCAACCTCACTTAGGGTCATCTCGTGGTCCCTACTGAGCTCCATAATGCTTGGCATATCATCCTTTTGTTTGATGTTTCTTGGTATATCCTCCATATTAATATCACTTTCCTTCTCAGTGGGAATATTCTCCAATTCTTGTTTGTCCCATTGTTTTCAACTTCTTCTTCTAAGATCTTGAAACTATTATGACTCGGTTACCCGTCTTCATTAATTTTCTTTTGGTACTGCTTGCCTCCTTTCCCTTTACCCTCAACCTTAGTAAAACCTTCAGGATCCTTGCCTATAGTGGCTTTCGTATTGCTCTCCAGCTTGTTCAATGGGCAGTCCCTTTATAGGTGCCCGTGCTCATGGCACTTATAGCACCTAAATGGGACGTGTTCATAGTCCACCGCCTGCACCCATTCCTCATCATACACTTCTAAAATTATTGCATCCGGAAGTGCCCCAGATAAGTCCATTTCCAAACATATCCAGGCGAAGGAAGTGTATTTGCCTCTTAGAGTAACATCTAAGATCTTTATAAAATGCCCTAGCTTATTGCCGATAGCCTCTAGAGACTCCAGTAGCCAATAATCTAAAGGAAGGGAATAGAGTCTTATCCATACCAGCACCAAGGTGAAAGTTTCTCATTCTGGGACAAAGTTCATTACATATGGTCTCATATAAAGGCCTGCAGAGGCATAAAATAGCGTCCTCCCTCGAACACTCTATCTTTATCCTCTAAGCTTGTGAACACCACCGTGAAGAAGCCCTTGGACCCAAGGTGAAGGTCAATTCCCCCCTTTGGTTTCCAGTGGTTACTTATCCATGCTTGCAAAGACTTCTCTGTCGGCCAAATCCCCATAAATTTACAGATAATAACATACTCCGACATGTGGTCTCTGTGTACCTACAGCGCTGGGTCACTTAAAACAACTCGAGGAATAGTGGTCAACTTGGGTTTACAGACCCCTGATGTACTCATAGGAGAAACTTTCAAATTGCTAACCTCTATCCTCTTCTCCTTACTAGTTTCCTCATGATTCCCTTCCTGTCCTTGAGGTATGATAGTTTCCGATTTTTCTGTATTCTTAGCCTCTGTTACCACCTCCGTTGGTTTCTTGAAACGATGCGATCCAACACCCTTGCTTCTGTCCACAACCACTTGACTGTAGGAGGGAGCTGATCTCCCTCCTTCGCGCCCCGCCATGGTGACCAGCCACAAAACCCTAAAGCAAAACCCTCATGGATCACTCATTCTCTTCGTCTCGTGCATTGTTAACAATCAGTTTCCCATCCTTCTTAATTTCCGTTCCTTCCTCTTAAATAATAATTAATTTTAATATTAATTTAAAAATAAAGCATTGTTTGATTTTATTTAATTTTGATTTTGATTTGATTTTCTTTAATTTCTTTTAATTCTTTAATTCTAAGCACTATTCTTTTGCTTATTAATCTTAATTAAAAATCTTTAGTTTCATTTTCATTAAATGATTCATATTTAATAGTTAGACTTCCTTAAATCAAGTACCATAAATCTTTTAATTTGTCTAATTTAACCTTAATTTATGTTTTTTTGAATTATTATAATATTCTTTAATCTAATTTTTTTTTTTAATAAATTAGATTTGTTTACCAAATAAATCTGTCTTTTCAATATATTATTTTACTTGCTCTAAATTAACCATTCAACTTGATCTCTTGAAATAATTTGTAATAAAATTCTTATAAATCTTATTTATATTGTTTATTCCTATATATTCTTAATAAAATAATTCTTTCATTCCATTATATTAGATCTATTTTCTTCAATTATTCACCTACTCTAATTTGACCATTCATTTTGATCTCTTTAAATAAAATAATTTAAAATCTAATTTCTCTTTGGATATATTTCAATAAATTAAAAATAAAATTATTCAATTCTATTTTTGAATAATTTTTATATTTCTATATTCCCTCTTTGAAATGACCTTTTCTATTAACCTTAATATAATTTAAAATAATTTATTCAAATTTTTGTTTTGATAATTTATTCAAGTCAATTCTTTATTTAATAATTTATAACCTTTTATCCTGAAAGTCTTTCATCAAAGTCAATAATAATCATCACTTTCATCATTCTTTCCTTCCTAACAATTATATTTTTTCCTCTAATAGTTATATTTTATCACCATCTTCTATTTAAATGGGTCTAAAACTCTTTACATCATCAATTAAGCTTCAAATCCTTGAAGATGGGTGAAGGGTTCACCCAAAATGTTGGGAAAATCCTTGAAGGAAATATAGAGTTCTCTAGAAGTATTCATCAACAAAAATTTATTGACTGTGGAAATATACAGGCTAAAACGAAACATGTTTTTTTTTATATTTTTTCAAATATTTGGTGTGGGTCTACTCAAAAGTATGCAAGGTGGGTACTCATTGAATGGAAAATTTAATTTTACATCCAATGTATTCTTACATTTGACATTTGATTAAACCTATAAGGAGACAAACCAAAAATACAATAAAAATAGTAAATTTTTTTCTTTTCTTTTAAAAATTCACAACTCTTATTATTATTTTAACTATTATTTTATTACTCTTAGACCTCAAGATTGCTCTAATGAACCACACATGCTTTGGTGTCCCCAAAAAACTTGTGTCAATCACGGAAAATACTTTGAAAATGAAATCTTTCAGGTTCTCTCATCCCTGCTTAGTTTTACCCATGAATTTGCTTCATCATACTACCCTCAATCCAATGGTCAAGTTAAAGTGGTTAGAATAGTCTTCAAGATGATGTTGTAATCCATGGTGAACAAACAAAAAATCTTAGTCTATCTTTTATGCAAGTAGGATGTTATAGGAAAGTGTCACCTAAGGATACTAATTATAATGACGAGCAATAAGCACTTTGTAAGAATGTACATTGTGAGATAAACATAACATATCAAAGGATATATACAACATCATATATATATATATATGGTAATTCAAATCACTATGAAATGCATAAGACTTTTCAATTATAATCAACTATTGATAAAGGTGCACTTAAGTTGTAGAAAATTTTGGTAGATGGGATGTCCATGGTAGGTGGTATTCAAGAAAGATTCATATTGGTTCAAACACTCTTATCACACCTTGATGAACTTGTGAAGTGAAATACTTTGGGTCAATTGAGAAAGTGATGTAGATCAAGTTTTAAAAGGTTGAATATTGACATGATAAACTGAATCTACCTTGGTATAGTAGGTAGCTAAGACTAATTTTTATGAATAATGAGAAATCATGCTAGTTTAGGAATGAAATGAATGTCCCATTTGCAAAAATGGATTTTCCATGTTGAAAGGATGCAAACGAGAAAGAGGTGATTATGTTTTATATGCGAATAATTACCATTAGATACATATTTTGATAGCTTGAATGCAATCAAGAAAGAATGTGTGCCAAGAATAACTAGTGTGAAGCAATTTTTGAATGGTTGACCTCCACGCCCCCCACATGATTTGCGATGGAAGTCATTCAATATGAATTTAGATTCTTCCAAAGTGAGACATCGACGCAAGATGGTGTCCACTCTCCATTACTATAAAACATTGCTAATGAAAAGGTACCCTGAGCCTTGCTGGTGGATACATCAATACCCATTCCTTGAGAGGTGGGGACTAGATTTTTGAGTGCGTAAGTACATAAGAATGTCATCATACCAAGGATCATCAAATGATATGATGAACAAGTTTTCATTTGGGAGATTGTCGTCAACCAGGTGATGATTGGTTTTAGGTGGAAACTCTATGATGAATTCAATTAGTATAAGGACCTTTTTACTCTTGGGAGAGGTGAACTCAAGGTTAAATTATTTAAAGGTTCTAATACAATGGGAAAATTTGTGATTCATCGTTTTGTGACTTATCAAGTAACACACGGGGTTCAAACTTGCTACTAATTTCGTAGTGCATGACGATATATAGTGGCGTATCATGATCTGCAATCTTCCAATGGCCATAAATTCATCGTAGTCATTGCTACTAATTTACCAAATGGGTCAAAGCTATGCCCAAATTCAACAATATTTTCAACACTATGGTGCGTTTTTTCTTTCATTAAGGGAATTTTGAGATAAAAATCTGTTCTTCAAACAAAAAATTTATTAACAAAATCAACTTTAAAAGAACCAATAAGATTCAAGATGATGGTGTCATCTCTAGGGATAAATATTTTTGGAGGGAAAAGAAGAAAACTATTTTGTTTTAATTATAATTTTGGCTTTTCTTATTATAGATTTACTCAAATGTAAAGTGTAGGAACTTGTTGGATGTGGAATTCAATTTTTCATCCATTAAGTACCCACTCTACATATTTTCTAGTAGATCCACAACAACAAAAAATTGAAAATACATGAAAAATTGTGTTTTCATGTATTTTGAAATTTTCAGTGTGAGTATTGATGTATGCTTACTTGGTAGTCATTACATGTAGAGTTTAATTCCAAATCCAATGGGTTCCTACAAATGAAATTTGATTAAGCCTATATGGAGATATGACGAAAATAAAATAATAAATAATAGTTTTCATTCTTTTCCTTTCAAAATTCACAACTCTTATTTTATTATTTTAGCCATTTTTTCATTATTTTCCTTAAGAGGCGCATCCTAGTCCTTAAAATTCCTCTAATGAACAATGTAATCACATGCTTTTGTGTCCCAAAAGAAGCCATGTCAATCATGAAAAACACATTGAGAATACGATATTTTAGGTTGTCTCACCCGTGCTTTATTTTAGCCATGAGTTTTCTCCACTATAATACCCCCAGTCCAATGTTCAAGTTATATTGGTTAGAAAAGTATTCAAGATGATGTTGTAGTGCATGGTGAAAAAAGATAAGACCAATTGGTACCACATTCCTTTCCATACTTTATGGGCATACCATATCTCATTCAAAACCTCCATTGGGTTAACACACTTTGACCTTGTGCATTGTGTCGCAGTAGTCCTCCCCATAAAATGTGAGATACCTACCTTACACATATTAATCAATATTTTTTTAGACACTACTCCCTTTGAGAAATGACAAATTGTTATTGAAAATATTAACAAAGATCATCATGATTCCCTTTATAAAATAATGCCACCAAAAAATGATCCAAAGCCACCCTTAAACATACTATCAATCCTTGTCCCTTTAATGAGGGAGACCTTGTCTTATAATATAATGTTGCCAATGAATCTTTGGGTTTTGGAAAGTTTGAAACATTATGGAAGAACCCCTACATAATTGAGACTTTTCTTACAAAAGGCACTTACATTCTCACTTGTCCTAATGGCAGCAGTCTCAAATACCCTGTTAATGGAATTTACCTCAAAAATTAATAGTTGTAGTTGTAGTTAGACCACCGCCCTCTTCTATTATACATAATCTTAGTACACATTTCGAGATTAAAATAACCCATTGTTCCATCTCTCTTATCTATACCATTGTTTTTCTTCACAGATGGATCATCCATTAGCATAATTTATTAGTTTCTTTTATGGTTCTAGTTGTTGCACTTAGAATCTTTCCCCTATCACTCAGGCCGTTTATACCCTTGACTAATCACCACTTCTCTCAATTGGAGTTTGCATCAAGTCAACCATGAATAAACAAGTAGAATATGTTGTCATTATATGATTGTTAGTAGATTCCCTCTGAATATGCATTTGACATATTGGCATTCTCCTTAATTCTTGGATCATAATAATGCAATTGTATAATTCTTTTCACGTTCATATTCCTTGCCTTCTTAGAAACCACCTAGAAGTAAGGTTGTTAGTATGATTTTTTTTTTGTAAGCTTGATAGATCCTTCCATTTTCATTAATATAAAATCAAGTTACAACCACATATGATTAGCTAGGTGGTCTCAACCTGCTGTTATCAGGGAAAGTGTCCATTTAGATCTACTCTATCCCACTAAGGTGTGACAGCTACCTTAGAAACAAACAGAGAAAACTACTTTTGTATTCTTCTTTATGAACAATAAACAAAGAGGAATAGGATGAACCAACCTGTGTCTTGCGCTAGTCCTTTGATCCGATCTCTCTCCTCTTTGACAGCTTCCAGCTACTTGCTCTCTCACTTGCCCAGTTTCACCAAGTACCTGTAAGACACAGAAGAAAGAAACTATACAAAGACATGGGTTTATATTCATAAATAACTTAGGATCAGATTTAAGTTAACCATACAAATGTAACAAGCATCAATGAAACACAAGCATGGAGAAGAAACTCAAATAGTTTTATTGATATACAAGAAGATCTAGGAGGAGTTACAACCGATGATTCCTGACCCAGCATCAACCTCCCAGCAAAGAAGTCCCTTCTTCAACCCCAACAAAGCATAGATCACCCAATTCTCTGATATGTATCTCAAAACCAACAGCAATTCCTTATAATGTGCAAAATTCCAGCCTCCGGATCTCTAGGATGAGGGATCCATATATAGATGTATGCAAGGAGGATGAGTCAGTTCATGAATTGATTAGTGGCTTCTCTCTGTCAGTTCTTGCTTCCACTTGGAGACTGAGAACCTCTTACTCATCCTTGGTCGAATTCAATGAGGCAAGTGTCATTGGAGAAGATTCTGGAAGCTTCCATTGTCTCTCCACCTCATGGAATGACTCTGCCACTTGTCATTTCCCGCTCAACGCACCCTGGTAGTGCATTTAGGTGCGTTGCAACGCACCTAGCTAGTGGACTTAGGTGCTATGCAACGCACTTGGCTAGTGGAGCAGCTGAAATGATACTGATTTGACTTATTCTGAGCAGTTTCTGGTGGAGAACTTCTGGGAGAAGCTGTAATTTGTTGACCTTGTTCCTTTAGGAGTTAGAACAACACTTTTAGGGACTTAGGAGCCCTTGGTTTATGGACATTTCATGCTTAGAGCTGTAAGGCACAAAAATGTCTATAACACCTGCCTATAGGGAAACCAAGTCTGTTGGCCACCTAACAGTGTCATATGCCATCCAGTAGCAAAAATGATCCAGGCGAATATTGGTGGCCACCCGCCTATTCCACTTGGACCCCCAACACTATCTCTTTTAGTTTTTTGGTTTCCTTAATTGTAGCACAATTTACTATTTTTGGTCGTTTTTCGGATCCTAAACTTCCGGAGCCGTTTTTAGGCCCTAAACGACGTTTTTAGGGAAAACGAAGAGATAAAAAACCTACCAAATAAGCTTGCCAATTTTTATTTTGGCCTTCTCTTCAAGATCCTCTAAACAAGGTATTATGATAGCAAAACAGAGATCGTATGCCAAAGTTACGACCTCGGGAAATTGATGTACCAATTTACCCAAACGGGGCCCACAGTTTTGGCGCTTCATCTCCTAGGGTTAGGTTTTTGGATGTTTAGGGTTTTCCATTGTTTCTCAATAGTAAATAGGCCCTTGAGCCTCATTTTAACACAGTTCAGAGGCATGTAGCCACCACATCTCTTCTCAGAGATAAGTTACCATCACCCGAGCTATCTTATTTCCATTTTGTTTGTAAGCATAGTTCATTACATTTCTATTAATAAAATGAAGTGTTTTTCTGCTGCATCTTTGTATTTATGATTATATCTGTAAGTTGTTGCATTCCTTTTTAAGATCGAATCAGTGGTATCAGAGCAGTCTGCTCTTTCTCTGTTTTTCTTTGCATGTCCCTGTTGATGGTGCTGGACCCACCAACATGTCAGGGGATCTCCCCGGTAAGAAGTCCCAATTAGACCTCAGACCGTTTGGTGTAGGAGTCCCAACAGTGGGTCGTACGTTAATGCCTTGACCACAATTTTGCACAGAGGCAAGTAAGATGTCCCTGTCGGTAGCAAGGGTGTGACATATGCAGTAAGTCAAGGAATGTGCATGAGCAATTCTAACACATGGAGGGTGAGGTGAGTGTGCCCCTTGGAAACCTATGATAGCATAGAGTTAATAAGGGAAAAAACGAGCAAGGATGCATCACATCATGGAAGGAAAGTTAGATAGAAATCCAAAGTGATGGTTAAACCAATAGCACATTTCAGAAACATTCATACATACATATACAGAAATAGCTACACATGCATGCATAAGAAAATAGGTACATATATCATTTAGAGTACTCAAGGTAACTGAAATAAAATACAACATATGCATGAAACGTGTTGGCTCTGTTATATTAAGAAGTGTAAGTTCCAATCATACAATACATGCAAACAAACAAGTGCAGGATTCAAAAAACGGGAAAGCATGCATGTGTGTGAAGCGAGTCACCGCAACGGCGACCGTTCATGCAAAACAGTGTCATGCATGCGACAACAGTGAGATGCGAATGAAAACTGAAACGGTGCTTCTACAAGCTAACATACATCAAAACGATAGCAAGCGCTCACTGAAATCAAGCAAACAACACTCACACGAAGCGAAACACAAAAAGCGACAAAACGCAATGCAAGACATGAAAAGCAGGCTTACCCCAAAACAACTGAGTTGAATGTGCTGATGACTCCTAGATGCAATGTGGGATGTTAGAGCTACAAGGTTGATGTGAGGAATGAGCTCTGCAGCGTCCAGTTGATGAGTTTCGATAAAATCGAGGTTGTGACGCGCATGCCACAAATCTAGGAAAAACGACACTTGGCGGGAGGTTTCTGAAATGATCCTTGCATGTAACCTCCAACTGTTAAAAATAGATCCCTGCGTTAAGGGATGCCTTTGCATGCTACCTTGGGAGAAGCAATGCATGCATGCAAATCAGTTTTGCTCGGTCCCGGGTGGAGCCGGTCAACCCAATGGCACATCCAACAGCTTGCTTGACTGATGGGAAAATTTGCGCATTTCTGGCAGGGAGCTGGGTTGGTTGCCCAAAGGGATTGCACAATTTATGGGCTAAGAAACTGAATGCTACCCAGAATTATGCAATTTCTGGGCTGAGCAGTCTTGCTGGGACAGATTGCGTAGTTTTTCCAGTGAAGCGTCACAGGCAGAATTGCGCAATTATGTAGCCCAGCAGGCTGCCAGTCAGGATTGCGCAATTTCTGGAGGGAAGGCTGGCTCCCCTTCAGAATTGCGTAATTTCTTGAGGGAGTTGCTCAGCCTGTAGTTGGATCAAGTCCTGAGAAACATCCTGTGAGGGTGATGCAACAAGCTATCACGCACAAGTTGGAAATCTGCTAGAAAATGACTGAAGCTCGTGTACTTGACAATGCAAGACATGCTGTTGAGGATGGTTGGTAGGGAGGCTCCAAAAGGAAGCTAAGGCAAAATTTTTGAGGGTGGGTGTAGCTGCTATAACACTTGGCGACACACTAGTAGAACTCCAGCTCTTTGAATGGACCTTGTTCGTAAAAAGCAAGTCTAACACCTCCGGAAGTATTGTTTAGTTCTATGTTTGTCTTGGTTTCCACACTTGCTTGACTGTAAGATGTAGCATCTTCCAAACCCTTGGTCGATCGACACACATTCCAAGTCAAGCCAACACAATTGTTTCAATTGGGGATGGGGGGTATATTGGTGCACAAGTAGTATAGTTGTTAGAGTTTTAGTTTCATCTCTGATGTTGCTCTGCTGCTAGTAGGCCTGGACAGTACCCCAACAGAGTCACGCAGGAACCCAAGCATCATTCTGTTACCAGTGAGCCTAGTTAGTACCCCAGTGGAGTTACTTGCATTACCTCTCTGCACAGGAAGACTTTCTCTTCTTTTGCCTTATTCATTTTTCATTTTTATTTTTTGAAATTTTTTCATTTTCATAATTGTGCATAACACTTATTCATTTCAAAGGAGGAAGAGGGATCCCAACTTATTGAGAGAAAAAGAGGTTTTTCCTTCAGAGAAGTAGTTTATTATGTACCTTTGACGTGCCTGTTAAGGTTTTCCTCCTGACCTTACTCTACTTGACTGAGTTGCCAAGGGTTAAACCAAAAACAACCGATTAGAGTAGGTGATATTAGTTAGCACGCAAGAATTTTGTTATGGTTCACTTCAAACTGTACGTATTTTCGATTGATGTATCATGGAATGAAGGTAACAAGTTCTTACATAAGAGAGCGAACAAAAAATAACCAAATGTTGATAGTTGTACAAGTCCTCTTGTAATTTACCCAGCTTGTTTTAAGAGTCATACACGATTTCATGTGAAACTAACCTATGAGCACGAAACAAGCAATAAATAGAAAACAAAGAAGAGGTAGAAGTAAATGCGAAAGAAAATTGGAAAGCAAATAAGCAAGAAGACAAACAAGCATGTGAAGTAAGTAAGTAAACAAGCATGTAGGCAAACAACTCAAAAGAAAACACTAGTCCTACTCCTAAGCTAACAGTGCATGGGTCGTCTCACGTGAAGTGAGACTTCCAATGCAGCCACCAGCGCATTAGTAGACCCATATTGGTGAAGGCATGGTTCACGAACCTCGCAGTTGCGCAAACCAACAAGCATGAAAGATATAATGATGAAGACAAACACACTCCAAGCTTACAAGCATCCACATAACAAAAATGAGTGAAAGCACATGACATGCACTCTGTGGACTTGTCATGGTGTTGTGTTACACTGTGTGTAGATGTTGAGTGTATGCATTCTCTTGACTGTGACATGCAAGAAAACATGAGAAAGGTAGACCACTTATGTTGTGCATGTGTGCTTTCTATGTAAGTTTCCTCCAATGCATGAGCGATGGGATCATGTAGTTCGAGTGGAGGAAGCGAAATTTGGGTGTTAGACTGATCTTGAATGCAAAGCAGAGAGCAATGAGGAGACTTGCATGTTTCAACAATTTCCTGATCAGAAGTGAAACCAACCTCAGGCTAGCGAGTGCCTAACATAACCATCAGCTCAGGTTTAAGTGCCTCGATAGTCTTGGGGGTTTTGACTTCGTCGACAGATAGATCATTGTAGACCAGTGTCTCAGATAGATTAACAATGATTGAATCAACATCATGATCGAATGAATAAGTAGAGAGATCACGACAACCAAGATCAGAAAATTCATGATGTTTATCGACATCCTCATGATTTGATGAATCGGGCAATGGGTAGATGAAAAGCAAGGATGTTCACTCTCTGTGTTTTCAGAAATGGCACACGACAGATTGGACGGATTTCCGGAGGAAGATGTGTCCTCTCCACACTGTAATGACAGACGGACATCCGACGTGTCCTGTGAATGATCAGAAGTAGAAACATCTGAAAATAAGTTTTCACAGGGGAAATCAGTAGGGGCATAATCAAAGGGATGTCAGGATAAAGCGGATGAGGTGCGACTAGAAGGGAGTCATCCTTCACTGCAGGTTCTTCTTTAGATTCCCATACACACTCATCATAAATGATGGTGCAGGTTGGCTGCATAACATCAACTCCGTCGACAACTTGATCCTCTTTCACAACAGTTTAAGAGTCCGAAATGGAAGAACACAAGACAGTACAATCTGGAGGATCAACAGAATGTGGAGACGGAGGTTGAGGGAACGAATCCACGTGACAACTAACAAGCTTGCAAGCAAAATCTGCGCAAATATCAAGAGCAAGTAGGGTGGGAGGATGTGAAAATTCAACAGATGTGTGTGCATGTTCTCCCACATCACTTTGCAGTAGTGGAGCTATTTGATGAGGTGAAGGCAGACAATCACTTGTGACTGCATCTATGCCCGCTTGTGATTGCGTAGCTCCATCACCGAAGTGTACTAAGCAGGGTTAGGATATGTGAAGAAGATACTCAAATCTTCCATCGAGAAATTCCCAATCAATATCATCTTCGGGGAATTGGTATCCAAGATTACAAAAGCATGTGTAAAACTGCTCAACGGATTCATGAGGTGCTTTTCATAATTCCGGAATTTATTTGTTGAGTGCTTTACGGTCGAAGTGATTAAAAGCATGGTCTATCTCTGCAACCATATGAGCAAGAGAATGAATAGATTTTTCGAGTAGCATGGCACACCAGTGCATTAGGTGCCCTCGAAGCGTGTAGACAAACAACACAGGTCATGTATTCTTCAAATATTTCATTTCTTTCGCATGAGCCTACAATGTCCACCGCGTGCCAAACCAAGGCTACGTGGCCTCCACCATCATATGTTTTATGTGACAAGTTATCTGAGAGATTTTTCGAGATAATGGAGTCGTTTACATAAGACATACACTCCAAAAGAGCAACTATGTAGTTAGTCATGATAGATATGCAAAGATTCAAAACAGATGTGAGGACTCAGCTTGTCAACTGGCCCTCCTTCTAGTGCCAAAATGTTGACAGTGCTAGACCCACCAACATGTTAGGGGATCTCGTTGGTAAGAAGTCCCAATTAGACCTTAGACTGTTTGGTGTAGGAGTCCCAGCAGTGGGTCGTACGGTAATGCCTTGACCATGGTTTCGCATAGAGGCAAGTAAGATGTCCCTGTTGGTAGCAAGGGTGTGACATATGCAGTAAGTCAAGGAAGGTGCATGAGCGATTCTAACACACGGAGGGTGAGGTGAGTGTGCCCCTTGGAAACATGTGATGGCACGGAGTTAAGAAGAGAACGCACGAGAAAATATGCATCACAACATGGAAGGAAATTTGACTAGAAATCCAAAGTGATAGTTAAACCAACAAGACATTTCAGAAATATTCATACATACATATACAGAAATAGATACACATGCATGCGTAAGCAAACAGGTACATATATTATTTAGAGTACTCAAGATAGCCGAAATACAATACAACATATGCATGAAACGTGATGGCTCTGTTATATTAAGAAGTGTAAGTTCCAGTCATACAATACATCCATGTCCAACCACTAGTTCCGACAGCGGAATGTTACAACCACAACCACCTACTCCTCCAAAGAGATATACTAACTTTGCACAATGGAGAAGCCAAGGCTCGTTACAATATTGTCCAAGCTCTCTATAAGATAGTCTTATCGGAAGCTTGGCTGACCAAAAGCCAATACAATGAGTTATGATGTACTATTTATAGCAAAGGGTGGGGTGACCCTTGACATTCCCCCTTGAGACTGTTCATCGATCCTCATGACTCTTCAACCACTCTATGACTGTTACATTCAACTATCGACACTTGAACTTCCACTTGACAAGACGTTACATTACAATGCACATGTACCCATGTGAGACAAAATGGCTTGAGAAAGCCATGCAAGACATCACTAACACTCGAACTTTTGTGGTGAGACCAACTCCTTGGCATCCTTGTGATGGTTGAAGGTGGTGAGCTGATCCCAAGCTTTGTTGTCCGTGATGGTGTCTGTGTGCTCAACAGTGACATCTTGCTGAAGCTAACTCTTGCCTCTGTTGCATCCGGGTGCACTGATATGGCTCCTCCATCCAACTCGTCTAATAGCATGTGTATGGTCTTCTTGGGTGTAGTTGAAATTACAACACACTGATGCATAGTGTCCATGATGATATTCAAGTGTGTGCTGGTGGTCATGCGCATCAACTGTCAAATTGCATGTTTAGCCCCAATCGGACTTGCTTCTTGTCTTCGCCTCGGTGAGTGTACCAAATGGGTATATCGCATGCACGTGCACAATGACATGCATGATGCTGAATTTCCTTGCATGCAATCAATAGCACTGCTCACCTTGTCTTCTTTGTGCCAGCTGTTGGGATGGATCTATAACTTGTACGGGTGCATTTTCATCCGTTTGTGCATGTTGTGCCCCCTGTTGTACCTATTCCTGTTGTAACTCATTCTCATGTCTGTGCAGCTCCTATTCTTCCTTGAGTTGCTGCTTCAGCACATGTAACTCCTTCTTTGCTCCTTTCTCTGCCTTCACGTGATCTTCGTGTCGCGCTGTCACCTCATAGCCTCAATCCCCAAAGTTGCTTTCATCACAAGTGGATCTTCTTGAGCTTGCAACTTTGTTCCGCCTCTATGTTTTCAAAAACCTTCCTCTTGAATTCGTTGCGTGTAGGTATGCAGCCTTCAGCTACTGATGATGGTGCTTCTTGTTGTGATTTTGCTGCCATCTTATCTTGATTTCCTTGTCTACGAACAACTTGATGTCTTCATGGGTAGGCATGTTCATAGACACTTGATCGACTGCATCCCCAAGTGTGCTCTGAACAGTGTCTTCGACTTTGCTCTCCTGGAAACCATTGTACCTGTGCTCCTAAGACATAGACGAACACCTGCGATACCTGGAAACATAGCAACACTCATGGCAAGAAATCTGTTAGTCAAAAATCAAAACGAACTTGAGAACTGACTTGCAACATACTTATGTGACTGATCATGAAGGTTGCGCAATTTCCACCGGGAGGTCGGGAGACTGCTTGCCAAAACTATGCAAGGCATAGTCTAGATTTTCAAGAGGCTGATTGATTTCTGGAACTACGCAATGCACAGTCCAGCCTAGCCTGCTGAGGACTGAAACTGTGGAATGCACAATTTCAGTTAGCAGTGACATGCAACCAAAAAACTGCATTGCGCAATTTTTGGGGCCGGCAGGACACTGCCTCCAAGAATTGCATAATGCAAGCGTGGAGGTTAGTGTTGGGCTAGAATCGTGCAATTTCTGGAGGGAAGGAAGAGCCTTTGCTTTCGAAAATGTGCAGTGCTAGCTAGGCAAGGCACAATCTGGGCCAAGGCAGCCCATACCGGTCGAAGGGCGATTGCAAACATGAGAAGTCTGAATTCATGATGAGATGAGTGAAAATAAGAGTGAATGATCATACATGAAAACAACAAGTGCAGGATTCATAAAATGGGAAAGCATGCATGTGTGTGAAGCAAGTCATCGCAACGACAACTGTTCGTGCAAAACAATGTCATGCATGCAACAATAGTGAGATGTGAACAAAAATTGAAAGAGTTCTTCTACAAGCATCAAAACGATAACAAGCGCTCACTGAAATCAAGCAGAAAACACTCACACGAAGAAAAACATAAAAAGTGACAGAAATGCAATGCACGACATGAAAAGTGGGCTTACCCAAAAACAACTGAGTTGAATGTGCCGACGAATCCTAGATGAAATTTGGGATGTCAGAGTTGCAAGGTCGATGTGAGGAATGAGCTCTACAGCATCCAGTTGATGAGTTTCGATAAAATTGAGGTTATGACGTGCATGCCACAAATCTATCAAAAGCGACACTTAGCGGGAGGTTTCTGAAATGATCCTTGCATGTAACCTCCAACTACTAAAAATAGATCCCTAAGTCAAGGGATGCCTTAGCATGTTGCCTTGGGAGAAGCAGTCCGTGCATGCAAATCAGTTTTGCTCAGTCTTGGTTGGAACCGGTCAACCCAATGGCACATGCAACAACCTGCTTGACTGATGGGAAAATTTGTGCATTTCTGGGAGGGAGCTACGCTAGATGCCCAGAGGGATTGCACAATTTTTGGGCTGAGTAGCTGACTGCTACCCAAAATTGCGCAATTTCTAGGCTAAGCAGTCTTTCTAGGACAGATTGTGCAGTTTTTCCAGTGAAGCTTGATAGGCAAAATTGCGCCATTTTGTAGCCCAACAGGCTACCAGTCAAGATTGCATAGTTTTTGGAGGAAAGGATAGATCCCCTCTAGAATTGTGAAATTTCTTGAGGGAGCTGCTCAGCCTGCAGCTGGACCAAGTCCGGAGAAACTTCCTGTGAGGGGGATGCAACAAGCTATCATGCACAGGCTGGCAATCTGCTAGAAAACCACTAAAGCTCATGTACTTGACAGTGCAAGACATGTTATTGAGGATGGTTGGTAGGGAGGCTCCCATTAAGGGATTTTTGACGTCTGAAATGGGCCTTCTAAGGAAATTATAAAATAATAGTGGAAATAATAAAATAAGATTAGATTACATCATCAAATTTTAGAGGGAAAAAAGAAAAACTTATTTTTTCAACTCGTATTTTCAACTTATCTCCCTATGGGTTTACTCAAGTTACGAGAGAAAACACTCGTTGGATGCAGAATTTGATTCTTCATCCATGAAGTACCCATGTTGCATACTTTCGATGGACCCTGCTACACGAAAAATCAGAAATACATGAAAACGTGATTGCAATCACATTTTTTTATGTCTTTCTCATTTTTCGTGTAGCGGAGTCCATTGAAAGTATGGAACATGGGTACTCCTTAGATGAGGAATTAAATTTTTCATCCAACAAGTAGTCTCGCTTGAAATTTGAGTAAAAAATTAGGGAGATAAGTTGAAAATATGAGTTGAAAAAGTAGTTTTATTATTTTATTATTTTTATTTTTTTACTCGAAAAATGGTGAATCATACCCCATGGTTGACATCATCATCTTGAATCATATTGGTTCTTATAAATTTTATTTTGGTTGTACATTTTTCTCAGGAGGCCCATTTTAGACCTCAAAAATCCCCTAATGAAAATGAAGCTAAGGCAAAATTTTGGAGGGTGTTTGTAGCTGCTACAATAGTCCCCAATGAGGTGAGGGTATAACGTGTTAAGGCTCGATTTGGTTGAACCATTGCAAGATCAACCTCACAAGACCCAACAACCTCCCATGGCGGAAGAAAAGAAAGATGAGGGGGTGGGAGATCCTTTCAAAATGTGTCTTATTTACTTTTAGCTTCGAGGATGGGTTTGAAAGCATCGACGAAGTGCTTCAAGAGATTAAAGCAATTATCTTCAGGATGCCGAAGGAAGCTATGGAATGGACCCAACCTGATTGGAGCACCCAGTTGCGCCATGCATTGGAATGCTATAATGTGACTACTGAAGAGGAGGAAGAAGACCCAAGGAATATCAATATTCCAGAAATAGAAGGGCATCGCATAATATAAGGACCACAAGTAGAGAACCCAGACATCTCCGCACCTTTGAAAACAAGATAGGTAAACATTGGCACTGAGGAAGAACCAAATTTTGTGAAGATTGGAGATTATTGGGATGATGCTACAATAGACAAAGTTTTTGAATTACTTCGTGAGTACCAAGATCTCTTCCCCACTAAGTTTTCAGATTTAAAGGGCATACTTGGCGATTTGGGTGTTATGTGGATCACATTGAAGCCGGATGCAAAGCCTGTCAAACAGAGGCCTTATCGCCTTAATCCTAAGTATAAGGAGAAGGTTCACCAAGAGCTTGATAAAATACTAGATGCTGGAATTATAGAACATGTTGAAGAGTCCGATTGGGTGAGACTGATGGTAGTCCAAGAGAAGAAACAAAAGGGCGAAATAAGGATCTACGTAGATTTGTGGAAGCTGAATGATGCATGTGTCCATGTTCCATTTCCAACGTCGTTTACAAATGAAGTGTTAGACAATGTGGGAGCGCAGAAGGCATATTCCTTTACTGATGGGTTTTCTGGTTATCATCAAATTAAGATTGCACCACAAGATTGCAGCAAAATTACCTTCGCGACAGAGTGGGGTTGCTTTCAGTACACTGTTATGCCTTTTGGATTAAAGAATGCACCTGCAATATTTTCTCGTGTAGTCATAGAAGCATTCAAATAATTCATTCATAAGTTTATGGAAGTATACTTCGATGACTGAACTGTGTTTGGGTTGGTAAAATGCCATGTAGCAAGTCTACGGCTTATGTTGGATACATGTCGAAGATACCAGATTGCGATAAATTTGAAAAAATGTATATTTTGTCTTCCTTTTGGGATATTGCTGGGTCATGTCGTGTGTAAGAAAGGATTGATGGTGGACCCTGCAAATATCATTGTGATTGTGAACATGGAGGCCCCTAGAAACGTCAAGTAGTTGCGCGCGACGCTGAGACACACTAGATACTATAGAAAATTCATTAAAGCCTATGCTCAAATTACCGCGCCCATGGAAAAACTGTTGAAGAAGGATGAAACATTCTGTTGGGATGAGGAATGTTAGTGCAACTTAGATGTGTTGAAAGAAAATATGGTGACTACGCCAATCCTGTTATTTCCTTATTAGAAGAAGGAGTTTCATGTACATGTGGATGCTTCTTGCATTATGCTGGGTGGAGTACTAACACATGTAGGCGAAGGCGAACTAGACCATTCTATAGCCTTCACAAGTAGGAAGTTATCAAAGTCTGAAAAAAATTATTCAATGACAAAGCGTGAGGGGTTGGCCATGGTCTACATGTTGCAGAAATTCAGGCATTATATGTTAGGGGGACATTTCAAAATGTATACAGATCATTTTGCCTTAAAGTACCTAGTCAACAAGCCTGTGTTGGGGTGAAATATTTTTTGGTGGTTGTTATTATTTTAGGAATATGATTTTGAAGTTATTTTGAATCCCGGTCAATTGAATGCCAGTCCGGACCACTTTTCAAGGATTCAAACAGGCGAAGAACCCAATAATTTGGAGGAAGGGTTGCTAGACACGCAGCTCTTTATGGTACGTGTAGCAGATGACCATTTTGCTGACATTATTCAATTCTTAACTACAAGGATGGTGCGTGAAGAATATACAACTTAGCAAAAGAAATAACTACTAGTTCACGCAGCAAATTTTTCGGTCATTACGGGACATTTGTACAAAATGGGGGTAAACGAAATATTGCCACAATGTGTGCCAGAATTTGAGTGTCATAGTATTCTCGTTGAAGCTCGTGGGGGAGCTACGAGAGGCCATTATGCAGGGAAAGCAAGCACGCAGAAGATTTTACGCACAGGATTATGGTGGCCCACATTGCACAAGGATTCCAAACCATACTGTAAGGCGTGCAATGTTTGTCAAAGGACTGGTAGACCATCGTGAAGGGATGAAATACCGCTACATCCTCAGGTATATTTGCAGGAATTTTAGAAGTGGGCGATTGATTTTATTGGGCCAATTCAGCCACCTGGAAAGAAAATGGGCGCGCGCTACATTATCACTACCACAAAATATTTAACCAGATGGGTGGAAGCTCAGTGAGTGAAGGATTTTACAGCACTATTGTAGAAAAGTTCTTATTTGAATATGTCTTAACGCGGTTTGGATGCCCAAAAGTATTAATGAGTGATCGGGGAATGCAATTTCTGAATGAAATGATTAACGTAATGACAAATGAATTTTAGGTCTACCATAAGAAGAGCACACCATATCACTTGCAGGCAAACGGGACAGTCGAAGCATTTAACAAAATTTTGGAGAACGTGCTAACAAAGGTATGTAACGCGCAGCAGAATGAATGGGATCTGCGCATACCTGCAGTACTATGGGCCTATAGGACAACCTGTAAGAAGCTGGCAAGGAAAACATCGTTTAGATTGGTCTATGGGGTCGAAGCGGTGATGCCTATGGAGTACATTGTACCTAGCTTGCGCATAGCAACTTTGAAAGACATGGCGGATCACAAGGCCTTGGAGGAATGACTCGTGCAATTAATGGAGTTAGAGGAGGACTGATTTCTGACGGGATTCCACCAACAAGTACAGAAGGAGTGGGAAAAAGCATGGCATGATTGCCATATCAAGCTTTGCACTTTCAAGATAAATGATATTGTGTTGTTATACGATAACAAGTTCACCAAATTTCTGGGTAAATTCTAGATGCATTGGTTAGGATTATATATTGTCAAGGAAATTATAAAGGGTGGCGCAGTTCAGCTCGCGAAGTTGAATGGTGAGCCTTTTCCGAGAAAAGTGAATGGGAACCGGCTGAAGCTGTATACGAGGGATCCTGCCCCTGTGCAATGACTATATGAATGTAGGACAACCTTAGTGCTCCATGTGATTGCAAGGGAGCAGTGGACTATAAACTACACCGCCCAACTTGGGGTACAAGGCAGCGAACAGGTTGCACGCAGATTGACAAGGGTGCCACAGATGAAGCTACGCTCAGGACGTTTTGCCATGGAGGAAGCCAAAAATAGTTGTTGGCATCATTGTAGCTGTTTGGACTGAGAAAATCCCCTTAGAAAGAGTGAGTATGTGACAATTAAGGCGAAAATCTTTGAAAATCTGCCACCAAAGGTGCATTTATGACAAAGTTATGGAGGGAACGGTCGGATTTGAATCTGAAAATCACTATAAGTATGTCTTGTTGGTCTGCAAAGAAACACTTTGTTGTCTACAAATTTCTTGCATGCACCGAGAATATTGGGAGGTTTTGTTCAAGCACCCAGGGCTCGCTCATTATTTTGATACATTGCATTGAGTTTCTTTGGAGAGGATATCTGAGCCTACGAATTTTGAGGCCGCAGTGTCCGAGGCCCCAGCTCTAGAAGGTGTAGGCATCGAAGCTACACCAACAGTACCTACACTGCCAAGGTCACCTAGGCCAAAGAAGTTTTCTTCTAAGCCAAAGCAAAAGAAGACTGTCGTAGAACCAGTGCACCACTCGCCCAGAAAGCATCTGCAGGAGGTGCGACAGAAGGGAAAAATGGACAAGAAAAAGCAACCTTTTGTGCCCCTATACCTAGAAGAAGAGAAACTCCACCAGGGGATTGAGGAGTTGGATGTCGACGACGCTGAACCAATCACTATGCTTCCAGTATATGTGCCTCCATGAAGAGGACAGAAGAAGGTGACCAAAGACCCCGATTCTAGCAAATTTTCAATTGCTATGCCACTACTCCTAGCTAAAGTTGCATTTGAGGGTACGCTCTTAGCACACATACCAGCGTTAAAGATGGAAGACTAGGACCTCACTGACCAGGTGAAATTCCCACATTTAGAAACAAATCAGTATATGTCCCGCATATACTATGAAGATACAAGGGTCACGGAGTTGGAACCGATGGAATGGGTCAGAGTTCAGCTCGTGGGACTATTTCACATGCTATTTGTACCCCATTTTCACCACTCCAACATTAATACGGCGTGTGTGTGCCAGTTTTTGACATTAGTGCATGATGGGTGTTTATAGCTAGGTGAGCCTATCCCCATCACGGATATGTTAATCCATTAGATTACTAAGCTACCCTATAAAGGAGCGGACCTGACAAAGGAGTTTGCGGGGAAGACCAAGGAAAAAAAACTCGCAGACCACATGAAGACCAAATTTAGGCTTGTAAAGGGAAATCACCGATATTCTATCCACTCCATAATAGACTAGGCAGTACAGTTTGCATCGCAGATCCTAGCAGGAAAGATAATGTGGAAGTGTTGCACGGATGAAGTGCCCGCACTGGTCATTTCATTAGCAGCGTAGTGTGCGAACGAGGTCTAGTATAACTGGGCCCAATATCTCTGTAGAGAATTTTTGGCAAACTGTCGCGAGGCGCAAGAGAAGAGCCAGTCGTTCCACTATGCTTGGCTCTTATTGCTAATCGTTTTGGTGGCATGGAGGCTTCTAGAGGACAGTCAGTTCCCTCCACTGAATGAGACCCTCCTAGAGGCAACAAAGTTCGCTTCGCTGTGGGATGTGATGATGGCTAACTTTTCCTAGATCCTTCGACGGCTACCCACAGACGATGCATCTTCATCTAGCAGCCACTCTCAAGGTGCCATTCCTTTTAAGGTACAAGTTAACTTCTATATTCCCATATTTTAAGGCCTGATAGATGAAGATGTCGTAGATAAATGGTTAATTCTGTTGGAAGGATATTTTTTAGCTCATGACTTTTCCAATCAAGAAAATATTACTTTTGCACTTATCAAAGCCGCCCCACACGTCAAGGACTAGTGGGAAACCTACTGTGAACAAAAAGATGAGAGTGAACCCTCGTTGTTTTCAGCCACACCCACTTGGGATTCTTTCCGATAGGCCATACAAGAACAATATTACCTTGTCGATAGTTATGAAGATAAATACTTAAAGTGGACCATGCTATGGCAGGGAAGGGACCAAGTTGTGTCGGAGTTCACAAATATTTTCCATACCCTTCGCACGAAGCTGGGCATCAAGGATACTGAATGGAATTTGGTGCTCAAGTACCATGACCGTATACACAAGTACATCCACAACAAGATGGAGTTCCTAGACATTTCCTCGTTCAGCATGGCGTACCGGTACACTGTCAAGATTGAGTAGAAGTTTAAATAGAAGAAGCAAGGCTTTGGATCTGTGAATCCAAAGCGAGGAAAAGGCGCCCCAAACCACAGAAAAAAGGACTAAGCCAAGGCAGGGCTATCTAGGACAACCCACCGAAGCCGCAAGAAAAGAACAACACGAGAAAATGGTGTGAGTTCCACAAGAGCTCCACTCACAATACAAGTGAGTGTCGGGCCAAGCAGTCAATAGTGGCCAAGCTAAAGGCTTTTGAATCAGATGCATGTTTAGACTCTGAATTAGAACCCAATAAGGGAACTGACAAAGGGAAGAAGATCATTGATTCAGAGCCCAGTGCCACCATGGCCACCACCAAGATCCAGAAGATTGAGCCTGAAGATCCAGAGGAGGGGGAATGCCTCTTCCACTCATAGATGTCGGTGAAGGGTTCTCCGCTGCAGTTCATTGTCGACAATGGGAGCCAAAAGAACCTCATTTCAGCAGAGGTTTTGAAGCGGCTGGGCATGAAGACTACAACACATCAACAACTGTACACTATCGAGTGGCTTCACCAAGGATGAGATCTTCGCGTCAGCCATCAGTGTCACCTTCACTACAACATCAAGTCCTTCACGAATGAGTTATTGTGTGATGTTGCTCCTCTTGAAGTTTGTGATGTATTGTTAGGATGACCATACTTGTGGAAGCGAGATGTTGTATATGAGTCTAGACCTTGCTCTATGATTATTACCTTGGCCAACAAGTTGTACAGGATACCGGAGGTAGCCCCGCCTACCGCCATCTCTTTGATCACTGCAAATCAATGCAGTAAGATCATTTACTAGTCCAGGAATTTTCTTTTCCTTATGATTCGTCCTTAGGGCAAGAAAAATTTTGTGGCCACGACTTCTTCTTGTCATTCCCTTAGGGCAAGAAGAAGGGAAGCAAGTTCCAAATTTTCACCTTTAGGATGCACTGTTATGCCACCTGGGACACATTTGTGTTCCTTCAACTGAGCGTGCCAAGATGATTTGGGAGGAGCACTACGGTCAGGTCACTGGACATTTTAGAGTAGAGAAAACAATGGCAGTATTGAGGAAATTGGCCGAAAATTCGTGAGGATGTTGGGAAGTAAATTAGATCCTGCACTGCCTGTGCCATTGCCAAACCAACCATCAAGAAGAAAGGCTTGTATACTCCTCTACCTACTCCTAGTCGGCCTTGGGAATCTGTCTCCATGGATTACATGTCAGGCTTTTCTTCTACTAAGCATGACAATGATTGCCTTTTTTTGGTCATCGACAGATTCTCTAAGATGTCCATCATGGTGGCTTGCAAGAAGAGTATCATATCAGAGGCCACCAATAAGCTCTTCTTTGAGCGAGTGTGGGTACACTTTGGGATCCCATAGTCCATTGTCTCAGATCAGGACAACAAATTCCTGAGTGCATTTTGGTCAAGTCTCTGGTCGATGCTGGATAAAAAACTTACTAAGTCCATGACTTTCCATCCCCAAACTGATGGCCAAATAGAGGTTGTCAACAGGATGATCATACACATTCTACGCATGTACAACTCGAAGCATCCATGCACATGGGATGAAAGCCTCCCCTATGTTGAACATGGCTACGACAGAGCTCTCCCCAAATCAATGGGCCACAACCCCTTTCAGGTAGGGCTGGGATTTTAGCCATTATGTCCCATTGATGTGGCCATACCATTTGCAGCTACTCAGGCAGATTTGGCTCATGTCCAGTCCGAAGCCAACAGGGCTAACAACTTCATTAAGTGCATTTAATACATCCGCTAGCAGGTCCATGATATATTGGACAGAGCCAATGCTAAGTACAAGTAGCGCCATGATCAGCATCGGGTGTCGCACAAGTTCCAGGTGGGCGATAAAGTTTGTCTACATTTGCAAAAGGAGCGCCTCGCTAGACCCCACCACAAGCTTCACCCACTCCGATATGGGCCATAAACCATCACCAAGATTGTAGGGGACAACACCCTCAAGCTTAGCATTCTGTCGTTCCTTGGTCTGCACCCAGTGTTCAATGTAGACTACCTTCGGCAATACTTTCCACCATTGTTGGCCACGTTCGACGTTGTAGAACAGCTCGCACCAACAGAACTAAACCAAGACTGCATGGAATAGATCACCAATGATCAGATCATGGACACAAAGATCGAGAAAACTCGTGAGCAGAAGATCCAACTATATCGGGTTGTCAAAAATGGCCAACTCCTTCACCAAGGCAAGTGGCTCACTAGGGACCAAGTTCAGTAGAAGTTTCTCCATCTCATGGAGGCACTCAACACAATGGGGACCATTTCTTCCTAAGGCGGGAGGAATGATCCAGGTGGATATTGGTGGCCACCCGCTTATTCCACTTGGACTCCAACACTATCTCTTTCATTTTTTCAATTTCCTTAATTGTATCATAGTTTACTATTTTTGGCAATTTTTCGGGTCCTCAACTTTCGAAGTCATTTCGAGGCCCTAAATGACGTTTATAGGGAAAACAGAGAGACCAAAAATGTCACAAATCGGCTTGCCCATTTTTTTTGGCCTTCTCTTTGAGATCTTTGAAATGAGATGCTATGGTAGCCAAATGGAGATCGTATGCCAAAGTTATGACCCCGGGAAGTTGATGTACCAATTTACCCAAACAGGGCCCACAGTTTTGGCACTTCATCTCCTAGGGTTAGGTTTTTGGATGTTTAGGGTTTCCATTGTTTCTCAATAATAATTAGGTCTTTGAGCCTCATTGTAACACAATTCAGAGGCATGTAGCTACCACATCTCTTCTCAAAGATAAGCTACCATCACCCGAGTTATCTTATTTCCATTTTGTTTGTAAGCATAGTTCAATATTTTTCTATTAATGAAATGAAGTGTTTCTCTATTGCATCTTTGTATTTATGATTATATTTGTAAGTTGTTGCGTTCTTGTTTAAGTTCGAATCAAAATAATTAGTCTTTCTAGCCAAGCCATATAAGTTTGTATGTCTTTGCCTTTCCTAAATACTATTTACCTATAAACATAAGAAGCAACATTCTAAAAATTAAAAGCTTTCCGCATACATAATAAAACAAAAAATTGAGAAACCAACAAACAGGCTACTCTTCTCCCTTCGCAGATGCAGACTCCATCGAAGCTGGGTCCTTGGCATTGGGCTCTGTCCACGAGAGAATGCAAGGGAGGTGATCTTCAATTCGGTGGATGCAGCCATCTTATTTTTTCATCTAAAACTGGAGCTTTTGGAAGTCTTGTTTATAGTGAGGAAATTCCTGCACCCCTACTACCATGCTCATTGAGACCTGCTCCAAGGCCTTTCCCAAGAAACTCTTCATGGACCAGTACAGGTACAAGGTTTGCTTAAGCTAAGTAACACGATGACGAGTGTGCCCCGGGTTCAGCACCATAGCCCACCAATCCTCCATCTCAATGTTCATCAAACCAACCTGTCGGTTCAAATTGACTTCCCATTCCTCAATCAACTGCAGGATTTCCTCGCTTGTTCCTTCATAGTATGTTGTGGCTGCATCATTTATGTTGCTAGCAACTTGTTTGTGACCCCACGTTTTGCCCCTAGAGGAGCTGGGTTTCTCTGCCTTCGTTGTCACCCTGGTTTTCCTACCACGACCTCTAGTAGTCATTGTGCGAGACATTGCCACAAACTTATAGTGTGCAGCGGAGACAAGATTGGGGTGAATTTCTTGCACAGGTGGTAGCCCGAGTTGAGAAGTTGTTCGCTTCGAGGAGACCCTACCACCCCGCGCACCTGCTAAGGGAGTAGCATGAAACGATGATTTCTAGTACAAAATTCAAGAGACTCCCTCCCTTCTCTTCCAATACATGTTGTCCTTTCCATCCGATGCAAATAGAGAAACAACTTCCACAACCTAGAGCCCATTTACATTACAGTTAGAAGAAGGATTTAAGAAAATATTGGGGCTTACACCATAAGTATTAACCCCGTACCTAAACCATCACATAAATGTAGTTATGCTCTCGACAAGACTTCCACAGAGGTGAAGGTCATGGGAGTTGGTTTTACCAGGAACATTATGGCTCCAAGACAGATAGAGAAAAAACCACAACCCTTCCCCAGGAAATATAGTGAAACAAAATCCAGAGGCAGAGTTGTTGGCAGCCCATCCCCAAACCCGAGTACTGTCAAGTCGAACTAGAAGAGGAGAGTCCCAAGGGCCAACCGTAGAGACACAAACCCCATATAACCCTATCATAGAAAGGAAAATTCTGAACCGAACAGACACAGAGACCATGCCAGGTAAAAGGACCTGCTGCAGTAGGGAGACAAGCTCATGCAACTTCATGGAACCTTACTTTCTCCCAACCCCCAACAAATCGACACCATACAGTTCCAAATCCCTTAACCGGATAAGTTGATGCATTGAGTAGAGAAAGAGATGAAAGGTCACATACCAGTTTACCCTCGCCCGGAGAAGATTAGCCCACCACCTCGCTCGAATCTGGGACGCTCCACCGCACTTGGTGTCACCCTTCCTCACTTCTTCACCATGGACAAAACACTTACCAACAACTCTCTCAGAGAGCTTAACATGAGACCAAACCCAAGGTTCGATGCCGCTGCCACCTCCTGCAGGAGTATTTACCACCTACATGCATGGAGCCACCACACCTATCGCCTCAAGCATGCGAAGGGTGGTGGGTTCGTACCCCAAAGCCATTTTCATTAAACTGCCATGATGGGAGTGTTGTTAAGCTCACACCCCGATCAAGGGTGTTAGTATGAAATTTTGAACATATCACATTCATGCATATCTCGAGGAATCAAAGCTATTTTGTCAACCAAATTGCAAATAACATTTTATATTGATAAATGACATGTTAAAAATTTCAATCATAATCCGTCAATAACACATCGCATCAACCTTAAATGAAAAAGAATGTAAGTAATATCACATCACAACATAAGCAAAGTGAAAGAAACAGACATAAAATCACACAAGTAGAGATTCATAATCAAGAAAACACGATATATATATATATCACTTATGTTATAAGGAAAAATAAGAGTATAGTACATCTACATCCACTGGGTTCATTCTCATAATGAATTCTCCTCACATAAAAAAAAATATGCATCAATACAATAGAGCCCCATCCATGGGGGCACTAGAGTTGGAGCACCACCCAAGTCCCCTCTCCCTCTCCCTGAAGGGTTATCACAAGCATCTCCCTATGGAACCAAAATAGGGATAACCAATGCTGCTACCATCACCCCTTGCCTAAATTCTAGTCTCCACTCCCTATGTGGAGTCACCATGATGTCTATAATATCCTATCTCAACATGGACTAGCTAGCCTCTAGAATCCGCTACAACAAAGTCTCTATCCACTAACATATGTCGACATCCTATCTCTATAGTGTAGTGACCTCATCATGAAGCCACAATATCTCCTCATCATAGTCATTTGTGATGGCTCTCTCTTGCAGGAACTATGATAACCAAACCTCAACATTATGGTGGCCTCTCTTGCATGGTCATAGCCCTCCCTTAGGCTCACTCTCCATGAACCTGATTTGTTTAATCCTTCTAGGAAGGGGACCGTGGACCTCCCTTATTATCACATCCAGAACTTCTAGTCCCTCGTGACCATAGGGTCTTATATCTATAACCACAAATTCATAGGAAACATTAGAAACATGTCATATAGTAATCAACTAAAATAAAAATATTGATAATTTAACATAAATGACAATCACATACATGATGATCCACATAAATACCTTGGGGATAGGATGGTATTAGACTTGTGTTGAAATGCATGTGAACTTAGAAAAATTGCAATATAATATTTGGAATCATTAACAACCAGTATTGAACCTTGGTCATCTAGAAGCAACTAGTCTACTCACCACCATCTCTTATCATTAAGTTTCCCCACTACATGATTCTGGGCTAGTTGGGGGTTGTAACATCCTCCTTAATCTATGGCCAAATGAGGACCACTTTCTTGAAGAAAAATCTACACAGAAATGTCTTGAAAGTAAGTTCCTATAGTTGGCCCTAAACACTCTAAGTAAGTTGTACAATGAGGCATGGGTTATGTTGTGGCTAAAATTTTGACAGCTAAATGTCAAAATATCTTAAAAGAAACTCCAACACAAGATCAAATTTGTAGAGTTGATGATACATTTTGGGGTTTTTCTTGAAGATAATACGAATGATGAAATAATTCATGCAGTAAAATGTTTGGGATTGGGAAGGGGAATATCTTTTAATGTCATATCATATTTCTATAATTTGCTTTTAATAAAGAAAATGATTTTGGCTAGAAATTGGTTTTTATAAATTATCTGAGTGCTCTTAATCCTTTACACTAAGAGGTTCTTTATTTAAAAGGCATTAGGCTTAAAGCCGAAGATCATTATTATGTTCCGTGGGGTATGTATATTGCAACCTACCAACATAAGCCAAGTTATCGAGCCATCAAGGAAGGAGCCCACCAAACCGGGCCGAATTTTGCATCACACATCAATATTTTGGAGAAGAGATGGCATATATTCACACCCCTCAAATAAAAGCAAGATTTAGATTCCATAAACCAGTATCGATTGTTAATGCAAATATCCCAAATTTGAAGTCTGCTCTATGGGAGGAAGTTTCCATTCTCTATGCAAAGGTAACAGTGATATTAGTGGAACCATTAAGTGCACCAAACTCTAAAGAGGCCATATTTGGTGTTCTTCCGGATCCAGAGGACACATCAATTTCATCATATGGCCTCATTTCACTGAAGGAAACATTTATAACTCTACTATCAGAGAGTTATAATATTTCTCTAGCATCAGAGGCTTTAGGGTTTGCTTATTTTTGCCAAATGTTGAAATTTCCAGGAGGAATTATAGTTATTCCCAATCAACGTTTCTCTTTTCCTTTGCAACCAAACTAAATGCTTTTCAACTTTACATTGCACAACAGTGTTGCACAAGTTGTTCAAAATCTAGCCCAAATGAAAAATCAATTAAAGATTGACTTATTTATGAGATCAATTGAGAATCTGTTCATCCAATTGACAAATTTGAAGGGGTCAAATGTTAATCCCCAATTATAGTCGAAACATTTATTGTGTCAGTCGTGGGGAAGGGTCTAACTACTCCAAGGTTAAGGAAGTTAGCTCATGAAGTCACTCTTGCAAGGAATTGAAGGCTAAATCACACTCTTTTTGGAAAAGTAAAGCAAATCCAGTTGTTATCATATCTGAGATACCCTTCAACTCCATCTTATCATGTTCCTAGTACAACTTAGATCCAGCTATATCACCTTCACATTATTCTTTACGTTCACCGCATATACCAACCCTTCCCCTTCCATATCCCCTTCTCAAAAAGAACGAGCCATGGTTTCATATCCCCATGACAATGGCCTTACACCTATTCACTACCACCATGCCATGTCTCCTTCGCATCACCACTCTTCCATCCCCCATTATCATCACCGTTTAGGTGCACCCTCGTATCATCATCTCCTTTTGCATTGTGATCAGAATCATGCCATGAAGTTCACCGGAGGCCAAGTGGCCCGTTGACATGAATTAAAAGGCGACCCATGCAAAATATAATTACCGTTGTTCATAAAACATCATTCATTATGGAAAGCAGTAGCACCAACGATTTCATATAAACATTGGAGTGAAAGCATGACGAATGGGATACGTTGACATTGACAACGTTGCTGGTTGTCACATTCTGATTTATGAGGAACCGACTGCCAAAAGGATGTTACATGTGCTCCTTGAATGTGCTCGAAAACTATGAGTTGGGAGCCATGTAGACCATACAAAAGATGTTCCAGGGTTGCATTGAATCGCATAAAGTGCAGGAGCAGTCCGAGTTGTTGGTCTCACTCGACCCAGCAATTTTCATTTCGATCCTGGGAAAAGGGAAAGTGAAGCTCCACAGTGGAATAATTCCAAAAAGGATCACGGGAACGAGAAGGGTCATGAAACAATTCGCATAAGGATATAGTGCAAGCAGTCCAAAGAATTATTTTATGTATCTGGGTGTGGTATAAATTTATGTGAATCATTGCTCATTGGCCATTGACAATACATTTATGATTTATGTTTTTAATCCGAGAAAGTCGTGAGAGGTGTTGTCAAGTCAAGTTATATCAATTACAAAATTGATACCTGATGAACGATGTCTAAACTTTCATTTGTTCTGGTTGGATGTGAAAAATAATCAATGGGTTTCGTTTCCAGCAAATTGGATTAAAAAACAAACTCAATAAGCTGTTATTGCGCCGAAAGATAATCAATGTGTTTCGTTTCCAGCAAATTGGACTAAAAAACAAACTCAATAAGCTGTTATTGCGCCGAAACGTTTTCTCTATGGAGTTAGTTAGGCAAAACACTGTTCAGCTCAGCCAATCTCCTCGCTTCATTTTCGTTGTTCTCTGAAATAAAAAAATCAACCACGTTTCTAATTCGTCGTCTTTATCTCTGGCAGTCCTGGCAACAAGTATATGCGGCCCTGACCACACCATCTTTATGCCCGGTGATGGACCAATACATCCAAACCCCTCGGTGTAAAATTAGTGGAGCATTTCGACCGCTTGAAACTTTCCCTCATGGACATGAAGAAAATCCAAGATCCGCCTCCTCTGCGGAGGATTTTGGTTTTCGTCTAATGTCTCTAGAGTTAAATGGTTGAAGGTTTTGCTGTTTTTACCCTTACGGAAATTTCAGCATAAGGATTTTTCAGTGCAGAAGTTTCAGCGAAGACGTCGCCAGTTGAGGAACTAAATTTACTCGTGTCGAGTTGAGCATATAACGTATCAGATTTTTGGAGTATAATTCAGATAAAATTTAAATTCTATAGATAGTTAAAATCTTGTTTGCCATGGCTACAAGCAGTTTAAACTATAAGAATTTCACACTATTTTTTTAACAAATTGGATTCCCCTTCAGATATCAAAAGGCCATTTGCAGAAGTTTGGACCTGACAGGGTTCTAGACACCCCAATCATTGAGGTGTGTGAAGTTGAAGAAACAAAATGTGCCAATCTAAAAGTTGACAAAATCCTTTTTTTTGTGTTTATCTTTTATGATTCATATATCTTGGAAAATTTATGTTTGTATCCCTGCTGCTATGGCAGGGGGTTTCACTGGAATTGTTGTAACTTGTGGGGCTACGACTAATCTATATTATAAAGTTGGTCGAATTTTAATGTTGAGGTTTGAATTTTGGTCAATTTTAAAAAAATTTGGATGTTCTACGAATTTCATAGTTATTGGCCAAGTCCATAGATCAAAACTCATAACTTCGTATCAAAACTCAAACTTCTAATTTATCCTTGCATTTCCATATCCATGATAAAAATTTTGATATTCACTGATGTTGATTTCTTACTATTCTATCTTATAATTCATTATATATAAATAGATGAACCTAATAGCAAAAATTATCTAAACCTCATCAAAAATTCGAACTCAAACCAAACCTAACGATTAACCAACTAGAATTATGTGACATTGCTACTCATTATGGAATTCATGACCTTCAATTTTCCATGGAGGTTACTATTATTTTATCCTATATTTATATTTTTTTGTTGTGGGTTTCAATTGCTCTTGAATCTCCACTCTCACGTTACTTTTTAATTTCAGGTTTATTTGGTTTGGTCTCTTTCATGATGTTGGAATCTTGCAAGTTCTTAGAGTTGTTTTTACTCATACTCTAAATTTACACATACTTAAATGAATCAACCTATGTGAAAGCTTTTTTTTATTGTTTTTGAGCAACTTTATAATTTATGTACATGAAGTGTAGCATATCTTCAGTTTTGGTGCATAGTTAAAAATTAAACCTTTTAAGTCATGATATAGATATTCAAAAAATAGTATAATTCCATAAACTTAGATGGGCACCACAACAACCTACAATCTACCATTGCTTTGGCTCGGTCAGGATAGCTCTGCAGAAGTTAGTCGTTGTTTGTCCCTTCGTGTCTGCATTGTAGGTGACACTTTGCATATTTGGCATTTTGAAGGAAGATACGTGATGTTGTCCATCGCAGGCACAGATAAATGCAATGGATGATGGACATCATTTTATAATTGTTTTTAGATGAATTGGCCAAGCACTAATATTTTGATGGTTGTCTAATCAACGAGATCACATTGGATGTAAGTTCAATAAACAACTCTTGTGGATTCACTTCCAATTGTTTGAGTCCTCAGTCCTGTAAACTACTAGAATGTGTCATGTCTTTTCTCTATCGCTTAAACACTACTTAGTCCATAATGATCAACTTAACTTGTGCCTCCATCAACAAATGATAGTTTGGCAGATTGTTTTCCATTCAGACAGATGCTTGCCCTTTTTCAATAACTTTGCTACAAATATTCTGATACCCAATTCTTTCCTAAATTTGAATAGTTAAGAACTTAAAATGAAAAACATTTTACTATATATGTGAAACGATCATTGGCAAAAACTTAGCTGGAAAATTGGATGTCAATCCATTTTTCCAAGCAGTTTCTGGCAAGTGATGCAGTGGTGCCTTGTCGTTGATGTCCTTCCATTTTTTTTTTAATATGAAACCACTTATTAAAATGTAACATAACTGTAACATTAAAACAACTATTGTAATTTGTTCAGCATAATTTGTTAAGCTGTATCTTGGCAAACGTTAAAGCAGGGCTTCTTGTGATGGCAGAGTCTAGTGAGCTAAGCACTGGGATGAACAACAATTTGGAGGAGCAATGATATAGAAGTGTTTTAATTTATTTGATCCATGGTTATACGCAAGGTGCTGGAAAGGAAACTGTATTTCATCTCGTGTCGGTATACATATGTGTTTTTACATTTATCTGGATTTTAGAATAACTATGGTGTCGATTTAAAATTATTGTAATCTTCGCACCTCTTTCCACCCCCTCTCAATGAGTTTTTTTGGGCTTTCATCGTCTAAACTACTCATTTGTTTCTGGTGTGCAGCCAACAGGAGAAAATGGAGCAACTCATGCACCAATTTTAATTGATTTGCAATGAGACAATTCTGTTAGCGGCAATAATTCTCCAAATTGAAAACAAGTCTCAGATAGTTTCTTCTAGTGAGTACATTACTTTCATTAATGTGATTTAAGATTATTGTTTTGCTTTGTTTTGCTTTGTTGAACCATATGGTATATACGCTATTTGTTTTCGACTAACTGCATCACCTATTTTAATATATTTAAAGTTAGTGTGAGGCCTGTACCTCTCCCAAGATGGGCTACTTACATGCCCTCTGTATAGCTAGTGTGAACTTATTCAAACTCCCTAGAGATTGTACCAAGTCATGTTTTGATTTGGTTTTGGATTAAATTTTTACTTTTCTCAAACTTGTACTTCATCTTTTCTTTAAAAAACACAATGATTGGATTTTCTTCCTCGAAACATTTTGTAAAATATTTATTTGTTTATTTATTTGTTTATGAACATTTGTCTTATATTCTCTTAGCTGATGTTTCTCATAAAGTAGAAAACCTCACCTCCCTGCTATTGAGATTGCTCATTCACAGAAAAATGCAATTGCCACTGACTTCAACTATTTCTTGTTTTTGATGCACTTTGTCATTCCCTCCAAGATAGGCTAAGTAAAGGGCGAGGAAGAGGTTGTGGGGATGAAATATACTTGCAGCTTCGTACAAGCACTCGTATGTTATTTATTATCCTATCTTTTAGTGATGACTCCATTACTTTGGTTTGGGGTTAAAAATAGTCGTGAAAACTTTTCTGTTTTTTATAAGACATGAGAAAATGAACATGAATATTTTGATCCGTGTAACTAATATTTTTCTATTTTTTTTTAAGAACTCTATTATTGGATGTGGCATTTCCCGTATCAAATTGCCTTCAAGATACCTGTAACTAAAAATGGAATGTTGAAAAGATAATACTGTTTTAAAAGTCCCAACCCATTCGTAATGCTACAAAGCGCATTGTGATCACAATCGTAGCTTTTCATTTTTCCTCCATCTCCATGCTGTATATGAACAAACTTGTTAATAAGATTTATTACTTATTACTATGCGAAACTATTTTTTTTTTTTAAATAAATGTGTATGTATGCATTTTCAATCACGGTCATAATTCCTCACATAATTATTTAAAGAGTGTTAGTTTAATGGAAGAGCACTTGCCTTATAAGGAGGCTGGTGGTTCAATTCTAGTGTACCCTAACATGAATTAATCAATGACATTTTAGTTTATTTTTAATTGAATAATTTTATATTGACTTATTTCAATGGTGATATATTTTTCTAGATTCATTGTTTATATTGTCTTTAAATAGACAAAAGTGATATTGTATTGTCTTCAAATACAAAAAAGAAATTGTCTCCTAAGAGCCAATAATGTTTGTGCTATATATTGTCTTTATAGAGACAAATTTTTAAGACAATAATTTGAGACACCTCCTTAAAGACAATATTTAAGATAGTACACAAGTTTTTTTGTCTCAAATTAGGACAATTTACCCAAAAATTGTCTCAAATATTGTCTTTAAAGCCCCTCTTGTGTAGTAGTTTATGCAGGCTTTCCTTTCTTAACTTGTCTCTCTCTGAAGGGTGCATATCGCCTATCAGATGTTGGATTGAGATCATTTGTGCGGATGCCTCCTTTGCTAAGTTTTGTTGATTTGAGTAAGTGCTCATTATTATCTTTAGCTAGCATTAATACTCTAGCTGACACTTTGGCTCCAGTGATTAAGGAATTGCATCTAGATTGGTGTCAACAGCTAGAACCCTTCAAGATTTTGCCTGCATTAAAGAAGATGCACAAATTGGAAGTGTTATCATTGGCAGGGATACCAAGTGTTAAGGATGAGTTTGTCAGTGAACTGCTTTCTTATCTGGGTTGTGACTTGAAAGAACTTTCTCTAGCAGACTGTGGAAAGCTGATTGATGGTGTCGTAGAAGCAATAGGTGTTGTTTGTTGTGCACTGAATGTTCTCATTCTAGACAATATTTCTCTTTTGACTGACACAACACTTGGCCACCTTGCAAATGGATGCAGATCACTTCAAACCCTATCGTTAAAAAGATGTCCATTCAGTGATGAAGTTGTTACCGCATTCATTGGTGCTTCAGGGAATTGTTTATCTGATCTTTCCCTAACAATGTAAAAGAGGTTGCAAATCATATTGTCTTAGCCCTTGTGCACAATACCCATGACACTTTGTCAAGGTTAGATGTATCTTGGTGTCACAACTTGAAAGATGAGGCTCTAGGGCTGCTAATAGATTCTTGTTATCTTCTACGAGAGCTTATATTATTTGGTTGCACCCAAGTTACAAATAAATTCCTTGAAGGTCATTCAAATACTCTTTTGAAAGTTACTGGAGTGAAGGACCAACCCATTTACTAAGAGGTATATTCATCATCATGTATTAAAAGTGAGGGAAGACTACCTTCTGCACAATGTGTGCCACAAAGGGTGGGATGATCCTGTTATCACACAATATTTCATTTTGTAGTTGCACACTTGTAAGGTTGTTCTCGTGATCCTAAAGAATGGAGGATGATTGTGGTGTACTTAGTTGTTTTGCAAATTTTTTAAGGCCTGCATGGTTGATTTCCACAATGTACGAAATTATTCTCTGGCAAATGTAAAGTGTTAGTAAGTGTTTGCAAGATGTAGATCAATGCCACTATTATACACTGATTCCTTAAGAGTCAATAATAATCAAAGAAGATCTCACATTACTTATTTTTTTATGAAAAAAGAATATAGCTACTTTGAGGATACATAATTGCAGGATTTTGAGGATGCCTGGGCAATATGTGAAGGAATTGTAGTGTTGGGATCGCTGGTGACTCTGGGATGGACGGGCCTCTGGCTCCTCAACTGCAAATTGTACAAATAATATGAAGAGAAACGGGCTCTTATCCAGATCATCTTCAACATTGTTTTCGCCTTCTCCTACAATCTTCTCCAATTCGTTCTGTTTGAAATCATACCTCTCCTCTCTACACAGGCAAGGTGGATAAATTGGAAAATGGACTGCCTGAGAATTGAAATTGCCTCCTCCATTTTGTAGAAATTTTGAATAATTTAACACATATTCACAGAGATTATCCTGATCATACAATTATAAGCGGAACATGTATAATACATAATCTCCTCTACGTTGATCATCAATTTACAGAAGCAGAAACATTCACAGGCACACATAGAAGCATCAATCAAACTCATTAACACAGTATGTATCCAGGGGAAAGCATCTCGCTAAAAACCCCAACTATCTGTATATTATAGTGATTGAATCATGTAACATTACAAAGTACAATGCTTATCACAAGCAATCCAATACCAGCTCCACCTGTTATACACAATACAGCTCAGATCTGATCTCCAAATCTATTCCACTGCTTGCCTGCCTCTCCAGCTCAATACCTGCTCAAGAACTGATGAGAATGGCTCACCAAACTCGTATTTCACCTCAAAATAGTCACTCACACTTTGTTGGACATGAGCAAAGGCTACAATACTGGGCAAATATGTGAGCAAACTCATTGGCATACTCAATCCCTTGATTGTGCAAGATCTGGTGCACAACTATAGTCACAACTGATAGCAATCTGATTCTCTACCACTTGTCCCTGCTGAACTGAACATGCACTGACATGCAACTGAGTTAACTGATGTATTCTATAGTTGCATTATGAGTTAATAACTTGTGAATTAATTAATAACTAATTCACCCAACTCATCTCTATTCTATTGATCAGTTAGACTAAATACAACTAGATTAACAAAGCTAAACTGAACACAACTCCATCAACTGTACCTCCAGTCCACTAAACTCAACTCACTTGAGTTCTAACTGAAGTCATGCATGCAACAACTCAACTGACTCATAAGAAAAGCGTATTTCCTTCTGACAGCTGCATGTGCCACCTCTGTAGCTCAAACTGAAGTGCTCCAAGAGAATAAGATCAAGTTTATAGTCCAAATATTATTATGAGACAATAATATTTGACTTTTCTATTTTTGATAGCCAGTCTAAAAATAGACTTCGATCACTCACACTTTGATCACTCACACTTTCATCAAAAATAGAAGTCCATCTATTTTTCCCAACTTGACCAATCATCCATAAACAGCAACCTGCAATCCATAGACATGATCCATATGTCTAAAAATAGACATAGTCTAAAAATAGACTTGCGCCAAAAATAGCCTGCGGGCCCACTTAGTGAAGGAAACTCTTTTCACTAAGCTCCATCATCTTGTTGCAATCTCAACAAGCATTTCTTGTTGCACACTTTTCAACACTCCCTCTCAACAAGAAAGGCTTCCTCTCAAACCCGATCCTGTAACTCTAGAATGTTTTCCATGCAACACATCTGGCCGGTCCACTTGCTCTGTCATCAAAGTCTCTGACTGCTATTGCCTCTGTCGACTGAAACTTTGCATCTCTGTGCTCTTCAGTATCTGACTGCTCTAGCCTCTGTCACTTTGATCTCTGACTGCATCCGTGCTGTTGCTGGTTCTATCTCCCAGCATTGCATCCGCACTGCACCTCCCAACTGACCTCCCTGTTGGGATAGAAACACCCTCTGATGCTGAAGCTCTACCTGCTGCTGACAAGTGCTCCCTCTCTGACATCTGCGCTACTGCAACATCTCCATGCATCTCGCACCATTGCACACCTCTCTGTGCCACCTAGCACTATGCAAAACACTTGTGCCTCTCGAATTGCTGCAGCCTGCTAGCTATGCGCTGTCCTGGGATTCCCTGCACTGTCGCTCTCTCTGCCGCTCCATCCGCATCTGTCTCTACCCAATCAGTCAGTTCCTGCTACTACACATCTGGGGCTCCCGTAGCAAGGTCTCATCCAAGAGGTTGGGTACCTCAAGGATCTTTCCCCTCCTCCTTGGGACAATCAATCCACATCACCCCACCTCCTACCTGGAGGTATGGCTGCATGCGATCCCTCAGCCCACCTGGCTCAAAGTTTCCCCCTACTGGGGGTCTCTACATGAGTAGATGTCTCTACTCGATCTCCTCTCAGCTTCCCTTGTTGTGGCTGCTCCACAACCTCCTGAAGCTGCTGCACCAATCGTGGCTCCTCCACAATCGTCGGAGACTTCTTCTGGCTCTGCATGTTGAGAGGTAATATACGCTCCCTCTCAACCACCAAGTCTCCATTAGTTGCCTCGCTGCTCAAGGCTTTGCATGCATCTTGAACCTCAAGAGCATACAGGTTCCTGACCCGTGAACCAATCTCATGACAACAAAAGCATCTCACCTTCGATTTGTCAACCTTCTTCCCATCACTAGAAGAACAAGATTCGGAAAGAGAACCCTTCTCCTTCCCCTTCTTCACCTTACTCACTAAGGCACAGTTCTCCTCATCCTGCATGGATGAAGAACCATCTCTGGTGCTCCGTCTAATCTCCTCCTGCATCAAATCTGACCATATTCGTTCCCAATTTGGCAGTTTCTCCCTTCCATTCACCGAGTCCTAGTAGCTATGCCAACTCTTAGGAAGGTCAAGGAGTCCTAGACTCACCATCCTCATCCAACAGTCACCCCCACACTTCCTAGCTCATCCCGGCATTGGGTGAACTTCGTGAGATACTGGGGCATACTGTCTCCATTCTCACACTGAATGTTTCTGAGTTTTATCTCTTGCTTTGGAATTAAATTCGAATTCCACCAGCACAAAACTCAACCGCTTCCGATCTAAAATTCGTGAGAACAAAGTATTTCTTGTACAGAGATCGACTGTATGGGCATTCACCGGATATCTCACCTTCCAAAGGAAGGATGAATCCAGAGGCTACCTGGCCCGATTACAGACTCTGCCTGAAGAAATAGAATGTAAACACTTCCTGAATAGTAGATCTGATGATCAATCCTCGCTTGATATCCTGTAAAAATCTCTTCTACAAATCAAGCAGCTCCGATACCATGTAGAAACTTTTTCTACAAATCATCTAGCTCTGATACCATGTAGAAATTTTGAATAATTTAACACATATTCACAGAGATTATCCTGATCATACAATTATAAGCGGAACATGTATAATACATAATCTCCTCTACGTTGATCATCAATTTACAGAAGCAGAAACATTCACAGGCACACATAGAAGCATCAATCAAACTCATTAACACAGTATGTATCCCGGGGAAAGCATCTCGCTAAAAACCCCAACTATCTGTATATTATAGTGATTGAATCATGTGACATTACAATGTACAATCCTTATCACAAGCAATCCAGTACCAGCTCCACCTGTTACACACAATACAGCTCAGATCTGATCTCCAAATCTATTCAATTGCTTACCTGCCTCTCCAGCTCAATACCTGCTCAAGAACTGATGAGAATGGCTCACCAAACTCGTATTTCACCTCAAAATAGTCATTCACACTTTGTTGGATGTGAGCAAAGGCTACAATACTGGGCAAATACGTGAGCAAACTCATTGGCATACTCAATCCCTTGATTGTGCAAGATCTGGTGCACAACTATAGTCACAACTGATAGCAATCTGATTCTCTACCACCTGTCCCTGCTGAACTGAACATGCACTGACATGCAACTGAGTTAACTGATGTATTCTATAGTTGCATTATGAGTTAATAACTTGTGAATTAATTAATAACTAATTCACCCAACTCATCTCTAGTCCATTGATCAGTTAAACTAAATACAACTAGTTTAACAAAGCTAAACTGAACACAACTCCATCAACTGTACCTCCAGTCCACTAAACTCAACTCACTTGAGTTCTAACTGAAGTCATGCATGCAACAACTCAACTGACTCATAAGAAAAGCGTATTTCCTTCTGACGTCTGCATGTGCCACCTCTGTAGCTCAAACTGAAGTGCTCCAAGAGAATAAGATCAAGTTTATAGTCCAAATATTATTATGAGACAATAATATTTGACTTTTCTATTTTTGACAGCCAGTCTAAAAATAGACTTTGATCACTCACACTGTGATCACTCACACTTTCATAAAAAATAGAAGTCCATCTATTTTTCCCAACTTGACCAATCATCCATAAACAGCAACCTGCAATCCATAGACATGATCCATATGTCTAAAAATAGACATAGTCTAAAAATAGACTTGTGCCAAAAATAGCCTGCGGGCCCACTTAGTGAAGGCGACTCTTTTCACTAAGCTCCATCATCTTGTTGCAATCTCAACAAGCATTTCTTGTTGCACACTTTTCAACAAATTTCTCTTCACCTTCCACTGACTGACACAATAAAATAATACCAGGTGAAAATTTATGAAAATACAGTATTATTGTAGCAAAATGCACTGTATTAACTCCAAATTTTTTTGTGAGAAAACATAGTTTTATTGCAATAGGAGAGTGGAACATTGTAAAACGCATCTTGATATATACCATTCAATTGCCAAAAGTGGGTTTCAGATGTGGTGAAGCAGGGTTTTTGTAAATTATATTCATGGAGTTTTGATAATGTAATTGGGCTTATGAATTTTTAGTTTTGACTCCTAATCTAATATTTTAGAAAAATGGTTATTATTTAATTTTTGGTTTATGGAAAATTTTATGAATTAAAATTTATTTACAAATTTAGAAATTTTAGTTAATATTTTTATTTTTTATATACAAATTATAAAATATTTGGTATTTTTGAGAAAACTCTGAATCACAAGAAATCGGGCAAGAAAGAAACAACTCTCAAGACAAGCAGGAGGAAAGCCCCGCTCAACAACAAAAAAGTGAACTTGACAACCCCTCAAGCAGTTATGAGGATTCGAATACTGCACAAAATAAATCTTCATTTAACAGCAAAGTAGATCTCCTAGACCAAACTTCTTCTCCGACTATCTTCAAAAGGACGAACATAATAGAACGCGAAGCTAAGACACCAATGTCCCAAGAACCAGAAAAGATGAAGGGGATGCAAGATAAAGGAAGTTCGAAGACCTTAGAGAAAAAAAGAAAGCTACAACACCAATCTCGCCAAGAAAGACAAGGAGCCAGACAATTAAAAACTAAGAAAATTATAGGTCCGATAGACCAATTTGGTCTCAGTGGACGTTAACCACTACCATCACCATCATCATCATTAAAATTTAAATTGTTTTTAATAATTTATACACAATTTTAAAAGTAGATTAATAATTTTTTTTTTTAAATAAAAATTTACTAATTAATTCTTAAAAATTTCTTTGATTTGATTAATTTTTATGAAATTATGAAAAAAAATTAAAAAACAAAGTAACATAAAGAAATAGTTTCCTTTTTGCACATGAGTGCATGGTTCGACAGTTGGGGCAATCGGCTTTCTCGCACCCCGACCGCATTCGATCCCCGATTGTGATGCTGCGCGGCGTATCTTCGTGAGCATATGGTAATATTGATGAATGTAATATGATGTGACGGATGTCAGCGTTCACTGATATGTATATATGTACAAAAAAGAGGGCCAAATATCGCTTTTTCTGAGAACTAGCCCCTCCCATTTTAAAAAAATAAAAAAAAATAGTTTCCTTCCACATTCCCAATTCTTCTTTTCGAATTTCTTTGCACCTCTCGATACATTTGCTAGTTATATCAATATGATAGGAGCAATTTGTTTTAGTTATAACATATATTTGAGCAATAAAGTGGAAGATCAAGGGTTATTGTTCTTGCGTCTCCAGGGAAAAGGTCAATGGGAATTCATAATTTATATCTCGTACAAGTGCAGGAAACAATCAACGGTTCATAATAGTTATGCCTGGATCTGGTGGTATCCGATGGCACATAGGTCAATGAAAATTAATGACTTATGTGATGTCGAGGAATGGTTTTTTTCCAAGCCACCATGAAAGAGATCAACGGTGTTTATTTCTCCGGACATCACCACTTGTACTTTCCAAAAAACGTTGTGAATGCCCCCAGGAGTGGCCGTTTGTTTCTCAAAACCATAATTGGTTTATATGTGGATGATGAAATTGGGCCCACACTTTATCATAAGTTTGCTTTAAAAGCCCAAAACATCCCTGCATATTATTGAAATTTTAAAATGAGGTCGAAGTTTTATTTTCAAAAGGAAGTCATTAATATTATATATTTTATTATGGATAATATTAATTCCAAAATAGGAGCCCTACTAAATTTTTCACCTTTTTGATCTTAAAGTTTTCATGGTAAATAAAACCATCTTAATTTATTTTACCTTTCTTTAAAAATTCAAAAATATTAGAAAATCTCACACAAAAGAAAATAAAAAATTAAAAGTTTCTAAAAATCCGTACATCCAAATGGAATTTTAACTTTTCAAGCATTCAAACCTGGATATCTAGATATATCCAAATTATTAAACATTTTTTATTAGTCTCACACACTGAACTCACTCCTGGATGTCGCGGAACCGTGCATTTCAAATAATGATACTTTATTTTTTTCGCTTTATCAATTTATATTCAAGTTTCAACCCTTTTCTTAATTTTCCGCATACCCGGACTGAACATTCATTAGACAATTGTTTTGTTTTGGTGATATTTTGTGACTTAGTCTAGATTGAGCATTTTGATTTCAATAATGATTTTTTTGAATTTTTGCATTTATTTATTAGACTAACCTAAGTACTTATTGGGGATAAACCTGTGATCTATCGCAAAGAGTGCCTTAACAGCACACCTATTCACCGTCAATCCAAAACCCCATAGACCTTATTTATATTTCTTTAATAAAGCTCTTCTATTTCAACTACAAGAATGTTTTAAAGTAAAACTTAAACGACAATAAATTATTTTTTTCCAATTTAGTTTTAATAAATAAATTCGACTTCCGGCTTCAAGCTAAACATTGTATTTATAAAACACCTCACACCATCCATATTTCTTCACTGAAATGAAAATTAGTTAAGTATTTACTTCAGACATGATGGATAGTAACGATTTCACTTAGGCATTAAATTATTCTGTACTAAGAAAAATTTAAAGGATTTTATACCTTTATTTCGTAGAATAAATTCAAACCTCCGCATAGTAAAAGGGTTTCGACATTTGAGATATTGGTTGTGTTCTTTTGTGCTGCAATTGTCCAATTTCTGATAAAATTATTTGTTGATTGTGAAATTTCATCTCACATGGTTTGCATGTTACCTATTTTTGCTTCCATATTCATCTTTGTTTTCAACTTGCATGTTTCCTTAATAATTTTTGCTATTTTATTTAAAAATAAAGAATGGAAGAAAGGGGAAATCAAAATCTACCAAGCATGGTGTAGAAATATCAAGATGAAGATGAAAGGATCGGAAAGTGAATTTCTAGATGAAAAAAAATTCTAATTCTCAACATTCTTTTTCCATACAACATTTAAAGCACAAAATGTGGGTACCATATCTTGGGAAGAAATTTATGACTTCTTTGAGAACAATGAACGGAGGAACCCAGAAGGCTCAAAAGAAGGTTCATCTTTAGATTCGGAAATTTATGAAGCCGTCAAGAAGACCGAGCTGCATAAAACTGCTACCAAACCAACAATGTTTCCATATTATGACATGTTGAGTTGGATTATTTCCCATGCTGATATTCAGATTTGTATAGTTAACCACTCAAACAATGTCATAGCTTCTTGGGAACCTGAAATATTATAGTCAATATATATAAAATCAATCCTATAGAAGTCTTTCTCAAAAGGGATTACTTGGTTTATTTTGATAATAATGTGCTAAGTAAAAATAAGATTGATTTGGATGGATATATTAAGAAATGATAAATGGTTAAGAGAATTTCAAGGTTAAATCAATCAAACTATATCAAACAGGTCACTTCAAAAAACCTTATATATTTGTAATCAAAATTCTCTCTATGCTTTATGGCTAACCCAATCTAGAGCATTGCAAACTTGAGTGGGTTCCTTTAATCCATGGCATAATGAAAAACTCTAAAAGGTTAAAGTGGGAAGATATTCTGTCCCATAATTTATGTAATGCCATCAGAGTCTCATAATTTTCTCCATGGGCTTGGTCAAGGGTTTTTTATGCCAACATTCTTAATAGATGTTATGATATCCTTTGTTTCTTTTACATTAATGGAGTAGAATTTCTCTCTCAGTCAACAATCTATTCAACAATTCTGCTCTGTATTATGGGAAAGTTGTTATAAAAATCACTTCTATGACATTTGTAACATTGTTATGCTTTATTTTCATGAGTTTCTATTTGGAAAAAATCCATTGAGAATTAGTAAAGAAATTTAGTCTGCACTAGATCATATTGGAGATTGGTTTGTAGAAGAAAAATTCTCCTATTTCAGAATTATTGTATGTGATGTTGGCCCTCATGTTCTCCCAAAATTTATTCTCGATAGGCTAGTTATTAGGAAAATAGCCAAACAAACAACTATTGATCAAATTACAAAATTTCTACATAGAAATACAAAGAATCTTTGACCCACTTTTACTATTAAAGTTGACTAGTTAATTAATTAAGACATAGGACATGCCATAGTTGAAGCTAATGGCTTACAATAAGTACAATTACATTCTATTCCATATTATAAATATGGTCCTCAAAATGTAGTCAATGATCATTGAAGTTGGTAAAATATTCAAAAAGTTGTGTTCATCAACAACCACCACTTGATTTTGTTTTTAGAAATATTGTTTCTTTTGATCAAGTTATTTCTAAGTTATGTTTTATGAGCATGGAGGATAGACAAAAACTACAAAATTATAGAAAATGAATTTATATTTATTATCTTCAACAAAGAAGTAGGGATTTTGGTGTCTCTCTTGTGAATTTACAATTTGAAGAAGGAATACTTTTTTCTTTTACCGACGGGATATAACAATCTGAACCACATATTTTATCAAGTCAACAATCTACACTAGAGGTAGATGTAATGGATATATCAAAGTTGTTTCCATCACAACATCTGAAAAAGCAACAAAAAGTACATAAAGAACCTGAACAATTAGAAAAACTAGAGTAGTCACAACATATAGAGCAAGCATAGACAGAGGATGAACCTTCCTTTCAAAAGGATGAAAGATAAGAATGATTAATGCAGGCTTCTTTGGATGAAAGGAAATCTCATTGAAATATTGTTAAGGACATGATTACAAAGGTTTCAGATTGGTGCAACTTTGTATAGGATAGTGCATTATACATCATCAAAGAGTTTGATATGCCTCATTCGCAAGGAATTTGCGAGGTATTTCCTTTAGCAATTTGCAAGTAATCAGTTGAGGAAAACAAGAAAACCACCAGTGATAGAATTGAAGAAATGAACACTTGGAGTTCAAATGATATTCAAAATTTCTTTCAATTTATCTTTGAGTGAATGAAGATGATTTCCAAGATTTTGTCTAAGTACAACAAAAAAAAGAGGTACTTTGAAGGGAAAATTGATCTATGCCAAGTCAATTTGAAAAGCTTTGTACCTATTCATTTATGACAAGTATCTAAGAGATACACTAAATGGTCCTAGTTCATTAGGGATAAAGAGAAACAAATTGTTCTCATTCAAGCAATAGATGACTGAGAGATATCAAGACAACGTATGGAGGAATACTAATGGCCCACCAAGTAAATTGACTAATTACGTTAAATTAATATGATTTTATTTATTCCTCTTTATGTGTAAGAAAATCCACATATTTTCTATTATTAGAAAACAAATATTATCTTATTTTATAATTTTATTATTTATACAACCATCTTCATTGGAGAAGGGGTTGGAAATATTTTTTACTTCAATGAAACTATTATTTTAGTTAGAATTGCAGTCAAGTTTTAAAGACCCTGGGAGTTGATGTTTCTAATATATCCATGTTTGGAATATCATATGCTCTTAAAATTTGTTTATATGCATTTCTAATGTTTTGAATTATAGTTTTTATTCATTTATCATTTCCTAAAGCTGAATATTTGAGTACATTTTCTATCTTTTCTTTCGAAACAATAAAGCGTAATGATTTGTTGATTTATTTAAAGATTTAAGATTTAACTTGAGTCTTTAAGTAGATAAATTATTATTTTTAGATATTCAAAACAATAGCTAAAAGAGTTTCTCTCATTTATGAGATAGTTTCGATTTCATTACAAAAAGTATTTTAGTTTATTTCATACAAGTAATATATATATATATATATATATATATATATATATATATATATATATATACAATCATTGAGAAGTTATTTTAATAAGAGCCGAAAAACTCTTGAATTAAGATAGTTGGGGTTCATGATAAAAAAGTTAAGTTGGCTATGCTTAAAGAGTCTCCCTTGAGGGATAGTTGTTGTCCTCATAGGAATATATAAGAAGGAAAGAGTTGTGGCTCATTTGATCACACTCCAAGAAGCATTATCTTGTGTGATATGATCAAGAACAAGAGTGCGAGTACATCAGGAGTCACATAAGCCCTAAAACGAATGCGTTGGGGCATGTGTTGTATGATCAAAGTCTAGAAAGGTGGCCGAAGGTGCTTAGATCCATGGAGGATTTATTTGTAAAAGTAAACCCTCAAGTAGGTGCCTTTTGCACATTATTTGAGGTGTAAATTGTTGCGGTGCATGCCCTAGATTAGGTCTCTATTGACGGGCCAAGAATGTGCGACCAACATCTAAGGGGTCTCCCTGGTGTAAAGTCCCAACTAGACTTCACACCGTTTGGAGTAGGAGCCCCATCCAGTATGTGGGCCCGGCTGCCACCATGAATGTTTTCTGCTCTTGGTTATCAAATGAGAAGGTGCCAGAGTGGGGTGGGAATGAAGTGCTCGGGCAGTGAAACAAAATCAGACCAAGATTGACAAATTGCAAAAAGAGGTTTAAACAAGTCACAACAACGATAAGAAGAGATGAACGATGAGGACAATTAGTTAGCTAAAACCCCATCAGACATAATAAACAAGAACATGCTGGAGGTCAATTGCGAAGTAGTTCACAATAGGTCACCAACATGGCAAGGAACAAGTAAACACAGATTCTAAAGCAAAACATACATGCAACCACTATGTATCAGTACATAACATCTCGCGTATATGAAAGCACTCATACAGATATGGTGAGGTACCAGACAGCTAATACAACCACCATGAGTCAGCATGGGAATCAGTGCAAAGGGAAAAAGAAAACATCTTATTAATATTGTTATAACTTCAAATACATATCATGCAACTGGTCAATACCTAGTAGCGGAACATGGACTGTTCATACCATCTCTCGGTGTCAAAACCCTAACCCTACTGCAAAACCACTCTCCTAGCTACCAAGAGCTGAGTAGCCTTAGATTTCAAGCATCAATCAACTATCTCTATTGGCCTCAACTCAAGTGCTAAAGTCCCTTGATATGAGGTATGAGGGTACATTTATAGGGGTCAGGTGACTGTTCACCTACCATGACTCTTGACATTCCCCATGCCCTTTCGACTACCCTCCTGACTCTTGAGCTTCCTCACTTCTTTCTTAAGCCAAGAATGCTTGTTACATGCACACATCAGTCCCAACATACCTGCTGGTATAATGGTGGGTGAAATTTACAAAGAGAGAGGAGATGGGTGCAGAGGGTTATTGGAAACCCTAAAATGCTTGTTCCCCATGTTTTAGAACGATGCAGATGCTTGGTCCTGAAACCGCCTTGTTTTCCTGCCACTGTGCTTCACTGACATTCATTAATCTTCTGGTGATGCGCCTTCGAGTTCACTAAAAGGTTCTCGACACTTGGAAGGGAGCAGCTGGCTTGCTGAGAAGGAACCCTGGTGTTGGATCTCGTTGCCAACATTGTTGAGAAACCACGAAGACATGGATTGTTGGACTACATGTTGTTGCACCTTGCTTACATCCAATCACCTATGATGTTGTGTTCTTGACATTGCCACCATATTTCAAGGGATTGAATGGATCCAGTTTCGATCTTTTTGAAACCTTAGTTGTAGCTTCTGTGGAAACCACAACTCTTTCAATGCAAACTTTCTATCTGCAAACAAACGGAATGGGTCATATTTACTTGTCAACAAAGAATAATATAGGAAATACAATCAAGTAATTGAAAGAATGACATTAATAAGTAATTAATTTAGACCCCTGTGCTTCATAAGCCCCATTCCAGCTTTGATCAAGAAAGGGAATCCATCCCAGCGGGCATTATCAATATATAAAGCTGCAATTATGAAAGTTGGAGTAAGGTTGTTCAAGAGGACATCAGATTTGTCCCCATATTTTAAAGCTCTCACTTTATACTGACCAAGGACAACATCTTCAAGGTGTAGCTTTCTCGTTGACCTCAAAACCTTAACCTGTAGAGATTTTCATTTCGAAAATATTCTCCATCAAGACCTATAGCAAATAAGGCAATGGTCTGCAAACTATGACTTTGGACGATATCGCAGACGATTCCATATTTCTTAAAACACCATCCTCTTCCTTCCATTCCCCAATCTTCTAATACTATCACCTGTACATTTCGTATGTATGTCTATCTCCATAAAGGAAGAAAGAAAAGAATAGAGAAGTGCAATACTGTCAACTTCTTGATGAGATCCCTCCCTACAAGATGATCTATCCTGTAAATTTGCTTCTCTAATTATAATATTGTGCACCTATATGTTTGTCCACATTGAATTCGACCTTTTGTGCCTGCGTGTTGTTATAGTGCGCCCTTCCTATTCCCATTTCCTTTTATCATGAGGAAGATGTCAGTGGAAAACGAAAGGTTGTATATGTGTGTTCCTTAGGTTGTAGCTCTGTCGAAGTGGTCACGTTGTCGGAGCAGAGGGTGGGTCGCATTTCTGACTGCATGTTGGAGTGTGACTCCGTGACCAAAGGTCACATGGTCGTAAATAATGACTAGTCATGCTTATGGCTTCACCCGAGGCTTGAAAACATGACTTTGCGACCTATGTAAGAGTGCAATTTTATTGAGAGTCGCAAAGTCATATGGCAGGGCTGGTCACATTCCGTGAAAGCTCGTTGAGGCATTAAGACGTGACCATGCTTGGTCACAATAAGGTTGGTCATATTGTATTATTGAGGCCCTGAGCTGCGACTTAGAGGCTCCCAAGATCTTGAAAGGAGCTGCGACTGAAGGAGTCTTTGGGCAGAACGCGTCATGTCAAGATATTAATAGGGAACCATTAGCTTGCAAAAGATCTCAATGCTAGGGTGAAACCCAGAGGGCTCATCTGCTTCGATGGCATAATTTTCTGGACATTGCAGCATGAATTCCTCCAGTGTATCCCTAGCTTGTGTGTTATCCTTTCTACTCATGCTAATATCTTTCGACTGCCAAATCTCTCACTCACTCTGACCTTTGTCAATCAACTATAGGTTCGATCTAGAGGCTTTTAGCGACTACTGGTGAGGTCGCATGGTCGCATTGCAATGAAGGTTGCACCCTTTGGCCTCTTGTGTAGTGTGATGCCACGACTTTGGTGGAGGTGCGACTTCCGAGAGGTCGCATAGTCGCACTTCACAGTAGGTCGCATTCCTAGTCTTCTCCTAGAGTGTGATTCTGCGACTTACGGGTTTTCCAACAGAATTGCGACTAGTGACAGTGCAAAAAACAAGTTATTTCAGTATTCAACTTCTGCGACCGTGTAAAACTGGAAGGTTGGCCTAGCTATGTTGTGGCGCAGTGGATCTGACAGTATCCACCGATATGTAAACACCCAAACACTGGGATTCGTCTTTGTATTTCATGATAGCACTACTCCTTATGTTCTTTCATACTCATTTGTATATGCGTCCTTCTAGCATGACCATCCTGTCTAATACCTGAAGGAGTCTGTTCAAAAGCGACTTCGATGAATAAACATGGCTCGTGGGTTATGACATAGAAGGTGTTGCATCATCTAATATGGAACCCAGCCGCCTTCCCTTAGTCTCCGTAGGACCACGATACTTTGGATTTTGATATTGCTTTGGCTATGTGAACGCAAAAAATGTCACAGGTTCAAACAACGCCACTATTTGCATGAGGGATCCATGAGATCGTATTATGTGGGCCTGAGCTAAATGCCACAAAGAGGTCCTCCTTGCCTTTCCATTTTAACGTCGATTATTTTTTTAGGATCCTCTTTCCAAACTCATTTCATCGAACAATACAACCACCGCACATATGAACTACTTTGATCTTTTAGTTTTGCTCAAAGGCACTACTCTGGCTTGACATCTAAAAACCCGAGTTGGGCTCAAAACATTTTCTTTGATCTGTGCCTCCAATGGCACCTTCAACATCATATTCTTTCCATCTCCTCTATTATTTACGTCCCCATGCCTCACTTTGGATCGTTTGTTGGATTTTTATGGTTTTCTGAGTGAAGAGACCTCCCATATGACTTTTGGGTGCATTGTGATGGATCAAACTCCGAAACATAAACCATTTATAAATTTCAAACATCCACCATGCCACATAATTAAGGAATTTTGGCATCAGAGCGTCTTAGTGATGTTGTGCCAAGGGACCACTTATGCAAATGTAGCATAGTTTGTGGTACCTTCTAGGCATCCTGCAAAAGCAGATGAGATGAAAAATAAGCTATTATGCAATAGTGAAACTTTTGTGTGAAAAATAAATGAATAAATACACTAATTCATTTGAGGATCTTGAACAATGAATGATCCCAACTAAGATGTTATTTTATATTGGTTGATGAAAACATGCTTAAGTTTGGAGGCCAACTTAACATTCCGCTGCTTTCATGGATTTATTAATTACAATCAATTTTGATAACTCATGAAGCTCGAGGGGTGATGCACTCATAGAGCGAGTCTCTTGAAACATTTATGATGGTTGGACTATAGGTTACCACGATCTAGGGTTTTGAATACCCATGGGAATGAAAGCCTTGATAAAAATCCTAATGTGCATGCCGAGATGAGGAATCAATCATGAACCTAGGGTCCTATGACATGCAACAATTTCTTCCATGATGATCGACAATTTCGATGGGAACACATTCTCGATGGGATGCGAATTAGGTCAAAATTAAGGTGGATCACCTTTTCCCATTCAGGGTTTCGCCCAAACCTCAAAACTTTCATTATAAGGAAAGCAAAACTGCATGTACATTTTCTCAGATGGGCTTCAAAATCATGAGACTCTTGACACATTCATAAAGTCATCAACCTTCGAAACCCTAATACGGACCTAAGGCAAATGTCTGAAATAAAACATGGTGTGCAGATGCAATGAACGAAATGTGAGTGGGTGCACAAAAAGGGGTTGGGTAGGAAAATTCACAGGGAGAGAAACTGGTTGGGGGCCCTATCAAAACCATAAAAGTTTGGGACGAGTGGTGGGGTACCTGAAATTTTGAATATGCCCAAAAATTTGGGTGGTGTTGTAGCGGCTACAACAATTGGCGGACCATTGGTAGAATCCAGTATCTCTACTCAACATCCCTATAGTAATCTGAGTCCATGTATGATGCAATGAATATTGAATGGTTACCATGGGAACCTCTTACGTGTCCTCGACCTATTTAGATATGCCTTCCCTCATGCCCTAGCTAGGTCTTGCTAGTTAGTAAACAACCAATTAATAGTTCACACATGTTGGTAGTTAATGATGATGCAAAGAAGAGGGAAGAGGGATTATTGTATTCAGAATTTTAAAAGTAAGCTTCTGGTGTTGCTCCACTGCCAGCGGGCCTGGATAGTACCCCAGTGGAGTCACTTCAAGAAATCACAAATGTTGCTACGCTGCCAGTGAGCCTGGTTAGTACCCCGACAGAGTCGTTGCATTACCTCTCTGTGCAGGAAGCCTTTCTCGATCCTTTACCCTTTATTGGTTTCATTTTATTTTACGTGTGTTCATTTGCACTTATTTCTGGGCATTCATTGCTCCAGTGCAGATGAGGGATCCTGACTCATTTTACGAGTAAGAGAGTTTGTTTCTTGTTTGATAGAAACTAAGCGATATTATGATTTAGGTTTGCCCTTATGCCAAACTCCAACATCTCATTTTCAGTCAGCAAGTGAAAAAGAACACAAGTCATTGAAACAATCAAGACCACATTGGGCACTAGGTTCAAGTTATGGGTATAGGTCATTTAAACAGATTAGGGTTCCCCATGAGCAATTTGTTCATATTTTCCCTGTTAATAAATTTGACTCGTAGGAGAGATATTCAGGATGCAAATTTGATGACTGGATCTAAGAGAGGCTACCCATTGGCGTAACCATCACAACTTCACACAATCACAGGGCTAGGGTTTTAGTTCTAGGGCTAGGTGACCAGGAAACTCTCCTAGGGTTTACAAACCAGTGTGAAGAGGTCGAAGCAATGCACTTGGAGTAAGAGAAAAAGGTGTGAGAAAATAATTCACGACACCACAGGTTTTGCAATCTTCAGGCTCACGAAGGCCCATGTAGCGGCATGCAACATAGGTGAAAATTCCAGGCTAGGTCAAAGGTGAGTGTGTGCCGAGCGAGAAGGCAGGAGTATGGTGCAATGTAATAGACGCAGTGAATGACACAATGTAATGCTACGTGCAGAAGAGATCAACTAATTGCAATTAAAGGACCAATGTAATGCATATGCAGAGATTTCATGAATGCTATTCAACAACAAAAAAATGCAAGGACATGAGTGCATAAAGAAACAAGCAGAGAAATAACTACCTATAGTAAAGAGAATGCAGCATGACAAATTTAAATCATAAAGAAAATTCCACTCAGCCAACTAATAAGCAAAACTAAAACCTAACTAGTCTAAAACCCTAGATCCTAATTTAACCAAAGCATAGGCTGGGTTATGTGAAATCAAACTTCCAATGCAGCCACTGCAGCAGTTCCCAGCCTGCAAAAACAAAGATGACAATAATTAGAAATTGTGGAAAGAGTTGTGCAAAACATAACATGTTTACCTGTAAAGCATGCACAACAACAAGAACATCTCGTCCATCTACAGGGAAATGTGTCAGAGAAGACCTTTCAAGGAGAACTGCAACCCAATCCTAGTAAACTAAACCACAAGTGTGAAATTTATAGTCATCCAGCCATAACATACATCCGTTTATGCTTAACCCTAAATCCAATGCAAGTAAGGCAAGATGTTGTTGGCTAGTAAAGGAATATGCCAGATTAATCCAATCAGCAACCCTATCATGATGTAGAGGATGATCAACTTGATAACCCTAAAAAGAGGGGCCTCTGTCGGGTGTAACTGAGATCCTTGAGGATTCAAACACATAAACCCTAATTTCAGAAACCCTAGTTTGAAATTTTTCATGGATTGCGTCAAGGACGTGAGGACCTGACATAACCATTAGCTGAAGCTGAAGTGCCTCATCATCCTGGCCGACCTCTGAACCTTCAAACGACACACCATCCAATATTGGTAGCTTCAAAAGATTTGTAGATGGGTGCATACAGTTATTGTTGGTTGTGACCGGACAACTATCAGTGAAAATATTGTGGATGGGATTCATTGTCTGAATATTTATAGATTGACAGCTCGACATATTAGATTCTCTAGATTCCCAGAAATGAACTGAATCAACTGAAAGAGTCTCAGGTAGAAGGGAGGTCGGGAGATTTTCCCCTTCCCCCATTGGAGATTGTAAGACATCATTTGATTGTGTATTTTGATAGACTGTGTGGGTTGGGAGACAATTAAAAAGATCTGGGATAATGGCCTGAGCACTCCCTTCAAGAAACAAATTAGGGTATAGAGGTTGATGCGCATTAGTCGAAAGGTGATGGAAAGATTTGCTTATAGAGACATTACTCGAATTAGAGGGTTTCCAAGATGAGCTTGCATTCAGCGAGATGATGTTGAGAGGAGCGTGATGTGCATAAACCCTAATTTCAGAAACCCTAATCCGACTTGGTTCAGGGGTCTCATTAGGAATGTGAGAACCTAAGATAACCATCAGCAGAAGCTGAAGTGCCTCAACTTCGTGATGAGTCCCTAAACGTTCGAAAGGTGGGTCAACAAAATTTGGTGGCTTCGTAGGATCAACAGACCAATACATAGGATAATCACCAGAGGCATGAGCTAATATATTTCTAGTAAAATGAGAATCACTGAAACCACTAGTTTGATCAAATTCGGTATCTGATAGATAAGGCTCCTCTTGGCTTGGGGGTGATGAGGGATTAATGAGGGAACCAACTTGAGTTGGACGAGATGCAGGGCCCTCTTCTTCACCTGTTAAAGATTTAGAGTAGAAAAGATCAGGCATAAGGGATTTAGACTCTACATCCCTTGACTATGAAACCTCATCCCCATGCACATCATTACAATCAACACGGGTAAGATAAAGGTATGAATGATCTGAAGGAACTGCCAGTGCAGTAGACCCATGAACTAAATTAGGGTAGAATGGATGCATAGGGTGAGATCAAGGAACACCGATCAGACTCGGACTCACATCCTGCCCATTTATGTTCGCCAAAGAGCAAGACAGGTTTACAGGCCTGATGTGTTCTGTGGATTTGATAAGACAATCATTACTTGAGACAAGACCAACACCATCGTGTACAGTTGAATGAGATCTCGTGATATAGTGCGATGTATGTTGAATGGATTTGATTGGAAGAGATGTTATGTGATTTTCAGATTCAAAACCAAAAGAATGTATGAGGGATTTAGAGGTGAGACCATCAGATCTATTTCCTAGAAAGCACTGCTCATCGTTTGAACCATTAGAAATCCCACAAATAGTAATCACTTCCTCGAGGCTTTGAGGTTGTTTTAGATTCAAAGAGATAGGCCAAACAAAATTACGGGAAGAATCTGGACACTTTGTAATATGAAAATTATGATGATACTCATGCGAAACAGGACTTGTTTCTAATTGAAAATGTTGTAAAGAAATGAGAACCAATCACTGAAAATTTATATTCAAATACACCCAGTCAATATCACTTTTAGGAAATTCAAAACAAAGATGCACAAATCAGAAAGAAAATCCCTCTAAATATTCCTCAGGTTACATCCTAAGCGCATTTATCCTCTTTAACACATCTTGAAAATCGTACCTGTCAAAGGCTTGTTGGATCTTACCGATGAGTTGCTTAAACGAATGAATGGACGCTGTTGGAAACGTGTGGCACCATTGCTTGGCCTGACGTTCAAGGGTGAGGGAGAGAAATGCACAAGAAAACTCTTCATCGTCGATCACAAAAGATTCACAAGACTCAAGGAAATCATAGATGTGCTCGATTAAAGTTGTTCCATCCTCACCATCAAAATTTAACTGAGACAAGTGATGGAGCTGCTCTTGTGGGATGGAAAATTAGAAAATAGTCAAACCAAATAAACACCCTGGGAGCAAGATTCTGGTTGGAGCCATTAGAAATATGAGACTAAACTGCAGGCTCCAAGGTCTCAGCTTGTCATCTGGCCCTCCTTCTATTTCCAATTTGTTGACGGGCCAAGAATGTGCCGCCAATGTCTAAGGGGTCTCCTCGGTGTAAAGTCCCAACTAGACTTCACACCATTTGGAGTAGGAGCCCCATCCGGTATGTGGGCCTAGCTGCCACCATGAATGTTTTCTACTCTTGGTTATCAAATGAGAAGGTGCCAGAGTGGGGCAGGAATGAAGTGCTCGGGCAGTGAAACAAAATCAGACCAAGATTGACAAATTGCAGAAAGAGGTTTAAACAAGTCACAACAACGATAAGAAGAGATGAACGATGAGGACGATTAGTTAGCTAAAACCCCATCAGACATAATAAACAAGAACATGCCAGAGGTCAATTGCGAAGTAGTTCACAATAGGTCACCGACATGGCAAGGAACAAGTAAACACAGATTCTAAAGCAAAACATACATGCAACCACTATGTATCAGTACATAACATCTCGCGTATATGAAAGCACTCATACAGATATGGTGAGGTACCAGATAGCTAATACAACCACCATGAGTCAGCATGGGAATCAGTGCAAAGGGAAAAAGAAAACATCTTATTAATATTGTTGTAACTTCAAATACATATCATGCAACTGGTCAATACCCAATAGTGGAACATGGACTATTCATACCATCTCTCGGTGTAAAAACCCTAGCCTACTGCAAAACCACTCTCCTAGCTACCAAGCGCTAAGTAGCCTTAGCTTTCAAGCATCAATCAACTATCTTTATCGGCCTCAACTCAAGTGATAAATTCCCTTGATATGAGGTATGAGGGTACAATTATAGGGGTCAGGTGACTGTTCACATACGGTGACTCTTGACGTTCCCCATGCCCTTTCGACTACTCTCCTGACTCTTGAGCTTCCTCACTTCTTTCTTAAGCCAAGAATGCTTGCTACATGCGTACATCAGTCCCAACATAACTGCTGGTATAATGGTGGGTGAAATTTACAAAGAGAGAGGAGATGGGTGTAGAGGGTTATTGGAAACCCTAAAATGCTTATTCCCCATGTTTCAGAACGATGCAAATGCTTGGTCCTGAAACTGCCTTGTTTTCCTGCCATTGTGCTTCACTGACATTCATTAATTTTCTGGTAATGCGCCTTCAAGTTCACTAAAAGGTTCTCGACACCTGGAAGGGAGTAGCTGGCTTGCTGAGAAGGAACCTAGTGCTGGATCTCGTTGGCAACATTGTTGAGAAACTAAGAAGAGATGGATTGTTGGACTACATGTTGTTGCACCTTGCTTACATCCAATCACCTATGATGTTGTGTTCTTGACATTGCCACCGTATTTCAAGGGATTGAATGGATCCAGTTTAGATCTTTTTGAAACCTTAGTTGTAGCTTCTGTGGAAACCACAACTCTTTCAATGCAAACTTTCTATCTGCAAACAAACGAAATGGGTCATATTTGCTTTTCAACAAAGAATAATACAGGAAATACAATCAAGTAATTGAAAGAACGACATTAGTAAGTTATTAATTTAGACCCCTGTGCTTCATAAGCCCCATTCCAGTTTTGATCAAGAAAGGGAATCCATCCCAGCAGGCATTATCAATATATAAAGCTACAATTATGAATGTTGGAGTAAGGCTGTTCAAGAGGACATTGGATTTGTCCCCATATTTTAAAGCTCTTGCTTTATACTAACCAAGGAAAACATCTTCAAGGTGTAGCTTTCTCGTTGACCTCAAAACCTTAACCTGTAGAGATTTTCATTTTGAAAATATTCTCGATCAAAACCTATAGCAAATAAGGCAATGGTCTACAAACTATGACTTTGGACAATATCACGGACGATTCCATATTTCTTAAAACACTGTCCTCTTCCTCCCATTCACCAATCTTCTAATACTATCACCTACACATTTCGTATGTATGTTCGGCTCCATAAAGGCACAAAGACAGGATTAGAGGAGCACAATATTGTCAAGTTCTCGATGAGATCCCTCCATACAAGATGATCTATCCTTTAAATTTGATGCTCTTATTATAATATCGTGCACCTATATGTTTGTCAACGTTGAATTCGACCTTTCGGGTCTGCATGCTGTTATATTGCACCCTTTTTATTCCCATTTCCTTTTATCGTGAGGAATATTTCAGTGGAAAACGAAAGGTTTTATATGTGTGTTCCTTAGGTCGCAACTCTGTCAAAGTGGTCGCGTTGTTGGAGCAGCGGGAGTGTCACATTTCTAACTGCATGCTGGGGTGCGACTCCGAGACCAGAGGTCACATGGTCGCAAATAATGACTAGTCATGCTTATGGATTCACCCGAGGCTTGAAAACATGACTTTGCGACCTATGTAAGAGTGCAATTTTACTGAGAGTCGCAAAGTCATATGGCAGGGCTGGTCACATTCCGTGAAAGCTTGTTGAGGCATTAAGATGTGATCATGCTTGGTCACAATAAGGTTGGTCATATTGTATCATTGAGGCCCTGAGCTGCGACTTAGAGGCTCCCAAGATCTTGAAAGGAGATGCGACCGAAGGAGTCTTTGGGTAGAACGTGTCATGCCAAGATCTTAATGGGAAACCATTAGCTTGCGGAAGATCTCAACGCTAGTGTGAAACCTAGAGGGTTCATCTGCTTTGATGGCATAATTTTCTGGACATTGCAGCATGAATTCCTCGAGTGTATCCCTAGATTGCATATTATACTTTCTACTCGCGCTAATATCTTTCTATTGCAAAATATCTCACTCACTCCGAACTTTGTCAATCAACTATAGGTTTGATCCATTAGCTTTTAGCAACTATTGGAGAGGTTGCATGGTTGCATTGCAATGAAGGTCACACCCTTTGGCCTCTTGTGTAGTGCGATGCTGCGACTTTGGTGGAGGTGCGACTTCCGAGAGGTCGCATAGTCGTGCTTCACAGTAGGTTGCATTCCCAGTCTTCTCCTAGAGTGTGATTTCGTGACTTGTGGGTTTTCCAACAGAATTGTGACTAGTGATTGTGCAAAAAAAAGTTATTTCAGTATTCAACTTCTATGACCATGTAAAATTGGAAGGTTGGCCTGGTTATGTTGTGGCATAGTGCATCTGATAGTATCCACTGATATGTAAACACCCAAACACTAGGATTCATCTTTGTATTTCCTTATAGCACTACTCCTTATGTTCTTTCATACTCATATGTGTCCTTCTAGCATGACCGTCCTGTCTAATACCTGAAGGAGTCTGTTCAAAAGCGACTTTGATGAATAAATATGGTTCGTGGGTTATGATATAAAAGGCATTGCATCATTTGATATGGAACCCAGTCGCCTTCCCTTAGTCTTCGTAGGACCACGATACTTGAGATTTTGATATTTCTTTCGCTATGTGAACGTAAAAAATGTCACAGGTTCAAACAATGCCACTATTTGTGCGAGGGATCCATGAGATCGTATTATGTGGGCCTGAGCTAAATGCCACTAAGAGGTCCTCCTTGCCTTTCCATTTTAACGTCGATTATTTTTTTAGGATCCTCTTTCAAAACTCGTTTCATCAAACAATACAGCCACCGCACATATGAACTACTTTGACCTTTTAGTTGTGCTCAAAGGCGCTACTCTGGCTTGACATCTAAACACCTGAGTTGGGCTCAAAACATTTTCTTTGATCTGTGCCTCCAATGGCACCTTCAACATCATATTCTTTCCATATCCTCTATTATTTACGTCCCCATGCCTCGCTTTGGATCGTTTGTTGGATTTTTATGGTTTTCTGAGTGAAGAGACCTCCCATACGACTTTTGGGTGCATTGTGATGGCTCAAACTCCAAAACATAATCCATTTATAAATTTCAAACATTCACCATGACACATAATTAAGGAATTCTGGCATCAAAGTGTCTTAGTGATGTCGTGCCAAGGGACCACTTATGCAAATGTAGCATAGTTTGTGGTACCTTCTATGCATCTCGCAAAAGAAAATGAGATGAAAAATAAGCTATTATGTAATAGTGACTGTTACAGGGAAAAGTGTCTATTTAGAACTGCCCTATCCCACTAAGGTGTGACAGCTGCCTTAGAAACAAACAGAGAAAAACTACTCTTGTTTTTCCTTTATGAATTATAGATAGAGAGGAACAGAAAGACTAACCTCTGTCTTGCACTAATCCTTCGATTCGATCCCTCTCTTCTTTGATAGTCCTCAGCTACCTGCTCCCTTGCATGCCCAGCTTCACAAAGTACCTGTAAGATCACAGAAGCATAGCACTATACAAAGACATGGATCTATAATCATAAACAATCTAGGATCAGATGTAAATTGACCATACAAATGTAACAAGCATCAATGATACAAAAGCATGGAGGAAAACTCAAATAGCTTTTATTGATAAACAAGAAAAGATCTAGGAGGAGTTACAACCAGTTGTTCCGACCCAGCATCAACCTCCCAGCAAAGAAGCCCCTCTTCACCTCAAACAAAGCTTAGATCACCCAAAAATCTGATGTTTGTCTCTAGAAACCAACAACAATTCCTTACAATATGCAAAATTCCAGCCTCTGGATCTCTGGGATGAGGGATCCATATATAGATATCTGTAAGGGGGATGAGTCAGCTTGTGATTTGATTAGTGTCTTCTCTCTGACAGTTCTTGCTTCCACTTGGAGACTGAGGGCCTCTTACTCATCCTTGGTCGAATTTAGTGAGGCAAGTGTCACAGGAGAAGATTCTAGAAGCTTCCATTGCCTCTCCACCTTGCGGAATGACACTGCCATTTGTCATTTCTCGCCCATCGCACCCCACAGAAGGGACTTTTGAAATGCAACGCACCCTCACAGTGTATTTAGGTGAGATGCAACGCACTTAGCCAGTGGAGCAGCTGCAATGATCCTGTTTTGACCAATTCTGAGTAGTTTCTCATGGAGAGCTTCTGGGAGAAGCTGTAATCTGTTGACCTTGTTCCTTTAGGGGTTAGAACAAAACTTTTAGGGACTTAGGAGCCCTTGGTTTATGGACATTTCATGCTTGGGGTTGTAGGGCACAAAAATGTCTATAACAGTTGCCCCCTAAAGTATGAGGCCGTTAACCTTTTGGTGTCGAGTGAAATGCTTTATTATGAGGATCCGAAGTTCTTTCAATGCTGGGAGGAGACCTGTAATAAGATACAATACAATACATTATCTTCATACTATTTTCATGATCTAGCTGAGGCAGGCATTCCCATGCTCAGCTTTATAAATTCATTTTCATGTACATAGGACAGACAATCGTCTGAGTGTAGACTGATGATTCTGATAGAGCCATCATCCTTTTGAGTGGATGATTATCTGTGCGGCAATGATGTACATTTAATGTCTTTATTTCCCTGAATATATATCGCAGCCCAGATGGATGAAACTAGATCCGGGGTCTTCAATCTCGTCCGATCTTCACTCGAAGTACAAGTCGATCCATGTGAGAAATGTTCTGAAGTCGAACATGGAAAGACATCACTTGATTACCAGTCAATGATGTAAACTGTTAACAAGCACGAGAGGAATCACCGATAATGATAATGACCCTCAAGGTACTGCAGTACAATTCACGTGGTGTGAATAAAGGACTTGGCGTCGAACACCACGCAAAATCTTTCGGTCGAAGGCCATTGATGTAAACCTGTCGCCGGAAGTGAGAAACTTGCCATTGAGGCATGCAAGCTTCAAAGTACTGAATGGGGTGTTCCTAGATCAACTTCTTGGATAATGAGCTGATGTCGACAAGAAGTGATCCGTCACAGGAGGGCCTTAATGAATCCCACATCAATGACACGGAACGGAGCAAATGATTTTAATGGAGGTGAAAACGATCTGGTGATATAAGGTTCAGGGTGGCGGTCATGAAAGAATGGAGTATAATGTATGGTAGTGGGTGAGACACAGGTGAATTCTCTGAATGACTTCTCTTGAACATATCGGCGACATTGATGTGATGGATCTGTAGCATTAACCCCAAATGTGGATGGTATGGCGTGACCATGGTGATGTGACCGGTGAAGGAAACAACCCAACCCGACTCGGACACGGAGTGGAAGTGTCATGTTCAAGAGCGACTTGCTACCAACAAAGTTTCTTCAAGTTTTCTTCTCAATTTTCCCCAGTCATTGCTGACCAGTACCTCTTTATTTTTGTCAAGCTTGAGGAGGATAACATATGCTTGTTCTATAATTTTCCCTTCGGGCAAACCCATCGCTATGTTTTAACGAGCCTAGCAATAGTGAAACTCGATCTCATCTATAGACAAGTTTGTCACTATTAATCTTTTTAACGAGTTTAACGACAAAGATAACTTGGTCCTTTTCAATTTTAGAGAGTCTGAAAAGGAACGTAAAGGTAACTCCAAAATTCCTTTTTCGTCATCTAATCCCTTAAGTCCGAAAAAGTATAAAACAATACAAAAGGGATGAATTTTCGATACTTTTAACAAGCCGAACAAAACAAGTGCTTGATCTTTTTGTGCAATAATCCCTCAGGTCCAAAAAGATTAAAATCTAGAGGAGGGATAGCACTTCCTATCCCTTTAACGAGCTGGAGAGGCCAATGGCTCGGAAATCTTTTCATATTTTACGAGTCAGTTGAAAAGAGCTTAAAGGAGACTCGTCTTTTGAGGAACGAGTGATAAAACGGGTAGCAGCTGATTCTAGGTAAGGTTTGTAATTTTCCAATCACGGCAGCGTCACAAGGATGGCTAGTGAAATCACTCTTCGCAGCTGTTCCTCAAAATGGGTAAACCATCAAATGGAGGTGAATGATCGGCCAATGAAAAAGTGGAGGTGACGGTGCAAACATGACCAAGGCTTTAACGGCTGAAGTACTACATTCACGATGGTTATTTACCAGGGAATAGTTCATTTTTTAACGAGCTTAAACACGGGGGGCAACATTTGCTCATGTCTTATGTTTATTTTTTAACGAGCTTGAACTATGTGCTAAAACTGCTCGATTAATCCAGTCGTGAGATAAGAATGTCTCATATGAAATGGCAACTTTTAGAGTTTTGCCCCACATCCTTTCTTTATGCAAGTTAGGAGATGACCAATCCAAAAAACAGATAAATGATCACTCTTTGCTTGCACTCCAAAAGGTTTGCATGCCCCCAGGTATAAAACAGAGTTTCAAGGTTACCCCTTCTTTAGTCCGATAAAACATTTGTTTTACCGAGAGAGGCCTACCTCTTACAGGTTACCCAAAGATTGTTCTATTCACAGCGCAAACAAAACACTTCTTCAGCAATGTCTACTGAGATAAACAAAGGTGAGTGAAGGAGGCTACTCCACTCACATAACTTTGACAAGAGAATCTTGTTCTAGAATAACCCCCTCTTCCAATCACGGACGGGGGTACAGACTAGTCATATTCTCTCGCGGAAACCTACCTTATACCCGAAGTTTTTCTGCTGAAGCAGACCAGGGTGCATGCCCCCTGGGTTTCAGTCATGCCCTCCCGAATCACTCGCGCTCATCGGGTGGACGGACTGGAGATTGAGACATTTCTTGTGTGAAAAGACCATTCAGGGATGGTATATGACTATTTTCTCTGTATGATCCGGGAAATGAAAGTTGGTCCATGAGCTTGACCACTCTTCCTTCGTGTGGAAAACACATTACTCTAAAGAGTGAGGAGACAATTGCTCCCATGCAATAAATATAGTCTCGTCCAAGGAGTAGATTGTAATCTAGGGGTCCTTGAACTACAATTGCGTTCATGTGAACGGTTTTCCCTCTCAATGTTACGGGCACATCGGGAAGGATCCCTAACGGTCGACTGGTTCCTTTATCAAAGCCTGTTAGATTTCTCATCTCAGGCAAAAGCGATGGCGAACCAAGCGCTTTCCAAGTAGTTGAGGAAAGGATACTCACAGAAGCCCCCTCATCTATGATGGTACCAGCCATAACCATTCTATATATTTGAACAATGATTCAGAATGGTACACTAGCTGGTAAACGGGGTCTGCCTAGTTGATTCCAGTCGAAGGAGACAACTAGGTTGCTTGGAGGTGGGACCGAATAGACGGCCGGGTATGACTCTGACGAACTTCCTTCCTGCGGTAAAGGAACGGGTAAATTGCCCCCATGTTCGTTGGAGTCTGTGCTTATGAAAATAATTTGGACGGTGTCATCCTTGTTCTCTTCAGTGACTGTATCATCTGAAGATGGAACCTCTGAAGGCAAGACCGGGTCAACTGCCGCCTCGACCTTTTGACTTTCGTCTGGTATGGGTTCAGATGGTTTATCTTCAATGATAGGTGCTTCGGCCGACCACCTGAGCGGGCCAGCCGGATTTTCAACTAGTGACGGACTCGGCAAGAGTTTTTTATATCCAGGAGGAAGTCGTGACGGTGAAACTGGACGATCGTCCAAAACTCTTTTAGCTTCGTCTAAGAAGGGACAACGGTGGACGGCATGATCGGCTTCACTTTCACTAGTTGACGATGTGTTTTCAACATGATCATCAGAGGTTGACGACACCGGGTTGTGAAAACGAGGAGATCAGTCCCTTAAGATCCGAGGGATGCAAGGACAATCTCTGTGATAGTGGTCTCCTTTGCAAATGACACATGGTGATTTAGGCCTGGTCGGTGCAGTGTGTGGATTTTCGCTAGACGACACTCGTTTGCCCCCATTCGCTTTTGGCTCCTTCTTCTTCTTTTCCTTTTTCTCCTTAGGTACTTGAATTTTGGCTTTACCAGCCCCATCAAGTGAAGAGGAAGGAGGAGAGGAAGAATTAGAGGAAGTAGAAGGTTGGGGGGTAACTCTGGACTCATCTAATTGCTGATTCGATTGTTCAGGAATTGCGGTGTTCTGAACGACAGAGGTTGAGAAGAGCCATACAGGTAAACAATTTGTCAGTCCTGGAAGCGACAATGTGGCCATATGGGGTGCACCAACATCTCCCCAAGAGGAGAAGGGACTATGATTTCCTCCAAGGGGAATCCCTTGGTTGGTGGATTCCATTTTCTCAACCCAAGATCAACGTAGGAAAGGGTAATGAATATTTTGTTTAAAATAAATTTTAGACGCTTTGACACAACTTGTTTTTTCATTTTTTCAGAGTCGAGAAAAAACAAAAGATGACTCTAGTCTCCTTCGATTTTTAATGAGCCTGAAGTGACAAGTGCTCAGATGGACCTTTTCCGTTAAGGAGTCTGAAAAGGAACGAAAGGGATTGCTCTGGAAGTCTAGGTAGAGGGAGTACCAAACCAACCACAAAACTGCAGAATACTTTTTACGGTACGGCAGTCAATCTTCCCGAATGCTGTGTTCAGTGCATTGTGATCGATAGGGCGGCAGACACGGCTTCCTATGGATAAAGGATTAAGCCTATTGGGGTCTCCCAAAATATACTTGACAATACGTGGGAGCACAAGTCCGTATTGGCACTTATCGTCTCAAAGTGGAGGAATCACCCAACCATCAGTGAGAACAACAGTTACCAGGCTTTACGACGTCGGAATACGTCTCTAGCCTAGACTTCTAAATGTTGTGCATTAAGTTCCAAAGCGTTGTTAGATTCATTGAATTTATTTTAAGTTGATCTTGTTTATGAAGTTTGCCTTTCGGGTTCACCATGAGATGTAGATGTAATTCCTAAAATGCAATCTAAGATGATAAACAAACTTTTTATCTCTTTTATGCAATGAAAATCCTAGCTACTAGGGAAAAGAAAGACAAAATCTTCTCACAAAGAGCAAAGAGCACACTCTAAATGCACTTTCCTAAATCAAGTCAATCAGACTGTCTATATGCAAATGCACATGCATGTATTTGTTTTCGACTTTCTTAGTATATGGATGCTAAAAATAAAGTTGATGCACAAATATAAATTTCTTTTCAAGCGACAAATATCAACAAGCTTCTTTTCGAAATCAAAAAATGGAGATGATTACAACACCTTACGATTTTGAACTGAATACTTGTTCTTGACACTAGAAAATTACAAATTCAGACCAAAAGCAATAGTAACAGGATAATCGACCATCAACAACAATCAAACTTTTTCTTACGATCGAAATCAACACTTGCGACAGATTCAAATCAAAGGACGACAGTACGACTATGCTACTTTCGCAAAGGAGAACTGTAAATGACTCAACAAAGACACAAAAACATCTACAGTTCTTTTGTACAAAGGAGGTGGAATAACAACAAGGAAAAGGGGTTTCAAACAGACATATACTGATCACAGGCAGCAAGATTCAGGAATAGAACTGGAAAGAATGAATCACAGAAGCCACAGCTACACAGAGCTAGTCTGATCAGCGCACCTGTAACACAGAGAATCTGAAATGCAGCGCAGGTTGTCCACTCGGGAAGTGTGCTGAAATTCAGAATCTCTGAACAGTACCTGCGCTGGGCCAGAAACGAGACTCTGTTCGGGTTTCGGGTCACAGTTTACAGTTCAGTTCTTGGGTTTTGGCCGAGTAAAAAGCAATCAGTAATGCAACAATCAGGGGTAGATCTAAGGAGGATCTAAGAGCTATCACAAGGGCAATCAGATAGTTTGTGAATTAGTTGTTTAAATCATAAACATATCTGGTAGATGGATTGAAGTAGCAGTTATCTACTTTGCATTTGTTATGGCAAATACAGTTCGAATGCTACTTGTAAGTTTATGAAACAAACAACAAAGAATGATAAACAAACAAACTAATTAGTTCCCCAGCGGAGTCGCCATTTTGTTACAGGGAAAAGTGTCTATTTAGAACTGCTCTATCCCACTAAGGTGTGACAGCTGCCTTAGAAACAAACAGAGAAAAACTACTCTTGTTTTTCCTTTATGAATTATAGATAGAGAGGAACATAAAGACCAACCTCTGTCTTGTATTAATCCTTCGATTCGATCCCTCTCTTCTTTGATAGTCCTCAGCTACCTGCTCCCTTGCACGCCCAACTTCACAAAGTACCTATAGGATCAGATGTAAATTGACCATACAAATGTAACAAGCATCAATGATACAAAAGCATGGAGGAAAACTCAAATAGCTTTTATTGATAAACAAGAAAATATCTAGGAGGCGTTACAACCAGTTGTTCCGACCCAGCATCAACCTCCCAGCAAAGAAGCCCCTCTTCACCTCAAACAAAGCTTAGATCACCCAACAATCTGATGTTTGTCTCTAGAAACCAACAGCAATTCCTTACAATATGCAAAATTCCAGCCTCTGGATCTCTGGGATGAGGGATCCATATATAGATATCTGTAAGGGGGATGAGTCAGCTTGTGATTTGATTAGTGTCTTCTCTCTGACAGTTCTTGCTTCCACTTGGAGACTGAGGGCCTCTTACTCATCCTTGGTCGAATTTAGTGAGGCAAGTGTCACAGGAGAAGATTCTGGAAGCTTCCATTTCCTCTCCACCTCGCAGAATGACACTGCCATTTGTCATTTCTCGCCCATCGCACCCCACAGAAGGGACTTTTGAAATGCAACACACCCTCACAATGTATTTAGGTGAGATGCAATGCACTTAGCTAGTGGAGCAGCTGCAATGATCCTGTTTTGACCAATTCGGAGTAGTTTCTCATGGAGAACTTCTGGGAGAAGCTGTAATCTGTTGACCTTGTTCCTTTAGGGGTTAGAACAACACTTTTAGGGACTTAGGAGCCCTTGGTTTATGGACATTTCATGCTTGGGGTTGTAGGGCACAAAAATGTCTATAACAGTGACACTTTTGCGTGAAAAATAAATGAATGAATACACTAATTCATTTGAGGAGCCTAAATAATCAATGATCCCAGCTAAGAGGTTATTTTATATTGGTTGATGAAAACATGCTTAAGTTTGGAGGCCAACTCAACATTCTGGGGCTTTCATGGATTTATTAATTACAATCAATTTTGATAACACATGATGCCTGAGGGGTGATGCACTCATAGAGTGAGTCTCTTGAAACATTTATGATGGTTGGACTATAGGTTACCACGATCTAGGGTTTTGAATATCCATGGGAATGAAAGCCTTGATAAAAATTCTAATGTGCATGCCGAGATGAGGAATCAATCATGAACCTAGGGTCCTATGACATGCAAAAATTTCTTCCATGATGACCGACAATGTCGATGGGAACACACTCTCGATGGGATGCGAATTAGGTCAAAATTGAGGGGGATCACCTTTTCCCATTTAGGGTTTCGCCCAAACCTCAAAACTGTCCATCGTAAGGAAAGCCAAACTGCATGTACATTTTCTCAGATGGGCTTCAAAATCATGAGACTCTTGATGCATTCATAAAGCCATCAACCTTCAAAACCCTAATTCGGACCTAAGGCATATGTCTAAGATAAAACATGGTGTGCGGATGCAATGAACGAAATGTGAGTGGGTGCACAAAAAGGGGTTGGGTAGGCAAATTCGTGGGGAGAGAAATCAGTTGGGGGCCCTATCAAAACCCTAAAAGCTTGGGGCGAGTGGTGGGGTACCCAAAATTTTGAATATGCCCAAAAATTTTGGTGGTGTTGTAGTGGCTACAACAGTCTCCTACTAAGTTTGAAAACTTGCTAAATTTTTGTCTAGCGGTTTTGTTACAACTCACTCTGATTTTTGTTGATGTGGAGAGGGCCCAAACCCTATAGGAGGTGAGACAAACCATTGAATAGTGTTGTATCAATATGGCATAGTTATAAGCACCTTCGCACAGGAATTCTGGGTTGTGTATCTTCCAAAATGTAGGCCACAATATTTCATGTGTGTGGATAGAAGGACGAAGGAAGGATGGTGAGCATGGTCTTCATGGCGTGAAGGAGTAAGATAATAATCTAGGAGAAGAATAGTGTTGAGGTGGAGGGTTTGTCCAACAGTTTAGGATAAAAGTTTGATGCCCTAGTTAGGGATTCTTCCTCTGTGGAACGAGACCCTTAAGACAATCTAAGATCTTAGTGAAATTGTGGTCCATATCCATGACAAATGAATACGGCTGAGACACTATAAGGGGAGTATTGTCTTTGTCGTAATACCATTCTATTTTCTATGGTAGAGAGGCAAAAAAAGGTCTCTATTGTGGGAAGAATCTTAAGAAGAGGGGATAGTAAAAAAGGCTTGCATAATGAAGGAAGAGGAGGTGTATTTGTAGGCAATGAACAACAATGTATGGAAGCCCTAGTTCAATCATATAAGGGTAGCTAGATGATTGATGAAGTGGCCGGATTGATGTCCTTGTGTGCATTGTCTTGTTGAGTTGAAGAGCATTGCATGAATGCAACGTAATCGAGCCATAGATTAGTCAAAGTGTTGAGTGTGTGTGGGAAATTTTGTATGCCCTAAGGAAAGTGACAAAAGGGATGATTTATCATAGTATGAGGGCATATTTGTTGTGCCCTAGGAGAAACATTCTAGAGAAAGCATGACATTAACAAATGGTATACATAGAACACCTCATGTAAAATAATTATTGGAGAAGTCAATGGGCTATTAGGAGGCAGATTGGTGTGCCCTAGTTTAGTGGGTTGCAGGTGGGAAAACCAGTGGTAAGAGGGTATATTTTTGAAGCCCTAATTCTGTTCATCATTGAAGCAACAGAGAGAATAGTAGTGGACTGATGGTGAAGACCCCAAGAACATGATACCTTGGAGAAACAAAGGACATTATTAGAGGGAATATAAATGAGCCTATGTTCAATCATCTTGGAGTAGCCAAGAGTGGTTGATAGTGGTAGATTGGACAACTGGAGATGCAGATGTAGTGAGCAGTATATGGGGAGGTAAAGTATCCACCAGATGTGTTCAAGGTAATTGGAATGAAAGGGATGAGCGTGTGCACCTTCAACAAGTAGGTCAAGTGTACTTTGTTCAGGGTAGATTGGGGGTCATAATTGTTGACACCAAGCCCTAGTTGTGTCCTTGTATCAAGGTTGTATGTAAGGTCCATGATCCCTAGTATGGGATCCCTAAGACTGTTCTATTTAAATTTGTAATATAACAAGTAGTGGGTTTAGAAAAAATTTCATGTCCACTCATTGATTCATTGATGCATATTATTCAACTGTGCAAAGTATAAGTGTTGTGGCATTTGAGTGTGTTTGTGATCGTGATCTTAGACTCAAACTTGATTCTTGAATGTTCTAGGAAAATCAATATGGTATCAGAGCTACTTTGAAGGGCCAATAGATTAGAATGTGCACAACAAAGCAACTTAGAGGCAGCTGAGATTGTCTAGATCATGGAGCTCAAGGTTCAACTGTGGATATGGAGATGTGGTCTTGAGAGGATATATGGAAAGATGGGATGGGGTTCTAGTGGATTGGTGGAGAACTTGGTGAGAAAAAAATTGTTGTGTGGCGGGTTGCAAATTGTTTACTTCCTATGAATTGTCATGGATCGTTGGGATTGCTTGTGGGGTACTTAGTCATGAATGAGTTGGCTTTGAATGAAGGATGAGATGATTGTGAGCTAGTATCTTCATTGGGTTGTGATGTCGCACATCCAAGATTGGAGTCATGTGCACATCTAGTGTTTGAACTAGGAGGATGATATCACTTGTAGGGATGAGTCATGGTGGTGATGTGACCCATGTTCAACCACAACCCGGACTGACCTTGTAGGACACAATTTCAGTAGCAATGTGAGCAAATAGAGGTTATGTATACTTACAGGGAGTCTATATTTAGAGGGTGATGCCCTATGTAAGCTAAAATATTTAGTATCTGATGAGATGAGGTATAAATACTATTGAGATAGTGTGGTTCATTCTATAGGGCATGTTGGAATGGTGAACACCACAAATTGGGGTAGTGTCACAGATAATGATGGTTACTTCTGTGCAGTGGAAGTTCCTACCTCGCTAAGAGGGAGTGTTGATTTGTGTATCTTGGGAGGTGCTCCATAACCCTAGGTGTTCGGTTTGTGAGAAGTTTGACCATAAAAGCTTTTGTGGGTGGAGTACCCAAGTGGCGTTTTACACCTAAGGTGTGGGAATGAAACCAAGTGAAGAAATGTTTGTTTATTATTTGTTGCAAGTGGAGAACCATTAAAGGACCAACGAGGACCTAAAGAAACAATGAGATGGTGAAATCAAATGAAAGAAAACCATTGTCTTAAGTTAGTTTGGGTTCATGATAGAAATTTAAGCTAGATAGTCTTAAAGAGACCCCATTGAGGGCTAGTCGTTGTCCTCATAGGAATCTATAAGAAGGAAAGAGTTGTGGCTCATTTGATCACACTCCAAGAAGAATTCTCTTATGTGAGATGCTAAAGAATAAGAATGAGAGTACCTTAGGAGTTGCAGAATCCCTAAGGAGGACAAGTAGGAGCATGGGTGGACTGATCCAAGTCTAGAAATGTGGTCAAAGCTACTTAGATCCATGGAGGAGTTTCTCTATACAGTCAAACCTTAAGTAGGTTCCTTGAGCACATGATTTGAGAGGTAATGTGCTATGGTTCATGTCCTATATTAATGCTCCTTATAAGCATGAAAATCAAACTGAATTTTTGTCCATGATTTCTATTACAACTCGCTCTAGTTTTTGTTCATGTGGAGACAAGCCAGACTCTTTAGGAGGTGAGAAAAACCATGGAATAGTGATGTGTCAAGAGGCCACAGTTTTGGGCACCTATATGTAGGAATTCTAGGTTTTTTATATTCCTAAATGTAGGATGCAATACCTCATGTGTATGGATAGAAGGACGATGGAAGGATGGTGAGGAGGGTGTTCATGGCATGAAGGAGAAAATTTTAATCTAGGAGAAGAATAGTGTTAAAGTGGAGGGTCTATACAAGGGTTTAGGACAAAAGTTTGATTCCCTAGTTAGGGATTCTTCCTATGTAGAATGATACCCTTAATATAGTCCAATATCTTAGTGAAATTGCGGTCTAGATATATGATAAATGAAGAGGGCCCAGAACCTAGAAAGGGATTATTATCTATGTGGTAAGACCACTATTTGTTTTGTGGTAGAGAGGTAGAAAAGACTCTTTGTTGTGGAAAGAATCTTGAGAAGAGGGGTCAATAAAAAGGGATTTTATAGTGAAGGAAGAGGATGTTTGTTGATAGGTAATGAAAAATAGTATATGGATGCCCTAGTTTAGTCATCTAAGGGGTAGCAAGATGATTGATGAGGTAGATATTTTGATGTCCTTGTGTGCATTATCTTGTTGTGTTGAAAAGCAGTGCAAGAAGGAAGTGCAATCGAGCCCTAGACAATTCAAAGTGTTGATTGTGTGTGGGTAGTTTTGTATGCTTTAAGGAGAGTGAAAAAAGGGTTAATTTGTCATAGTATGAGGGTAGATTTGTTGTGCCCTATAAGAAACATTCTGGAGAAACCGGTACGTTGACAAGTGGGCTACCTAGAATACCTCTAGTAAAATAATCATTGGAGGAGTAAATGGGCTCTTAGGAGGCAGATTGGTGTTCCCTAGTTCAATGGGTTGCATGTGGAAAAACTAATGATACGAGAGAATATTGTTGAAACCCTAAGCTTGGTCATCTTTGGAGCTATAGGGAGATTAGTATTGGGAAGATGGTGAATAACATAAGAATGTGATCCCTTGGAGCATCAAATAACATTGTTAGAGGGAAGATCATTGAGCCTATGTTCAATCATCTTTGAGAAGCTGGTGGGCTCCAGTATTGTAGCAATAATGCTACAACTCCTGGAGCTTCCTATCTCTAATTTTATCAACCCGGTAGTTCGTACAAACTTGGAAGCGATGGTGCTGTATGCACAAGTACTAGCTCTTGTCGCAGCTGTCACTTGGTCAGCTGGCACAAGTCCGCTAGGGCTCAAGCCAACTTCTATATGCTCTCAGAAGAATCTTGCTAAATGATGGATGAAGACTATCTCAGAGGAAATTAATCTACTTTGCAAAAATGAACTGAAAGCCAACCAAAACATGGAAACCCTAGTTAACCCTAATCTGACTAGCTTAACCTCTAGGATGCAATGGGTGGAGTGCAAGTGTCTGGAAATGATGCCATTACTTCTAATGATGTGAAATGCATGAACTTAAACTACTTTGATTGAAAAGAACATGTTTTTGTATTTTTGCTTAAATGGTTGGAGTGATGATGATTTTGTTTCTTATTAGGGTTTGGTTGTGCAGAGGTGGTGCGAAAGGAAGGAAAGCTTGGGAAAGGTCAGGGGGGCTAGGAGAGGTCCCAGGGGATCCTTAGCATCAGTCTACAGAAGTCTACAACGTTCGGATGCTCGGCAACCAAGTTTGCAGGCTTCTACAGGATGTCTGCAGGGGATCCTACAGGAAACTCAGGGATTCTACAGGAAGTCTGCTAACTTCTACAGGATGCTCTACCATGGGAGTTTTAGGTGATGGTGAGGTGATGGAGTGGTATGGGTGGATAGATAAGGTGGAGATGGAGCTTGTGATGACTCAGGGGTAGAGAAATAGGACAGAGAAAGAGTGCACGAATTGGTTGGTGGAGAGAAGGAAGGGATCAATGAAAGGTCAAAAAGATGAAGCTACATGGGCAATGGAAGAGTTGGAAGGTGAACGAGCTGAACAGAGGTCGAGTAGATGGCTTTTAGGAGAGGTTAAGAAGAAGAAAAAGGAAGTAGAAGGATATGGAGCAGTGTAAATAAAACAAATTACTTATGTCTTGCACCAAAAACGAGAATTCATTAACCTATGCTACCTGTGCTATTAAACCTATGAACAACAATGTAAACTAAGAAAAGAAACCGTGCATGGAGTGAAAATGAAGAAGTATGGTTCGAGATCAAAAGTGCATGGATGGATCTTCAATGAAAATGACTATGTTGCAGCTTGCATGGAAGTAAAAGACTGCGTTCTTTTTGGTGGTTGATATGGACTGCACCCCAATCCCTAAACAGAGATGGCAGTGAAGGCACTAACAACCCTTTTCTTGGAGCTCCAGTGGATTACAAACCTCCTATTCTGATCTAAACAACTGAAAGTGAATTAACCATAAACTAGTCCTACGCAATTCTCATTAACCAAATCAAATCAGCAAACTGTATTCTTTGAAATGCATATCAAAACAAGGAAACACAATGCTGGAAAGAAAGGTAAATAACACTACAAGAAGAGGAGATCTATTGCTCTCAGGTTGGGCCCTAACCTGAGAGCTATAGCTCCCTTAAAAACTCAGAATTAGATCCAAATCTGCTTGCCTTTATTCATAATCAAAAGCCTAATGTCATGCCAAAACTGGCTTACAAAACAACAAAAACCGAGCTGCAACTCGTGCTCAGAGATTACAATAGTAATTCCAAAAGTAAAAAAGCTTCTAACAAAGGCTATGGCCTTCATATTTATACAAAATGAGGATCAAGCTGGCTTTCTTGATTCGTGGAGCTTGGCTGTTCCAACTGAAAGTCAATCTGCTGTAAAACTGCTGATCCTGTAGAACTTGTTGACTGCCTTTAAGCTCGGTGGGGAGAGCTGTTGGAGCTCGGAGTTAAGGTGACAATCACGAGGGAAGTCATTTAAAGCTATAGACAACGTCCCTATGAACATGCAATGCCACCTTTGCTGTCTCCTTGTCTCCTTTTGCGTGGTCTTTTGCTCTCTTTAATGCCAAGAACCTAAAATCATCATGTATTAGTCACATAGATATAATGCCTGCCCTTCTTCCTACAAACAACACGAATATACTATGAAATGAATGCATAAGTGGTAAAAGATGAATGGTTGAACAAGGTAAGTAGGCCAATATGAGCCCAAATTGTACCAAAAATTGGGGCTCATCATCACCCCCCAGCTGAAATATTTGCTCATCCTTGAGCAACTTTGCTCTGGCTCCTCGTCCTTGGCCGAGAACTAGAGCCCGGAGCATGCTCTTCCTTTCCTGTTTTTGGTGGCCCTGCCTTTTCTGCCCCTGATGGTGACGAGGGTGGCGCTTCTTCCCTCTTGTCCGTTTCCTTGAGCCGGGCTTCGGAAGCCGATTGGCCTATTTTTCGTGTCCAGGAAGTTATTTTTGGGCTTCCCCTCTCGGGGGTGGCCGATGGTTTAGAGGGGGTTCTTTCACTGGGTGAAGTAGGGACACCCCCTAAAATGGTTTGGCTGCTGGGTGGAGGCTGCGGCTTGCCCGTGTTTATTCTCTTACTTCTCCTGGCTTCAAAAGGTAGAGGGATCTCCCTCTCTCTCTTCTCCTTCGGCTTTGGAGGTGTACTGAGGGCGGCCAGCGCAGCTACTGCCTCCCTTTCGAGAATACCGGCCTTCTCCTTCTTACGTTTTGCTTTCTCAAGGTTCCTTGTAGAGGGCCCCTTCTTTTCAGATTTTGGGCTTCCTGTAGAGGCCCCTACTTTACCCACTTCCGGGCCTTCTGTAGAAGATCCTTTCTTTACCAATTTTGGGCTTCCTGTGGAAGACCCTGTTTTAGCCACCCTCAGGCTTCCTGTAGAAGCCTCTTTTTTAATGATTTTCGGGCTTCCTGTAGAAGACCCTTTTGCCAATTTCGGGCTTCCTGTAGAAGCCCCTGTCTCTGTTTTCGGGTTTCCTGTAGAAGCCTGTTTCTGCTTTCTTGTAGACACGGGTGTCTCCACCTTTGCTTGCTTAGCTGCATGGGTTTTGCTTTTTGGTTTGGTTACAGGTGCTGACGAGGTACTTGGGCTGATGTGGACCACCTCAGCTTTGTCCGTTCTGCTCTTCAACCTCTTTTCTCTTGCTGATAAGATGGGTGTGCCACCTTTTTCTTTGTCATCCTTTTCCTCGTGCTCCTTCTTTTGTTCTTTCTTCTGCATTGTGGTCGGGGTCTTCTGGCCTTTTTCTCTCTTTCCCTCTGCCACTGCTTCTTGTTCCTCACTGCTGGAGGAACCACTTTCTTCAGTGAGCATCCTTATGTCTCCATCTCTGGTTAAATTCCTGAATGATTCCCATGAGAGGGGAGCCTTATATGAATGAAGTGCATCCTCCACAAGAATTTTGATCAACCCATGGTGGGCTATCTGATCTGGTATGCCTTCTTTTAGCTTTGTAGCACACTCCATCAGAGACTGTAACAGGAAATAAGGAATGCTTAGTTTCTTTTCTACAGGAAGATCAATTCGGTGCCTTAACTCAGTGAGCAACCGAAAGTGATACCCGTACACGATGCTATAACGGCCTTCACAGGTTATATATTTCATGATTTGCAGGCTAACTTCATTCCATGGTGGCAACAGACTTGTTCTTCGCACCCCATTCTTGTCCTCCGAGAATTCCTCCTCAAATGGAAAGAATTCTTTCTTGGCCTGCTGGCTCAACTTCCGTTCTTCCTTATCCCACGACAGACCCATTGGAAGTTCAGTGATTCGACTGATATATTGCGGGGTGAGCTTGAGGCTTAGGCCCCTGAAATTCACTGTGGCCAGTGTCTTGGATTTCGGCCTCAGAGCCTGCAAGAATTCTTCGGCCACTTCATCGTCGTAACCCTGCAGCTTATCACAAAAGGATATCCATTGTGCTCGTGTGAAGAGCTCTACCACCCCCTGGTTTTCCCTTAATTTGGCTGAATCAGTGGGTTCTCGTCTAATAAACCCACCCGGCATGATAAAACAGTTTTCTTAACCAGAGGTGGTGATTGTGGAAGAGATTTTGGTTTACTGAGACAGAGCGTAGAATGTCATGCACATAACCCACAAACTTATCCCTGAGGAACTTAACACAGTTTAATTACTCGACATCCTGTAGAATGACAGTATAGGCACAACAGACAACAATTTCACCATTTTTCTATGACCAGACTTGTGGACGACAGTTCTGCCACCTTTAATAACCAGTTGCATGAAGAGTTCAGGGTTACCTCTTTAATTGGCCACCTTTTTACGTGAGGCACCCGCTTTCCTGTAGAAAACTGCGTTCCTGTAGGATGACAACGTTCCTGTAGAATGACCTCGTTCCTGTAGAATGACAACGTTCCTGTAGAATACAGCGCGCGATTTTCAGGAGAGACTGCAGTCGGTCTGCACCTTGGGTGTGCTTCTCAATCGTTCTGATGGCCAAAGGCTCGGCGTATCACACTGCAGAAGGATCAGGATAGCCGCTCGAGTTCAAAACGGTGGTTGATAAATGCATGAGTGCAATCTAGCCGATTAGATTTTGAATTCGGCGGAATTCGTGGCGCGGGGGGTGAGCTGTCCCCGTCGGACCGTTGGGTGACGTCAACCCATCATTCAACTGCGCGTTCACTTGCTGCCGCACCAATTCCCGCAGATCTGCCACCGCCTCTTTGGTTAAACTCGTTCTCTTCGACGGGATCGCTCTCACGTGCACGCTGCCCATTCTTTTTGTCATGGCCGCCACCCACACATCCAACTAGACCATTAACTGGCCGACGTGGCCGGCCAAATGGCCACACAGCCGCTCAACCAATTCACCTTTACACTTAGCAATCAATCAAAGTAACATTCATGCAGTCTGATGGAAGGAAGGGTCGAGACACTTACCTGCGCGGCTGCACACGATGTTTCGGCTCGTTGGACGCTGATGAGTCGATTTACCTGCTGCTGGCAAACTTACACAGGTCCGGAGGTCCCTGTTCACAAGCTGTCGTCGATGGATGGGATGCTTCAGTTGCATGCGCCCACGTTTCCTCGCATATGGCCTGTGCTGTGAATGGTATCCACTCTAGCAGGCTTAACTGTTACAGGACTCCCGCGGGATGTCTTGGAACAGTTCTTCCTCCTTGGGTGCATGCTGCACGACGATGGATGGCCTCACGATCATGCTCTCGGAGCTTCTGGCTGACTGTGATGAATATGGTGTGAGATCTCTAGCGCTTTTTCCATTTACAATTTGCTTTTTCTTGAGACTCATCGATCTGCTTTGCTGGTGCAGGTAACTTTGTTGCATGTCGACAAGGATGGTGGAGCAAGATAACAACAATGTGCATGGTTGACAATAGTGGCATGCATGCGTCCCAACCGATCCTTAGCCATTAGATCTCTTCATGAAATGGATTCTGGGCCGTTCTGGGCTTCTACAGGAAGTTTCCTGTAGAAATACAGAGTTTCCTGTAGAAAATCTGCATCTTCCTGTAGAAACTCTACATCTTCCTGTAGAAAATCTGCGTCTTCCTGTAGAAGACTCAAGCTGTAATAAAATTGCACATACCTTGGAGAAAATGAGTATTCTTGGAGGGGGTGCTGGTGAGGTGTCCTGACTGCATGATGAGGACCCTTGGCTTTGAGTTGAGAGGCTTCCTCTCCTCCATAGAACACCTGCATGCAATTTTACATAATGAATCTGCTGACCTTGTTTTTTTCTTTTTCTCTTTTTTTTTTTTTCTTTTTCTTTTTTTTTTTTGAAAGATAACAGGGGCGCCTCAATGAGGTTTTCACCCTTTCCATTTGCCCTGAGTGCCTCGGAGTGGTTTTCACTCAAGGATCTTTTCAAACCTTTATCTTTTTTTTTTTTTGAAAGACAATAGGGGCGCCTCAATGAGGTTTTCACCCCTACCACCTGCCTTGGGTGCCTCAGAAAGGTTTTCACCCAAGGATCTTTATTATTTATTTATTTATTTATTTATTTTTTTTAGATTCTTCAGGGTATGCCCAAAGCAGAGGCAGAACCCTTCTCTATGACCAGCACTGCCTTCTCCATAGTTTTGATGAACTCTTGTCTTGAGAGAGGCTTCCTGTAGATCTTCAATTGATGCCCATTGACAAGCATGGGGATGGCTTCCTCATCAATGGTCTGAATAAGAACAGATCCATTGTCATGACATTTTTCCACTGAATATGGCCCTAGCCATCTGGTTCTCAGCTTCCCCTTGAAGTCTTTGTATCTGGAGTCATACAACAAAGCCCAATCTCCCGGCTGAAATTGCTTTTCATGGAGATGTTGGTCATGCCACACCTTTCTCTGAAGTTGAATCACTTCCGAGTGAAGGAGGGCCTGCATTCGGTGCTCATCCAGTCCATTCAGCTGCAATAACCTCTCTTGTTGTGCATGGCTGAGATCTAGGTCCAGCTGAGCTGCCATCCTCAAAGTGTTGTATTCAAACTCAATGGACAGCAAAGCTTTCTTCCCATAGACCAGCTCATAAGGTGTGAAGCCGGTGGTGGTCTTCCAAGTGGTGTTGTAAGCCCATGTGGCTTCAACCAGGCGATCTGCCCAGTCCTTTCTGCTGCTGCTCACCACCTTAGTCAAGATCCCTTCTAATGCTCTATTGGTGACTTCCACCTGCCCGTTTGCTTGAGGGTGATAGGGGGTGGAAGTCCTATGCTTGATCTTGTGATGAGCTAGTAGATCTTCAACCAGGTTGGATGTGAACTGGCTCCCTTGATCGGTGACCAGCTCTCTTGGATAGCCAAACTTATAGAAGATGTTTTCTCTTAGGAACTCGGCCACTTTTTCTTCTGTTGCTGCTTTGATTGCTTTTGTTTCTGCCCACTTTGTCAAGTAGTTAGTACACACAATGATGTAAGACCTTTGCCTCGAAAGAGGGTTGATTGGGCCCACAAAGTCCATGCCCCACTTCTCAAATGGCTCAAGAGTCACTTGAGGTTGGAGAGGCATCTCATCCCTTTGGGTCGGTTTCCCCATTCTTTGGCATTGGTCACACTGACTGACATATCTTCTGACATCTTGATGAAGTGTTGGCCAATAGTAGCTTGCCTGTAGGATTTTGAAGGCAGTTCTCTTTGCTGCAAAATGTCCTCCACAAGGCCCATCATGACAAGTGAGGAGGATATCAAAGACTTCCTCCTCCCTTACACAACGCCTTAAGATCTGATCGGGGCCAAGCTTGAACAGATTGCCCCTGATCCAAGTAAATGAGGCACTTTTTCTGATGATTCTGCTCTTCTCTCTTGAAGATAGGTGTGGAGGGAACTGTGCTGAAACAAGGTAGTTTGCTATATCAGCAAACCATGGAGAGAGTACTGAAATAGCAAACAGATGTTCATCGGGCATCTGGTCATCCACTGTTCCATCCTCATCTGCAGACAAATCCAATCTAGATAAAAAGTCAGCAACAACATTTTCTCTACCTGGTTTGTCAACAATGGTCAAATCAAACTGTTGCAATAAAAGTAACCATCTAATAATACGAGCATTCACATCTGGTTTATTCATTAAATATCTAATTGCAGCATGGTCTGTATGTACAAAGGTTTGGTAGCCAGTAATATAATGTCGGAACTTGTTCAGTGCATGGACCATAGCCAAGAATTCTTTCTCGGTTACAGTGTAATTCAGCTCGGCTTTGGACAAGTTTTTGCTAACAAAGTAAATGGCATATGGAAGTTTTTGCTCAACTTGTCCTAAAGCTGCACCTATGGCTTTGTTCGAGGCATCAGTGTGGATGTGGAAAGGTAGGGCCCAGTTTGGACCTCTCAGAATTGGGGCTGACACCAACTTGTCCTTCAATTCATTTAAAGCCCTCTGACAATCGTCAGTCCACTTAAACTCCACATGTTTTGCCAACAGGCCAAACAATGGCGAGGCTAGCTTGCTGAAGTCTTTAATGAATCTCCGGTAATATCCTGCTAATCCCAAGAAACTCCGGACATCCCTTACCTTTTGAGGAGGTGGAACCTTCTTGATGAGAGCAATTTTGTTAGGATCCACCTGTAACCCTTGGCAAGAAATGGTATGGCCTAGCACGGTCCCTTCAGTCATTAGGAATTCACATTTTTCAGGACTAAGGGACAAGTTCATCTCAATGCATTTGGTTAGGACTTTTCCCAGATTGGACAATGCTTCCTGGAAGTTGGCCCCATAAGGAGTAAAGTCATCCATATAGATTTCCACCGCATCATGGACCAGCTCCGAGAAGATGCTCAAGACAGCTCTCTGGAAGGTAGCAGGAGCATTGCATAGCCCAAAGGGAAGAACTCGGTAGGCAAAGGTACCCCAAGGACAAGTGAAGGTGGTCTTATCTTGGTCTTCCGGGCTGATTTGGATTTGGTTGTACCCGCTAAACCCATCCAGGAAAGAGAAGAACTTCTTTCCTGCCAGTCCATCCAACACTTGATCTATGAAAGGTAGAGGGAAATGGTCTTTCTTGGTAGCTTTGTTCAGTTCTCGGTAGTCCACACAGATTCTCCATTTCCCATTTTTCTTGGGAACCAACACCAGAGGGGACACCCATTCACTATCTGAGATGGGGTAGATGAATCCGGCATCCAACAGTTTTTGCAATTCTTCCTTGACAATGTCCTTAAGAGCTGGATTCATTCTCCTCTGGGGTTGCCTAACCGGTTTACAATCCTCTTTGATGTATATATGATGGGTACAGACCGAAGGATGGACTCCTTTCATCTCCTTATAGCTCCAAGCAAAAGCATCTAGGTGGTTGGCCAACATGCTACATAGCTCCTTTTCCTGGGAAGGAGATAGGGAGGAGCTGATCTTCAATGCTCTCTCAGGGCCGAACTCCACATTCTTGACTCTGGGAGTAACAGGGTTGGTTGTACAAAGATCCACTAAGGTGCTAGCTTGGGCATCCTCCACCAATTTTTCTAAGGGTAGTGTACTGGAAGGTGGATTCTGGATCAAGGTCTCGATGAAGTCATCCTCGGTTGGGGGGTCTCTTCTAGTGGTATCTAAGGTGCACAGAGGTGCTGAGTACACCTCGTCTTCCTCTCCTTCCTCCAACCAGAGTGGTAAGTCATGCTCTAAGGAGGGTTGGGCAGGAGGGTATAGGACTAGCTGCTTGGACATGGGACCATTTTTGATGGTCATGTTTCCTACACGACAACTTATGTAAGCATCTGCAGTAGCTAACCAAGGCCTTCCCAAAATGAGAGGATATCCAGAAAGCTTTGCCTTTGGTTGCAGAACCAGGAAGTCTGCAGGGTATTCCCAAGAGTCAATAGAGACCAAGACATCCTCCACAATCCCTTCGGGAGTCACGGTGGAGCGATCTGCTAGTTGCAGTACTGTCGAGGTCTTCCTCAAGGAACCCTGAAGATTAAGTTTGAGCATGGTATCCCTGGTCATCACATTAATGGCAGCCCCCAAATCAATTAAGGTGTGAGGTATGATGGTGCCATTGATGTGGACATCTACTACAGGACTTCCAGGATCTAGGTACTTTGGGTAGATGACTTGTCCTAGCATAAGGTCAGACACTTGTCCTATGACATTAATGGTTGAAGCATCTTTCTTCCGCCTGCCTGGGTGTTTGAAGCACCTTTCCTTAACCAGTTTGTTGTATATTGGCTCATCCTTGATGGCTTGGAGAAGTGGTATTTTCACACACAACTGCTTGAGCTCACCCAGAAGCTCATCCTCCTCTGGGTTGGGTTGTGTGGTGGCTGTTAGTCTCTCAGGAAAGGGTGGAATAGCCTTTGGTTCACTTTCCTATTTATCTTCCTCATCCTCTGGGGGAGGAGGTTGGCGATCTGGTAGAGTCTTTCCAGATCGAAGATTGATCTCCTGGATCTCCACATCATAGGTAGGGCATGAGGTTTCCCCAGTGTATACCTGCTGAGCCTGTCTGTTGTTGGGGTTCGGGTTCGGTTGAGCAAGCATTTGAGGTTGCCTTGGAGGAGCAGGAGGTAAAGGCTGAGGTTGAACTGGTGGTGGAGGTAAAATGGCAGGAGGAGTGTTGTATTGGGGCCTCCACCCCGACTGAGGTTCATTCCACTGAGGCTGAGGCTGGGCATGCGAATGGTATGAATGAGAAGTAGGTTGAGTAGGGTACTGAGGTGGATAAGACCATGGAGGAGGCATGGACCAGGAAGGATGAGCAGGGGGACCCCAGGAAGGCATAGGAGTCGATTGGTTGTGGCTGTAATAAGCTTGAGGTGCCCCTTGCATTCCCTGCTGATAAGGTCTAGATCCTTGTGGCCTCCTTTGGTTGAGGTAATAGAGAGGTTTGGTGGGAGCTTCTGTCCCTTGGTACATGGCTTTAAACCCTGGTAAGGCTGGACACTGATTTGTGGGATGGTCCTCCTCACAAACGAAACACACTTCAACCGAATGCAATGGGCATTCGTTCTTAGGGTGTCTCCTTGTGCACCTAGGGCAGAAGACAGCCAAGGCTCTCTCAGCTTCCTCTTTCTTTTGCTGGATCCTGAATGTGTCCAGCTGCATGGCAATGGTCTGTCTCACCTCACTCTTGAGATCTTCTAATTGATTTGCAAGCTCATGTTTGGAGAAAGGGACACTAGTTGAGAGGAGGTTTCCTCTACCTCGTTTCCGAGCTGCCCTGGAGTGGTTTCTAAACACAGTTTTGATGTCCTCATAAGGCAGTTGGTAAATGTCCCCCCCAGCTAACATGTGAAGGGTATCTAATAGGTCTTCAGGGACTCCTCGGAGCAGGACCAACTTGAGGGATTCAGGGTCAAGTGTGCACCTGGCCCGCTTATAGCTAAGTTGGAACCTCTCCTCATAATCCTCTAGGGACTCATCATTTCCCATGGTCATCCGAAAGATTTCTCCCTTGGTTTCCTTGGACCTACAGTAATCCTTGTACTTGGTATTGAAAGCTTGCTGCATCTGAGCCCAAGTGGTGATACTATTCCCAGGTAAACCCATGAACCAGTGCAATGCTGCATCCTTAAGAGTTGAAGGGAAGAGTTTCAGCTTTTGCTCATCTTCAGTATAGTCATAGGTTCTACAAAGGACAGCAAACTCAAACAGGAAGGTATCAGGATCTTCAGTAGTCAGTCCATGGAAGTGAGGTAAGGCGGAGGGGCTAATGTTCTTCATTTTCATCTCTCCATTGGTCTCTCGGATGGGGAAGGCACCTTCTATTCTCTCATCTTCTCTTCTATTGTCAGCCATAGCTTCAGATGGAGTGGTCTCTAACTCTTCTTCTTCTATAGGATCTTTGTTTATCTCAGGATGTTCACCTATAGGTTCTTCTGGGTCACTGTCACCAAAGAAGAGAGAAGGGTGACTCAGTGATGTGGTGGGGGTGTTTGGTAGGAATTTGCCTGATCTATCTCGGTTCCTACGAGGCATGAAATGGAAAAGGCTTTCTTTTTCTTTTGATTGTTTTTGCTTTTTTTTCTTTGGTACCTGCAAAACTGAAACAGATTGATCTACAACTAACTATAAAAGATGCAGAATTAAACTGAAAGCAAGAAAGAACTAATCTACTTTGCTCAAATGAAATTGCAGGAATGGAAATGCTAATCTACGCTTGCAGAATTGAAATTGCGGAATTGAAAGGCTATTCTAGGAAAGCAGGAAATACTAATCTATGAAAGCAGGAAATGCTAATCTATGAAAGCAGGAAATGCTAATCTATGAAAGCAGGAAATACTAATCTATGAAAGCAGGAAATGTCTATGCTACTTTTGCAGAATGGAAATGAAATAAACTACTGAGCAGAAGGTAAGAGTAAGAAAATAGAAGAAAAGCAACAATTACTAATACTCTGATGCTCCCCCGGAAACGGCGCCAAAAAGATGGTGGGCTCCAGTATTGTAGCAATAATGCTACAACTCCTGGAGCTTCCTATCTCTAATTTTATCAACCCGGTAGTTCGTACAAACTTGGAAGCAACGGTGCTGTATGCACAAGTACTAGCTCTTGTCGCAGCTATCAGTTGGTCAGCTGGCACAAGTCCGCTAGGGCTCAAGCCAACTTCTATATGCTCTCAGAAGAAGCTTGCTAAATGATGGACGAAGACTATCTCAGAGGAAATTAATCTACTTTGCAAAAATGAACTGAAAGCCAACCAAAACATGGAAACCCTAGTTAACCCTAATCTGACTAGCTTAACCTCTAGGATGCAATGGGTGGAGTGCAAGTGTCTGGAAATGATGCCATTACTTCTAATGATGTGAAATGCATGAACTTAAACTACTTTGATTGAAAAGAACATGTTTTTGTATTTTTGCTTAAATGGTTGGAGTGATGATGATTTTGTTTCTTATTAGGGTTTGGTTGTGCAGAGGTGGTGCGAAAGGAAGGAAAGCTTGGGAAAGGTCAGGGGGGCTAGGAGAGGTCCCAGGGGATCCTTAGCATCAGTCTACAGAAGTCTACAATGTTCGGATGCTCGGCAACCAAGTTTGCAGGCTTCTACAGGATGTCTGCAGGGGATCCTACAGGAAACTCAGGGATTCTATAGGAAGTCTGCTAACTTCTACAGGATGCTCTACCATGGGAGTTTTAGGTGATGGTGAGGTGATGGAGTGGTATGGGTGGATAGATAAGGTGGAGATGGAGCTTGTGATGACTCAGGGGCAGAGAAATAGGACAGAGAAAGAGTGCACGAAGTGGTTGGTGGAGAGAAGGAAGGGATGAAGCTACGTGGGCAATGGAAGAGTTGGAAGGTGAACGAGCAGAACAGAGGTCGAGTAGATGGCTTTTAGGAGAGGTTAAGTAGAAGAAAAAGGAAGTAGAAGGATATGGAGCAGTGTAAATAAAACAAATTACTTATGTCTTGCACCAAAAATGAGAATTCATTAACCTATGCTACCTGTGTTATTAAACCTATGAACAGCAATGTAAACTGAGAAAAGAAACCGTGCATGGAGTGAAAATGAAGAAGTATGGTTCGAGATCAAAAGTGCATGGATGGATCTTCAATGAAAATGACTATGTTGCAGCTTGCATGGAAGTAAAAGACTGCGTTCTTTTTGGTGGTTGATATGGACTGCACCCCAATCCCTAAATAGAGATGGCAGTGAAGGCACTAAAAACCCTTTTCCTGGAGCTCCAGTGGATTACAAACCTCCTATTCTGATCTAAACAACTGAAAGTGAATTAACCATAAACTAGTCCTACGCAATTCTCATTAACCAAATCAAATCAGCAAACTGTATTCTTTGAAATGCATATCAAAACAAGGAAACACAATGCTGGAAAGAAAGGTAAATAACACTACAAGAAGAGGAGATCTATTGCTCTCAGGTTGGGCCCTAACTTAAGAGCTATAGCTCCCTTAAAAACTCAGAATTAGATCCAAATCTGCTTGCCTTTATTCATAATCAAAAGCCTAATGTCATGCCAAAACTGGCTTACAAAACAACAAAACCGAGCTGCAACTCGTGCTCAGAGATTACAATAGTAATTCCAAAAGTCAAAAAGCTTCTAACAAAGGCTACGGCCTTCATATTTATACAAAATGAGGATCAAGCTGGCTTCCTTGATTCGTGGAGCTTGGCTGTTCCAACTGAAAGTCAAACTGCTGTAAAACTGCTGATCCTGTAGAACGTGTTGGCTGCCTTTAAGCTCGGTGGGGAGAGCTGTTGGAGCTCGGAGTTAAGGTGACAATCACGAGGGAAGTCATTTAACGCTGTAGACAACCTCCCTATGAACATGCAATGCCACCTTTGCTGTCTCCTTATCTCCTTTTGTGTGGTCTTTTGCTCTCTTTAATGCCAAGAACCTGAAATCATCATGTATTAGTCACATAGATATAATGCCTGCCCTTCTTCCTACAAACAACACGAATATACTAAGAAATGAATGCATAAGTGGTAAAAGATGAATGGTTGAACAAGGTAAGTAGGCCAATATGAGCCCAAATTGTACCAAAAATTGGGGCTCATCAGAAGCCAAGAATGGTTCATAGTGGCATATTAGACAACTAGAGATGTAGTTGTAGTGATCAGCAGATGGGGAGGAAAATTATCCACCAAATGTGTTCAAGGTACATGGACTGAAATGGTTGAGCATGCACACCTTCAATAAGTAGGTCAAACGTACTTTGTTTAGGGTAGATTGGTGGTCATAATTGTTAACACAAAGCCCTAGTTGTGTCCCTATATCAGGGTTGTATGTAAGGGACATGATACCTGGTACAAGAGCCCTAAGATTGTTGTATTAAACTTTGTAATATAACAAGTAGAGGGTTAAAAGTTAAAAAATTTCATGTACACTAGTTGATTCACTGATGTATGTTATTCTATTGTGCAAAGTAGAAGGGTTGTGACATTCGAGTTTGTTTGTGATCGTGATCTTAGACTCAAACTTGATTCTTGAATTCTATGGAAAAATCAACATGGTATTAGAGCTACTTTGAAGGGCCACTGAATCAGAGTGTGCATAGGGAAGAAACTTAGAGGGAGCATATTTTTCTAGATCATGGAATAGAAGGTTTAGTCAAGGACATAGAGATGTGGTCTTGATAGGATACATGACGAGATGGGATGGGAGTTCTAATGGAGTAGTGTAGAACCTAGTGAAAAATAGCTTGTTGTGTTTTGGGTTGTATATCATGGACTTCCTATGACTTTTAATGGATCGTTGGGACTTCTCGTGGGGTTCTTTTTCATGAATGAGTTAGCTTCATGTGAAGGATGAGATGATGGAAAACTAATATCTTCAGTAGGTCGTGATGTTGCACATATGAGATTGGATCCATGTGCACAAGTGGTGTTTGACCTAGGAGGATACAATTTCTTGCAACGTTGAGTTGATGTGGTGATGTGGTCTGTGTTTGACTATAACCCAGATTGACCTTGTAGAACACAAGTTCGTTAGCCATGTGAGCTAGTGGAGGTTGTGTAGACATAGAGGGAGTCTAGCTTTAGAGGGAGATTCCCTATGGAAGCTCAAATATTCAGGTTCTAACAAGATGAGGTAGATACACTACTGAGATAGCATGGTTTATTTTATAGGGTATGTTGCAATGGTCAGTGACAGAAATTGGGGTAGTGCCACCGACGATGATCGTTACTTCCAACTCCCTCACTAAGAGAGACTGTTGATTTGAGTAGCTTGGGAGGGACTATAAAACCATAGGTGTTGGGTTTGTGAGAAGTTTGACCACAAAATATTTTGTGGGTGAAGTACCCAAGCGATGGGGCTTTGCACCTAGGGTGTGGGAACGAAACCAAGTGAAGAAATATTTATTTATTCATTATTGAAAGTGGAGCACCCATAAAGGACTAAGGAGGACCTGAGGAAATAATGAGGTGGTGAAATATAATTTTAGAAAACCCTTGTCTTAAGTTTGTTTGGGTCCATGATGAAAATTCAAGTCGTCTAGGCTTAAAGAGATTCCCTTGAGGGCTAGCCATTACCCTCATAGGAATTTATAAGAAGGCAAGGGTTGTGGATTATTTGATCACACTCCAAGAAGAATTCTCTCATGTGATCTGCTAAAGAACAAGAGTATAAGTACCTCATGAGTCATAGAATCCCTAATGAGGATGAGTTCGAGCATGGGTGGTCTGATCCAAGTCTGGAAAGGTAGTCGAAGGTTCTTAGATATATGGATGAGGTTCTTTGTTACACTCGAACCTCAAGTAGGTTCCCCTGTGCATGATTTGAGGGGTAACTTGCTATGGTTTGTGCCCTATATTAGGGCTCCTTTTAACTATGAAAAACATCCAAAGTTTTTTCTAGGAGTTATATTACAAATCACTATGATTTATGTTCATGTGGAGAGGGATGGGATCCTTCAGGAGGTAAGAATAACCATGGAATAATGTTTGGTCAAGAGGCCACAGTTCTGGGCACCTTTGTGTAGGAATTCTAGGTTGTGTATCTTCCTAATAGTACGCAAAAATACCTCATGTGTGTGGACATAAGGATTAATGAAGGATGGTAAGTAGGGCCTTCATGGCTAGAATGAGTAAGAGTATAATCTAGGAGAAGAGTAGTGCTGAAGTGGAGGGTTTGGCCATGGGTTTAGGACAAAAGTTTGATGGCCTAGTTAGGTCTTCTTCCTAAGGATAATGATATCCTTAAGAATTTCCAAGATCTTAGTGAAATTGGGGTCCATATCTATGATAAATGAAGAGGGTCGAGCCACTAGAAAGGGAGTATTCTCTTTGTGATAAGACCACTCTATTTTTTATGGTAGAGTGGTAGAATAAACTCTCTGTTATTGGTAGAATATTGAGAAAATGGGACAATAAAAAGGTCTTGCATAGTGAAGGAAGAGGAGGTATGTTCATAGGTAATGAAAAGTAGTGTATGGAAGCCCTAGTTCAGTCATCTAAGGGAAAACTAGATGACTAATAACATGGGAAGTTTGATTTCCTTGTATGAAATCTTGTTGAGTTGAAATGCAGTGCAAGAAGGCAATGTAACTGAGCCCTAGATTAGTCAAAATGTTTATTGTGTGTAGGAAGTTTTTTATACCCTAAAGGGAGTTACAAAAGGGTTGATTTGTCACAATATGATGGAAGATTTATTGTGCACTAGGAACAACATTATAGAAAAAACAAGATGTTGACAAGTGGGCTATCTAGAAGACTTCATGTACAGTAATCATTGGAGGAGTCAATGGGTTATTAGGAGGCATATTGGTGTGCCCTAATTCAGTGGGTTGCAGGGTGGGAAAACTAGTGATAAGAGGGAAGGTTGTTAAAGCCCTAAGTCCTGTCATATTTTAAGTAGTAGAGAGGCTAGTAGTTGGAATACAGTGAAGACCCTATGAACATGATCCCTTGGAGAAAAAAAGGAAATTGTTAGAGGGAATATCATTTAGCCTATGTTCATTCATCTTAGAGAAACCAAGAGTGGTTGATCGTGGCATATTGGATAGCTGGATATATAGTTGCAGTGATCAAAAAATGGGGAGACTAAGTACCTTCTAGATGCATTCAAGGTCCATGGACTAAAAGGGTTGAGCATGCATACCTTTAAGAAGTAGGTCAAGTGTATTTTCTTCAAGGCAGATTGGTGGTCATAGTTGTTGACACCAAGCCCTAGTTATTTCCTTGTATTAGGGATGTTTGCAAGGGCCATCATCCATGGTATGAGAGCCCTAGGATTGTTGTATTGAAGTTTTTAATATAACACGTAGTGGGTTAAAAGTTAAAAATTGTCATGTCCACTAGTTGATTCATTGATGTATGTTATTCCATTATGCAAAGTAGAAGTGTTGTCACATTTGGGTGTGTTTGTGATGTGATCTTAGAATCAAACCTGATTCTTGAATGCCTTGGAAGACTCAACAAATCAGGGCTTTGTTCCAAAGAGTCTCTCCATCCAAAATGAAAATGGGTCTAATTGGGATAACTCCCATGTTGCAGGAGGATTTTTTCCACATGTGAACACATCCATTGACCATTTGCATGATCACCCTACATTCACCAACCCACATTAAGAATAGAAAATGCAACCCTCAAGCTTTATAGTTACCCAAATTTTCCCTTACACAAGTCACTATTTCATTGGGGCACCCATCTCCCTATTTGTACATTCCCACCAATATTTATTGATTCTTTCGGTAAGTGTAATTTTTTTTGAAGAAATGGTTATTTGATCATCATTATATTTCTTCATTTTTTAGTGTTAGTCATAGTCACCCTTTTTCAAATAATCTACATTTTCCATTATCACTCTCTACTTGGTATCATATCAATGATAGTTAGTTGTGTTTGCCATATTTCCAATTGATATTGATTGCTTCCTATATCCTTGCAAACCTACCCCCATTTATAGTCAAAGCAATGACTTGTTAAGTACCTCACTTTGGAAGTCCTCTTAACTCCGTATACTTTCCTATATTAGTTTGTTTTTAATGTCGTCATCTAATCCATTGTTAGGTATTCTCTAACAAAGGGATTTCCACAGTCTCCATTTCATTCCTTTTGATCTTATTAATCATGACACAAAAATCAGTTCTTTGCAATTTGGTATCCAAATCGGCTATGAGTGGATTCTAAGGGACCTCTTCCCATATTAGTGATGTCTTCCTTCTTGTCAACTTCATTTGTCATATTCCAGGAATGAAGTGATACGTTGGTTCTCATTCTCATATACAATAATGAACCTTGAATGGAACAATAAAAGTCATTATTGGTCACTACTTCCATTGTCCCTTCCATTGTTCGACTTCAACAATATTTCACATTAGGATGTGTCTTGCCTTATGATGGTGGTACTCTCAAGTTCATGCATCAACCGATAGTGATGATGGTTGAATCAGTCCAATGATTGAGATCCATATTGGGCTTGGATGTTCCCCCATTTAATGAATATTTTATCTTAGATAAATCCAACAATGCATAATTATCATGATAAAATAACCTAGATTGGATATTGGACCTCAAGATGAGGGAATTTTAACAATGCGACTTTCCTCTAATACATCCAATGGATAGGATTTATTTCAATCCAATGACCTAGATAAATATTGGAATTGAATATGATTACACAATAACATATCTCCTTGCTCTTGATAGTTCCAATGACCAACATTTATCTTAGATCATTGATTGAGATTTCATATAAGAAATGAACATGATTAAAGTTTAACTTGAGCATACATGTCTAATGGATCTAATAGCTAGTTTTGAAATTTGATTAGTGAAAATGAAAACATATTAGACACATATATGTGATATGCTTATTTATTAGATAAATCCAAAATTTGAGCTTGATCACAATCAATGGTTCCAATTGATATTGGCCTCATATGTGTTGACCCAATAACGATTTTTTCTTTTCTTTTGATGAATCTAAATGTGCATGATGATCATGATCCAACAACTCCCATTCATTTTGAACTTGGAGCTTCTCACTTAATGACACCTTAGCTTATCTCTTAATCAACCCTATGGTGACACATGTCCATAATTTCACAATCTATTGACTTAGAAGCCACTTGGAATTTCTCCATTAGCCCGATATCATAGTAGCATCTGTACCTCATACACCCCACTTATTTCCTATGGAAGGCCTCCTACTATTAGCCAATATTCCCCTCATCCTTAGGGTGCACAACAAGAACCTCCATATTTTCATTGATGTTTAATTCTAATAAACCTTTATCCAATTATCAACATGGTCCAATGTTATTCCTTTTTTCAAAAGTACACTTCTAGTTTGCCATATTATCAACAAAAATTCAAAGAAATGACTAATTTATCCTTATTCTAACCTATGCAAGATATCATCCATGTTAGTTTTAAATCCTCTATGAAAATTCAAACTCACATCATTAACACAAATATAGTTAAGAATTGGACCTGAAATAAATCTACATACTCTTTAAATGAAAATAATGGTCGTGTATTAGGCCACATACCAAATGTTGTTGATATTGAGAAGATGTTGCAACTTTGAAATAACTCATGTGTAACACATAAATGCAACCATCAAACTAATAAATTACAAAAACACATATAAAATTATCCTTATATTGTCGTGGATACTCCACTGTAGATTTCATCACCATAAACCTACTAAAATATATTATAAAATCTTAATATATAATATGGGGGTTTATTTCTCCTTAGATTTATCGATCTATGATTATTGTTTATTGCATATGCATGTAAATTATAAATATGTAAAAAATAGAGAACACATAGAACAATCACTCATAAACAACAATAACACATGATATGACCTCAGAAACCCTTTTGCATGAAAATGTAGCTGGAAGGTGAGGTTGATCCCCTCCTTCTTTCTCTAAATGGAAATGGATGCAAGTACAAAGAAGTGATGCCTGTGACCCACAAACTTATATTGCTCGCAAATCCTCTCTATTTTTTCTCTCCCTATCCACTCTAGGCTACTATGCTCATCTATGGATCAAAATGCACTTGAATAGAATGGACCCCCTTTTTCTCCTAGTGGCTCTCTTATAACACAACTCGATAGCCTACTAGTGGTTAACTTTGACTCCCTCAACTCTTAACTAGAGTTACAATATTAACTCTTCTAGAATCTTTTTAATCATGATCACATCGCTAGCCCATTTTCCATAAATAATGGGGGGATGATGTGGCATATTTTGAATCATGGTAATCAAAATAGGAAGGTAAACTTTTGAGTGGCATACATTTTGCATATAGAATTTGATTGAGGTGATTCTTACACTATTGGAAAGGCATCTATGTATATAATAGGGCTAGGGGTATGTTCTTAAGAAACAAATATTTACCCCAAAAATTTCCATTTGATTCCTTAAACTACTTCCAGAAGGTTTCAAACCCAAAATTTCCAAACAGACGCTTTCTCATAAAATGGTCATATAAGCCTAATCTTCCACCATTTCCACTCTGCGTGCATCAAGGTATATGAAAAATAATATAAAGATTCAATCTAAATCACACCTCCCCATTTCAGGAATATTTTTTCCACAAAATATTATACTAAATGAGGTGTTGAAAATTTTCGTCCACTTTCTCTCTAGTGTACCATTTAGCTTTTCGTGGAAGCTACCCTTTCAACCCAATCTTCCAAATTTACCTTGCCCTTGTCTTGTAGTTAAATAAATATTTTCAAAACTATATGCTTTGTCAATTTTTCCTAACCATCTCGTGCCAAATTATATATAAAAGGTAGGACTTATTCCTCTTCCTAATCTAGCATAGAAGGTTCATAGAGTTTCATATTGTCTACATTCACGACTCAGAAAATACACATGTATGGGGGTAGGATGAGTATATAGGAATTATCTGCCACCTTCTCCAGTATCTCAAAGGGAACATATTGTATATCATTGATTTTATTACCAGTACCTTGTAGCCTCTCTTTGTTAAATTGTAAGCATACTTTGTCTCCTACCTTGAATGACTTCTTTGTCTTGTGTTGATCATGCCTAACCTTGTATTTTTCATGTAACTTCTGCAATGTCTCCTATACATGTAGACGGATTTTTCTGATCTTCTCCACAATTTTTTCTACCCTTAAGGCGTCCCCTGTAAGATCCTTCCTCACTCCTCCTTACTGCCCATATGAAATATCCAAAGGTGAATGTGGAAAATATCGAAAACAAGTTTCAAATGAGGACTTACCAATATAAGTATGGATTGCCTTGTTAGAAGAGTGTTTTATGCATACCAAATTCTCATCCCATGTTTTTAACTGTTTCTTACTATATCGCCTCAAAATTTGCACCAAATTCCTATTGAATATTGTTTATTACCCACCTACATATGAAAGGAATTCTATATACCTCTTCAACTTTGTGTCCATTGGCTCCCATAATGTAGTCCAAAATGAACTGAGAAATATTGTTTCCCTATTTGAAAAAACTCTCATTGGTACCCAAAAGTGCACCCATACCTATCCAAAGAACAAGTTCATTGCTTCTTTCCTATTGATGGTATTTTTATAGGGAATTAGAACACACATCTTGTTTAACCTATCAATTACCATGAAGATGTAGTCATAACCCTTCCTAGTTGTTGGTAAACCTCCCACAAAGTCAATGGAAATGAATTCCCAAGTATGTGTGGGTATAAAAAAGGGCTGACATAGACCCAATTTCATGTTACTAGGCTCGATGGTACAACAAATCATGCATCCTCTTATGAACCTAGCTACCTCTTCTTGCATTTTGGGCCAATGTGCATACCTCTACAAGTTTTCTAGTATGTTCCCTACACCAAAATGGTATGCAACATTGGAGGTGTAAATGATGATCAAATTTAGTTTCCCACCTTTAGGAACATGCAAATGATCTAACCTATAAAGTAACCTATTTTGGAGATGGTATTCAATTGTGTCATCTCCAGCATACAATGACTTTGGCTTTGTGATTGCTAAAACACCTTCTTGAAGACCTCATCCTCTATGTATGCCTCTCTGTATGCATCATGGAAGAAAATCTCCATGTGCATAAGAGTTCCAAATAATATGATATTTGATGTGGCTGGCTTTGAAAGCATTTCATCCAACTTGTTTGTGCTTCTCTTATTGTCTTGAAAACTAAATGAAACTATTGTAGAACCCCATCCACTTGTAATGTCTAATCTATTGTAGCTTTCTTTGGACCTATAGGTACTATAGTGGATGGTATTCAATGTAGATTATTGTTTTTTTTACCATTAGATAGCGTTTCCACTTTTTCATAGCTTCCACCAAGACATAAATATACTTGTTGTATGTAGAGTATATGAGAACCATCCCATGAAATACTTCACAATGGTAGGATACATGTTTTGCTCCTCGCATCAAGACAACTACCATAGCTTACCCACTCACATATTCCTCCATTTTGAATGGATACTACAAGTTTGGTAATGCTAAAACTAGTGATTGATAAATATTCTTCCTTAACTCCTCAAATGCCATCTATTTACCCAGTGGAAACCCTAGCCACTCGTCACTATGGCGTGGAGTGGTGCTACTACTATTGAAAAAGATGTTATGAATTTCCTTAGGTATTGTGTTGCCCCATTGAAAATAAAAAACTTAGAAATATTTATAGGAATTGGCCACTTCAATATGGCTTCCATATTGGTAGGATATGTCTTTAACTCTCCTCCACTTATCAGATTTCCTAGACACACCATAGATTGTTATGCAAACTCACACTTCTTAAGGTTTTCCAAATACTAGTGCTTATTTAATATCTCTAGCACTTGCATCAAATGCGAGTTGTTCTCCTCAATGGTAGTGATGAGCCTTAGTAGGTCAAGTTCTACTCATGCCACCTTCATGAAATGAACTATATCAAGGCATATAGACACCAATGTTTCAGCTAGACCAAGGAAGTAAATTGCACAAAGAGAGAAAGAGTTCTATTCTACCTGTAGGAATGAAGACACTATTCTACTTGCAGAAATGAAAAAGATACTCATCCAAGTGTAAAGGCTAAAGCTAGTTGCAGGAATGTAAAGACTGTGCTAATTGTAGAAATGAAAAATACCAATCTACTTGTAGAATGTAAACCCTATGCTACTTGCAGAAATTTGAATCAAAATTCTAATTGCAGAATGTGAAAAGTTGCTTTGAAAAGGAAATTAACTTGTGCAAATAATAATGCTTGTAACTGAAACCCTAAGAAAGAAAGAATTCTAGAATCATGCCTAATCTACTTTTCATTGAAGAATCACCCTTTTTATCATTGCTTTCAAAGAAACTTAGCTTTAATGAAAGAGTCCATGTGCATTTCATAAGAAAACCATCATTATTATTCAAATTTAGAATTCCGTCTTCTAACCCTAATTGCAGAATTGTACTTGCAATGAATGAAATGCAGGTCTAAAGTGGTCTTTGGTCCTATTAAATCATGGTTCAGAGCTTGGGGTCATTATTCAAGCCTAAGAGTCCAAAATCAAGATTTTAGAGAAAATCGAGGCAAGTTTGGACAATGCTACATGACGTTACAAGATTGCTACATGATTTCTACAGGATGCTCAAGGATTGCCCTGTTTTGCTATAGGATTGGATCCATGAGCATCCTGAGGGTGGAAAAGATGTTCAGAAGGTGGGAAAGGGTAAATGAGGGTTTATGAAGGTTGTATGATGCTATTTTCAAGCCTAGGACCTCTAAGAAGCCCATATTACACAAAATAAAATGCACATATGTCCTTCAATGACCCAAAAATATGGTTTCAGTGGTAGAGTTTTAAGAGAAATGTGAGATGACAAAGAAGAGGTTGATGATGAAAAGAGAGATGTAGGATGAGTGTGACAACCCTACAAGCCACTAGTAGTACCTACAGACCAACAAGCTTGAAACGAATGCCAAAATAATGATCAAATTACAACAAAATGAACTAGACAAGAAATGAAGAATTGAATTTTATGAAACCAAACAACAAAGTATGAGTTGAATTTTATTTCATCAATAGTAAATCTATCTTGCAACATGCATTCGACCTACATACATGAAATATTGAAGAATAATGTGATTTAACTTCTAGATATGTAGAAACAGAGTATGTAAAAGAGAAATGATCTAAAGTCTAGCAATCTGCAAAGGAAAATAACCACATATTTTTGGATTTCTATTGCAGAATCTTTAACCACACTTCCCACAAGAGAGGTGGTAACCATACCTACAACAACAATTTTTGCGATTAAAATTCTACTAATAAAGAAGGAAATGCTGCTACTAAAAATAATGCATAGATAAGATACACAAAGAGAGACTGAAGCCTATAGGTTGTGCCCTAAATTGAGGGGACTCAACCCTCTGAAACAAACTCAAATGTGAGACAACAATAAAATTTTCATTGACATAAAATAAATTTTAAGTACATCATCGAGAGGAAAATGAAAATGATAGTCTCAAGCTCCTAGCTCTTAGTAGCTCTTCCCTGCTCAAAAATTTGAATCCTAGTTAGCCCTTAGTCTTGTTTATTTATAAAAATATGATTGAGGGGAACCTCCTTGGAAAGAGGACTACTCCCCTCGAAAATCTCAAAAAAATTGGATCTAGCTCCCTTAGATCCTTGCAATTACTTGAGTTCATTAGCTGCTAGTAGACCTTGAGTTTTTGATGAGTGATTTTAGGGATCAAGTCGAGTTGAAGGAGAGTAAATTTAGGGGACAAGCCTCCTACATCTCCTCTATATGCCTCCAACATGCCTCTACATAGTGAATTCACTAAAACACACTCTTTTCCCTACACATTAACAACATTAGGCCACAAAGTATGACAAACATCCTTTAGTCTTCCTATTAAGCACATTATAGCAAAAAAAATGTTAATTAATTGTGAGAAAAGAAGAAATTATAGGTTTGAGGATAGAAAAATGGGCCTTATAATATACTTATTGATGGGGCCCATTAGGTAGCACTATATACTAGTATATCATCCTAATGTAAAATAAAAAATGAATCTATAAAATGGTGCAATACATCATTCTTTAAACTCATAAATGTAGCTAGTGCATTGCATAGGCCAAACAACATGACTAACGATTCATGCAAACCTTTCATATTTTGAATGTGTTCTTTAAGATATCTTCATATCTAACTCGAACTTGGTCATATCTAGAATTTAAGTATATCTTGGTGAAGTATTTGAATTAATACAACTAATCTGCAAATCATGTATCTTGGGAAATGGGTGGTTATTATTGAGCATAATTTTATTTAACACCCTATAATCAATACACATATGCCAAGTTCCATACTTTTGTTTTGCACAATGATGATGGGTGACCCACATGGTGAGGTACTTGGTTGAATGACACCTTGTTTTAGTAGCTACTGTTACTGATTCTTCACCTGACTTGCTTCTATAACAAACTACCATTATAGCTCAATGTTTGGTAATGGGGAGTCTAACAACCACTGGATCTCATGCTCCACTTCCCTCTTGGGTTGTATCCCTTTAGGCTCATGGAACATGCCCTTGTATTCCTATAGAAACTCTTCTATTTGTTATTTATGTTCCTTAGCAGACCCCTCTAGAGATGAATTTCCTCTCATCGTCTCTTCTACAAACTTATTTTCTCTTAAAAATAGTAAAATGTACTTCATGCTAGAATGATTAGCTTTTTGGTGTGGTTGACACTTACTAGGAAAAATTTTGACTTTCTCTTTTATGCATTGATGGTGAAGGATTTTCCATCCTTGATTGGGAAGTATTGGTTGGCTCCTCGCATGAAGATTTCATCCCACATGTACATATAGGGACTTACAAACACTACTCCACATACATCAATGGGAAGTACGTCTAGTTCTACTTCATTAATAAAATCAAAATTGATAACAAATATAATTTTGCACTGTTTGGTTACCTTTATTTCTACATCCTTATTTACCCATCCCAACAGATATGGGCTTGGATGAAAACAAACTTTTAATCCCATTTTTTGACCAACTTTCCTACAATGATATTTTCCTATGATCTTGACTCAAACAAAGCATCGATATTTGTCTTCTTGATGTGTATCTTAATATTGAAGAGTTTAGTATTTTCATTCTCTTTTTGTTGTTGAAGGCTTGTATGATTCACACTCTTTTGCACTGATGTACAAAAAATGTTCTCATCCATGTCTGAGCTTCTTTCCACTTGATTTCTTGAACCTATGGCCATAATATTTTTCCTCATAGTACCTTTCTTATTTTTCTCCGGGTTAAACTCTAGATGAAACTTCCAACACTTCCTCTTTGTATGGTTGTTAATGTTATAATGGTTGCAGTGGTTGCTAGGATATATTCAATGGTGTGTTGTGGTTGTTGTCTTTTTTTATTTTCCCCCCTTTTTACTTTTTCTTCCCCTCCTTGGAAGCTTACTAGCACTATTTCTTCTTTAACCCACTTGATTTCTCTTTCTTTTAGCTTATGTTCTCCAAGTACTATGCATGTACTAAAGCCTCATCCACTTATTTGGGATTGAACAACCTGTATACCCCTAAGATACTTTACGAGTATCTTTGGGTTCTTTGGGGACATACCCATCATTATTTCCATCTTTCTAAATTTTGTGGTGTACTCTTGTACACTCTGCCCTTGTCTCTACTTGAAATAACACCATCAGATCCACTGGTCCTCTACATACCCGATGGGGTAAAATTGCGACTTTATAATTGTTTTAAAATCCTGCCACTTAGCCACTAGAGGATCTCTCTCCAATCTCAAGGTCTCCATGTGGATTTCCCTCCAGGCCAATGTATGACCTTCTAATTTTAGTCGATCAAATGAAATCTTTTGTTTTTCCTCTATATGATGAATACTAAAATAAACTTCCAATTGTTGCAATTAGTGATTTAACTTCATAGAATAAATCTCATCTTGGTACATATTGATGTTGGCCTTCACTTCCATTTTGAATTGGGACTCTGAATGGTTTATGGCACTGAAATTTGGTTGATCCTTTTCAAGTTATTTCTTGGACTCCCCCTTTAGTGCTTCTTGAACTATCGATTTCCTCTTTAATCCAACCTTTAAATTATAACTTCCATCTTCTCCAAATATCCCAACATTATTGGTCAAGGCCACCATGAGTAGGCTCACATTATGGTTTATATTTGCGACTTGTGCTTCTAATTGTGCAAGGTTATTCTTTGTGAGATCTTGGGGGTTATTCACAAATTCATTAACCATGATTGATGTTTAGTGATTTTCAACTTAACTAATTTGAATCCCTTGCAACTGTCGATAATATACCTTGTTAGGGTATGTTAGCATGAGGGGCTCAAACCCAGGTTCAAATTTAGCTACGTTAAACAACAAAACCCTATATTACCAGACCTTTCGGCAATGATCCGTGCAGTGCAGACCACGGTCTCACCCGAGGCAATATTAGGGGATGTTAGAACTAGGTTTCTGCATCCAGAGGGACTATACAGTGTGGCTGTATGGTTTCTTTCAGTTTGGGCCTTAATTCGACCTTCGCGAACCATTAACCTTATTGTTACAATCATAGAGTCATGCTCTCTTGAACCGCGCTGGCTTGAACTTCCAACTTCTTGAGGCCCTATTGGACCTCTATCAATACTGCTTTGTACTGGTCTTCAATGTTTCCCCAGAAGTCCTATGTCACAACTCAGACTATGTCTCCTATCTCATCGATGTCCCCCTTAGTGAGGACCATCGGCTCAACGTTAGTGGATTTGTATGACATCTGCTTCTTCCACGCACCTCCATCACTTTGCTTCTTCCACCTTTTACCCTATAAATGGGGAATCTAAGTCCTCCATGTCCACAAAAGGGTATTCACCACCCTGATCTCCCTTGTTAGTGGCTGGTTCCTGCTGTTTAACTTCGCACTCTGTTTCCTGCGCGATGTTCTTTTCAAGGTCAATTGTGACATTTTCCACTGGCTTTTCGGTTTGTGCACCTCTAGTGGCTTGCTTTGTCTAACTTGTGCCTGCCTACTTTGCCACTTCTTCAATTGGGAAGAGCCAATTACCAGACCAATTGCTTATTATTAGCACGATGTCCTCCTTAGTAACTAATAATGGTAGCTCATACCATACCTCCTCCAAATATTTCTTCGCACAGATATATACATGGTGAAAATCTGCTTTAAAGTCAACAATGCTACGATATTCTTGGAACAAAACTAGTGATAGTCACAACTTTTGGTTGATTACTGTGCACAGATCTATCTCAAATAAGACCCAGAACAATTTGTTCTCTTTAACCCAGGTCAGTTTCTTAGACGCCCATAGTAAGACATACTTCGCAGCCTCACACACATTAGGGTACACAATGGGGAACTGTGACTCGTCCGACATTCTCCATGTTGAGTGCGATTAGGAGAAATAACCACACATAGTGGAATTGCTTCTCGTCTTCTTGCGCTTCTCAACAGTCATCCAAAAATTCCTGACATAAATACCTGACCGAGTTAAACTAGACCCCCCTGACAATATCTTCTGCTTGGATCGACCTGTCGAAATGTGACTTAAGGCCAAAAACAGGGAACCATTTTCTGGCTTGAGGGGCTCAAACCTAGGTTCGGAGTTAGCTGTGATAACCAACAAAACCTATATTACCAATCCTTTCAGTAACGATCAACACAACGCAGTCCACAGTCTCACCCGAGGCAATATTGGGGGATGCTAGAATGAGGTTTCTGCATCCAAAGGGACTATGCAGTGTATCTGTAAGGTTTCTTTCAGTTTGGGGCTTAACTCGATATTCGCGAACTGTTAACCTTATTTTATAGTCGTAGAGTGTTTTCTTCCTTAACAGACTTTTGAGCTACACCTAACTAGTCTAACATGCATTATTCATCATATAAAATAGTATTTGAACCTTCACGATGCAATTGTAGAAAAAAATTATAAAAGTGAACCCTAATTATGTAGAAATATAGAAACTACAAAAACATATAAAATAAATAGATTTGTTCCAAATTCTTCTTTATTATCTCAAATCTTCACAGATATAATCTTTTTGACTCTGCACATGTAGCTGCAGGGGCCTACACACACAATTGCAAATTTACCAAGGTCTCCGCACACATAATTGCAGGACCCTACCCCTTCACCCGAATATAGAAAGATTTCACAATTACAGACTTAGATCATAACATCATGAATTAATTTATTGATTGCTTTGATTCACTAAGACATCCCTTTATATATTTTTTACCCTTACAATACCATGGTCTGCAAACCATGGGAAGATCTCAAAATAACCGAATTTATCCCATCCCTTTACAAAATAAGGGGCTTTGGCCCACCCTAAAGCCGCTTTGATTCCTATAATGCTGCATGAATTGCCCTCTTCTCCTCAAAATGCAAAGACTTTACATGACTTAGACAAACTTTGGACGCAGGGGACCCCTACCCAGACAGGGTCCTATGTCTAGGAATCTTGGTCATGTTAGTCTTTCTATTTATCTAAAGTCATATTGCAAATATTAGTCATGATGACCTAACTATTATTGTTTAAAGATATCTAGGTTTACATTAAGTGTCATGTAAAGGTGTCTATTTTGCTAAGAGTCCAATGTTTAGAGTCATGTGTTTTCTTTATTAAAGGTTAATCATATGAATTCTTTGGTCACCTTCGAAAAAGTAAAAAAAACATGTTTTATAATTCCTTGGTTATTGTGAGTTGGTCACCATTCTAATTCATTGTTAGTAGGTCACCTAAGTCTAGAGGCTATGTCTACATCAAAAGAAATCATGAAATGATCTTGGCACAAAATTGGAGGCTCTTTGGTATCAGTTTGAATGTCATTTCAAAAGGACAACTCATGATCTCAACAGGGAATAACGGTTAGAAGGACAATCCTTCCTTTTCCCAGTGCGATGCATTTTTAGAAAAGCACTACGCATTCATGATTTTATTTCTAAATCATGTTCAACAATTTAATTTACACTCTAGACCATTCCACGCGATCATTTGAAATTTCCTCTTCATCCCATATCATTTAGCTCTTCATCATCTGCATCGAAAATCTTGGGTTGCTCGTTTCATTCGTTGCGAAAGGGAGGCAGGGGCACTATGAATCCACACAGCACTACAATTCTTGCATACCGATGGTTAATTTTCTTTCACAGGTGCAAATCAAAGTTTATCCTTGTCCCTTAATGTTGAATGAATCTTCAATTACATGTATGAACCAACAAAAAATCATAGAAAGTCTACAAGAGAAAAAACTCATCTTCCCTGCGTTTTTGGGTGTGGAAATGAATGTTTGGTATTTCTTATGCAAAAGGTTTGAAAGGGGTCTCCATCATGGTTAGAATTATGTCAGCATCATGAAAAGACTGTGCATCTTGCTCAAAGACATCAATGTTGATCAAAACCTATATAGGAGAGGTGGCGCTGCACTTTCTCACTTGCGCTGTATTTTTTATGAAAGTAAAATTTAGAGATTTGGGGGCTTTGTGAGATAAAAGAAAGTTTCTGAGAAGGAAGTTGATTTTGTTTAGGAATTTTCACACCTTCTCATTAAGCAACTCAAGGAGTGACCAGAGGTATGTCAACCATGGAGTGCTATGCTTTTGCGCTGCGTTTTCACACAGTTACCATATTTTCAACATATCTTTGAGACCCTATACCCATTTTCCATGAAATTTATATATTAGATGTATTGGGGTGAGATGAATAAACTTAGTTAATTTCAGCCCAAAATGCTTCACGGTTGTCGAGAAACATGCTACTATCACCTACATCCATTTTCAGATTTTCTTGAAATTCGTGAGCCATATTTGGCTCAAATTTGGTGTGGAGAAGCATTATGATGACATTAAATTTTTGTCCAAATTTTAGCTTAATCCGATTCTCTGTTTAAGAGACATTAAATAAATATCAGTCACGTTGCGAAAGTAGATAATCTTGTTGCAAAAGTGGGGAATAGGTCAAAAGGAGGTCTAAAGGCATTTTGAATCTTACTTAGATGTTCAACAACATCACAGAGGTATTTGAAGCATACCCATTTGCTTCATTTTGATAGAAGGGGGATGCAACCGTACAAAACATGGAGGCTACTTCGTTTTGATGCGAAACTAGCTAATGCACTGCAAGTCTGGACAATCAACACTTTTCATTTCAAATTTCGATTTTTTGACTTCTAGAAGTGGTTTAGATAATTTAAATAGGTGTCTTATTGTCTTATGAGGCATAGTTAATGTTTATTTGCAAATATTTCAAATTGATGATGTATTAGGAAAGTTATAATTAATAGGTCAAAGGTAGTTTCCTAGTACCAAGGAAAGTGGTTTTGTTTGCTATTTTCATATAATTAGTTTTATCTATTAGGGTAATAGGTGGATTTCGACACCCTTAGATTTAGGAAGAGAATATTGTTTATAATTGATGAATTTTAATGTATAAAGGGATGGTTGTTGGTTAGATTAGAGAAGAAAGACTTTTGTGCACTGTATTTTTCTGAAAGCTTTGCCAGTGAATGAATGAAATAGAAGGTGATTTGCAGGGATTCTTGTGTCATAATTTTGGTGTTTTGTGATACTTTGATCTTGTAAGTTGTCTCATTTTTTTACATCCCTTAAATGTGTATCTTCTTGCTTGGAAAAAAATAGATGTTTGATTCAGAATTCATCTTAATGGTGCTTTATTTTAGTTTTGCCAAGTTATTAATGTTTTCAGCTTAAAGCAAAATTTTAGAATTCATCCATGGTTTTATGCTCTAATGTGTTGTCTTTAACCTCTTATACATTCACCCCCTACAACAATTTGACATAAATTCCACTACCAAAGCTGCCCACTTTGCCCCCATGGAGAAACCGTCTCTTTTTACATCATATCACTAGATAAAAAACTAATTTGACATGACTCCATGCCCAATGGATATGTCTCTTTTCTCATCAATATACCTTTAAAAAATAAAACTTTTTTGAGATTATTACCTAGCGTAATATCATATTTGTTTATTAACCTAAGTGAGAGAGCCCTCTCTAGGTTAGAAGGGCCAGATTATGACCTAGAAGTGGTTTGTGGTTACCTCTGGAATTTCTTTCCTCAGCCTAGGGAAATTTACGGAGTGTTAACATACCTAAATAAACCTAATATGATGTGAATATGATCCATAAACTATGGTAGATATTCCATTGTATAGTTCATCACAACATATTTACTAAAATATATTAGAAAATATAAAATCTAGACTATGAGGGTTTATTTCTCCTTAAATTTCTAGATCTGTTGATTGCTATTTATTGCATATGCATGCAAATTATAATCATGTAGAAAATAGAGAACAAATAGAAAAATCATTCATAAACCACAATAACAAAAGATATGACATGGGAAACCCTTTGGAGAGAAAACACAACTATAAGGTAAGGTTGCTCCACTCACTCTTTCTTTGAATGGAAATTGATGCAAGTACAAAGAAGTGAGACCAATGGCTCGTGAAATATTACATTACAAAAACCCTATATATTTTCTCTTTCCCTATTCACTCTCAACTTATCTCCTTAACTATGGAACAAAATGCACTTGAATATAATGGACCTCGTTTTCCATCTAGTGGCCTAGTTATAACACAACCCAATAACCTACTAGTGGTTAAGTTTGACTCTTTCAACTCTTAACTAGAATCACAATATTCTCTCTTATAGAATCTTATTAATCATGACCACATGGCTAGCCCCTTAATCATGAATAGTGGGGGATGACATAACATCCTCATGAATCATGGTACTCAAAATGTCAAGGCCAAATTCTAGGTGACATAACATTCTCATATAGACTTTGATTGAGGTGATTCTTGCATTTTTGGAAAGTTATATGTGTCTATAATAGATCTAGGGGGTGCATGCTTAAGCAAGAAATTTTTACCCTCAAAAAACATCATTTGATTCCTCAAATTACTTCCACAATGCTTCAAACCCCAATTTTTCAAACTAGGACCCACTGGTAAAAATGGTTCCCTGAGTTGATTTCTCTACTATTTCCACTATGATAGAATCAATATCGGGAAATGATATAATAACCCAATTTGGATTAGAAAATAACACAAAACACATTTTAAATGAAATCCACATTAAACCAAGTTTAAATTGATCTAACCCTTAATATCAAAACATCCTAAGAAGGATAGAGTTCCATGCATCAAGCATTTAGGGTAATGCCAAAGCAACAATTTAGAATTAAATTAAAGTTCTAGTGGTGTAGAGGAGTTACATAGTGAATACAAGTAAGAAAAACCATATAATCATATATGGGACTCAAGCATTCCTTAGTTACTTGTAGCAATAAGGAGTCCAATAAATGGTGAAAGTTGTATGAAATATTAATGATTCAATGATATATGGGACTCAAGGTATTCCCATACTTATTTTCTTGTAGAGACGATTCTAATGAATGTTGAAAGTGATTTGACATGTGTATCGATACTTCAATATATGGGGTGGAAGGGAAAAAGAATGAAGTGGAAGAGTGTTTAAGTGGAAAATTGCATGTTAATGTAGCATGGGTATAAGGAGTCATGATGAGAATGCAACAATTTTTTTTAGTTTTTTTGTATCAAGAGAATTAGTAAATCTATCATTTTTCATCAAGGAAGTTCATGGTCAATTTAGAAGGTCTACCCCTATACTCCTGATCTTAACTCAACTACCCACAAGCATGCTAGGTGGGTTCACCAAATCTTGAACTTGAACATGGCCTCAATATTGATAAAGAAATCCTTTTCAATAGGGGATATCCACCACTCGACCTAACACAATAAACTAAGAATGCAAAAAAAGTTAGTCAAGCAACATATCTAATACACCATGCCTTACACCTATCTTTGAGAATGAGATCAAAGTTTTTCTTACCATGGGAGACTTTTGTTGGAGCGTCATCAAACAACCAGGGAGATCATCTTTGAGAATGTGGTGAGGTGACAAGGATAATGAGGCTACACAATGGGTAAACAATGGCATGCCACAGATATCAAGGAGGCTTGGACATTACTTATTTGGTGAGATGTGTAAGAAGGAACAATAGGGAAGGAATTGTAGAAGAGTTGTGGGAAAATCATCCCACATATCCACGTCTATGGAAGATATGGGAGGAGGTGGAGATGGGGTTCCCTCAAGGTCCCATGGTGAATTGGGGACTATTCAATCCACTTTCTAGTGGGAAGATTGGCGGGGACAAAAGAAAAGGGGACCAAAAGTGTGTATCCAATGAAGGATTCCACATGGAGAGGCTCACATGACATGACACATGATTGCGAGAAGAGTTAGGGGAATATGGAGAACGCTATTGAACTTGAAAGAGAAGGCGACATGGTAGACAACAATTTGAGCCTTGCATATTGTAATATATGAGCCATCCATATTCAACCAAATTTAATCAAATAACGCAAGCTAGTTTAATGTATATTATACCATGCTCTTACAAGTCCGACCATTTAATACATTTCTTATGCATTACAATCAATATAGTGTATGATATGTCGTAGGGGGGATTCTAAAAATTATAGGCTCTAGCCAAATTGAATTGAAGTAGAAACACAATGTTTAGTTGTTTAAACTATATTTTGAATAAATATAAATAAATTTAATATTTGAAAAAAATTCTATATAGTTACTTTGTTTGATTTTTTAGTTTTTGATATTTTTGTTGTTAGATTTTAGAATATTTTTTAATGAAATTTTAAAACACAAAGTTGAAAAAAATTGTGATAAAATAAGATTGCATTATTTCATTCTTTAAAACAAGATATGGATAATGTACTTCTTGACTAGTTGACTGTGAATGTTGGCAATATCTTTTTGTCTATGAGGAGGATCCACTCAATCTATTAAATACTTAGGATAAAGACATCATGACATGACTTTGTTGTTGCTTACATCTCTATACATGGGATAATAACTTATTAGGGTTGGGTACTAAATTGATGCCAAATTTGGTCTTTGCTATGCACCCTCAAATCTCCTCATCGGCTAATCACTTTTGTAGTGTGCTCTAGGCATCCTTTGAATGTTGTCTACATTTAATAACCCACTATCTTTCGATGAGGTGACTCGAAGGCCTGCTGAGGTTTAATTCTTAGGAGAGATGGGGGGCTCGGAGAAAACCACCCCAAAAATTGCTAGAATACCTAGTTAACCTTGATTTATCTCAAGGTCCCATCTCCCATTCCCTCTTATTACTATGGTACCCCCCTCCCCCCTTTTGCAAAAGCCACTCTAGTTTCTCAACACCTTGTGTGGGGTGTAACCTCATGAAGGGGAAATTTTCCATTTATTGGTCTTGTTAACTAATAGGACCACACATCGCTTGTCTCCAAATACTTCACCACAAGCCTTAATTCTTTACTCGTGGGTAGTGGTTGTAACTACAACTGTCAGAAATATTTCTGTCTATTGGGGCGATCTATTAACATGACTTCCCACCACTTGCCGCTCAATGCTAGTGGGTCTTCCTTATATTATTGAGCGACCTTCTTTCAATGGTGTGATCACAAGTGTGGTAAATTGATGACCCAACTTTATCCTGACCCCCCTATGCCTAACATGGCTTAACAGGGGGAGGGGGTTCTGTGTGGAAACTCCTGTCATGGAATCCTTGTTGAAGGGAACTACATCTAAATGGTGTGTTTGTGGTGTGGGCCTAATATGGGTCTGATCTACGGCCTTGGTTTATCTTGTCCCTCCCCTAACGAGGAGCGGGGGGGTTTGAAACTAGAAACCACTGCGAGAAAACCACTCTGGTTTTCATTTATGGACTTTGGTGTGGAACTTATTGTAGCAGTGGAACTTTGCCTCCGATCCAAATTAACTGGCTACTCTATGGTTTGGATGTCCTTCACTCATCTCAAATGTTGGGTTGAAGTCACACAACTTCTCTATGCCCACTCTACATTTTCTTAAATCCTTTGACAGGGCCTTTGCTATGTCGATATTATCTACACATTGACTATTGACATGGTGATTTAATTATCTCCTCACTTCTCAGAATACTAAATAAAACCTACAAAAATCAAACACAATGTCCATATGAAAGTAGAACACATATGGATATTGTATTACACATAACATACAATTACATAGATTTTACATTTGATTACACAGGCCTGAGAACCACTTAGGACACACTATATTTTCTTCCTTCTGTTTCCCCCTCCCTTCCTTCTCTTTGGCATAGAAAAGATATCACTAAGACAAAAATGGAGGATGTAACTAACAACCCTATAGTATTCCTATAGTCATCCTTATTCCAGAAACGAAATTCTACTCCATCTAATAGAATATGTACATCTGTCCCATAAGGGCACCTGAGTGTAACCTTCAAACTAACATAGATTCTCCTATCTAAATATCACAAATTACAAAAAGGAAATTGTTCTTGTGGGTAAGATATTTTTTTTTCTAGGATTGTCCTACATGAGACTACTACTACTACTGAGGAAGAAAATGTTCCTCCATTAGGTATTCAACATCCATGCAAACTTTGGAAATTTATGCTTTTGTCATTTAATACACATCTTCTATTAGCTGATTTTTCCATTTGACCAAGTACTCAAAACATTCTTTTCCTTTGACCCTCTTTTTGAATACTACTTCAATCTCCTAAATTGAGCTAAGCTTGGCCATTAATCTTTCCCATGGTAAAGATTTTGAATAAATGATATGTATTAATTATATATAGGGTTTTGAATAAATGATAATTTAATGTATTTTTAAAAGGCTTTTTAATATTAAAATCATTGATTCAGAAATTGTAAATTTTCCTATCAACCTAAAATAACTTTTCTTCCAACCATGATACAAACAGAAAAAACAAAAAATATATATTAAGAAAAAAATTATAAATGAATTAGACAAAAAAATCTTCAATATTTAAAAATATTTTAACTTTTTCCATATAAATTATAGATAAGTTCATATAAATAAAAACAGCTTTCAATATTTTAAAATATTTTAACTTTCTTCCATATAAAATATAGATGAGTTCATATAAATAAAAACAACTTTCAATATTTTAAAATACTGAACTTTTTACATATTATTTATTTAATACGTTTAAATTTATTTTTATAATAATATTTTAATTCTTTTTTATACATTAAAATATATATTTTAATTAATTTTACTCAAAATTTAATCAAATTTGTTAAAATTAATTTTACTCAAAATTTAATCAAATTTGTTAAAATTGTATATATTTACGGAAAATGTAATTTAAGAATCACAAAATTATAAATGAAATGAAGCTTTTTAAAGTCTTTTGTGAGACTATATAACTTTTACTTATTTTTATGGGTGATTATATTTATTTAATTATAAGATTATTAGTTATTATTAAGTAGAGTTTTAGTTTTCATGAGGGATTTGTTCTTATCATTTAGAAGGTTGTTAAGGTTTAATTGATAAAAAAAATTAACAATGTGTTGCTGTGCCCTCTCCAACTTAACATGTATCATAATTTGTTTGAGCCTAACCTTTTTATGATAAAGTCTAAATACAAAAAAAAAAAAAAGATATATATTTAAGTGGATTCTCAGAATATTTCAGCAATAGATTAGGTCAATTGTTTTGAGATAAGTTATATAGATTGAATTCTGAAATATTCCTAAAATCTTCCATCAACATAAGTTCCAAATATCCTATTGTTAGCATGTCCTGCTGTGTGTACAGTAGTTGTTTGTCCACCAAATTGCATAGAGGAGCATAACGGTGTGAGAAGAGCGGAGCTGCCCATCGTACGATGTGCGTATAAACACCGTGTCTAGTTATGAGTTGCGTGTGCCCGATGACGAGCTATGTGAATCAGTTTTGAACGTTGTGTTGTGCATGTGAATGCTATAGAAGAGCTGCAAGTGCATGAAGTGGCTGTCTGGTGGAGCTACAAATGCGTAAATGTAACCCTGTGAGTGAACGCTGTAAGGTGGAACTGCGCGTTTGGACTGTCAGCCCAAAAATAAAAGTCCGCAGCCAAATTCGAGCGAAGATGGAATCGTAGATTCATGGAAAACCGCAAAAGGGAATAGGCAGCATGGTTGTCGTAGTCGGTCTCTCAGAAATCCGCAGTTGGACGATTTTGAATTCTGCCTATGTTTGTTTTGAGATGCCCGTGTGTTGTTAATTCAGTGAGGATGACACGACTTTGAATGCATGCTTTCTATCGAGAAAATATGCTGGTGTGAACTCGCTTTCTCGAAGATGAAATAATGAAGGGTGGAGATTTGTGATGGGTTGTGATCATAGAGAGGTTTTTGGTTGGGATCATATAAAGGTTTTTCGTTGTCAAGTGAATGTTCGTAGTGTGGTGGGAGGGTTTGTTTTTTTAATTTGGGTTTGAGTTTTTTTTAAATGATATATTTGATTATGTAATAGAATTTTTTGCTATGACATCTTGGATGGATTAGATGGATTATGTAAAGTAGTTTTATATTTTGAAGAGTTTTCTAGTATATTTATTAGTTTAATTGACTAAAATCTGGTAGGGATTTTTTGGAATAATAAGTTTGAGTTGTAATCTCTTTACAATTATAGTGTCTTATAGGTATTTCAGGGTGCCGAATTTATATACACAGTTAAAAATCCATTTTAAACAATAACAATTAATATTTGCCTAAAAAAAATTCCAAGCAAAAAACTCCATAAAATAGCATGTTTAAACAATGTCCATAATAAGTGTCAACCCTTCTGAACAGTTATGAAGCACTAGTTGCAAATTACTTAAATCACTGATCAAATAGATAAAAATCTTATTATACTCCAGGCCTAACATCAATCTGACCATCAAGTACTAGTTGCAAATCACTTAAATCACTGAGTTGCAAATCACTTAAATCACTGATATTTCAAATAGATAAAAAACTTATTATACTTCAGGACTAACAGTAATCTGGCCATGAAGAGTAAATAATTGACCGTCCCACTTAATTCCATACACCAAATATATAGATTCCATCTATTGTACTAGTTGTACATGTTAAAATAAATTTAAATGCACCATTTCACAAATAGTTTATGAAGTAAAACTCATAACTAAATCTCATTTCCAAGTACACACCTTGTTATTTAATAAGTTCCCAAATAATTTTACAACACAAAATATTACAGTAGTATAATACATCAACCAAAAATAATGACACAATTACCGAAAAAACATCTAACGTTAGGTGGTCCTGCAGTTTTTTGTGCTCACCATTTCTTTAAAGCTTTTAGTTTTTGCTTTTTCCTTATAATTATGAATTTATACGTTCAGCACTATGTATATATATTAAATAATTAAAATTTCATAGTTACCAAATTGCTCTAAGCAAAAAAAACAATATTAATAGAATATCGAATAGTTCGATAAAAATTCCATCCTGTTCACAGCGTGAAGTAATCAGAAGAGCCAAAATCCATGCTTCATCATTTATGCACAAGGATTTGTTAATTCGCGTGCATAGAATGGGTGCAGTTCCTCCTAAACACAATTAATCAACCATTAATGGTGAGTTGGGAAATGTTTTATTTTCCAATTTGTGTTGAAATATTTTTATTTTTCAGTTTCTGTCTTGCTTTGAAGGCCCTAGTGAGAAAACAAGAAAGTAAAGAATATGAGAAAATAAGAAAGCAAAGAACATGGGCTGAACTGTAAAATAAAATTGAGCACATTTTATTAGGAATATTTGATTTTTTAAATATTTTTTAATATTAGTGAAGACATTAAAACAAATAAGTTTTTAATGTTGAATTTTTAAATATATACTCATTATAAACAAATAAGTTTTTAATATAATTTTTTTTTTTTTTATATTAGTGAAGACATTAAAACAAATAAGTTTTTAATGTTGAATTTTTAAATATATACTCATTATAAAAAATATTTAGATTTTTAATGAATTGTAATTTTAAAATTAATATAAAAACAAAAATTACTAGAAATTATTTAAATTTCATATATATATATATATATATAATTTTCAAATAAATGGGAAAGAATGAACCTAAATTAGATATCCAGATCTTTGAGATGTATACTGTCAATTTTTTTACAAATTAAAAAGAAATCATGTAAAATTTTATCAAATCAGTTCGAATTAGAATCCGGAATCAAACATGGTAGCTATGATTTTATTTTCAAAAATTATTATCCAATTCTGTTTAAAAAAACAAAACCTAGACTTAGTGAAAAATAAAATTCGTTCATAGCAGTAACCATTGATTCGCTGCCAAATTTTTGTTACCCAACACTCCTACAATTCAGATGTGATTAATGGTCTGCTAAATACGATTTAATTCTTCTTATTTCCAAGGCATCAGAACATCTTCCACTCTCTGTCGGTTATTGATACGGGGGGGCCTGTTCTCCTAGTCCACTACTTTCTCTGCTCCCCAAGTGGAAGACCTGCCATTGAAAATTTGCATCGATTCCATCTGCTAAAGCTGAGTTCCATTAATATTCAAAATGCAGGATGTGGAATATTTTATGACGCGCAGTGGTGGATTTCGGGAGCCTTTGTCTAAATCCCATATGCATGATAATAATAACTACTTCACTGTTCGTATGCATGCTTTTGCAACTTGCATTGTAAAGACATATGGCTTCATCCATTGCAATTCGATAAAGCAGATGCCATCAGTGTGGATGCCTGTAAAAAGAATCTCTCAATATGAGATGGTAGTGGGCTCGTACAAAGGATGGGATCTTCAGTTGCACTGAGATTGACACCGCCTTATTCTTGGCATTTTAGAGAAGGTTAAAAACATGATGCTCCTTTACCTTATCATTATTAAACAATCTATGAACAACAAAAACAGAGTCAGTAATGGAGTGTTAGGAGGAAACCAGAATGTTACAGTGTTATGAGGAAACCAGAATGTTACAAAGGAAAAACATATTTTTTTTTCTAGTGAATTATAAATCAGTCTAGATCTATTTTAACTAAGATCCTAGCAAGGATATTTTAACTAAGGTCCTAGCAAGGATTTTGAGAAATTAATTTCAAACTTCTAAAAATTTAATTCCTTTAAACTCTTGATAAATCTGCGGTTAAAAAGGATTTAAATCAATTCTCCCCCTCTCAACCCTTTGAAAATTCCTTTAAACACTAAAATTACAGATGTGCAATCCCAACAAATCTATCTATAACAGTGAAACTACTGGAATATCTCTCTCTCTATATATAAAACTTTTATAAGTATATTATTGAAATATTTTTAGAAAGTATAAAAATTGAACATCTTTTTTACTCTAAAAAAAAAATATAAGATTTTTTTACTCTGTTTTTAAAGTTGATATAAAATTATGCCAATTTGCATAAACATTGAAATAATTTATTTATAACTTTGAGAATAAAATATTTTACTATATCTATTTTTTATTGACTGTAATACCAATAACAATAAAAATGATAATATTAATATTTTATAATAAATTTAATTAAAATTATATATATATATATATATATATATATATATATATATATTTAATATAAATCAATTTTTTAAAATATTTTATTTTTATTTTTATTTTAAAAAATATATATGTAAACCTAACATTTAAAGCGGAAAAAATTTCATGAAATTTTTTTCATGTTAGATTACAGAATGCTCCTCTCTATACTTTGTGACCTAAATAAACTTAATTAATTAAATACAAAGATTCCTTCCATTTTCAAAGGTTCAAATTGGCAGGGTTTATCAATCCTCATATAAATTTTTGAAGCAACGACTCTTTATATTTAAGAAGCAGATACAAGTTACAACCCTGTGTGCAGAAAAACAAGGAAATTGAAGAGAAGGCCATATGACTATAGCTAAAAAGTTCATACTGTGAATAATACATACTTGAAATCGTGCAATATATCATGAACTTTATTGATTGTTAATGTCGAAGTAACATGTTAAATGACAAAACTTGTAATGGAAGCCATCTAGGGGCTACCGGCTTGCTACTCAACTTCCTCTTTGTTTCTAATCATTTTATCTTAATTTAGGCGTAAATATAAATTTACAAATGGAATATCTTATAAGAAGAAAGAGGTTTTCTAAGTGAAATCTTCAAGGGAAGGAAATATCTTAGAACTGTTTTTTTAATTATAAAATGAGTTAGGGAATCTCCTATTGCACTAAGTTTCAATCATAATAATCTTTTATCGTGAATATTACATTTCTTATATCTTTATATATAATATTATCTACTTCGAAAGGACATTTTAGAAAAAGAACTTCAGTTATAAGTGAAATTTTATGGTAGGTAGTGAAATTTTATGGTAGGTTCACACTACTACATGGGTTTTATATATTAATGATGGCCTTCATTACCTAGCCATACTTAAATATTTTTTGTTATTTTTTTTGAGTACTTGTTTAAATATCTTATATTACTTTCTTAAGTACGTTACATTTGATCTATTTTAGAAAAGTGTTGTTTTTAGTAGTTGTTGTGGGAAAGTAGAACAGCCATGTATTACGGTGAAATGGATAAGTGTTGACTACAATGAAGCAAGTCAAGGTATATGTATGAGGTTCCATGTTGAAGTAGTCCACCCATGTCCAAGCATGCATGTTGAATATCCTTTGAAGATAAGTAAAATTAATAGCCATTTGAAAATGGTGTTCCAAATCCCTAACTTTTTCACTTCTAAATCCATTCATATCCAAGAAAACTATCAACACAACACACTGATGCTTGAGATTAGGCACATTGAAAACAAATATTATAATTATATCTTGACTTTCCTACATGATGTTCTCTACATAAGGTAGAGTAGGGTCATCAAATAGAAGATGACAATATTTATCTTCCAAAAAATGACATGTGTCCATATACTAATCATCGTAACATGCCTCTAAATCATACTAGACATATCTTTCTTGGTTATACTCTTTATTGATCTAACAACTTATGGTAACAAAGTAATTGGGAAAGGATTCTTTCATGAATGACATTTTCGAATTCCATTAGGATTTAAGAACATCAATTTTCAATAGCTATAATATAGTAGATATTGAGCAAGTGTGCAATATATAATGTACCAAATAAAAGCTATGAAAACCATCTAACAAATGGTGTTGGTCTAATCGCAATTTAAGAAATCTATTAGAATATAATATGTCTACAGTCTACATGGCTAGTAAGAAAAACCCTAACATAATATCTCTGATACTAAATGTTATGTGCACAATTCATCTAATAAAATAGAATATAAATTAGTTGAAAAATAAAAAATGCACACAATATATAACCAAAATAATGAACACAATAATATTAGAGAAATTTTTTGGGGTAGAATAACACTATATAACATTCCTTATTAAAGGAAGATAATTGTTGCAAGAAAATGGTATTTACAATATTTGGTGAAAATAAGTGATCCATATTGGATCACTATATGTTTTTGTATCTATCTCAATGCTTTGAAAGTGTAAAAATTGGAGGAATGAGCTTATAAGAGCAGTTTAATTAGTAGGATCAAGTTTGGAGAAATGGGATCTACAACCTTCTAGGGCCATTTTGAAACTTTAAATGGTGTTTTACCGAGAGGTACAACTTTCCTACTTAAGCATTCAGCCCTGTCACGTTGTTCTACACTTAGAGACCTTTCCAACACTGCAATAATCACATCCATTAGAGTTACTATAGAAAAGTTATGGTTCCCAAAAAATTATCTATCTTGTTTGACCACCATGGCATGAGTGGATGCCATGTCAACCCTCATTACTCATGGAAAAGGAGTTAGCCATGAGAGTACATTGGATAATATTTTAGAAGGGAGAAATTTGTAATTGTAATTGAGAGTTGGAGTGAAACTTGAGCAGGCTAATTGGCTATTGAACAATGTTATAACTGGGCCACTAGGAGGAAAATGGGTTCCATTCTATTTGATTTTATCTTTTTATGTAGTAGGGTAGAGAAATCAGGAGGAGTGAGAAAGCAGTAGATTATCAAGCCTTCTCCATTGTAATTGCAATATTTCCATTTTAGATAAAAGAGGGCAGATTAGCCTCACCTTCCAGCTAGGTTTCCTCTTATAAGGGTTTCCTAATGCATATATTTGTGTTCATTGTTGTTGGCATGTGATTTTATTTTGCTTTTCGATATTTTTTGCATTTGATCTATTTTATGCATAAAAAATAAATCAATAATTAACAAATCTAGAATCTAAAGGAATTTAACCTTCATAATATAGATTTCAATTTATTTTTAATAGACCTATTGTGATGAACTATCTAGTGATGGTTTATAGAACAATAAGGGAGTTATTATATTTGGAAATGTGTATTGAAAAGGGTATTAACATTTTAAATATGGAATATATTAACACAATCAAGGAAATTTTTTAACGAGCCATAGATACACCTCCTATACCATAAGCTTAGGTTGTGAATCCATATCATCTTTTCCATTGGAATTATCCTCAATGCTTTGATGCATGGGCTCTCTCCTTTTTGGGATATTTATATGCTAAGAACTAGCTTAATTTTGACTTTGTCTAGTGTGGTTTTAGGTTAACAATGTACCCATATTGTGTTTTTCTTTTGTGATGACACTTTTATACTTTATTAATCTAATATCCACAACCACGTCATACATATGAGTGATCCAAGCATTGAAACATGTCCTTGTTGTTGAAAAACTTGTTAATATGTGGCTTAACATTTGTTCAATCCATGATCTTAATTTAAAGAGAATGAAGAGTTATTTCAACACCAATTCTTAGTTATATTTGTCTTGTAAATTAGAGTAAATATGAATATTATAATGGTTTCCCCCCAAGGATTCAATTCTTATAGATATGGTCACATTTGTGGACAGATGAAGTCATGCATAGGTTCAATGATGGAGCAAATGGTCTTTCCTTTATTTTTTTTTATTGTTGAGGGGTCTTGGTTTGAAGTCCAGTTTTGTTGAAATGGAGAAAGGTGGACTAAATTAATGTTGGAATGGGTACCGAGGTTATTAAAATAGAGTATTGGTTATAATAAAGGGGAATTTTTTTTATGCACCTTAAACATAGATTGAATAATAGTTAGGAAGAGGGGTCCTCCATAAGTAATGGTGGGCGGCTTGTATGAGATACTAGACCCTTGTCGTTTATAGGAAGATATATTGGATGAATTTCGGGGGTGGTGGGTCCTCCATAAGATGTGATTCTTCCTTTATATTGATTTCCATAGAGAATGTTTCCATGATTGTTAAACATATGTCCAAACTAATTGCTAATGTGATCAAGTGACCTAGTAAGTCAATATCAAGAGATGCCCTTCATGTCTATGTTTATTAATCAAGTGATCCAATAAGTCAATAGCAAGAGATGCCCTTCATGTCTATGTTTTCATATGAGAATTAAAATTAAAGGTATGCAAATAATTTACTACCATATATAGGCTCAAGCTAATGATCCTTTAACATAGATTTTTCTTTAGTGTATGCATAGTTGTAGCTATGTAATAGACACAATAAGGGACCTCAAGAACTAACAAAGGAGGAGTGTACCATTTGGGTTAATATTATAGGGGTTGCGCCATTAAGGATACACCTAGATGTCATTAGTGATATGTGTGGCTCTATTCTATCAACAAGTGGTGAGAAATTTGATTCTAGTACTATGGCTAGTGTGTAATTAGAAGAATGTCAAGAGATGGTTGCAATGGATGTAGTGGTAGTTTTAGTATAAGAGAAATGAAATGTATTGTTTGGAAATTATGATCCTCATGAAGTTTTGTTGAAATAAACTAAACCAAATAAAGTTTGTTGTGATACTATTGGAGGAACACCACAAATGGAAATCCATTACATGGGTGGATGGGTTGTCACTATATTGTACTTCAAATGTGGAAATGTCTAATGGCAACTTGGCAAGCATGGGTGGCCAATTTATCTCATGAATGTTATTGTTATTGATAAGAAGAGAAAGATCTAGAAGGTTCCAAATTTCCATGAATCAAATTATTTTCGGAGAAAGGTTCCTTCAGTGGAAGGATTTAAAGGCGCAGTTAGAGGTGGAGGTGGTGGATTTGTAGATAATTTGTGGTTCCTATTCCAACCATGATGATAAAGATGATATGTATCTAAGTGTATCACAACAATCTAATAATATTTGTGATGACAAACCACAATTCTTAAGATAGTTTGTTGGATGAGAAGGGCTAGCAATGATGGCTCAGTTTCCATCTTTTTAGATAACAAGTGCCTTTATATTACACATATTATCAAGGTTAATGTTAATGAAAATGATAAAGCATACTCCTAAGGCTTTATCATAGTTCAAGGAAGTATACATTTCCAAAGTAATTATCTATATCAAATGTTGCTTAGACCTTGAAAAGTATTTTTCACCTACTAATTAAGTATTGGGAGACCTAATGTTTGTTGTAGTGTGAGGGGAGGTCTTAAAACTTAGACATCTTGAATTAATGTTTGATGTAAGTATGCTATCATACAAGTTTTGTTTATATTCAACTATCATTAATTGATTGTAGCTCAACAAATTACTTGTATAAATTGTATTCGATGAAGATAATAACAATGAATCCTCACACCTACATAAGACCAAACTTAATTAACACTAATGTAGATTAAATTATATTTACATAATAAATAACTAACTTAAAATTAATTTAATATTATACTATTTATTATGATCATTATGATTATAAAGTATTCTAAACATATTTATAAAATTATTTACAATAATTGTTATTAATATTATATTTATGGTGTAATGCAATGCATACTTACTCATTATCAATCAATGAAATTAATATTTAATCATATAATTTCTTAATATTTGATTTTATATTCTAAACATACTAGGGTTAGTGTTAAATGAGGGGTGATATTTTTATTCATGAATCTGGTATTATATGTTTGGAATTAATATGTGAGGTAATTGGGTAAGATGTGGATGGCAAAAGTTTAGAGATTTTTAAAAATTTATCAGGTAATAGGCTATATGTTTATTAAATAAAAAATATATTTTTTCAAATATTCCTATTAATATGGGAGATAGATTTAATAACATTGAATTGATTTCCCTTTTATTTGGTTTAATTATTATTTCTGTTAAGAGGAATTGTGGAAAGGACAGGCTAAAAAGCACGATAAATTCCTTTCTCAAATCTTGTCACAATTACACATCACAATTATACGGGTCTTTTTGACATGCAACAAATAATCTATGGACAAGAAAAGTTTTAGAATGAAATGGGAGGTGGCTAACCAAAGTTTTAAGATAGTATAAGGAGGTGATCAACTTCAATATGGAAAACTAAAATTATCTTTCTTTCTTGACTAGTGTTAAGAAGAAAATAAATATTTCCAAGATAAGAACTAATATCCATGAGTTTCATAGTGAAAAGGTGTTGGTCAATTCCAAAAATGTCATGTGATGAAAGGGTTTGTCACTTGTGTGATCATAAGGGGGTTGAAGATGAAAATCAATTTCTTGTAGATTTTCCATCATATGCTCACATTCAATCTAATTTGCAATATATTTGTCACACTACGAACCTTCTTGACTTTTTAAGTTAACAACAAAATTATGATGATCCTAAAATACTTTTCCCATTCTTTTTTAGTAAAAATTAAAATATTCAAGATTTCCAACTAATCTCTTACCTTTTTAGGATTATGTAAACCATATACATCTCCAACTTCTTCATCTTAATTTCAAGTGTTATTATTAGTAAAAAAATCAATGAAATATTAAATTAGAATATTGTAGGTGTAAAATATAAATTCTCCTCTCCTTTGAATTTGGAGTATAATTTTTTAATTTAAAAATATTATTATTATTTGTTTTCTATTTTGAGTATGAATTGAATATTAAATTAGAGTGTTTTTTTTTTTAATTATATTATTATTATGATTATGTAGTAATTTACATTATAAAATTTGTATGTTAAAAGTTTACCATTTTAAGTCAATATATCATATAATAATATTTTTATAACAAAGATTATTGATATAGCACATTATCTATGTGTAATGTTATATAAAACTGCTCACATAACCATTTGGAAAATTTAAACACAAAAGAGTAACGAAATGGTCTATAAAATTAATTTACTAATAATATTAGTATCATCTTAAATGAAAAATTATTAATAAAAGGAATATTTTGTTTTTTCGAAATAAATTAAATTATTAATTATTCATAGATTTAAATCAATTATAAAGCATTAATATCTTTTATGTATAAATTTATAAATTTTCATTATTTTTCTAATTTTAGGAATTTTAAAATTTTTAAGATATATTTATTTTGCATTCCTACATTTAAGATTTTAATCATGAATTATTTTTCACTCATAAAATTTAGCACATTTCGATGTTTAAGAGGAATAGTGAAAACACAGAATGAAGCACAAAGTTACCTAGATTGAAAAACCAATGGAACTTCATAGCTCTTCACACATTAAGATAATATTTTGCAACAACACACCAAAAACTTGTTACATAGAGGATATATAAAACTATTTGTCTGACTCAATCTAACACCTTTTTTATATGGTCTAACTCATTATTGCATATTACTACTTGTGCATTTAATGCATTAAATTACCAAAACTATTGACTAAGTAAAATACTTAATAACTCGAAGATGTAGTAAAAAATTACATTCAACGCTTCCCTTTAATTTTGACTTCATATTCATTGCAATTTTCAATGCAAAAATTTCTAAGTGTTGTCTTTGAAATTCAAAACTTTCCTTTGTCAATGCCTTTGCAAAGATGTGTGTTAACTGTGTTTTTGGAATTGTAAAATTGAAGATTGACTTCGACATTGTTGACTAAGTCTCGAATGCAGCGAAAATGGGTGTAAATGTGTTTACTTTTGCAATGAAACACGTGATCTATGGAAAGTGAAATAGCTGAATTGATATCACAAAATAGGGGTTCACTCCTCCTGAGGCTCAAGCTTACGTATCAATATTCTTAACCAAATTGCTTGCAATGTTTCACCTGTTTTTGCTACATAATCTGCTTGTGTTGATGATATGGAGACAATGGGATGCTTCTTAGCTACCCATTTTGCACCTAGGTGAAATGTGTCCTTAGGTACTCTTTCTATCATAAATATTTCCTACAAAATCAATATAGTGTGTAACCAACATGATGGTTGTCTTTGGAATAAGTGTACAAAATTCCATATTGTATTGTTCTTGCAATATGCCTTAAAATCATTTTTCTTTCTTTCCAATGGGTTTCTTTTTTCTTGACCACATAAACCATGATGTAAGGTTGACTGAATACATTATGTGAAGCTTTGTTGCTATCAGATACATGAGGCTTCTTACTAGCTTTGCTTATACAAAGTGGAATTGACTCTTGAACTATTGTCATCTTTGCTTAGCTTGTTTCTTGGGACAATTGGTGTGTTTGCTCGCTTGCATTCACCCATCTTGAACATAGCGAAAATGTCCCTTACATACTTCTTTGAGAAATGAAAATTTCCTTTCAAGATTGTTCAACTTTTATTCCAAGAAAATATTTCATGTGACCAAGAATAGTAATCTCAAATTCCTTCTTCATAGTTGTTTGAAAATATTTAAGCTACAAATTTCCTTTCTAAATAATATCATAAATATAAATGCAAACAATAAAAATATTATCTTGTAGATATGTTTTTGTATAAAGAGTGGGTTCATTAATGTTAGTGTTTGAATCCCTTTTTCATATAAGAGTCAATTCTATTATACTATGCTATGGGGGTTTGTTTTAAACCTAAAAAGCCTTTTCTAACTTAAAAAATTTCCAATGTTAACCGTTGACTTCATATATTGACGGTTGATCTACATAAACTTCTTCCATTAAGATCATATTTAAAAATGGTAATTTGACATCCATTTGGTAAAATAACCATTGATTTTTTTGCTACTATTGCTAATATTGTTATGACAATATCCAACCTTTATACTTGGGCAAATGCTTCTTCATAATCTACTCCAAGTCATTGTGTAAAGCCTTTTATTACCAATTTGGCTTTATGCTTTTCAATTTTACCCTTTTCAGTAAACTTGGTCTTATAGACCCATTTAATTCCAATGCTTTTTTTCTTGCTGGTAGATCTAGAAGACTCCATGTGTCATTCTTCTTTATTGCTACAATTTCTTCACTCATAACTTCAACCCATTCTTTATTTTTTATTAAACCAACAAGGCAAAATGTACTTGTTCATTATCTAGTTGTTCATAAATTTCTCACAAACTTCTTATTTTCTGTAACCACCCCTCCCACATTTACCTAGTTTCACTAGGTTTCTAGGGTAAACATGAGAGGGAGAGCTATTATAACATGACTTGATCTCCTAGCTCTAGTTAAGGGAGTGGGGCCTACAACCGATCATAAACTGACGACTCACAACATTTCACAGGGTTAGAGGGACACTCAGGGGCCAAAGAACCACCGTAGGTGACAAAACCCCGAGTTGGGGCTCCCTTTCACACACTCTAACCCCGAACTACATGCATGAAAATTCCTCCATTGAGTTATAGGCCTCCAACATGCACAAGCCTACTTGGGTGTGGTTGTGACCCAAAATGTCGAGTTCAGAGGGTGTGGTCCCGATATCTGAGTCTAAATTCTAGGTCATCCTCCATACCACTACCCAGAACCCCTTGAAACTTCTTCGAATCATTAATGACGTGAAAAAATTTAATAAACACACAAAAATTAAGGAAGAAATTGACCTAGACTACCTAGAACATAAAAAAAATTCGTCAAACACATGGGAAAGATGTAAGCTATAGGTCATGAATGCATGTTTGATCATAAAAGTCTGAGATTCATTTAAGAATCATTGAGAAGGCCCTATGCCCTTCCCATATAGCTGCAACAACACTTATTAGTCCATACATTCATCAAACGATCAATAGCTAAGAAATTCATGACAAGAGCCATAAATGATACACATCATATGAACAACATATAACCAGAAAATAACTAGCATATAAACCATGGAAACCTAGCCATAATATCACGAACACATTGCCAACAAATATACATGAATCGTAATATAATAATGGCTCTTACTAACATATGAAGATACCAACCAAGTCAGGAACTTCCACGTACCACCCGACTATAGATTGGGCTGAATCAATTCTCTCTTTCAGTGAATTACCCTCGTGCCATATTCCAAGCATGAATTTGGGATCTCGTGGAATAAACTAATCAAAACCAAACTAGGGCTTCCAGAGGCCAAACTACCTCAACCCTCAACTAGAGATTCCAAATCACCGTTTGACATTACTAACACCAACCAGATTAGTCTCTACCCAAGCTGTCTAGGGCTCCAAGAACTAGTAACTCAACCCACAACCTTCCAGAGCTACTAAGAATTTCTCCAACCTGGCTCTAGTGACTAGTAACTTAACCCGATAAGGGATCTAGATAATTTTTCCCAACCTAGTCTCCAAAACTAGTAACTCAACCCAAGCTATTCCAGGGATTCATGAGTGTTTGTTCCAACCCACATCCATAAGGAATTATGAGAAGAAAAAACAAAAAATCAATTAGAAAAACCCACAACACTGTGGTTATCTAAGAAATGGTAAGGCAAGGCTAAAAACCACTGTCTATCTAGGAAATCCTCCATGCCAATGACAACTCATAACCAAATAATCAAATGCATATACCATGCATCCATAAATCAACAAGGATATCATACATGGAACCTGTTACTTGCAAAGCATTCTGGTTGTAGTCATTGAACCCATTGTCCCCTTGTGCTTTCCTACTTTCTCTTTCCTTCTTTCTCCAAATCCAATATATGCTAGAGTGCTCCAAAAATTCTCTAAGTGTACAAGAGTACGAGAGAGTGAGAGAATATAATAAAGACCCAAGCTGAAATTGAAAAAATGTTAGCAACTAATCCTCATAAGCCTTTTTATCATTGAGGCCTCTATTTTTTTTCTTTCCTTCAATTTCCCTATCATGTAAATATGTGACCTTTCACATCCCTTTTCTCCTATTTTCCTTTATTTCATAATTAAATTGCCAATTATTGTCATTTTTCCTTTGCCAATTTCCATAGCCATAAATAAATCACCAGTGATACCCATCGCTATGTTTTTACCAACATTCAACTTGTAATACATGTACCATGACCTTGGTCTTATTTTCATTTACATATAAAATGAACTAGTGGTTGTTACAAACCCATCCCCCTTGGAGGAACATCGTCCTCAATGTTCAATGATACTTTTAAGCTAGAAAAACACATGATTCCCATGGATCTTTATAGCATAGCTTAATGCAACATTTACATTATATCATACTATCGAGACCATGACTATCATAACATGGATACCATACTACTTATTGGAGCTTTATAACACAACACGATGTGATATTTACATACATATACATATACAGACATAACCAAAAGACAACAACAAATCATATATCAAGGAACATCCACTCAACCAATGAATAAACAAGGATACATAGCTGATCTAGATTTAAACATGAACGCAACAAATTACAGAGATAACCATAAAAACAGAGATGCAGTGGAAATAATACTTCATTTCACTAATGTAAAATACTGAAATATGCTTACAAACAACAATGGAAATAAACCAGCTAGGGTGATGGTAACTTATCTCTGAGAAGAGATGTGGCGGCTACATGCCTTTGAAATGTGTTACAATGAGGCTCGAAGGCCTATTTATTGTTGAGAAATGATGGAAAACCCTCAACATCCAAAAACCTAACCCTAGAAGATGAAACGCCAAATTGTGGGTCCCGTTTGGGTAAATTGGTACATCAACTTCTTGGGGTCGTAACTTTGGCATACGATCTCCGTTTGATGCGTACAATAGCTCGTTAGAAATATCTATCCAAGCACTACAACTTTGGGAAAAGAAACATTGATCCACCACCCATGTTGCTTCTAGTTTTCCCAAAAAATGTCGTTTAGGGCCTCAAAATGGCTCTGGAAGTTTAGGACCCGAAAAATTGCTAAAAATAGTAAATTGTGCTACAATTACAGAAACTGAAAAACTAAAAGAGACAGTTGTGGGGGTCCAAGTGGGATAGGTGGGTGGCCACCAAAATCGACCTGAATCATTCCTCCCTGCTTAGGAAGCAATGGTCCCCATTGCTTTGAGTTCCCCCTTGAGATGAGGAAACTTCTGCTAAGTTGGGTCCCTGGTGAACTATTCTGCAACCTCTGATGTGTCCAGTAATGGTGGGAAGCATGGTCGAGGGTGGTACACATTGAACACTTGGTTCAAGAGAAGGAATGGAGGAATGTTGTGCTCCAAAGCATTGTTTCCCATAGCCTTGGTAATGCTGTAAGGACCATGTCAGAGTGGTCTGAGCTTTTGATGGGCTCTTGTAAAATGTTATTTCTACATATGTAACCAAACTTTTTCACCCACCTGAAACTTGTGTGGTGGCCCTGTAGGTGAGGAGAAGCTGTTCCTGTGTTCTTTCATGACTGAATACTTCTGCTGCTACTGCTGCGTGGAGGAGTCCTTCGCGGGGGTCATGGATGTGGCGACAATCTTCCCCTTACTTTGGGAGCGAACCAAACAGAAAATGAATTTCCTAGTCTGTGAGATGAGCTTGTTGCATTTCTTAGCAGTGATCAAAGAGGTGGTGGTAGGTGGGGCTACCTCTGGTATCTTGTATAATGAATTACACAAAGAAATAATGACAGTGTGAGGCCTTGACTCATACACAGCATGTCATCTCCACAAGTATGCTTGGCCTAATAATACATCACAAACATCAAGCGGTGCAACATCACACAATACCTCGTCAGTGAAGGGCTTGATGTTGTAGGGAAAGCGACATTGTTGGCGGACTCGGAGATGTCGTCCTTTATGAAGCCACTCAAAACTGTATGGCTGCGGGTGCAGTGTAGTCGGTAGGCCCAACCGCTTCACGACCTCTACTAAATTGAGGTTCTTTTGGCTGCCACTATCGACAATGAATTGCAGCGGTGAACCCTTCAACCACATCTGTGAGTGGAAAAGACACTCCCCCTCCTCTGATCTTCGGGCTCATTCTTCTGGACCTTGGCGGTGGCAACAGTGGCGCTGGGCTCTACGTCAATGATTTGCTTCCCTTTGCCATTCCCCTTGTCGGGTTTTGACTCATGGTTTGAACATGCATATGATTCTGAAGCCTTTAACTTGGCCACCATCGACTGCTTGGTCCGACACTCACTTGTGTTGTGAGTAGGGCTCTTATGGAACTCACACCACTTTCTTGTGTCCTTCTTGGACTTCGTGGTGTTGTTCTTTTCTTGTGGCTTCAACGGGATGTCTTGGGTTGCCCCGCCTTGGCTTTGTCCTTGGTTCTACAATTTTGGGAAGCCTTTCCCTTGCTTCGGATTCGTAGATCCAAAATCTCGCTTCTTTTGTTTGAACTTCTATTCGATTTTGACAGCGTATCGATACGTCATGCCGAGCGAGGAGATGTTCAAGAACTCCATCTCTTATTGGATGTATCTGTGTAGGCAGTTGTGGTATTTGAGTACTAGATGCAGCTCAGAATCTTTGATACCCAACTGTGTGTGAAGGGTATGAAAGATGTTTGTGAACTCTGGCACATCTTGGTCCCTTCCCTGCCACAGGATGGTCCACTTTATGTATTTGTCCTCATAGCTTTTGACAGGGTAGTACTGCTCCTTGACGGCATCCCGGAATGAATTCCAAATGGGTGCGGCTGAAATAGTGAGCCTGTAATTTCATCCTTCTGGTTGCTGTAGGTTTCCCACCAGTCCTTGATGTGGGGGGTTGCTTTGAGAAGAGCGAAAAAAATCTTTTCCCGACTCGAAAATTCATGAACAGAAAAATACCCTTCTAGCAGATTTAACCATTTATCTATGGTATCTGTGTCTATCTGACCCTCGAATATAGGTATTTCAAAATTAACTTGTACCTTAAACGATGCGGCATTTCTAGAGTAGCTGTTTGAAGTCAATGGATCGCCTCTGGGTAGCCGCTGAAGGATCTGGGCAAAGCTATCCATCATCGCATTCCTTTGCTGCTCAAGGGCTTCTTTGAGCAAGATTTTGATAGGATCTCCTGCCCCCTCATCTTTCTTTTCATCCACCATGGGAGGCCATCAGGATTTGCGACGCTAGTCTGGCAAAGGTTCGAGCAGTTCAAGCCCTAACTCCTTATACCTCGACCTCGTTGGGGACATGCAAAGAAAAACAGAGAAAAAGCAGACCCCTCTGATACCACTAATATTGATTTAAACAGGAACGCAACAAATTACAGAGATAACCATAAACACAGAGATGCATCAGAAATAATACTTCATTTCATTAATGTAAAATACTGAAATATGCTTACAAACAACGACGGAAATAAACTAGCTAGGGTGATGGTAGCTTATCTATGAGAAGAGATGTGGCGGCTACATGCCTCTGAACTGTGTTACAATGAGGCTCAAAGGCCTATTTATAGTTGAGAAACAATGTAAAACCATAAACATCCAAAAGCCTAACCCTAGAAGATGAAATGCCAAATTGTGGGCCATGTTTGGGTAAATTGGTACATCAACTTCCCGGGGTCGTAACTTTGGCATACGATCTCCATTCGACGTGTACAATAGTTCGTTAGAAAGATCTATCTGAGCAATACAACTTTGGGAAGAACAACATTGATTGATGACCCATGTTGCTCTCAGTTTTCCCAAAAAATGTCATTTAGGGCCTCAAAATGGCTCTGGAAGTTCAGGACCTCAAAAACTACTAAAAATAGTAAATTGTGCTATAATTACAGAAACTGAAAAACTGAAAGAGATAGTTGTGGGGTTCCAAGTGGATAGGTGGGTGGCCTCCAAAATCCACCTGGATCATTCCTCCCCCCTTAGGAAGCAATGGTCCCCATTGCGTTGAATTCCTCCCTGAGATGAGGAAACTTCTGCTGAGCTGTTCTGCAACCTCTAATGTGTCCAGTAATGGTGGGAAGCATGGTCGAGGGTGGTACACATTCAACACTTAGTGTAGAGGAAGGAATGGAAGAATGTTGTGCTTCAAAGCACTATTTCCAATTGCCTTGGTAATGCTGAGGATCATGTCGGAGTGGTTTGCGCTTCTGATGGGCTCTTGTAAGGCATTCTTTCTGCATATGTAACTAAACTTTTTCGCCCACCTGAAACTTGTGTGGTGGCCCTGTAGGTGAGGAGAAGTTGTTCCTGTGTTCTTTCATGATAGAATCCCTCTGCTGCGTGGAAGAATCCTTCACAGGGGTCATGGATGTGGTGATGATCTTCCCCTTACTTTGGGAGCGAACCAGATAGAAAATGAATTTCCTAGTCTATGAGATGAGCTTTTGCATTTCTTAGCAGTGATCAAAGAGGTGGCAGTAGCTGGGGCTACCTCCAGTATCCTGTATAATGAATTACACAAAGAAATAATGACAGCACGAGGCCTTGACTCATACACAGCGTGTTGCCTCCACAAGTATGGCTAACCTAATAATACATCACAAACATCAAGTGGTGCAACATCACAAAATACCTTGTCAGTGAAGGGCTTGATGTTGTAGGGAAGGCGACATTGTTGGTGGACTCAAAGATCTCATCCTTCATGAAGCCACCCAATACTGTATGGCTATGAATGTGGTGTAGTCGGTAGGCCCAACCACTTCACAACCTTTGCTGAAATGAGGTTCTTTTGGATGCCACTATCGACAATGCATTGTAGTGGCAAACCCTTCAACCACATCTATGAGTGGAAGAGACGCTCCTCCTCCTTTGGATCTTCATGCTCATTCTTCTGGACCTTGGCGGTGGCAACAGTGGCGCTAGGCTCCGTATCAATGATTTGCTTCCCTTTGCCATTCCCCATGTTGGGTTCTAACTCAGGGGCGGAACATGCATCTGATTCTGAAGCCTTCAACTTGGCCACCAGCGGCTACTTGGTCCGACACTCACTTGTGTTGTGAGTAGGGCTCTTATGGAACTCACACCACTTTCTTATGTCATTCTTGGACTTCGTGGTGTTGCTCTTTTCTTGTGGCTTCGACGAGTTGTCTTGGGTTGCCCCGTCTTGGCTTTGTCCTTGGTCCTACGATGTGGGGAAGCCTTTCCCTTGCTTCAGATTCACAGATCCAAAGTCTCGCTTCTTTTGTTTGAACTTCTGCTCGATTTTGATAGTGTATCAGTACGCCGTGCCGAGTGAGGAGATGTTCAGGAACTCCATATCTTCCTAGATGTATCTATGTAGGCAGCTGTGGTATTTGAGTACCAGATGTAGCTCAAAATATTTGATACCTAGTTGTGTGCGAAGGGTATGAAAAATGTTTGTGAACTCTGGCACATCTTGGTCCCTTCCCTACTGCAGCATGGTCCACTTTATGTATATGTCCTCATAGCTTTTTACAGGGTAGTACTACTCCTTGACGGCATCCTGGAATGAATTCCAAGTGGGTGTGGCTGAAAATGGTGAGCCTGTACTTTCATCCTTCTACTCGTAGTGGGTTTCCCACCAGTCCTTGATGTCAGGTGCTACTTTGAGAAGAGGGAAAACAATCTTTTCTCGACTCGAAAATTCATGAACAAAAAAATACCCTTCTAGCGGATTTAACCATTTATCTACGAAATTTGCGTCTATCTGACCCTTGAATATGGGTATTTCAAAATTAACTTGTACCTTAAATGGTGTGGCATTTCCAGAGTAGCTGTTGGAAGCCGATGCGTCGCCTCTGGGTAGCTGCTAAAGGATCTGGGTAAAGTTGTCCATCATCGCGTTCCTTTTCCGCTCGAGGGCTTCTTCGAGCAAGATTTTGATAGGATCTCCTACCCCTCGTCTTTCTTTTCATCCGCCATGGGAGGCCGTTGGGATTTGCGAGGCTGGTCTTGCAAAGGTTCAAATAGTTCAAGCCCTAACTCCTTATATCCTAACCTCGTTGGGGACATGCAAAGAAAAATAAAGAAAAAGCAGACCCCTCTGATACCACTGATCCAGATTTAAATATGAATGCAACAAATTACAGAGATAACCATAAACATAGAGATGCAGTGGAAATAATACTTCATTTCATTAATGTAAAATACTGAAATATGCTTACAAATAGCAATGGAAATAAACTAGCTAGGGCAATGGTAGCTTATCTCTGAGAAGAGATGTGCTGGCTACATGCCTCTGAACTGTGTTAGAATGAGGCTCGAATGCCTATTTTATTTTCAGAAACAATGGAAAACCCTCAACATCCAAAAACGTAACCCTAGAAGATGAAACGCCAAATTGTGGGCCCCATTTGGGTAAATTGATACATCAACTTCCCAGGCTCGTAACTTTGGCATACGATTTCCGTTTGACGTGTACAATAGCTTGTTAGAAATATCTATCAAAGAACTACAACTTTGGGAAGAGAAACATTGGTCAATGACCCTTTTTGCTCCCGGTTTTCCAAAAAACGGTCATTTAGGGCCTCAAAATGGCTCTCGAAGTTCAAGAACCGAAAAATTGCTAAAAATAGTAAATTGTGCTACAATTACGGAAACTGAAAAACGGAAAGAGACAGTTGTGGGGGTCGAAGTGGGATAGGTGGGTGGCCAAGAAAATCCACTTGGATCATTCCTCCTCCCTTAGGAATCAATGGTCCCCATTGCGTCGAGTTCCTCCCTGAGATGAGGAAACTTCTGCTGAGCTGGGTCCCTGGTGAGTTGTTCTGCAACCACTGATGTGTTCAGTAATGGTGGGAAGCATGGCTGAGGGTGGTACACATTGAACACTTGGTTCAGGTGAAGGAATGGAGTAATTTTGTGCTACAAAGCATTATTACCCATAACCTTGGTAATGTTGTAAGGACCATGTCAGAGTGGTCTGAGCTTCTGATGGGCTCTTGTAAGGCATTCTTTCTGCATATGTAACCAAACTTTTTTGCCCACCTGAAACTTGTGTGGTGGCCTTGTAGGTGAGGAGATGTTGTTCCTGTGTTCTTTCATGACCGAATCCCTCTGCTGCTGCTACGGCATGGAGAAATCCTTCGCGGGGTCATGGATGTGGCGATGATCTTCCCCTTACTTTGGGAGCGAACTAGACAGAAAATGAATTTCCTAGTCTATGAGATGAGCTTGATGCATTTCTTAGCAGTGATCAAATAGGTGGCGGTAGGTGGGGATACCTTCGGTATCCTGTATAATGAATTACACAAAGAAATAATGACAGTGTAAGGCCTTGACTCATACATAGCATGTCGCCTCCACAAGTATGGCTAGCCTAATCATACATCACAAACATCAAGCGGTGCAACATCACACAATACCTCGTCGGTGAAGGGCTTGATGCTGTAGGGAAGGCAACATTATTGGCAGACTCAGAGATCTCATACTTCATGAATCCACCCGATACTGTACGGCTGCGGGTGTGGTGTAGTCGGTAGGCCCAACTGCTTCATGACCTCTGCTGAAATGAGGTTCTTTTGGCTGCCACTATCGACAATGAATTGCATTAGCGAACCCTTCAACCACATCTGTGAATGGAAAAGATGCTCCCCCTCCTCTGGATCTTCGGTCTCATTCTTCTGGACCTTAGCAGTGGCTATAGTGGCGGTCAGCTCCACATCAATGATTTGCTTCCCTTTGCCATTCCCCTTGTCGGGTTCTAACTCAGGGTCAGAACATGCATCTGATTCTGAAGCCTTCAACTTGGCCTCCAGCAACTACTTGGTTCGACACTCACTTGTGTTGTGAGTAGGGATCTTATGGAACTGACACCACTTTCCTGTGTCCTTCTTGGACTTCATGGTGTTGTTCTTTTCTTGTGGCTTCGATGGGTTGTCTTGGGTTTCCCTGTCTTGGCTTTGTCCTTGGTTCTGCGATTTTGGGAAGCCTTTCCCTTGCTTTGGATTCGCAGATCCAAAGTCTCGCTTCTTTTGTTTGAACTTCTTCTTGATTTTAACATCATATCGGTACACTGTGCCGAGCGAGGATATGTTTAGGAACTCCATCTCTTCCTGGATGTATTTTTGTAGGCAGCTATGGTATTTGAGTACCAGATGCAGCTCAGAATATTTGATATCCAACTGTGTGTGAAGGGTATGAAAAATGTTTTTGAACTCTGGCACATCTTGGTCCCTTCCTTGGCACAGGATGGTCCACTTTATGTATTTGTCCTCATAGCTTTTGACAGGGTAGTATTGCTCCATGGCAGCATCAAGAAATGAGTTCCAAGTGGGTGCAGCTAAAAATAGTGAGCCTTTACTTTCATTCTTCTGGTCGCAATAGGTTTCCCACTAGTCCTTGATGTGGGGGGCTGCTTTAAGAAGAGCGAAAACAATCTTTTCTTGACTCGAAAATTCATGAACATAAAAATACCCTTCTAGCAGATTTAACCATTTATCTACAACATCTATGTCTATCTGACCCTCGAATATGGGTATTTCAAAATTAACTTGTACCTTAAATGGTGTGGTGTTTCCAGAGTAGCTGTTGGAAGCCGATGCATCGCCTCTGGGTAGTCACTAAAGGATCTGGGCAAAGCAATCCATCATTGCATTCCTTTGCCACTTGAGGGCTTCTTCGAGCAAAAGTTTGATAGGATCTCCTGCCCCCTCGTCTTTCTTTTCATCCGCCATGGGAGGCCATCGGGATTTGTGACGCTAGTCTTGCAAAGGTTTGACCAGTTCAAGCCCTAACTCCTTATATCCCGACCTCGCTGGGGACATGCGAAGAAAAATAGAGAAAAATCAAACCCCTCTGATACCACTGATCCAGATTTAAACAGGAATGCAACAAATTACAAAGATAACCATAAACATAGAGATGCATTAGAAATAATGCTTCATTTCATTAATGTAAAATACTGAATTATGCTTACAAACAACAATGGAAATAAACCAACTAGGGTGATGTTAGCTTATCTCTGAGAAGAGATGTTGTGGGTACATGCCTCTGAACTATGTTACAATGAGGCTCGAAGGCCTATTTATTGTTGAGAAACAATGGAAAACCCTCAACATCCAAAAACCTAACCCTAGAAGATGAAACGCCAAATTGTGGGCCCTGTTTTTGTAAATTGGTACATCAACTTCTTGGGGTCATAACTTTGGCATACGATCTCTATTTGACATGTACAATAGCTCGTTAGAAATATCTATCCAAGAACTACAACTTTGGGAAGAGCAACATTAGTCAACGACCGATGTTGGTCCTAGTATTCCCAAGAAACATTGTTTAGGGCCTCAAAATGGCTCCAGAAGTTCAGGACTCGAAAAAATGCTAAAAATAGTAAATTGTGCTACAATTATGGACACTGAAAAACTGAAACAGACAGTTGTGGGGGTCCAAGTGGGATAGGTTGGTGGCCACCAACATCCACCTAGATCAATAGCCCACATTTGATAAACCATCTACCATGTGGCTTCATTGGGCCGAAATTACTTCCACTGCACTTTAACTTGCTGGATTTCAGAGCATGAGGATATTTTGCTACAAAATGCATTGAGGTTCTAACTAGAATTATCCTTTTGGATCCACCTAAAATACAGACCAGTAAATCACATGATCAACATATTTCACATAATTCTTAAGCAATGGGACATGGGAAACATCATGTAATTTCATTGTCATACGTAGTGTAAGTTGGTAGGCCACTGGTCCAATCCTCTAAAGGATCTCGAAAGGTGCACAATATCGAGGTTCCATCCTGGCACATGATCCAATCCTCAAGGAGCTCTTCTTCAGATTGATGCATAAGTACACATGTTCCCCAACTTGAAAATCCTTAAATTCCCTGTACAAAATCTACATAAATCTTGTGCTATTCTTATGCTTCGTTTAGATTCTTCTTAATAACTTGCATTTCTTGTTCCATCTCTGCCAACATGTTTGGTCTAATCAATAATTTTTTCACTGGACCATTCCAATTGATGGTATTATTACAACTCTGCCCATAAAGTTCCTCAAATGGACTCATCTTCAAAGACTTGTGATACCCATTGTTATATGCAAAGTACATCAGTGGAAGATACTCTTCCCACTTCTGCTACTCATGTATGACGTACATCCTCAACATGTCCTCAAGAATCCTATTGACCCTCTCTATCTGTCTATATGTCTGTGGATGATAAGTTGTACTAAAGGCTAACTCTATCCCCAAACCTGCAAACAACTCCTTCCAAAGCATGGAAGTGAACTTGGCATCTTTGTTGGACACATCCTTCCTAGGAATACCATGCAATGTCGCTATCTCTTTGATGAATATCTGAGCTACCTCACTAGTTGAATTCATAGACTTCACTGGAATGAAGTGATCTACCTTAGTCAACCTATCAACAAAAACCATAATAGAGTCATGTTGTCTAGATGTCCTTAGAAAACCTATAATGAAGTCCATGGAAATGACATCCCATTTCCACTCTAGAATTAGAATTGACTGCAAAATCCACCTAGATGATTACACTCTTCTTTTACCCACTAGCAATCCAAACATCTTATAACAAAATCAACCAACTCTTTCTTTAATTTACGCCAATGGTAGAACTTCTTCACATATATCAAGGTCTTTTAATATCTCTGATGACTTGAATACGACTTAACATGAAATTCCCTCAAGATATGCTTCTTGAGTTCATTGTTGTGTAAGTCATAGATCTTTCCCTAAATCTGACCAAACCATATGCTGTGAGATGATAATACACATATTGTTCACCTGTACCCTGTCATTGTAACATGTGCTTAAGATGTTGGTACCTGTCATCTTGTTGTCCTGCTTGTAAGATTTGATCCTGTAAATCTGTCGCATATGAACTCATAGTTGTAATGTGATTTACATTTAGTCTCCTACTAAGAGCATCTACAAACCTATTCTCTTTATACTTAATGTACCTTATCTCGATGTCAAACTCACTGAGCGTAGCCAACTACTTAGCTTTCCTGACATTCATATTAGGTTGGTCAAATAAGTATCCCAACCCACTATGATCACTCATCAAAATGAACCTTTTTCCAAGAAGATAATGTCTCCACATCTTCAGTGCATGAATGATCGATGCTAACTCAATATCACGAGTCACAAAATTCCTCTCATGCTCATTCAGTTTCCTTGAATCATATCATACTACCTATCCTTCTTGCATTAGAACTCCACCAATTCCTCTCTTTCAAGTATATGTACACAACATGAACTATTTATTTGGATATGCAATCTTTAGAACTAGAGAATTTGTAAGCAACTACTTCAACTGCTCAAAACTTGTTGTACATTCCTCTATGCATTCAAACTTCTCCCCTTTTCCTTGTAAGGATGAAATAGGATAACCAATACATGAGAAGTTCCCGATGAACCTTCTATAGTAGCCTGCTAATCCCATGAATGATCTTACCTCATCCACATTCCTAGGAGTTGCCCAATCCATGATAACTCTGATCTTTTCCAGGTCCATTGTTATACCTTCCTTACAAACCACGTGCCCCAAGTAATGAACTTCCATCTAAAAGAAACTGCACTTATTAAGCTTGGCATACAACGAATTCTCTCTCAACAACCTTAACACTTATGCTAGATGTTCTGTATGATCCTCCTAATTCTTAGAATATATCAATATGTCATTAATGAATACTATCACAAACTTGTCTAGGTAAGGAGACAACACACTATTCATCAAACACATGAAAATAGTTGGAGCATTAGTCAAATGAAAAGGTACCACAAAAAACTCATAATTCCAATACCTGGTCTGAAAAGTGGTCTTGTAGATCTCCTCTTCTTTTATGCGTACCCGATGATATCCTGATCTCAGATCAATCTTCAAGAACACTAATGCTCCCTTCAATTGATCAAACAAATCATTGATCCTTGGAAATGGATAACTGTTCTTGATCGTCACCTTGTTCAACTGCCTATAGTCAATGCTTAACATGAGAGTACCATCCTTCTTCTTCACAAAAAACATTAGTGCACCTCAAGGCGACATGCTTGGCTAATGTATCCCTTGTCAAGAATTTCCTTCAACTGAAACTTTAGTTCCACCAACTCCAGAGTGCTCATCCTGTAAGGTTCCTTCGATGTTGGTGTTGCTCCCGGCATCAACTCAATAGAAAGCTCCACTTCCCTATGAGGTGGTGACTCTAAAATATTTGCTGGAAATACATCCTGAAACTGCTGCAAAATTGGATAACTCTTCAAGACTTCAAAATCCTAATTATCCTTCCCTTTCTCACTGGAAATATGAAGTACAAACAATACACATCATTTCCTACTACTGCACTTTGCCTACATAGTGGTAACCATCCTAATAGATGTAGGCTCCTTCTTACCTTGAAAGGTTCTCTTCTCTTTGTCATCATCGAAGCACTTGTTAGCCTTATCATAGAAATCCACTTTGTCCCATGAATTTATAACCAATCCATACCCAACGCCGTATTGTATGATCCCAATGGAAGCACATTTAGATGCACTGATGTATACATACCATTCAATTCAAATGCATAAGATATTACCCAATGATGAACTCTTTTCTTAGTGCCTGTAGCCAACTTCACCAACCAAGACTCTGCATGCACTTCTTTATTCAAGCAACACTTATCCACTAGGTTAGGACTGATATAGCTATAGTTAGGTCTGGGGTCAATCAAAATATAAATAACTTGATCACAAATATTACCTTCCATCTCGATAACATATGCCTAATGATCAACCTGCCTATTATCTAACACTGCATAAATATGAGGAATAATTTCTCCAATATCCCAATTGTTTGTGCCTCCTAATCATTGTAAATTTGTTTTCTACCATTGTGATGTTGTGGACAATATCTCCTTCGACGATCCTTTCCTCAAGTCCCACACTACAAAGGTTTCCTACCATCACCCTTTTTCAGCTCCTCAATCTAAAATCCCTTTCCTTTTTCAGTTGCATTAAACCTCTTGTATGACACTACATTCTCCTTGCCATCTATATCCTGAGATTTTCCTCTCTTCTTAGCCCACTTTCATTTATTCGTCTCATTGCCTTTCCAATCCTTCTTAGAGTCAGTCTTGCACTTAGATTTCTCGTAATAGTGTTTCAACTTTCTAATGGCTACCTCCAGTGATCTAGGCTCATCAAACTCAATTTTGTCTTTGAATGATACCGACAACCCACTCATGAATATTTGAATCTATTATTTCTCCTCCTTAAGATAAGGCACATATCTCAAAAACTCCAAGAATCTACTAGTATACTCCTCATCAGTCATAGATCCCATGTTCAGCTCATAAAATTCCTTTTCCCTTTCATCATAGTATCTTGTACATAGATAATTCTTCCTAAAAAGTCTCTCAAACTCACTCGAAGTCAACTCCTCTTCTCGAATGCCTCTAACATTCTTCACATCTTCCCACGAAATGTCTGCTTCTCCTTTAAGACTAAAAGTAGCTATCCTAGCTTTCATATTTTTTGAGTAAGCATGTAATCTGAAAAAATTGTTCATCCCAAGCAACCAATCTTATGCATCTTGTGACTTCTTCATTTCTACAACAAATGTAGAAGGCTTTGCTTTTTTGAACTCCTCTGGAAATTACTACTTCTCACTCATCCTATATGCATGGTGATGGTGATGACAATGTTGTTTCTCTGAACCAAAACTAGAATAGAACCCACGATCATTACCCCTTCTGTCAGGTGTATCCAAGAACCTATCATCTTTGACTGTATCATCCTCATCAAACCTGTATCCTAATTAATATCTGCTTGCATATGCTCCATTGGTCCTTTCCTCCTATCCATGAATGATCCTATGTGGTCTTTGTCTCTACAAATCTAATAGAGTCTGAAGGATGAATGCATTAACTTTCGCTTTCTTCTCCTGTGCCCTAGAAATTCTTTCATGTGACTGAATGATCCTGAAATTATCTTCCTTACAACTTCTGATCTCTTCTTTCAAACTTCTCATTATATCTATTATGTCAGGGGAGTACTCATCACCATATTGTTCATATGATATATAAGGAGAATTATGTGAATTGTAGTCTACCATTTTTCTAGTCATCTTGATCTTCTACGTCCTACAAACATACCATGTCAAATAAACCAAATATAAACATAATCAACATACCTCAGTGAAGTTCATCGGAGGTTATCTCATCTGCAAAATCAATATGAATTATCAAGACACATCGATATATAATAAAATCTACATATCATTCATCTCAAAATTACCATCATCGACTTATGCATGACAAAACGACTACAACAATGACTATCACAATGCATGCATTCCAAACAAATTCACCCATCCAGTCCAAGTGCTTGAACTTGGAAGCTATGATACCAAATTGTGATATTAGATATCACCCAAAGAGAATAGAAACCTGCTCTGATACCAATTTGTAACCACCCCTACCACATTTACCCAGTTTCACCTGGTTGCTAGGGTAAACATGAGTTGTAGAGCTACTATGACATGACCCGGCCTCCTAGCTCTAGTTAAGGAATTTGGGCTTACAACTGACCGTCGACTGACAACTAACAACATTTCACAAGGCTACAGGGACACTCAAGGGCCAAAGAACAACCCTAAGTGACCAAACACTGAGATGGGGATCCCTTTCACACACTTTAACCCCAATCTGCATGCATGAAAAGGTCTCCATGTAGTTACAGGCCTCCAACCACACACACAAACTTACCTGGGTACAGCTATGACACAAAATGTTTAGTTCAGAGGGTGCGGCCTTGAGATCTAAACCTAAATTTCATGTCAGCCTCCAGACCACTTCCTAAAACTTTTTAGAATCATTAATGACATGAAAACAAGGCTAAACACTTAAACTTGAAGGCAAAACTTGACCTAGACTACCTAGAACATAATAGACATTTCATAAAACACATGGAAAACATGTACGCTATAGGTCATGAATGCATAATTGATCATAAAAGTCTGATATTCATCTAAGAATCACCAAGAAGGCCCTATATTCTCTTCATATAGCTGCAACAACACTTATTAGTACATACATTCATCAATTGATTAATAACTAAGCAATTCACGACAAGAGCCATAAATGATACACATCAACATATAACCAAAAAATAACCAACATATAATCCATGGAAATCCAACCATAATATCACCAACACATTGCTAAAAAATATATGTGAATCATAATAGAATAATACCTCTTATTAACAAATGAAGATACCAACCAATTCAAGGACTTCCATGTATCACCCAACCATAGATTGGGTTGAACCAAATCTCTCTTTCAACCAATCACCCCCATGCCATATTCCGAGCATAAATGTGGGATCTCATGGAATAAACCAAGCAAAACCAAACCAAGATTTCCAATGTCTAAACAACCTTAATCCTCAACGAGTGATTCCACCTCATGGTTGATCGTCACTGACACCAACCAAATCAGTCTCTACTGAAGCTATCTAGGGCTCCAGGAACTAATAACTCAACTGACAACCTTCCAGAGTCCAGCATGTTTGTCCAACCCAGCCCTAGGGACTAGTAACTCAATCTACAAAGGGATCTAGAGTGTTTGTCCAAACCTAGACTCTAGGACTAATAACTCAACCCAAGTTGTTCTAGGGCTTCCAAAGAGTTTGTTCTATTATCACTCAGTAATTTCCCAAGGTTAAAGAAAGAAGTCACCGAGGTAACCACAAACCACTTTTGGAGCATAGGCTCTAGCCAACCTAGGCTCAGAGAGGGCTCTCTCTATATGATTTAGCTTTGTTTGATGGGATTTTAGGCTAGCTATGAATGTTCAGGGGTTTTTTATTTGTATTGAAGATTGGGTGGTGGGATTATTTAAACAGACGGATATAATGATGTCTCTAGACCATTGGGATATGGAGTAAAAAGAAGGGTAGCAGAACTAGATCAACTCACTAAAGGGAATGTTCAAAGGGCAAGATAATAGAGTAGAGTGCAGGACTTTAGGCCAGAGGGGTGAAAAGGTTTTAACCAGGGTGAGAGAAATTAAGAATTCTCAGATGGGATTGAAATGAGGAACAAAGGGTAATCAGAAACAAATGGAAGGTAAGAATCCTTTGCTATAGATTATAAAGAGACAACCTAAATGAAGGAGCAATTAGGAATTCCTTAACTTAGATATCAGTGGAAAAAATTTATTTGCCTAACTCTTAAAACAGAGTGTAATTAAAAAAATTCTAAGATAATACTCCAGTTATGGCATTCAAATTCAGATTAACATTGTGGAATTTTTTTATGAAAGATAACAACAACGTGAGAAAATACTTGTCTGCACTTCGCTCAACACATGAATCCTTTGAAATATTTGGTCTTTATTCATCAATCCAACTTGCTGGCTCAGTAAATGCTCCAATAGATTTACAGTCTTTTGATCAAGAAGTCTATAGAAATGTTTAAGAATCCACCCTACATACTTTGAATTGTGAAGTATTTATACTAAAGTTTTATTACAAAATATCTCAAACTAACTTTTGATTTAATTTAGGAAATACAAATATCTTCTTGCAAGAAGATAGAGACATATATTGAACTGCTTTTATGCTGTCCTGTTTATTGTGGTACTACTAGCCTTTATGGTTTGGTTTTAGCCCTTTATGCTCTTTTTTGTTTGAATTATCATGTTGGAGGCTTCATTTACTTTAGGCTTTCATCTGATACTCTCTGTCACTAATACTCTTTCACCTTAATGACCTGTCTTTATCCTTCACTGTGATTTTACTTTTACTATACATTTTAACCTTTTACTGTGTGTTTCAACAATAAATTCTTTAGTTTTTATGTGTATCAACATTTGGTAGTGGATATTGGTCAAGTTTTTGTGTGTTTTATCTGTTTATCTTCTAAATGCATACTCTGTGTGGTTCCTCTATCTTGATAGTCAAGGCTCTGTGTGAATGTTTTCTTCTCAGCTCTGTGTGTAATTGTCTTCTTCTCTATTCCTTGTATAATTGTGTTCTTCTTCTGAATACAGGTTTTTGAATAGGTTTCCAGTCTTGGAGTAAACAAGTTTTGCGACTAGCATCAAAGTTGTTTATCCAAGGTCTAGTCTTCTGCGGATTACCTGCAAAATTCAATAATTATTAAGAAAACACAGGTTCTAAAGGAAGGCGATTGATGGATTTCTTTGCATAGGGATTCCTGGGGAAGAAGTCTTGGTAGTGTTTTGAACACAATTAGAGGTCAAATGACATTGCAGAGGTTCAAGGTGGCGCCGAAGGGTTTAATGGGTTTATACTGTGAAATGGGCAAAAGGCATGAAAGCGAGGGTTTCAAGGTTTAAGCCTTAACATGCAACTTTTTAAATATGGTGTGGAAATTCATATTATGGATAGTAAGCGTTTATTAGGTTGGCGGGGAGGTGGTATTAGAGGTTTTCGCACTGCTTATGAGGAGAAGGTGGTATCTAGGAGGTGTCACCCGATATCTTCCAGAGCTTGACACGTAGCCTTCGGGGGGTTGGGGAAAACCACTTTATTGGGTGGGCAACATTCAGCCATTGGGTGCAACCGATATGGCGGTTGACCGTTGAATGAGATGGATGATGATCTGATGGTAGTCAGGCGAGGGAAGCATGCGGGTGATAAAAGCCTGGGCTTGGGGGGGTCTAGAGCTTTAATCCTCGATGGTATGAGTTTATTTAAGACTTAATTACAGGTTTGAAATGATTGGGTGGGGCTTAATAATGGGGTTTAACTCTTTGGTTAAAGGTCAGGCATTGGGTGAGCCCGATATGGTTGCACATCATCGGATTTGAGCGCAGATGATTGGACGATGGTCAGGTGGTGAAATAGCATGGATGAAATGAACTGAGGTTTAGGGGGGGCCCAATGCTTTAATCCAAATGGATTGTGATTATTTAGGGTTAATGAGGGGATTTATTTGTTTTGTCGAGATAAGGGGTAAATGTATAGTTTTCATTAAAACTAAGGGTTGGGGGTATTTACATAGGGATTTAGTTAATATACAGGAAAAGGTTTTATCGGGGATTATATAAATAAAATTAAAAATTAATATGAAATATAATGGGCGGAGGGGATATTCCCCTATGTAAAAGGTAAAGTGTGATATTTGTGCACTTCGCTTTATAGTTGGGATAAAGTGTTTTTTGTGGGTTTTTGGGTGAAAAGGGATTTACATGGGGGTTTTCACTTTTCCTAGGTAAATGGTGTTTAACCTTAGGAAAAGGGGTTTCTTAGGGTGATGAAGGGGGAATGGATTTTATGAAGGGGATTCTAGCACTTGATGTCCATAAGTCATTAAGCCAAGGGTCCGATCCCACCAAAAGATAGAGAAATGCTCTAAGCCTCTTTGACTTGAAGTATTTAAAGTACTAGAACATGCTTGTGGATGGGAAATTAGTAAGTATAGGGGGAAAAATGAATGAGGGGGATTTAATCACATTAGCTTGCAAACCTTTGCTTTTGCCTTCATAACTGATCATTCATGTTCAAATATGTGTCTAAGCATGATGTATTTGTTTTTATCCAATCAACTTTGTAGTTCAGCAACCTTTCTTCTACTTACCCATTTCTTACCCTAACATGTTTTCTTCATTTCTTTGGGTGCATTTAGGCTAGCAAACTCTTATCATCTATTTTTCTTTTATAAAACAAACTAACAATTTCTAACCTTATATCATCCAAGGGCTCAGATTAAACTTATGAGCTCCTTTTTTTTTCTCTACCTATCTAATGATCTGCCAAGATTAAACTGTTTGGTCAGATTTTATTCTCTAACTATTAACATAAAATTCAAAGCATGAAATAACCAAGATTGAACAATTTGATTACCATGGATTGTGGCATGAATAAAAAGTTGCACACAATCATTATTATGCATAAAAGTAAATAGTAGTGGCATTTAGACTTGCACACTTTCATGGTCTCTTTTTGTTTTTGGAGTTCATATATTTTCATTTTTTGACCTTCTCTTATTCTTTTGTCCTTTGATTTTTCTTTTAGGACATACCCTCTTTACATTTTTTACTTTACTAATATGGAAAACATTTGTAGAAAGCAAAGGTATGTACAATATTACAAGGCTTAACCTTAGTCATTCAAAATTATGACTCCTATTGGTATAGGAACCTAACAGTGGCTCCACATGGGGATGACATTTCCTTGTGAGATGTCAAGAACACCGTTGACTAGTAGCCTGATCCATTGGGTCAATCCTAAACATGTATATGCTTTTGTTGTATAATCTCTATGACTGAAACTCTTGAACTGAAAATACACCTTTTTCTGCAAACTGAAATCTGATCTAACATAAACTTGCTGCTGAAAAACTGAATTTATTCAAACTGAAATCCTACCTACTTACTCTAATCAGCTGTCCAACTGCTGGTTAGGTAAAATGAAACAACCAATGCAACCATTCAAGCATCATATACATTGGTGGATTTTGCTGCTTGGGCTTGTTTGTGATTAAAACTGAGATTCTAAAGCCAATTATAACCTTGTCAACTAATGAGAAGATAAGGAAATACTTGATTTCCTTTGAGGACTCTAAAAACTATACAAAAGGATCTTCCAAAATGTATACACTATTGTTCAACTAATTTAAGCAACTGTAGAATTGTTCTAGATGGCCTCCATGCCATGAAACTGAAATGTCATTTTTATCTTTAACACCCTACAGACTTTCAGATAAGCTTTGTGATGATATTTCTACTGATTGAAATGTTTGTCTGGTGAAACCTTTATCATCTTGATTTTGACTCTCATAGTCAGTTAATGGAGAAAAATTCTAATTGCATTCATTACCCAACCTATCAGCTATTGGATCATAAACAACTTGAAAAGATTGCTGCAACTTATTGCATATAGGTTTGAATGGAACTTCATAGATTTCTACAAGCTGCTCATCCTTTTCTTTAGAGATTTTATACCACATTTCCTTTAAAAACTAAAATGATTCAAAACAAAGAGGCAAAGAAACTCCACTTATTTCCAAATTTTCTGCACTTTCTTCCTCACTTTCATTGTTGGTATGGATAATATGATCACTATTTTCAAGCTGCTGAAACTGAATTTCCTTATTTCCCAAACTAGCTTATGATTGCTTTGTAAATTTAGTTTGGATTTGAAGAACATGATTATCATCATACTAATCATATTTAGGGAAATCATTAAAAGAAGTAATGTCATCAAACATACACATTAGATCAGGAGATTTATCCTCCACATATTGCTCTATGAATCTATCTTTTGATCTATGGTAGTTGGAATTAGCAGGAATTTTTTCATGGCTATCAACCTCTTCTTTTTGTGAAATAGATGTGTCATTGTGATTTTGAGTAAAAAATTTATCTTTCATGGTGATATTCTGTATCCTTTCCTCTATCTTTCTTACTAAAATGTCGAGTTTTACCTCTGCAATGTTGTTTTCCTCTGCTTCTACTTTCAACTTTTCTCTTCTAATTTGCAGATTAACTTCTACATCTACTGCAATGTTCTACATTTGTTCCAGTATTGAGGGGTTTCTTTCTCTTAGTTGAAATTCTATCTCTGGATCAAATGCTTTTGGTTAATGAAAAGGAGATGAATCAGGAGGAGGTCTTATATTTGATGACATTGAATAATAATCTTGATTAAATTTGTCATAAAATTGTTGTATTGTTTCATTTGGATTCCTTTTTAACTAATTATATTCTTCTATGATCACAAGAAGATTGACTTTGATTATCCATCTATCAAGGAAAATTTTGACAAGCTGTTGAAAATTTGAGATGCTTGCAATAGGTAAATTTTTGAACCAACTTTTTACTTTACTTTGTAAAGAAAGAGAAAAAAGCCTGATAGTAACATCATCTTCATCAATTTAAAATAAGTCCAGATAATTCTCAAAACCTTGAATATGTTTTTGGGTAGTGATTCTCTCCATCAAACCTAGGGAGATACTTCTAATATTTGTTAGGGAAAGCATGGATTGTAGGAGGTAAGATGAGTGGCTTATACCTATCAGGGAGTTTATAAGGTATAGGGATATGTACAGGGATTGTATGATTAGTCTTGATTGTTTGGTGCTCTTCAATTAGAAAATGATCTTCATAAGAGTTAGAAGAATGCTGCTCAAATGTGTAAGGAAACTTTATATCTACAATGTTCAAAGGGAAATAATAAAAAATTAATCTAAAATATTCTCTAAAATACAATATACATTGAAAAAATTTATCGATCAGAAAGAACATAATGTCTTGGATAACAATCCAAGTTAAAAGCCTGATCTTTTCATATTTTTCTTTTAGGTTCATTCCTCTAGTGGAGTCTTGATTGTGAAATTGATTTGGAGTCGCCAAGTGGATGATTTTAACCTTTGTGTGTCTGATCACTGTCCACCATCATAGATCAGATTTGAACCTCTAAAATATTTCTGAAGAAAATGTTAGTCTTCCCTAGTGGAGTCACCACTATGTTATCACTCAGCAATTTCCCAAGGTTAAAGAAATAAGTCACCGAGGTAACCACAAACCACTTTTGGAGCATAGGCTCTAGCAAACCTAGGCTCAGATAGGGCACTCTCTATATGATTTTAGCTTTTTTTGATGGGATTTTAGGCTAGTTATCAATATTTAGGGGTTTTTGATTTGTATTGAAGATTGGGTGGTGGGATTCTTTAAACAGTTGGATAGATTGATGTCTCTAGACCATTGGGCTATGGAGTCAAAAGAAGGGTAGCATAATTAGATCAACTCACTAAAGGGAATGTTCAAAGGGAAAGATAGCAGAGTAGAGTGCAGGTCTTTGGGCCAGAGGGGTGAAAAGGTTTTAACGAGGGTGAGAGAGCAATTAAGATTTCTTAGACTAGGATTGAAACGAGGAACAAAGACTAATAAAAAACAAAGGGCAATTAAGAATCCTTTGCTATTTATTATAAAGAGACAACCTAAACTAAGGGGCAATTAAGAATTCCTTAGCTTAGATATCAGTATAAAACATTTATTTTCCTAACTGTTAAAACAAAGTGTAATTAAACAAATTCTGAGATAATACTCCAGTTATGGCATTCAGATTCAGATAAACATTGTGGAAAATCTTTCTGAAAGATAACAACAACATGAGAAAATGCTTGTCTTCACTTCGCTAATCCTTTGAAATATATGGTCTTTATTCATCAATCCATCTTGCTGGCTCCGTAAATTCTCCAATAGATTTACAGTCTTTTGACCAAGAAGTCTATAGAAATGTCTAAGAATCCACCCTACATACTTCGAATTGTGAAGTATTTATACTAAAGTTTTATTACAAAATATCTCAAACTAACTTGAGATTTAATCTAGGAAATACAAATATCTTCTTACAGGAAGATAGAGATAGCTATTGAATTGCTTTCATGATGTCCCATTTATTGTGGTACTGCTGGCCTTTATGGTTTGGTTTTAGCCCTTTATGCTCTTTTCTATTTGAATTTTCACGCTAGAGGCTTCATTTACTTCAGGCTTTCATCTGATACTCTCTGTCACTGATACTCTTTCACCTTGATGACCTGTCTTTATCCTTCACTGTGATTTTACTTTTACTATACATTTTAACCTTTTACTATTTGTTTCAACAGTAAATTCTTTAGTTTTTATGTGTATCAACATCTGGTAACATATATTGGTCAAGTTTCTGTGTGTTTTATCCGTTTATCTTCTAACTGCATACTCTGTCTGGTTCTTTTGTTTTTATAGTCAAGGCTATGTGTGAATGTTTTCTTCTCAGCTCTGTGTGTGATTGTCTTCTTCTCTGTTCCTTGTATAATTGTGTTCGTCTTCTTAATACAGGTTTTTCAATAGGTTTCGTATTGAGTTTTGGAGTAAACAAGTTTTGCGACTAGCATCAGAATCATTTATCCAAGGTCTAGTCTTCTGTGGATTACCTACAAAATTCAACAACTATTAAGAAAACACAGGTTCACAGGGAAGACGATTGATGGCTTTATTTGCATAGGAATACCTGGGGAAGAAGTCATGGTAGTGTTTTGAACGTAATCAGAGGTTGAATTATGTTGCAGAGGTTCAAGGTGGCACCGAAGGGTTTAATGGGTTTATACTGTGAAACGGGCAAAAGGCATGAAAATGAGCTTTTTCAATGTTTAAGCCTTAACAAGCAACTTTTTAAATATGGTGTGGAAATTCATATTATGGATAGTAAGCATTTATCAGGTTGGTGGGGAGGTGGTATTAGAGGTTGTCGCACCACTTATGAGGTGAAGGTGGTATTTAGGAGGGGTCACCCGATATACTCCAGAGCTTGATATGTAGCCTTTGGGGGTTCAGGGAAAACCACTTTATCAGGCAGGAAACGTTCAGCCATCGGGCACAGCCGATATGGCTATGGACCATTGGATGAGACGGATGTTGATCTCATGGTAGTCAAGTGAGGGAAGCACGCGGGTGATAAAAGCCTGGGTTTATGGGGGGGGGGGGGGGGGGGCAGAGCTTTAATCCTCGAAATTATGAGTTTATTTAAGACTAAATTACGGGTTTAAAATGATCGGGCGAGGCTTAATAACGGGGTTTAACTCTTTGGGTAAATGTTAGGCATCAAGTGAGCCCAATATGGCTGTGCATCATCGGATTTGAGTGCAGATGATCGGATGGTGGTTGGGTGGTGAAATAGCATGGATGAAATGAACTGAGGTTTAGGGGGGCCCGATGCTTTAATCCAAGCAGATTGTGATTATTTAGGGTTAATGAGGGGATTTATTTGTTTTGTTTTGTGATTATTGGTATAGGAACCTAACATGTTCCAACCCACAACCATAAGGAATTATGAGCACCGACCAGAAAACAATTAAGTGGAAAAACTGACAACACCATGGCCATCCTAAAAATGGTAAGGCAAGGCTAAAAACCACTGTCCATCTAGGAAATGCTTCATGCCAATGAAAAATCATAACCAAATAATCACATGTATATACCATTCATCCATAAATCAACAAGGAGATCATGCATGCAAGCTATTACCTGCAAAGAAATCTAGCTGTAGTTGTTGATCCTATTTTCCCCTTGTACTTTCCTTCTTTCCCTTGCCTTCTTTCTCCAAATCCAATGTATGCTAGAGTGCTCCAAGCATGCTCTAGAAATTCTCTAAGTGTGCAAGAGTATGAGAAAGTGAGAGAATAATAGAGAGGTCCAAGCTAAAATCGACAAAATGTTAGAAACTGATCCTCAGAATCCATTTTATCATTGAGGCCTCTATTTTCTTCATTTTCGTCTATTTTTTCTTTAATTTCCCTCTCATGCAAATATGTGACCTTTCACCTCCCTTTTCTTCTATTTTCCTTTATTTCATAAATAAAATTCCAACTATTTCCACTTTTCCTTTTCAAATTTCCATAGCCATAAATAAAATTCCAATGATACCCATCATTATGTTTTGTTCAATATTCATCTTGGAATAGATGTCCCATGACCTTGGTCTTACTTTTATTTACATAGAAAATCAACCAGGGGTTGCTACATTTTCTATGGAATGATGGGATCATATTCACTTTTTGAGGGTGGATTATGTGCATTATGTCCTCCTTGGTTTTCTCCTTCAACTAAAACTTATATTCATCGCAGTTCTTGTCTTGGCTATTCCATTTTTGTTGCTTCACTTGATTATAATGCAAGTGGATAAACTTGATTTCTATGTGTTCTATTATCCTGATCATTCCATGCTTTATCTTAAAATAATTTAACATCTCTTGAAATAATTTATTTCTTGGTGATAGGATTATACAATTTACAAGCCTTGAATTCTTTGCTATATAACCAACAAATATGAATTGTTCACTTTTTTCATCCAATTTCCTTCTCATTTCTTCTAGAACATATGCATATACTATATAACCAAATATTCTCAAGTGTCATACACTTGTTTTCATGCCACTCTAAACTTCTAAAGGAACTCCGTCTTTGATTCTTTTGGTTAAATATCCGTTCAAAATATAAATTGAACATTTTGTTTCTTTTTCCCAATACTCATTTGGAAAATTATTTTCCTTCAACATGCTTCTTTCCATATTCATGATGGTTTGTTTTTTCTTCATGCTATTTCACTTTGTTGTGGAGTATACATTTTTATAAATTACCTTTTGACACCTTGATTCCTTCAATATGCTGCAAATTTTCTGCAATCATATTCACCTCCTCCATCTAATCTCAATACTTTACTTTTCTTGCCACTTTTCTTCTCTGCAATGGCTTTGAATTGTTTGATTTTTTCAAATGTATCATATATATATATTTTAATGAAGAATACACATGTCATTATACCAAAAGCATTAATAAAGGTTAAAAAGTAAAAACTTCCTCCAATTGATTGGGTTCTCATTGGAACAAAAAGGTGAGTGTGTACTACCTCAACTGGACTTTAGGCTATATAAATGGCAGCATTTGGAAAATTGTTTCTTTAGTGTTTGGAAAGGATATCACTTTCACCTGTATTATAATATATATCTAAATAGGTAGACCTAGGATGTAAAAGATCAAATATAAAAAGCTAAATGGCCACATCTAAGATTCCATAACAAAGTTTCATCAGAACTTGTTACAAATTGATTATATGATAATGATTGTTTGAAATTTCTAATGACTAGAAGAAACATCTTATTTTTGGTCATTTGGATCCTTATATGAATCTTTGAATGGGTGTTTTTCAATAATTTTGCAAGTAGGACTTTTATACCTGACTTCAAAACCATTTTCACTCATTTGTACTACATTTAATAGATTATGTTTTAGACTCTGTACATCATACATCTTGAATTTCATTCTTTTCATTCTTCTTGTTTGAAACTTCAATAGCACCCTTTCCTAAGGACTTAACAAGAATATCATCAACCAGTTTAATATAATACTTTTTGGAAACCTTTGAGCACTACTCGGGGGGTGGGTGAATCAGTAGTGTGATCTATAAATGATTTTTACCAATTATTACTTCAATTACTGAGTCACACATATGTTAGTTTCAATTCATTAAACATGTGCATCACATAAGCATAACTAAAAACCATAAGCAAAAAAAAAAACATGCATACCACATCCATCACACATGCGACACAAGATTTTTGGTGGAAAGCATTCCAGGAGAGAAACCACCCTTGTTGCTGCTTCTCTGATCTTAATTTATATTGGTCAAGCAATTGGTCTTTTACATATATTTCTGACTTCTATTAGAATGGAGACTTGACCTCATATACATAATGCCAACAACGATGAGCTAGGAGACTTGATACTACTATTCAACTCGGAAGAATCTATTTTCTATGGATCTCTATGAACTACCATCCATTGAAGGCCACCACGATGAGTTGATCTTCGTGAAACTATCATTGGACTATCGAACCACCATTGGATTGATAAAATTGTTCCACTCATTGAAGCTTCGCTATCACTGCTCCTCTCTCATGAAGTCACTTCTTCTATACCACTGTGCACACCTCCTTTCACATATTTTTAAATTGGATCCGAAGAAACCATTCTCAACAAGAATTCAACTTTGAATACATGCTCTCAACAAAAACATCTCATCATCAAATAAAATATAAACAAGTAAAAACCATGGCCACATAAAAAATGAATACAATCAGATCCTCACAACAATAATATGTTGCATAATACAAATAACATTATAAGACACATGGCTATGTGCTACATGCATCAAAATCTCCTTCAAATCAAGTGCAAGAAGATCACCAACATATACTCTAGCACCATATAACACTCTCCAATCAATCTCTACACCAACAACTCCAATTCTAATCTATACTAAATCCTGCTTCAGATCTACACATTATTAAGTCATTAGCAATCATGGATTGAAGCATATATGCTCTCCAATAGGTCTAAAGCATAATATCCTTCTCTACAACCTTCTCACTCACTCACTACTATCATCAATTAGTCCTTTGTTCCAAGATCAAGTATATAAAACATGTTGGGAAAAATTGAGCTTGGGGTTAGGATCAAAGGTGCACAAATTGGACCACATCAATCCAATAAGGTCACTACTAGTGCACTAAATGAATTCACATCATGAGAGGACATTTTCACACCGTTTGTGACCTTTTTCACTTATTATGGAAGCCTATGGGATTTTCCAAGTTAATTTGCTTCTGAACAATGCAAGGAATGCAGATAAAATCTCATGAAAACCCTCAGTCTCTCACTTTACATAGTTTGAACTTGCCTGGGGCTATAACCACTCCAATAGGCTGGCCTCCATGTGACTGGAACATTCCAACTGCTCCCATATGCCTCTGTGCAAGCATTTGGGGCTTAGGCTTAGTAAAAACATTAGTTATTAAGTCTAGAAACTCTACCACCTATTGGATCACCTTCTGCTACATTTGTACTAGCCTCGAGACCTCTGACATGGCTTATGACACATTTGTAAGTAGACCAAACATGCCTCCCAAGTATCACTGCTAAGTTGACCTAGAAGGGACAACAAACGAGGTTGGATAGTGTGCCAACAAGTCCTCCACTCTCCATCAGACCTCTGAACAAGCTCCAACACATCTGAATAGACTTGCAAACCTCTGTAGCACCTCTGCAACATCTAAATCATCATCATGAAGCCATCACATTGCAAAAGGTCATCTCAATAAAGCATAACCATGAAGACCTAGATGAATACCTATTTGACAACTCGACTAGTGTGCTATCAACCATCTCTATCATATATAGATATGATCATCACCTATAGATGTCTCTTATACCTATAGAAGCATCAACAAACCATCATGAAATGTCAATCAATGCACATGCCAACACATACCTACTCCTCCATGACCATCATGCTACCAACATGCTCTATCAATGCAAACACTTACTGACACACACTATGGTCCATCAATCTGCATCATTATGAGGTTGACATAAGTGCATGACCTCAACATTTGACATCAATGCCAAAAAAACCATCTCACTGTCAATACATCATGCCAACCAATAGTACCACCAAGTTAACATCTCTCACACATGATCATGACTAGTATGACTATGACCGTGACCTTGTTGACATCAATACCAACACAACAATTCCAACGAACTCCCCCTTTCGCATTGATGTCAACCTCATCAACATGTGAGGCTGATATTTATCCATCCAAATTCTCTCCCCCTTTGACATCAATGGAAAAGGGTCAATTCCATATAAATAGGTAGCAAGAATTGAAGCACATACTGGAGCATACATCTCTACATGGATGAAATATAATGCATAAAAAATCATCCATGTCTCCATATAAACAATAAGAAACATAATATCCAATCACCATTTAGAGAAGAATACCAACCAACAACTACTAACAATAAGCAGCATATGCAAACATCATCATAATATCAACTATGAGCAACATCAAGTACATGCATCAATATGCACATAAGCATCAAACCATCACTCCTCCTCATAGAAACATCATAAAATGCATCATCATATGATATGTAGAAATACCACATGAGGCAACCACACACAATCTCCCCCATGACTACATAGCAACAACTATCAAAATATCTCATCACATGAGGCCAAGAACCCCACTGTCATAGCATAGTATGAGGCATAGCATGAACACCTCCAAACATATCATAATGCCAACAATGTATGGCTGAAATAAATAGGAACAAATAATTCTCCCCCTGAACACATGCCATCTCCAAGCTATAGAGATACCAATTGTTGGGATGAAATGACCGCTTCCGTTGCAAACAATGCTTCCTTTGACAAATAGAAGCACCATATGGACTGAGACTCCACATGACCATGAATCAAGTGACATATACATGATAAATACATGGATGTAGCAATGACATAAGACCTCATACATAACTCATATGACCATTACATGACCTCATGACTCATGGCTATAAGACCCAAAAGATAGTACAACATAAGTACATGGCTCCATGAGCATTTACATGAATACATCAATGAAATACATGGCTGCTATAACATCTCCTATGGACCAATGACTCAAATACATAATACATCATGACTATTACATCATTATTGGCCCATATATGTTGTTGCAAAATGACTCCATAAGCTTTTCTATCACCATGATGACTCAACTCACTAAGGACATGAATCTTAACCAAAATAAATTAATGAATCAATAACGATTACATGGTTTTAATGATCATCATATGAAAACTCATACATGGCTAGTCCATGTCACAATTTCATCACAATACATCTTGGAGTCATGAAGTGAAAAATGTGCTCTTCTTTCTACTCATGAAAGACATATAAAGATGCTGCAAACGCATGAGTGGAAAGGCATGCAAGAGATAAGATAAATCATGAATCTAAATACCATGCATAGCTCCCCTTGAGATCAATATACCTTCAAGAGATAGGTTGATCCTATGGAGCTAAAATTGCATGAAGGTTGAAATGAACTCATCAATGTTGCTGAAAAATCAAACATATGCTCCCCTTGAGGTTGTGCACCTCTCATGATATGTAGTCCTATATAAAGTATGCCTGAATAATCATGGACTTCAGGAGGGAATGATCTTCACTAGATGAAGAGTTGTTGCTCCTTTCTCCAAATGGTTTTGTGTTTCTTCTTCTCTTCCTTGATTTACTTCTTCTCTTACTTCATTGGAATTGTGCTAAATCTCTTTGTTTTCGCTGCTTTTGATGGTTTTGTCTTGAGTAATGGGGCAACAAACAATCTCATTCCATATGGCCAAATCTATGGCATATATAGCATTCCACATGGCCAAGAGGATCAAATCTTATTCTTCTCATGCCTGATCTAAACCCTCCTCCATTGGTTAGATTTGCAATCAGATGCCTTATGGCCAAACAAGTGACATGAGTAGAAATAAGCATAGAAATAACACATATACCTATTTTTTATTCTCCTTGGTTATTGATATTGCTGGAATCTCTACTGATATGGTCTATACATTATGCTCCATCAATTTGCTACAACACGCCCAAACTTGTGATAGTTGTAGCATTCTACATTACTGCACAAAAGGAACAAAAGGACAGTGATTCCTTTGAAATCTTACATATATGCAATGATTATCTGTAGGTGCAAAAGATCCTCTCAATGTAGGAGGTCCTTGAGAATTTCTTCTCTGTTGTTTGATCAAATTTTTTGTTTTCTATTGCTGGTTCCTTTGTTTGCTAATTGGCTATTAGATCTGCTTCTTATTACCTTGGATCTCATTTTTGCTTCCGGTATTGTTTGCTATAGGTTTCTTGTGTTCTTCTTTGGTATTTTTTCCTGCATGCAAACTAGGTTCAACCTTTTGAAATCCAAGACCAAATTTATCCAATGGTGATCTTTGGATCTCAAGAAAATTATCCAAGGCAATAATCCTCTTCTCCATTTTTCACTGCTTTCTCAAGGAAACAATTTCAACTTCTAGTTTCTCACATTCTTCTACCGTCACTTGATATTGTTTCCTCATTCTTTCCTCAACTCTTTCAAATTCAAATATTTTAACCTTTGGGCTGAAAATATCTTCCTTGAGATTTCCCTCCTTATCGTCACAGATCTACAATAGTTTTTCTTGATCCTTGCATAGAGTTGCCATTCTATAAATTTCAGCTCTAATACACTTAATAAGATTCTCATCTTCATTATGCGCTTCATCACGATCTAAATTTGAATCATCAAAATTATAACTCAAAATAAAATCATCAATATTTATACCTTTGGGTTCATGTTTTTCTGGTTCCTTTTCATCATTCAATGAATCATGTGCACTAGAAGTATGAGATTCTTGTGACTGAGATTCTTGATCTTGAAGGCCCTTCTTCTTCTTCTTTTTTTCTTTTTTTTCTTCTTGTTACTTTTCTCCTCAATTTTAATTTTGCTACTAGTGCCATCTCCAAAATGGATTCTACCTTGTCCCACATATATTTGGCACATTTAAAACCCACTAATCTCTTCATATCATTATCATGAAGATTCTTGTAGATTATGAACCTTGCTTGTGCATCTTGCTACAAAACCTCATCTGCAATTGGATCTTTTCGACAACCTTCACATACTACTTTCCAAATGTTATATCCATAAGATAATAATTGAGATTTTTCATTTTTGTGACATACCTTGTAATTTGCAGTGGTGAGGAAAGCGATTTCGGAAAAGAAAATTCAATTTCCACCAACAAACCCAAGTCTACTCTCCAATGATTAACCTGCAACCAAAAGCCTTGCTCTAATACCAATTGCTAGAAATATTTGAGCACTACTGAGAGGGCGGGAGGGAATCAATAGTGTGACCTATATGCAATTTTCACCAATTATTACTTCAATTACTGAATCACACATATGTTAGTTGCAATTCATTAAACATGTGCATCACATAAGAATAACTGAAAACCATAAGCAACTACAAAAAACACATTCACACCACATCAATCTCATAGGAGACACAAGATTTCTGGTGGAAACCCTTCCAGGTGAAAACCCACCCTTGCTACTACTGCTCTGCTCTGAATTTCTATTATTCAATTAATTGGTCTTTTACATAGCTTTCCGACTCCCATCAACATAGAGACTCGACCTCATATACATAATTCAAACACCGATCAATTAGGAGACTCGATAATATTGATCAGATCAGAATACTCTGTTCTATATGGATCTCTATGAACTACCATCTGCTGAAGGCCACCATGATCAGTCGATCCTCACCCAACTACCATTGGACTATCCAAACACCATTGGATTTAGAAGCTTGTTCCTTTTGCTGAAGTTTCGCTATCCCTGCTCCTCTCTCATGAAGTTACTGCTCCTCTACCACTATGTGGACCTCCTTTCATGTATTTTCAAACTGGATCCCAAGACACTATGCTCAACAAGAATTCATCTCTGTATACATGCTCTCAGTAGCAAGATCTCATCATCAAATAAAAGATAAACAAGTAAAAAACATGGCCACATAAAAGCTGAAAACAATCAGATCCTCACAAAAATAAGATGTTGCATAATACAAATAACATGATAAGACACATGGATATGTGCTACATGCATCACAATCTCCTTCAAATAAAGTGTAATATGATCACCAAGATATACTCCAGCAATGTACAACACTCTAATCAATCTCTACACCAGTAACTCCAATTCTGATCTATACTGAATCATGCTTCAAATCTACACATTATTCAGTCATTAACACTCATGGACTGAAGCATCTATGCTCTCCAATAGGTCTAAAGCACATTCTCCTTCTCTACAACTTTCTCACTCACTCACTACTATCATCAATCAGTCCTTTGCTCAAAGATCAAGTATATAAAACATGTAGGGAAAAATTGAGCTTAGGGCTAGGATCAAAGGTGCACAAATTGGACCAAATCAATCCACTAAGGTTACTACTAGTGCAATAAATTCATTCATATCATCATAGGACCTTTTTAAACCATTTGCGACTCTTTACACTTATTCTGGAAGCCTCTGGGAATTTCCATGTTAAATTCCTTTCGAACAATGCGAGGAATGAGGATAAAATCTCATGAAAATCATCAATCACTCACTTGAGACAACTTGAACTTGACTTGGGCTATAACGGCTCCCATAGGCTGGCCTCCATGCAACTAGATCATTCCAACTACTCCCATAAGCCTTTGTTGATGTGACTGGGGCTTAGAATCAGCAAAAACATTAGTGCTTTCATCTAGCACATTTACCACATGTTCAATCACCTTCATCTGCATCCGTACTAGCCTCCATACCTTTGACATGGCCTTTGATAAATATGCAAGTAGACCAAACATGCCTCCCAAGTATCACTTCCAAGTTGACCTAGAAGGGCCAACAAATAAGGTTGGAAAGTGTGCCAACAAGTCCTCCACTCTCCATCAGACCTCTGAACAAGATGCAACACATCTGAATAGACCTACAAACCTCTATAGCACCTCTACAACATAAATGCCATCATCATGAGGCCATCACACTACAACAAGTCATATTCATGAAGCATAAGCATGAAGACCTAGTTGACAACTCAATTAGTGTGCTATCAACCATCTTTATGATATGTAGATATGATCATTACTTGTAGTAGCCTCCTCTACCCATAGTAGCATTAGAAAACCATCATAACATGTCCATCAATATGCATTCCAACATATGCCTACACCTCTAAGACTATCATGCTATCAACAAGCTCCATCAATGCCAAAACATATCGACATACACCATGATCCATCAATCTGCATCATCATGAGGTTGACATAAGTGCATAAACTCAAGAGTTGACATCAATTCCAACACATATCGACATACACCATGGTCCATCAATCTGCATCATCATGAGGTTGACATAAGTGCATGAACTCAAGAGTTGACATCAATTGTGACACAACCATCTCACTATCAATACATCATGCCAACTAATAGGACCACCAAGTCAACATATATCACACATGATCATGACTAGTATGAATATGACCATGACCTCATTGATATCAATGCCAACACAACAATGCCAACAATACTTAATTGTTTCATCAAAACCTGAAAAAACATTTTTGTTAATTGTTAATGGTACTGCAACCACTATCCAATAACCATAGATATTAGTACAATAAAAAAATAATTTACGCTATAATTGGTACCATATTTTAGTGAATTTTTTTTTCTAATTGGGATGAGAAACCTAGCTTTAAATCCAACACTATTGTGCATTTTCAAAGAATCGTTTTTTGTACTAGATTTTGCATCCTTTTTGACACCTGATTTTGCATCCTTTCTTGCATCATATTTTTCACCAGGATTTGCATCGATTTTTAAATGATATTTTGCATCCGATTTAGTGCCCTTTTTTGCATCCAATTTGTGCTAGTTTCTATATCTATTCTTATGCCAATTTTTTATTCTAATTTTGTACATATTTTTGGACAATTATTTATGCTTATCAATTGCACCATTTTTGCATCCAATTTTGCACCATATGTTGAATTTGATCCAGCACCAAATTTTGCATCCATTTTTTGCCCATTTTTGCATACCATTTTGCACCATTTTTTGCATCCACTTTTGTGTTTGATTTGTCTACCTTTTTTGCATACCATTTTGCACCATATTTTGCATCATTTGTTGCATCCGATTTCACATCTTTTTTAACACCATTTCTTGCATCCAATTTTGCATCCTTTTGAGCGTATAAATTTTCATTCTATGTTGATCCATGTGTTGCATCCACCTTTACATCCCATTTTTTGTCTAATGTTACATTTAGTTTGATCCATTCTTTACATCCACTTTTGAATTTGTTAGACTTGTAGAAAGTTTTGCATCACATCTTGCACCTCATTTTGCATCCAACATTGCATCTCAAAATTTTAAGTCATTTTTATGAACAATTCTGAGCCATTTTATGCCCATTTTTACGCCTTCTCTTATATACACTTCTGTGTCAAATTTTGCACTATTTTTTAAGTCCCTTTTTGCATACTTTTTATTTTCTAATTTTGCATCCTTTGTGGCATCTAAATTTGCATCATTTTCTTTGCCTCATTTTTTTTCCACAATTGCATCTGATTTTGCGCCTAGGTTTAATTTTGAATTTGTATCTAGTGATGCATCATTTTTGGCATCCAATATGACATCCTTGGATTCACCCTTTTTTAGCCCCATTTTTCATCTTGTTTTGTATATTTTATTACATCATTTTTTGCACCCAATTTCACATCCCAAGTTTACACCATTCTTTGCATCATCATTTGGAATCTAAATTTGCATCCTTTTTTGCTTCCTTTTAGCACCCAACTTGGCATTCCATTTTGCATCCAATTTTACGTCTAGTTGTATGTCCTTTTTTGCATCTAGTTTGGTGTCCATTTTAGTGTCCTTGTTTGTGCCCAGTTTGGTATCATTTTGTATGCCATGTTTTGTTTCCTTCTTTGCGTCTAGTGTCGCACGCATTTTTACTTCTAGCTTAAATCCTTTTTTTGTCCTTATATGCATCTTGTTTTTATGCCTAGTTTAACATCCAATTATATTCCCAATTTTTCATCCATGGTTACATCAACATTTGGATTCTTGTTTAGAGAGTACTTTTCCTTCCATTTATGACCCCCTTTATTGGTTCAATTTACTAATTTCAATTACACAGTGAAATATATTTCAGTTTCTAAATATCATTAAAGAAGATATCATAATTAAAATTCATAATATATTGTTTGTAAAGAAATTTAAGGGAAATTGACAACATCCATCCAAAAAATAGAAATATCATCATATATACTAATTCTCCGTCAAAAAATCATTGACAATTTTGAATATACATATATAGCTACCAAATCAACATGTACCGTGAATATTGTTGTACATAATGATTCTACATAAAAAACATTGACAATTTTCAACACATATATAAAGTAACAAGATAATACTAATAATATCGTCATCATCTTCATCAAATAAACTAACATTCAAATGTGTGATTACTAGATCAAATTTTTTCATGAATATCATTATTCTAAGGTAAATCCACAATATCCATGCAAAGATAATAATATAATCATACAAAATAATTCTTCATCAAAATAGTGTTGATAATTTTCAATATATTCATCAAGTATCAAGATAATAATTATAATATCATCATCATCTTTAATCAAATCAACTAAAATTCAATGTATGACTACCAAAAAAAAATGTTTCATAGATATCATTATTCTACGGTAAATTCAAAATATCCATATACTAATAGGAATCTTGTCATATACAATAATTCTTCATAAAAAAATGTGGCAAATTTTCAAATTATTCATAATGTAACAAGATAGTATTGATAGTATCATCAAATTTATTCAAATAAACTAAAATTCAAATGTATGATTTCCATTTTGAAACATCCCAACTAAATATAAAAAACAATGCATGACTAACTAGCACCACCAACATTATAGTCAAGATCATCCTGATGATCATCGTCGTGATCATCATCCTAGCCACCCTGACTAGTCTCATCCACATCATCATCACCAATGCCATTGCCATCCTCATCACCATCGTATCCTATATCTGATGTATGCTCAACATAGTTTAGACCATGATCTCCTTAGTCATTACCTGTAACATGTTGGATGAAAATTTCAATATTACATGTTAGAATTAATCCCATAGCACAATGCATATTTTTTTTACAATGATAAGCATAAAATGAGGTAGGATATAATAACGTCTAATAGTACTAAAAAATAAAATGAAAATATGGTTTAAGATATATTGGATCCACTTGTAATTCATATTAAGTAGTATAAACAATTTTTAATGCAAATGAAGTATGCACCCAATTGTTCTTCATATTCTATTGTGAATGTTTCTTATGATATCCATACAACATTGGTAAAATACGAGTTACTAGAAGCTTTAGTTCAAATTAAAATTGTAATTGGGATTATCAATAGAAGAAATTTTAATAAAATAATATTGTCACATGAAAAAGTAAACTGTTTTCAATGAAAAATAAGTCACATACAATATGAATGTCACATGAAATATTGAATTTATTTTAATGCATGTACTTTTCTCTATGATATAATGGATCCCAATGTTTGTTGAAGAACAAATAATAGAAAATAACCACTTCATTATATCCATTGTTGCACTAAATCCATTATACTTAGTGATGAGAGTGATTCCATTTTATTTGTTTTGAACTCCCTAAATTATAATGTAAAAGAGAAGTAAAATCTTGATTTAAATTTAGCTCTAAATCCAATTGATTTTGAACTTCCTGAACCATAAATGTTTTAAAAATAGTCTGATCTTGGTATGAGTTTAGCACTAAATAAAATGTATGTAGTGATGTAAGTAGGGGGCTTTCAACTAGACTAGGTTTAGTTGGAGTGAAGGGTAAGGTAAGCTGGGAATTTTACCAAAATTGCTTTGGAAGGAAAAAGTTGTCATGTCCACATTCTTATTTCCCTCTATTGTACAGATAGGCTGGATTTCCAAGGCACATGATGGCTAGGTCATGGTAGCGGGAATATGTCATCAGGGTCCTGGGGGAGTATTGATGATTTTTTATAAGATTCGACAAAATTTTCTTGGCATATTCATCATCATGAGAAGTTCCCTAAGCTTTTTTCTAGTTCAATGGATTTATTATAATTCCCATAAAACATGGTTATTTTTTGGCATAACTTAATTAATTACGCTCAAGGTGGCATTCCAAGAGGAATATTTGACGAAACTCCTAAGTGTAATAGCTCATTGGAACTAGAACGAGAAGATCTACAAGACGGGATGCTAAGAACTGATTTCAAGTGGCTAGGGAAAGTCTGGTGGGTGATTTAACATTTTCTCATCTTAAAAGGGACTTTAATTAATCAATTAATTAAAAAGGGAAAATATTAATTAAGAAAGTGCCAAAAGTGACTTAAATAGATTAAAAGGTCACTTAAGAGAAAGTCAAGGAGGAGCTTCTAAAATAATAATAAAATAAAATACTTCTATAAGTTTGAAGATCTATCTATGGAGTCTTTAAAGTTTGAGACATCTTGGTTTTGAGTAATTTCCTTTGGTGATTATCGATGATTGCTTCACAAATGAGGCATTCTCTTTTATGGATGGATTCTTTAGCTATAATCAAATGTAGATCAAACTAGTTGACCAACATAATACAACTTTCATTTGTCCTTGTGGTAGTTTTTCCTATCGTAATTTTCCATTTGGTCTTAAAAATGTTGGGGCCATTTTCTACAAAGTTATATCTTATGCTTTCCATGACATTAAACATATTGTTCAGGCCTACTTTGATGTTCTTCTCACTCATTTATGGCACTGAGGTTACCACCTTGCTTATCTTCATGCTATATTTCTTTGTTGTCATTGCTACAATATTTCGTTGAATCCACACAAATGTGTAATTTTGGTGGAAGCAAGGAGATTAATAAATTTCATTGTATCCTATCATGAGATCAGGGTTGATATTGTTAGGAACAATATTGAGAGGGGGAGAGGATGAATCATTATTTTAAACTCACTTTAAATTTTCATTTCATATTTTGATTTTTGTATGCTACTATTATTCATGAAACCCGCATATGTACACGACTGTGGTAAATGCAAACTACGTATATCCAAATAGCTAATTTTTATGTGTTTCATCAAATATTTATCTTCAACCAGTACTTCATTATTTCATTGTTCATTAATTAAACAGTAACCATGATCAGTAAGAGCATAATAAACCTTCACATATAAGAAACACAACAACACATGAGAACACTAGGATTTTTAGGTGGAAACCCAATGTGGGGGAAAACCATCGTTGTCGTTGTCTATGTCTTCTTCTTTTATTATTAAGAAAACTTCATTACATCTCATATTTCCGTAAAATCTTACCAATACATAGACACCCACTTATAGAAGGCTACAACCTCCTCTCATTCTCCAGCACCCACTAGAAGGGAGCTACAACCTGTTGATCTCGTTTACTATCTCCTACCATAAGGGAGCACCTACCACCTAAAACAATTTACTAGCTACCATTGGAAGGAAGCTTTGACTCCATCACTAAAGGATCCAGCAATCAACACTTCTTGTTGAAAATGTTTCATAATATTTCATACTAGATCCACTATGTATGTACGATATTCCTCTATATTACACCTACGTAAAGATCTCATGATACTGAACATTGAATCATCAATCGTTGGACCATACATAGATGATTGTACTAATCATGGATCACTAAACCAATCACAGATTACTGAACCTATCATAGATGACCACATTGTAACATCATTACCAATCAATATACCATTCCATATTTAACCCAATCAATATTATCAGACGCATATCAAAAAGATAGAGACATCATTGATAGGTAGCAACAAATAGATCATAACACATCAAATGTTATCATCAAGCCTATTGACACCTAATCATAGGGATAGGGTGAACAACTGTAAATAGTGTAAATAAATAATAAGAGAAAATGGAGATTCATTGGGAGATGAAACTCAACAGTCACTCCCTCATGTATATAACTATGAACAGCCCAAATGAATAAAAATAATCTCATTTGAGGAGTTACCTCCTAGCCTGACATGGTATCAAAGCCAACTCAATTTTTGGCATTGTAGTCTGCCATTGTAACTCCCTTCTGCCATTTTTCAGAAATTTGTCATGTAGTCTACCATATTCTTTAGTTCTCTGCCCTCTACCTGATAACTGGTGTAGCACTTGGTGTACCTCCCCTTGCAACTCCCAGCTCCTGAATGCATTCATTGATATCCATTGTGGGAGTGGTTCTCACTAGAAGGGAGAAATGTCTAGAATGGTCACAGAAAATCAAACACACTATCATTTTTAATGAGCTGTGGAAAGGAGTGTGTATTGGAGACGGAGACAAAGAACCAGAACATCCTACCTTAGATAAGGAATTCTCCATTTGGGAAAATAAGAACAGCAAGGCTTATACCTTGATTGCAGCATCAGTCAATGAAGAGGTGAGTTGCCATATTTCACCATTTTCAAATGCTTTCAAATCTTTACAAAAAATGAAGGAACTCTATGACTCACACTCTACACTTGAAGTTGTTCAACTCATGATTAAATTGTTTAGCCTTGAATTATGAAATGATGATCCTCTTACTCTTGCATCAGAAGTAAAATCTATTATGCATGATATCAAAGGAACTTTATCCCACTTACTCAAATTATCTTGAGTCATTGCAAGAAAATGGAAACCTCAAAGAAATTACCTTTGACTCCCTTGTGAAAAAAATTGTTGAATGAGAGAAAGCTTTTGGAAAGAAGACAGCTCCTCAGTATTCTGAAGAGATTGTGTGTCTTGCACATAGAGAGAAGAATCTTGCTCAAGATTCTTCTAGAGGAAGAGGCGGTCGAAGAGGAAGAGGAAGAGGAAGAAGAAATTTCAGAGGCAAGGGGGTAGACACTCTCGAGGAGAAAAGTCAGATTTGCATTACATACGTTGCAAAAGAGATGGATCACATGATGCATCCACATGAAAGTTTCCTTGGGATAGAATTGAGCAGGAAAGAAGCCAACCCAAAGGTAAAAATAATGACAAAGAGAAAGGTAAAGCACCTGAATCTGCTCACTATGTTGTGGCACACTGTAGTATTGGAGTAAATGAAGACTTATTTAATGCCTCACTTGCTTCTTGGAAAAATGATTGGTTGCTTGATTCAGGAGAAACTTGCCACATGAACTTTAGAAGAGATTTTTTTTAAGAATTTACTGACAATGTTGATGGAGCAGTATACTTTTCAGACAAATCAAAACTCAAGCCATCAGGGCTTGGCACAATTAGGATTAAATTGCCTGGTCTTCCAGAATTTCTTCTACATCATGTTTTATATCTCCCATAGCTGAGATGAAACTTGTTGTCCTTGGTCCACATCTGCCAACAAGAACACTCAATTCATATGTTTGATGGCAAGGTTGAGGTGAGAAAAGCATCATATCACTCACTTGTCATGACGGGGATAGAAGAAGAAAGGCTTCTCAAGATACAAGGTACCTCTACTCATGCACAAAATTTCTCATACAATTCTCATTATGAAGAAGGTACATTTCCATCAAGTTTATTATGGCATGTTAGATTTGGAAAATTGAATTATGACAACCTCTTCTTGTTGAAGAAAAATGGTGTTACTAGTTTCCTTACAATTCCTAGGAAACATAAGCAATGTGATGCTTTCATTCTAGGAAAGCATAGCAAACCATATTTTCATGATTCACATTCCAGAGCACATAGAAAACTTGAACTCATTCATTCAGATTTATGTGGTCCAATGCTTGTTCCTTCTACAAATGGAAATAAATATACGATGACATTTATTGATGACTACACCAAAATGTGTTGGGTTTATTTATTGAAGAACAAATTTGATGCTTTTCAAACATTCAAGAACTTTCATACATGGATTGAAAATGATGCAGAATCTCATATTGGCTCTATTCACACTGATAATGGAGAATAATACACTTCAAATTAATTTGAAAACTATCTTCGCCAACATGGGATCAAACATCAAACAACTGTGCCTTATAATCCCCAACAGAACGGAGTAGTTGAAAGAATGAATACGACAATCTTAAATATGGTGCACTCCATGATGTTTTTCAAGAATGTAAAATTGATGTTTTGGGCTAATGCAGTTCTATGTGTTGTATATGTAAAGAATAAATGTCCAACTACTGCTATTAGAAACAAGACTCCTTATGAAATGTGGTATGGGCAAATTCCTTTAGTAAAGCATCTCAGGGTCTTTGGTTCCACATGTTATGCCTTGATACCAAAGGTACATAGAAACAAACTTGTTGCAAGGAGTTGTAAGTGTATCTTCCTGGGGTATTCAAATACCTCCAAAGCATATTGTCTCTATGACGAAGTCAATAAAAAGTTTGTTGTATCTAGAGATCTAATATTTCTTGAATCATCCAAAGTTGACAATGTTGTTGAGTGGAAACTTGATCGCTTGGATAGATTCAAAAATGCAAATTCATTTCAAGAATTCAATAATCAGATTCCACATCTTGAAGGGGGGATTCCTATACTAGATCAACGTGTGGAATCTTCTTCTAAAGCACTCTCTCCCCCACATGAAACTTTGATAATGGATGATACTTTGAGTGATGTGTGTTGGCTTGTTGGGTCCTAACCGAGGTTCAGAGGTGATTTAGCCAAACAAATCCCAGTACTACTGGCCCTTTCAGCAACAGTCTACAGAGCACGAACTGAGGTCTCACCTGAAGTAGTAGGGTAGGGTGCTAGAACTAGGTTTCTGAACCCTGGATATGTCTGATGGTTTCAAGTGGTCCGTGGTTCAACCCTGTGCGAACGTCGCTACGCACACTTATTTATTCCTTGTAGCCTAAGACGTTGCCTTCGTGCAGCCCTACTCGAGGGCCGAACAAAGTTATTACCCAAGTCCTTACTAGTAATCCAATATTAGTTGATTAAATTAGCCTATTTGTAGGTTTTCAATTGTACTTAACAAGATTCACCATTCATATAAGTGCGCGCAGTAAAGAAACAATATATTTTCAAATGATATCAAACATATAATAACTCAGAACAGATACACATAATTGGTAACAAAACCTTTCTTTATTAATCTCTTCTCCAATTATAGACTCGATTCCACCCTGCGCACTCAATAGCAGGGGTCTGTACACTTAGCTGCAGATTCTACTAGCCTCTGTGCACTAAGCTACAGAGCCTTCTCCTACTCTACGACCCAAAGACACACTTCGTATTGTGACTCAATCACTTAGACTTTTCATTCCTCTCCTCTATTGTCTATCTCTACTTAAAGCCTCACTCTATTAACACAATCCCATGGTCCGCGGACCATGGGTAGGTCTATCTAGCTGACATTACATTAAAAAAATAGGGAAGACAACCCTATGACTCTATTATACTTTCGTGCCCCGTGCCCGCAATTCATGGAGCTTTACAACAAGATCAACTCAAAACTTGGGCTTTGAGCCCAAAAACATGTCGTGGGGGGATTCAATGCCCAATAGGCCCCTAACACAAACATCGTAACTTGCCCTAGAGTCACTCTGTCAGTGTGATAATCTTGGCATGGAGTCCCCCCAATTGTTCTCAAATGATACCGATGCCTGTAGCGCACTAAGCTACTGCTTGCTAAACCTGCTGCATCCGTTCTTCTAAGACCTCTGTGACCGGTGTGCTTCCCTACATCTGTGCATGCATCCTCTGTATGTGCACGAGTTTTCCTTTGATATGCACTGTTATTGTGAAGGCCTCGTCAATCCATGGCTGAACGCATGCTTTGAGTACTGCCTCCTTGTGTCATGCAATGTCCACCTACTCCTTTAGTGCCTTAGCTTGCTGCATCCTCACAAGCCACTGAGTGAGGATGATTGTTTGTGTAGTTCCTCGAACGCTATCGTATTGTTGTTGGAGTTCTCATGCCTTTGTTTCTAGGTGTTGGATGTTGGTGTCCTCTTGCAAAGTCATGAGGACCTCAAGTGCTTGTTCCAACATGCAAGTACAGTCTCGCATTGCACCCCCAATTTCTTCCATCCCTGCTGCGATAGCACTAGCGCATTGTTCTCTGACTTCCGGGGGAGTGGAAGGATGCTCCTTTAACCGTAGCTCGAAGATCTAAAGATTCAGCTCTAGTTGAACCTTTGTCATTTCTTCCCTGGCCTCGCGGACTCTGGTTACCAATCTATGGATCTGTACCTCTACTGGTAGATTTGCTAGGATGGCTAGCTCCAGGATGCGTTGGCAAGCGTCATCTACCACCTACACCAACTGTTGGTTCTGCGACACCAATTCGTCATGCTACAGACTGAGCTATTCCATGTTGATCTTTTGTTCACTGAGAACTTGGATCGCGCAGCTCTCCTTGGCCCGCATCTCCATTATCTCATCCTATATCTGATATAGTGTTTCTCACAGAAGGGTAGCCAAATTAAAGCCAAGGCGTTTCAACATGCTGATCGAAAACCTATTGGTCACATTCGCCGCAACTAGGGCCCCTTCTGGTAACACTATTGTGTTTTCCATCCGTGTGCGCAGCATTTGCTCTGCTACCGAGGATCCTACTGTGAGGTGGGTAGAAAGGGTACCCACCTAAGGAGGGCGCACCTGTAACTCCTACAGCTGTGCCCTCATGGCCCTCAACACAGTCTGGTGCTCTTGCATAAAATCTTGAAGTGCTTCACTTATGATATCGCGGACCATCTCACCGATGTCATAAAGATCACCTTCAGTTAAGGTGATCAAGTCAATGGCCAACTTCAAGGCCTTGACCTTCTTCCTTGGTCTTGCTCATTCTGTGATGTGTGGCCGCTTCAACTGTGTGGACGCGGTCCCTGGGTCTATGCTCCCTTCTACTGTTTCTGTTTCCTCAGCCTCCTGCCTTTGTGGGGACGTTGTATGGCCCTCATCCGCCTTCATGGTTGCTACCTCTACCGCCTATGTTGCTGTTGCTGTTACTTTTGCTGCTTCCCACGCTGCCTTTTCCTTAGCTACTGCTGTTTGCTGCCGCCTTTTTTCAGCCAATTGGGTGATGCGTAGCTTGGCATCATCCTTTTTCTTCTATGCTGCTGCCTTCTCCAGTTCTGCCAGATCTGGGGTGCGCCATTCTAGAGGCCATGTCTCCAAGATAGTGAAGATGGTGTTGTCGATGGCTATAAACAGGAGATTCATCCACTGCTTCGTTGTATCCTTGCACACCCTGATGTAGACATTATGAATTTTAGCTTTAAACTCTGCAAAACTGTTCAGACTATTGTACACCATAGGTGACAGGCATGGACTCCGATTGATCCACATCCGGATGATCACCTCCATTTGCATCTAGAATATTTTGGTGTCACGTATTCTTTTTGTGTCCTTCATGGCCCAGAGCGAAGCGTACTTCATGGCCTCTGGTAAATCTCTATAAATTGCGGAGAATTGAATGTCTTCTAGTAGTTCCCCAGCTACGAGCATGATGGATAACAACAACCATGCGTAGTGGAAAGTTTTACCCTGCTTCTGGGCTTCACAACAGTTCTCCAATAATTTCGTGCAAAGGAATTCAACCCAGTTAAACTGGACTCCTTTAGCACACTGCCCGGCCAATGTGATCATTGGTGCAAGTACCTCGTATGCATGGAAATTTCGCATGACTTTTCTGGCCAAGATCTGGGTAGCTACGCGTACTTCTTTTTCCTTGATAGTGGAGATAGAATAGCCCCTCTTCTTCTTATCTAGCTTGTATTTTGTCTTCATGTCCTCCGCTAGGGCCAAATCACTACCTTTCCCTTTTGATATGGTCGCGGGGTCCTTTCCTTTGTAGGGTAGTCAAGAAATGTGGTGGATTAGGTCTTTCGTAATGGAGATAGGCTCCTCCAGCCATAGGTACCCATCATGCACCAGGCAAGCAGCTGCCTGATGATGAAAATGGTTATGGGTGTGTGGTGGAAATGTGGCACCCATAATAAGTTCAACAGGCTGGCCCTTTCCACTCTGCGCAGCCACTTTCGTAGCTCTAACATTGTCACAATCCCCGTGCTGTTCTACTTTATGAGATTCCTGGTCTCTAGGTGAGGGAATTTCTCGCCATTAGCGGGGTCCCAATCTTCAAGCTTCATGATTGGTACGCAGCCCAGGTCCGGACCCTCAAACATTATGCCATCTGGTAGGAGCGGGGTTTGGAGTGAACTATATGTTTCATCCAAGTCCTTCAGCACTTTGGTTTTCCATTTCCACGGAGGGACATAAGTGGGAAGTTTTGTTGTAGAGCGTATCAGTTGAATGTCTTCTTCTTCTTCGGTTGCGATGATAAGAGCCTCCAAATCTTCTTCCTCCTCATCTATGTTGATCATGACATCTTTCCCCTTTTCGGCCATTAATAGCTTACTACGTAGTGAGTTCCTCTAGGACACGCGTATAGAACCCATTTCCTATTTATCTTTCTTGGACCTTGATGTTTGCAGTGATTTGGGGATCTATGCAAAAACCTCGACACCTTCTGGGACATCCTCCACCATTGGGGTCTGTGCGGCCTCGCTGGTGGTTACCTCTTCGATTCCCAAACCATCTTTAGTGGCCGTCATCATATCTAGGCTATATTTTGTCACTCGTGAACTTAGGGGCTCACTTACTGCTCGGCTCTCAATGCTCAGTGCTTTGCTCAAACGCTGAACTCTTAAATGACCAAGTGTTATTTGCTGGCCAGACCTCTATGTTTTATAGCGCCTTTTGAATTTGAATTCGACTGTTTCCCCCAATTTCGGGCCATTAATGCTTTCTTGGGGACACATTTTCCCAAATATTGCCGATAAATAATGTCTTAAATGCCTGCTGCCTGCTCCATTTGGCCTCAGATTGCACATCCAATCGTGAAGAGTGACCTCAATGGTCACTTCCTAGGCAACCCACGCAACAGTGCAGCCCTCCGTGAGAGGTTGCGAACCTTGTGACATTCTGCTTCTGCACACATCTCCCATATCGCTTAGCTCCCAGGCAGAATAGTTTATAGTCTTGCACTCCCTTTCAACTGCCCGGAGCGCTAAGACTATTCTTCCTATGGTTAGTCAAGTGGTCACACTACCCATGCGGGGCTCCATCCCGTCCCCCACCATGTTTCATGGAGAATCCTCACCTTCCATTTTTGTGATCGGCATCGCGCACTTTACTACTTGCAACGTACTACCCTGGTCATTTTGTTTGGCAATATGTGGTCCAAGCCAAGGCAGCAGACTAACTAGTTCACGGCAAGTCAATATGATCGTATGCACCTTGCTTTCCCATCTTAGTTTTTCAATGAAAAATGCTTCCTTTATTTCGTCTTCTAGCTTGTTGACCTTTGTGTCCATCAAAACGCTTTTCTCCCTTAGTTGTACCAGGTCTTTTTCAAGTTTGCGAATGCTAAGGTTTCCCTCTCAAATTTCTTCCTCGAGTTGTATGTGTTCAATTTCTTGTGGCTGTGTGATTCTTTTGTTTCGGGCTTCGCAGAACTTCATATCTATGGGTGTTGCTATACGCGGACTAGTCTTCATCTGCTCTATAGGGATCACAACCCTTGCTTCATACTTCAGCTTCGGAAGTGCTTGTGCAGTCATGGTTTTGCACATGGTCCTATAAGCCCATAGAACCATTGGTACGCGCAGGTCCCAGACAGTGCGTCTCACATGGTGGACCATGTTCAGTACTTTGCACACCTTGTCAAAGGCTTCCTTGCATGTAATCTTTGGTGTGCTTGGTCGTATCATACTTCGTCGTTCGCACTTTCGTCGTGCCCACTCGAGCTTGTTGTTCCTATTTTCTATCATGAGGATGGTGTGTGTTCGTGCAAGCCACATACCATACACCTGTACCCATCTAGAGAGGTGAGTGCACAGGTTTTTTCATCCATCATACCCAACTTCCATTCGCAGCTGAGGCTTTCCAAACTATATAAGCATCACCGTTCTACATTCATAGTAGTTCTGAAAACTTCTCTGATGTGTACCCCACCACCTTACGGGCGTAGTGCATAATTCCCATTTCAGAGCGTTAAAACGTTGCTATTCTGGCACCTCCCTTTCAAATTTGTTCAGGAATTCATCCACCGCTATCAGCCCATGATACATAGGCAGATCCCTTACCTTTGTTGTCACGCAACGCAGTGATCTTACCATCATGTTGCAATTGAGCGTGGTTACCTCATGTAACTAGTTCTACCATCATTCTATTTCCTCATCCGAATCCGATGTGTAGGAGCTTTCACGCTCCCACAAAATCCTACCATCCACAGTTGGATTCACCCAATCCTATTCCCAGGCGGTTATCTTGTAGATACAGTCTAGATTGTCATCGCTCTCATCATCGCGCATTGGCTCCATGTAGTGCGATCCTTCTGTAGGGTCTAAGGGTACCACTACGCGTAGTGGCTTTTTCTCAAAAATCATTTTGCGCTTCAGATTTATCACTCCATTCATGTCAGTGGCCCAATCTATTCCCAGTAGCATGGGATAGGGATTTATATCATCGACAATATCTATCACTTTGAAATCTACAAGCGCGCTCGCACCTTCAATATCCATCGTTGCTCCGTGAAATCTTCCCATTGGTAGGATCTTCTATTGGTTTTCCATTCAGAATTGAATAGGGGACCACTACAACACGGGTCTACCCATACACTCCCATGTCTGCTTTGGCAGTACATTCGTGTTCGATCCTAGATCCAAAATTACTTGATCCATTTCATACTCCCCGATTTTCGCATTCAATCTCATTTCCCTTCTTGTTCGTGATGTATACTTTCCGAGCTTCCAAACTATGCGTGGTTCCCCTGATCTAGCATATCTAGTGATGAGCTCTTGCAGTCCTTTCACCACTTTGTTGTCATGCATCAACTTCATGCATGTCTCCAGAAAGGTAGTGAGAATTGAAGGATCCATATCCAGTTCTAGTTGATCCTTATTACCTGAAGTGGAGGCCTCTGTGAAGCTCTTCTTAGCTTCCATGAACTTCTCCTTCACGTGCTCCAAATAAAATTCATTTTCCTTTGTGGGAGCCTTGTGAACCCACACACTTTCTTCAGGCTACTTGCCCTTGTCCTCTCCTATTTTGATACTGCTTTGGAGCATGATGTTTACCTCTTTGTGCAGCTCAGACCTCATCATTTGTAGGTTCTGAGTCGGGGTAGGCTGGAGTGTTCCTTTATCATGCAACCTTGCTATCAGTGTAGGGAAGTCCTCCATCTCATGATCAAATTGGATACAATATAAACATGATTCCCTCGTTGGATTTGTACAATCGTGGGCATAATGCCCTGGCCCTCCGCAATTGTAACAAATCAGTTGTTCACAACCCCTTCCTGGTCCCATGCTTCCTTGACCTCATGCGTGCCCCTGGAATCCAGTGTGCGCCATTCCTGCATTTTGATCTAGGGCTCACGTTTCTGTCTAAACTCTGTAGGTAGGAGTTCAATCCATCATTAGTTCGTAACTTCTACAGGTGCGTTCATCATGGCCTACTGATCTAGAGAAATTATAGAACAACTACTGGGATGTCTGCGTATACTTCTGTAATAGGTGACAATTACCCATAGTATGTTTTCCTCCTATCTGAAAAATCATGCACCATAATGTAGGCACCGCGCTCAGTCCTGCTTGTGCTTCTAGTCTTAATGGCATCGTCCCTCCTCCCCCCAAGTAGTTCGCAAAGACTGGACAATTGTCCTTGTTGTGTCCCTGCCCCTTGCACTTTATGCACCATACTTCCTCGCATGCCTCTGGGTGAGTTGTCCTGTCCTGTTTCAAACTCTGCATTTCCAGACACAAATTTTTCAATTGCACGTGGATTTTTTGGACTCCCAGGCTAGGATCTTGTATCAGGGTCTCATGCAGTCTCATTGCAATCTCCAAAGCTTCGGCCTAGGTGGATAACTTCTGTTGGGACAGTGTGGTCCTTAGATGCAGTGTTAGTGACACTACAAACCCTGTGTGATACTGTCCATCTGTCAAGGTCATGTTGGCTTCGCGAATCATACTCTTCAGTCTCTGATCCAGCTCCCTGGGGGTCTCGCATGGAAGCATCACGATTTCCTTAAACCCGATAATTGACTGTCTCTGATTTTGGCTTGCTAAATTCCCTGTTTAGCGCAGCCTGGATATCTACGATCCCCACTTTTGGATGGTCATTAGAATGTTTAATGTACCATGTTAGTGTGCAATCTTGCAACACGCATACCATTGTTGCCTTCTTTATATTCTCATCCACGACTCCTTATGCTTCCTGTACCTCTTTTACTACGAACCAGAATTGGTTCAGATCCTCGTTCCCTACTCCTTTGAACACTGGAAATTTTATTGTGCTCGCCATATTGAACAATGGTGGTGGTGGAGGGTGTGTGGGCGGAGATGGGGGTGAAGGTGGTGAGACTGGTGGTCGTGTAGGTGGAGGTGGTATGCGCAGAATTCGCTGCCCTATCAGACTGATCACACTTCTTGGAGAAACTTTCGTGAGCTCTTCCTCACTTTCTTACCTAGGAGAAATCAAGGGGCTATTCTCTATCTCTATGCTACCTTCGTTTCTATAGATCCTCCCACTCTGTGTAGCCCCAAACATCAATTTATTCTCATAACCCGCTTTTCACACAATAGCATTTTAATCCAAGTGTTCAAATATTTAATATACTTACCTCGCGGTCCTTTGAGGAAGCGTCATTCCACCTCACTGTAGCTGACTGTCGCGTCAACCCTGAATTCGGTGATAAACCCCACTATAATTCGATTGAGCCAATGGTCCACAGTGTGCGTGATATTATCTTCTGATGCTTCTAGTCTGCATACCAATTATGGAGTCCATAAAATCAGTTTGTCGAGCATAAACCTTCCCTGACTATCTACTAGCTTCGCGATCCACTCATACAACTCAGAGGGAAGGATGCAAAGAAAATTTCATGGATTTCCATATATAAGTAGCGCTCTAGCCACTGTTCCTTTGATACTCGCGGATTCTTGTTTTCTTGTGCCGTGAACTCATGAATCTTTCTATCCAACCACCCTTCAATTTCTTTCTTCGTCGGATTCCAATGACATGACATCAAACATCCCTCATGCAGATCTTGGTCCTGGCAATGGAACCATTTGTTGGCTTATTGGGGCTTGACCCAGGTTCAGAGGTGATTTAGCCAAACAAATCTTGGTACTATTGGCCCTTTCGGTAACAGTCTCTGGAGCACGGACTAAGGTCTCACCCAAAGTAGTAGGGTAGGGTGCTAGAACCAAGTTCCCGCACCCTGGAGATGTCTGATGGTTTCAAGTGGTACGTGGTTCAACCCTGTGTGGACATCACTACACGCACTTACCCATTCCTCGCAGCCTGAGATGCTGCCTTCATGCAACCCTACTCAGGGGTCGAACAAAGTTATTACCCAAGTCCTTACTAGTTATCCAATATTAGTTGATTAACTTAGCTTATTTGTAGGATTTCAATTATACTTAACAAGATTCACCATTCATATAAGTGCACGTAGTAAAGAAACAATATATTTGCAAATGATGTCAAACATATAATAACTTGGAATAGATACACAGAATTGGTAACAAATCCTTTCTTTATTAATCTCTTCTCCGATTACAGACTCGACTCCACCCTGCACACTCAGTTGCAGGGGTTCATGCACTCAACTGCAGACTCTACTAGGCCTCTGCACACTAAGTTGTAGAGCCTTATCCTACTCTACAACCCAAAGACACACTTCGCACTATGACTCAATCACTTAGACTTTTCATTCTTATCCTCTATTGTGTATCTCCACTTAGAGCCTCACTCTATTAATACAATCCCATGGTTCACAGACCATGGGTAGGTCTATCTAGCCAACATTACATTAAAAAACTATGGCAGACAACCCTATGACTCTTGTTACACAGTAATTTGTCACTGCCTTCCTGTCAGTCACCCTGCTGTGCCAATCACTAAGCTTCATGCCTTCTGAACTGGCCCAAAAACCCATTTTCCTAAAGTTTTATTCATCAGCGCGTCTGTTTGCAAAATACCCGCGATGACTGGCACTCCATAGTGTATTCCACGCGCTGCCAGCTCGGAAGGACGTCACTTTTCCGCGCTGGTCGCCAGCGCGCCTTTCCCGTGTTCTTCCGCGCTGACATGACTGTCCTAGTTATGTAGACGCGGCGACATCGCGTCAGTTTCCTCATAATCCGCGCTGATCCAGTTTGGGCGAATTTGTTCAAACAACCAGCCTTCCAGATAACTCCAGACTTGGTTGTTAGCTTTGTGAATGTCGACTCCCTTCTATGGCATGTCTGTTCGACCCTTTGCAACCACTTCCCTCAAGGATAAGCTCATCCTTCCACCTTTTTAGGAGGCTCTTTCTCCTATATAAACTCCCACCATTACCATGAGCAGCTAGTTTTTTGGATAGTTAGACATAGCTTGGATTGTATAGAGCTTATAGTGCTCAGATTGCTGCTACTATAGGTATTTGGTGTGCTAGGTGTGGAAGTGATTGATTGCTTAGGGAAGGTTGTTTTGTGTTGCTTGTGTGAGAGAGAGAGTTGTTTGTCTTGGGAGAATCATCCTCGAAGGTGAATGCTTAAGATACATGCTGATTGGCCCCTCCCGAGAAGGTTACCGACGTCAGAACATTTGGTTGTACTCTTCTCTATTCTGATTAATAATAGATGACTATTATTATTGTTCCATTCTCATTCGTACTTGCAATGGTTAAATGTGAATTACATCTTTTCTGACCGATGTATGGTTGCTTTTACTAGATTCCACGCTTGCGTTTGTTTCCTCTTTGTGTGTGCAAGTATCTATTCGCGAAGATTGCGGAGGATTGTGACCAGCCAAAGAGAAGGAGCGAAGACAACATCTCTTCGTTAAACAACAGCGTTGGAATCCAAGTAGGTGCTTTTTACCTCTTGTTTAATTGCAATTAGGAACATGCATAGCATCATTGTTTGATTGTTGCTAGACCCTCGCTGGGCTAGTAGGGATCGCCTCTATCCGTAGAGGGGATTTACCTCTCCAACAATTTGGCAACTCCGCTGGGGAGCAGCCTTTTTGTCTCTTGAGTCCACTTTTGTACTTGGCTTTGATTGATTTCTTTTCGAGTTTCTGGGATTGTCTCTTTGCTTATGAACTTTCTGGGTATATCTGGGAAGCATTTTTATTGTTAAGAGGCTCTTGCTTTTGGTTTGGGAAGTTTTTATTTTGGCCTTGCTCGTTTTTGCTCTCAGCGCGTTTTAATTCCGAACAGTCGCGCTGACATCGCGACCCTGTTCTTTGGTTTTCTTTCCATCGCGCCTGTACGTCTAACAGTCGCGCTGACCTCGTTTTCAGAGACAGCGCGCTTCATACGTGTCCTTCCGCGCTGACGTCGCGCCCCCGCTTCTTTGTATTTCCTGTCATCGCGTCTGTGTGTTTTATTTCCGTGCTGACCTCGTTTTTCCGAGACAGCGAGCTTTATTCCTGTTCTTCCGCGCTGACGTCGCAAAGTTGCTACAGGGATCCCCTTGTTAGCGCCGAGTTGCTGAAGGCTACCCGCGCTGATCCTGTAAAATTCATTTTTGACCAAATTGGCCTCCTGAACCTCTTGCTATGACTTTCCCTTCTTCTCTTCGCCTGTCTGTGACTTGCTTTTCACTGTCTGAACTCTGGACTCCTTGATTACGAAGTCTGGATCCATAGGGTTCCGTTTTTGCTTAGTTTTTGGTTTTGCGAACACCTTCCCTTTTGCTTTCGTTGCTTGGTTTGTGTTTACGCCGTCACTTTTTCGATTGCTGAATGGTTTCGAGTCTCTAATTGACTGGTTATAACTCTCTTCCTTCGGGTGTTTTCCCTTTTCTGTTGATTTTGCACTCTAGCCCTAGGGTATCTAGTGGCCGTGTGTGTGTCAAGCCTTCCGTAGGGATTTTGCTTTCTTGTTTGATCAGCCAACTTCAGATTCGTTTGTGTACTCGTTCAGTGATTGTTGAAGTGCTTTGGGTTGTGTTTCCGATTATTTCTCGCTTTCCCCCTCGTTTCAATCCTTGCTTGTCTTGCCGAGCTTAGATCACATAGCTCGTGCGGAACTTGATCTTCTCATTGATTTGGAAATCTTTGTTGAGTGTTTTGGAAACTTTGTGTGCTTTCATTAAGTATTTTGCTTGGTGTTCTGGTTCCTCCAAATTATTTTAGATGCTTTGTGTCACTGAAAGAAAATCAAACTAGTGGCTTTGCTTTTAAAAATTGAAAAGGAAAAGAACATTTCGTTGATTCGCATTTTCGAAAGAAAAAAGTTTCCTTTCCTCGCTTTTAGTTGCATTAGGTTGCTTGTTTGCTTGTGTTCGTTTTGTTTGATTGAAATCTCTTTACTCTTCCATAGCTAGGATTCATCGAACAAAATGATTCTCTTTGGCATGTAGTTTGCATCTAGGTAATTGTGAGAGAACATATGATAGGACCTAAAATCGAAACTTAAACTCAAGACCAACTATAAAATGAACCGAATGAATCTAAAAACGCATTGGAACTAAACGCAAATATCTAGAGGTCTAGGTTAGAGACGTGTTCCAGCGTCTTTAAACATAGTCACTGTTGTTTCACATTACGGTTGGGTGATTCCTCCTTCTGTGACTCGATAGTGGTCTAACACGGACTGTGCTCCCACGTACCGTCGCGTATATAGGGAGACCCCACTAGGCTTTTATCCTTGATCCATAGGAGGCTGAGTCTGTCGCCTTACGATTCGCAATGCAGTGAACACAGCATTCACGAAGATTGACCACCCGTACCCTAAAAAGTATTCTGTGGTTTTGCGAAAAGTCTGGCACACCTTTTACCTAGAATCTCCAGAGCAGTCACTTTTGATCCTTTTCGGACTCCCTAAATGAAAAGGTGCCTGTGAGCGTCTTGTCACTTCGTGCTCATTAAATATTCGAAGGAGACTGGAGTCATCTTTTCGTCCTTTTCTCGACTCTTGAAACATGAAAAGGTCAAGTCTAATCCCAATGTCTTAAAAAATTTATTCGGCCGCGATAACATTTCCTGTTAGGTCTTGTGTGCGCTAGCTTGAGTAGGTTTCGTGTTCGTTTGCTATGGCAACTTTTCCGGGATTCACTAACCCAGGTTCCCCCTCTGATGGGAATCCAGGACAATTCCCTCCTCTTGGGAATGTTGGTGCTCCGTATATGGCGACGTTGTCCCTACCAGGGTTAACTGTCGGGTTGCCTGTGTGGTTGTTTTCAACCTCTTTGGTCCCTACCGTATCGGCTGTTAGTCCATCAGTCCCTCCACCTGAACAACATCATGTTGATCCTAAGGTGGATCTCTCCCCTTCGACGCCTACTTCTACGTCGTCCTCTTGTACTTCGCCTGGTGAAATTCTCGATGAGAGTAACCAGGTGGCTAAGAAGAAGAAGAGGAAGACCAAGAAGAAGAAGTCCCCTAAGGGAGAGCCTACACACACAGTCCCCCTCTCAAGTCCAGCTATCCACTCCAGTACACCTGAAGTTGGGTCACCTTCTGCTCCTCTGCGGAAGGTTAAGTTTCCTTGTCGATTATGCAGGGAGGACCATCTGCTTCGTGATTGTCCTGGCATTCCCAGGGTATTAGAAGTTTGGTCTCACGATCCGGCCCGCCCTTCATCGTCCACTGATGATCATGGCGATGCTACCTCATCAGTTAGGAATGGTAAGGAGAAAGGGAAGTTTCGAATCCCCTGTCGACTTTGTGAAGGCAAACATCCCCTTCACCTTTGTCCCCTCATGGATAAAGCCTCTGTTGTGTTGGAAAGTCTTGCTGCTCCTCCGAATCCATTTCCCGCTGGCTATCAACGTCTTTCCACAGCTGTAGATCGCACCCCTGTTGACAAAGAGATCGCTTCAGATTCCCCTTTTGTCCAGGCCCCTCTTCCCGAACCTGGCTGTTCCCAGTCTGTTCTAGAAAGGGTGTTGATTCAAGTTCACCTCCTCTCAACCACTCTGTTTCAGAAGAGCACAATTCTCATGTTCTTCTCGTCTCCTCAGATTCTCCTGAGCTTGATAAAGGTTCTCCTGAAACCTCTCCGGAGAATTTAGATTCGGTTCTTTCTGAGCAGGGGGGCAACCATATGGTTCCCCCACCAAGTAGTTCGGTCATCTCCTTTGATTGGAGTCATTTGACTGCCCCTCCCCTTCCGTCCCATGTGCCTTTCTGGGTCACCGCCTATGCTTGCAATAAGGCGCTGCCCGGCACTGTGTTAGACGAAGGAGCATCGGTTAGTCTTATGCCCGTTACTACTTGGCAAGCTTTGGGTTCCCCATCGCTTGTACCTATCGCGCCGAATCTCACCGCCTTTGACGGAGGAACGAGTCAACCATTAGGGATCCTTCCAAAGTTCCCTATTACTTTGGGAGGCAAGACTGTCTATATAGACATCTCAGTTACCCAAGGTTCTTTAGACTTCAGTCTTCTCCTTGGTCGTGATTATGTGTATGCCATGGGAGCCCTTGTTTCTTCACTTTTCCGTGTGGTCTGCTTTCCACACGACGGAAGAATCGTGACATTCGATCAATTATCGTTCGTTCGTCCACAAGCCCCTCCGGCGCACTCGTCCTTCCCTCCTGGCTTTCATCCACAAGTTGCATCTGCCTCGCCGCAAATCAACTATGTGGCCACCTACCCCGTGCCCGTACCCAGTGATGACACCATCATGCATAGTGTCCTGGGGGCATTAGGTCCTGATTTCCAAGATGTCGGCCTTCCCTCCGGAGCCACTTTCTTGGGGGCCTCCACTTCCCGTTCATTATGATGAAGTCTGGATGGAGCATAGTTCACTTTCCTATGTCAAGCTCCCTAAAAAATGAAATTAGGTCTAGATGGAGCATAGTTCCTGCTCTTGTGTCAAGCTCGTTAAAAAATGAAACAAGGGTTATGAGGATAGTTCTTTTACTGTGTCAACCTCATTAAAAAATGAAACACCTCCCTTTCAAAATCGAGTCTTTTGATTAAGATCTCGTAAAATACAAGTCGAGTCTTTCATCGATCTCGAGAGTGAACCTTCATTCCATCCACTTTGTTGAATGCAATGAAGCTTGGGGGGCATGTACCTCGATGTGCGTCATTATGCTGGGGGCATGTGCGTCATTATGCTGGGGGCATGCGAGCTTATAACAAGCATAGTTTTTCGTTTCAAGCTTGTGTAAACATGAAACCGAATCCAAGCAAAGTTCTCCATGGTTCAAGCTTGTGTAAAAATGAACCCATACCCATTTTACATCTTGTGATTGCTATCTTTATCTGCTAAATTCTGCTAGATGAGCCTTGGTTGTTTCATTCCATTGCTACCATCTCTTTGGCCGATCATATGCTCTCACTTGGTTGTTTATCCTTTCCTGAGGAACCGCAGCGATGAGTGGTTTTATTAGCCTGCCTCTTGACCATTACATGTTTTGAGCAGTTCCACCATTGCCGGAACCAGTTGCTACCTTTTATACCACTCGTTCCTCTAGGACGAGTCGCCTTTAAGCTCTTTTTTGACTCGTAAAATATGAAAAGATTGCCGAGTATTTTTCCTTTTTGACTCGTTAAAGAGAATAAAAATGGAGGTCTGCTTTCAGCTCTTTTCTGACCGTTTAAAGACGAAAAGATTGCCGAGTCCCCCTCTCAGCTCGTTAAAAGGAACGAGAGGCGGTCGCCTTTAAAGCTCTTTTTTCGACCGTATAACTTAAAAAGATTGCCGGGTGTTTGTCGTTTCGCACTCGTTATTGGCTCTAAAACGACGTGTCTTCGACCGCTTTTTTACTTTTTCAGGTCAAGAACACTATTTACGAAAAGTACTCCTCGATCGTAATGGTCGGGCGGTTCTTTCGAGCATTGTTTTATACTTTTTCGGGCTCGAGAGACACAACTGTATGAAAAAGGACCCCCCTGGAGTCTTCTTTTCTGCTATCTTTTCAGGCTCTCTAAACAAGAAAAGACGCCGAGTTTTTCCTTTGTCAGGCTCGTTAAACACTTGATGACATCGGATATTGTTGAAATGACACTCTTCAAGCATATGCTATCCCCGTCAAGCTTGTCATCCAAAAATAACCGGGGTACCTGCCAGAAATGGTGGGGAAAATGGAACTGTAATCATAGTTGTGTCGGCAGTATGTTGCTCTTGAACATGGCACTCTTCTGCTTCGTGTCTGGGTGGGACCATCTCATCTTGTTTTTCACTGGCCTCCGTGGGTTTGGGTTATCCTATTCGACCTCTCATCTGCCCATCGCCATCATCACTATACCCTTTGCTCATTTGATGTCAAATACTGCCAAACCCGCTACAGTGTCGCCGATATGTTCAAGAGAAGTTGACCTCTGCAATAATACAACCTCATCTGCTATCTCACACAAATCATTTTTCCTCTGTCTCGCGTCGATGATGTGGGAAACATTATGGCGCACCTTCGATCAAGGTCACTTCCCGTCGACTTCAGCTCATTATCCGGGAAGGTGACTAAGAGACTCCCTTCAGGTGCCTTAGAGCCTGCATCCCTTCCATGGCAGGTTCTTCGTGTTCGACGCGAGGTTTACATCATTGGCCTCCGATCGAATGATTCCGTGGGTGTTCGACACCAGCTCATTGATTCACATGCCGCGGATTGTACCTATAGTACCTTGAGGGCCATTGTCATTATTAGTGGTACCTCTCGCGTCTGTTAACAGTTTTCATCATTGACTGGTAATCAGACGATGTTCATGCATGTTCGACTTCAACCCATATATTCACATGCTTGAACTTGTACTTTGTTCGGATCGGGACGGAGCGCAAGACCCTGGATCCCTGTCTGTTATGGTCCAGGTTGCGATTTTGTGGATGATCATTACATGACTCATTGATGGATGGCTGCGCCCATACCTGAGTCGTCATGGATGGCTGCGACCATACCTTATCATTATTATGGTCCCTTTAGCTGGGTGGCTGCGTCCATTCCCACAGACCTTTTCGCATGTCTTTTTGGATGGCTGCGCCCATGCCTAGACTGCATGTACTTGATTATCAGAGATATTTTCGGTCCTTCCTGGTGGTGTTCCAGTTCGGCGTGTGTTGTAAAGCATTTCACCCCTCCCACTCTCTCGGTCTTCATGCTTTAGGGGGCATCTGTTACACAGTAATTTGTCACTGCCTTCCTGTCAGTCACCCTGCTGTGCCAATCACTAAGCTTCATGCCTTCTGAACTGGCCCAAAAACCCATTTTCCTAAAGTTTTATTCATCAGCACGTCTGTTTGCAAAATACCCGCGATGACTGGCACTCCATAGTGTATTCCGCGCGCTGCCAGCTCGGAAGGACATCACTTTTCTGCGCTGGTCGCCAGCGCGCCTTTCCCGTGATCTTCCGCGCTGACATGACTGTCCTAGTTATGTAGACACGGCGACATCGCGTCAGTTTCCTCATAATCCGCGCTGATCCAGTTTGGGCGGATTTGTTCAAACAACCAGCCTTCTAGATAACTCCAGACTTGGTTGTTAGCTTTGTGAATGTCGAATCCCTTCTATGGCATGTCTGTTCGACCCTTTGCAACCACTTCCCTCAAGGATAAGCTCATCCTTCCACCTTTTTAGGAGGCTCTTTCTCCTATATAAACTCCCACCATTACCATGAGCAGCTAGTTTTGGATAGTTAGACATAGCTTGGATTGTATAGAGCTTATAGTGCTCAGATTGCTGCTACTATAGGTATTTGGTGTGCTAGGTGTGGAAGTGATTGATTGCTTAGGGAAGGTTGTTTTGTGTTGCTTGTGTGAGAGAGAGAGAGTTGTTTGTCTTGGGAGAATCATCCTCAAAGGTGAATGCTTAAGATACATGCTGACTGGCCCCTCCCGAGAAGGTTACCGACGTCAGAACATTTGGTTGTACTCTTCTCTATTCTGATTAATAATAGATGACTGTTATTATTGTTCCATTCTCATTCGTACTTGCAATGGTTAAATGTGAATTACATCTTTTCTGACCGATGTATGGTTGCTTTTACTAGATTCCACGCTTGCGTTTGTTTCCTCTTCGTGTGTGCAGGTATCTATTCGCGAAGATCGCGGAGGATTGTGACCAGCCAAAGCGAAGGAGCGAAGGCAACATCTCTTCGTCAAACAATAGCGTTGGAATCCAAGTAGGTGCTTTTTACCTCTTGTTTAATTGCAATTAGGAACATGCATAGCAGCATTGTTTGATTGTTGCTAGACCCTCGCTGGGCTAGTAGGGATCGCCTCTATCCGTAGAGGGGATTTACCTCTCCAACAACTCTATTATACTTTCATGCCCCGCACTCGTAATTCGTGGAGCTTTACAACAAGATGAACTCAAAACTTGGGCTTTGAGCCCAAAAACATGCTGTAGGGGGATTCCATGCCCAACAATGTGATTGACAGAATTAGGAGACTCAATCTTGATTAAGTCCCAACTCAATCAACTGAGAAACCTGGACCATCTCAGAAAGGTCCCCCGAAGTGGCTTACAAAGACACTTGAAAGTGTTCATCCTGATGAGGTTGGAGAGACAGGAACTAGAAATTCAACCCAACAAAATGGAGGTGATGTAGATGACTATGATTCACCTGTTGTTATGGATGTTTCTTATGATTGTGAATTGAATTTGTCTACATATTTGGAACCAATTTTTTTCAAAGAAGTAGCTTCTCATTATGAACAGAAAGAAGTGATGCAAAAGGAGTATGATGCCTTGATAAAGAATCGCACTTGGAAGCTGGTTGATCCTCCATTGGGAATCAAACCAATTGGCTGCAAGTGGGAAAACAAGAACAAGTATAAAGCCAATGGCTCACTTGACAAGCACAAAGCCAGGCTTGTGGAAAAATGTTTTGCACATAAAGAAGGGGTCAATTATGAGGAGACTCCCCCCACCCCCCCCCACCCCCCCCACACAACAAAATGGGCTACCATCCAGACCCCCCCCACACAACAAAATGGGCTACCATCCAGACACTCTTTTCCCTAATAGCGCAGAACGGTTGGAAAGTCCATCAAATTGATGTAAAAAATGCTTTCTTGAATGGATATCTAAAAGAGAATGTTTTTATGTCCCAGCCTAAAGGATTTTCTATGAAAGTACATGAACATAAAGTATGCAAACTTGTGAAAGCCTTCTATGGCCTCAAACAAGCACTGCGAGCCTGGTATGAAAAACTAACTGAGTATCTTCTGAAACTCAATTTCAAACATTATGATCTTGATGATGCAACCTTGTTTGTCAAGAAAGTTGGAAAAATAGTTGTATATCTTGTGGTATATGTAGATTATATTTTGATGATAGGGAACAATGAGAGCTACATTGCATCCATAAATAAAGAATTGAGGAAAGGTTTTGAAATGACTAATTTGGGCTATGTTCATTACTATCTTGGTATTGAAGTAACTCAACATCCGAAGTCCATATTCCTTTCTCAAAAGAAGTACATTCGAGATTTTTTGAACAGGTTTGGCATGGGTGAATGCAATCCTCTCACTACTCCAATGGAACAAAACTTAAATCTCACATCCATTGAAGGAAAAGAATTTACGGATGCAACAAAGTATAGATAGCTTGTAGGAAGTCTCAACTACCTGAATACTACTAGACCAGACATTTCATTTTTTGTTGAAATCCTCTCTAGGTTTATGCAAAAGCCTTGTGAGGGACGTTGGTCTGCTGCAAAAAGAGTTCTAAATTATTTGAAGGGAACTCAAGAATTTTGACTCAAGTATACATAGGTGGGCGACTTCAACTTGATTGGATACTCTGATTCGAACTTCGATGGAGACAAAGAAACTAGGGTATCTACTTCTAGTTATGCTATGACTCTTAAATTAGGAGCTATCTCTTAGAGATCACACAAACAATCAGTTCCATCAGATTCCACAATAGAGGCAGAATATGTGGCAGCAGTTGAGGCAACAACAAAAATTGTGTGGCTCAGGAAAATTCCAGAAGATTTGGAGGTAAAACAAGTACATTCCACTCCACTCATGATTGACAATACCTTGGAAATAAAGTTGGCCAAGAACCCAAAGTTCCATGATCGAACGAAGCACATCAATACAAAATATCATCTGATTCAACATCATGTTGAGGCCAAAACAATCCATCTTTGCCATTGTTCCACTAATGAGAAAATTGCAGACATCTTCACCAAAGCACTTGGAAGAGAAAAGCTTGAAAGATTCATAATGATGCTTGGACTCACCAACATCCCTTCAAATTAAAGGGGGAATATTGACACCTAATCATAGAGATTGGGTGAACAACTGTAAATAGTGTAAATAAATAATACTAGAAAATGGAGTCATCGGGAGATGAAACTCAACAGTCACTCCCTCATGTATATAACTATGAACAACCTAAATGAATAAACATAATCTCATTTGAGGAGTTATCTCTTGGCCTAACAAAGCCATACTGTGAAACCCTAAAACATATATGCAACATTCATGAAGCATATCAGCATATGCACATGACCACCATGCATAAAACTTGCATAGAAATCTCAACATATTGCAAACTTTATCTTAAAATATATATGTGACTCTATAGATATCAATACGCATATGTATGCAACTATTCCCAAACACACCTGCGTACATATCTTGAAAATTTTGCTGCAAACACAATTTCACTCTCCACAACCTTTACTATCAATACTACAAACTTTTGAATAATACATTTAGATCACAATATTACTATCATCACAGTTTCATCAATGTTAGCTACATATACATTTAAAAAAAGTAAATCAATCAGGCATATATGTGAACATATCTTCATATGTTTCATATATGAGTCTTCTCCATGCTCCCTGGTGCACCCCTGTTCCAAATTAGACCGCACATGTATAACCCATTACTTGCACACTTAACACCTTGATTTCCATCTCCTTATATAGATTTATCCTTAGCCAATACCTTAGGAAAATCCCTTGGTAATGTCATTAGTATTCTTTGACGGGATCAAATAACCACTGTCACCCCCATTACTATGGACCAATACCATGGTAAAGTGCCCTCATAGCTAGATTACAAATGTTCAGATTTTGTACGCGAATTTCATTAACTATCATTCCTTTGTCCATATCACCTGTAATATATGTATCAGTCTGCATGAGTTCCATTTTGACATATTTACTAAGTGCATTTCCATCAAGGAAAACACATTATCCATAATGCTAACAATATCCCCCTTTGGACATGATGGCAACCACTTTGGTGTTTGGTCATCACTTGTAAATACTTGCAAATACACCTACAAATACCAAGAATTCTTCTACAACACAAATATTTTCTCCCCCTTTGACATCAAGGGAAAATGGATAAACTAGGTTGAATGAAGTCTTATCTCCCTTTTGTAGAGAGGATCGATGAAGGTTTGATTTTCCGAATATAAAAACTGCAAATTGACCATGCTCCCCCTGAGCATATGTTGAACCTTTTGAAGATATTCAATAGAGTACAAGACTTGATGACTTAACCAAATATGAACTTTCCTATGACCAATTAATATATGCTCCCATGATTACATTAATTACCCAACTTGTGGGGTTTACATATTGGACCAATTTTTTTACATCAATGTCCTAACATAATGGGATTACATACATTACATGACTTGATCCCAATAGCCCATATATGACTGAATTTTACAATGATTTACAATATGGGTATTTTCATGACCTTTTCACCAAGAGACATGTATGCCATTGATAACCAAAAACAAGATCTCATCTATGAAGTATCCTTTGTAGCAAAGCCATGATAATCATCAACATCCATCATTCACCATATAAATATATGTATTAGTATGAAAATCCTCATCATCAAGAAGTAATGTAAGATAAGGGAATGTAGCATAAATCATCAACATGTTTCCAATTATGTAAGGATTCTAAGCATTACCAATCAACTATATCAAAAGAATACTATTGTTTTGTATATATATGTCATCAACTCATCCCCTTGGCCTCATAACATGCTCTTTCCAGTTGTAGTTAGAGTTACAATACTCAAGTAAGACATATCAATCTCTTGTATCACAAAACCATAGGAAACATATACATATTATTTCCATGTACCAACACCATATTTGAGAACCAAGAATACCTCCAACATATAGAACTAATCAACGACATCATCAACCAACATCTTCAATGAACATATGTATCTTTCTTATCAATGTTTGACAACAAAAACTTTTCCAAGTGCAACTCAAACAGTATATAGACAACATCTATATATTTACCACATGCAATCCATGCATCATTGATAGCCCATGATATAATGACAACAACATATATCTTCTCATTAATGAAAGATGCCAACAATGATGATTAAATCATGATCATCATTATCAACCAATGTAAAAAATTACCATACCATTCCCATCCTCTTCATCAAGTGTATTAGGTAGGATTAACAACTTCACTAAGTGCATCTCAAGAAACATATAGCCATTATCCATGACTTCATTATATGGAATCTATGCATCACTAATGTCAGAATGAAAAAAACATATGTATCTTTAGCAATAATAACAACAACTATACATCAGTATGATATTTACTCATCATAAACATCATCATGCAACAAGGAATGATTAAGGAACCATAATGAAAACAATGGACCATTTAGAAGCATAACAAATGCTACCCCTAAACCTATGCCAACTCTTTATCATCAAATCTGATATTATATATGAAAATTCATCAAGAATATTTTCAACAACAACAATATAGGATTTTTCAACTACTCATAAACTCATCATGAAACAACATAATTCCTAAGCATCATATGGGCATTTTTAACAGTCTGTAGTAAACCAATGTGAGTTCCAGAATTCCAATAACCAACTGATAAAAATATATTAGAGGCTCCCCATAAATCCATCCCACTATTTATTCATCATTGATAAATATATGAGACTGTCTAGACCAAAAACAACATATACGTGTGTTGGGCATGGAATTCCCCCACAGCATGTTTTGGGGCTCAAAGTCCACATTTTGGGTATTATTGTTGTAAAAACTCCGTGAATTGCGGGCATGGAGCGCTAAGTGTATGTTAGAGTCATAGGGTTGTCCGCCCTAAGTTTTGAATGTAATGTCAGCCTACCCATGGTCCGCGGGCCATGGGATTGTATAAATAGAGCAAAGCTCTAAGTGGGAAAGAGGGTGAAAGAAAGTAGAAAAGAGCAAAGTATGAGATAGAAGTATAGAGAAATGGTCTAAGTGTGTCTGGGGTCGTAGTAGTAGGAAGAGGCTCTATAGCTAAGTGCACAGAGGCCTAATAGAGTCCGTAGCTGAGTGCGCGGACCTTTGCAGCTGAGTGTGCCGGGTAGAATAGAGTCTGTAACCGAAGAGAAAGAATAATAAAGAGAAGTTTTATCTAAACTACGTGTATCTGTCTTTGGTTATTATCTATTGGATATGAATTGCAATTATATTGTTTATTTATTGCACGCACTTGTATGAATTGTGAATATTGTTAAGTATAACTGAAAACATACAAATAAATGAAGTTAATCAAATCAGATAAGATCACTAGTGAGGACTTTGGTAATAACATTGTTTGGTCCCTGAATAAGGTTGTGCAAAGGCAACATCTCAGGCTGCAAGGTACGGGTAAGCGCGTGTAGTGATGTGAGCGCAGGGTCAAACCGCGGACCACTTAAAAACATTAGACATCTCCATGGTGTGGAAACTTGATTATAGCACCCTCCCATACTACTTCGGGTGAGACCTCAGACCGCATTCCGCAGATTGTTGCTGAAAGGGCCAGTAGTACCGGGATTTGTTTGGCTAAATCACCTCTGAACCTGGGTTAGGCCCCTACAAGCCAACAAATGGTTCCGTTGCTGGGATTGGGATCTGCATGAGGGATGTCTGGTGTCGTGTCGCTGGAATCCAACGAAGAAAGAAATTGAAGGGTTTTTGAATAGAAATATTCACGAGTTCACGGCGTAGGAAAACAGGAATGCATGAGTATCAAAGGAACAGTGGTTGGAATGCTACTTATATACGAAAATCCATGAAATTTTCTTTGCATCCTTCCCCTCTGAATTGTATGAGTGGATCACAAAGCTAGCAGACAGTCAGGGAAGGTGTAGGCCCGAAAAACTGATTGTGTGGACTCCAGAGTTAGTGCACAGATTAGAAGCATTGGAAGATAAGATTTTATGCGCTGTAGACCATTGGCTCAATCAAATTATAGGGGGGTTTATCACTGAGTTCGTGGTGGATACGACTGTCAGCTACAGTGAAGAAGAACGACGTTTCCTCAAGGGACCGCGAGGTAAGTATATCAAATCTTTGAATACTTGGACTAAGATGTTGTTGTGTGAAAAGTGGGTTATGTGAATAAATTATTGTTTGGGACTACATGAAGTGGGAAGATCTATAGAAACAGAAGTAGTGAAGAGTTAGAAACTAGTCCCTTAATTTCACCCTCGTGGTAAAGCGAGGAATAACTCGCGAAAGTTTCTCCGAGAAGCGTAGTCAGTCTGATAAGGCAGCGAATTTCGTGCTTACCACCACTACCTACACCACCACCTGTTTCACTTCCGACACCTCCATCTCTGCCCACACCACCTCCGCCACCACCACAGTTCAATATGGTGAGCACGATAAAATTGCCAGTATTTAGAGGAGTAGGGAACGAAGATCTAGACCAATTATGGTTCATGGTAAGAGTAGTATGGGAAGCACAAGGAGTCATGGATGACAACATAAAAAAGGAAACATTGGTAAGCGCGTTGCAAGATTGCACACTAACGTGGTACATTAAGCACTCTAATGACCAACCAAACACAGGAATCACAGAAATCCAGGCCGCGCTGAACAGGGAATTTAGCAGGCCAAAGTTAGAAACACAATCAATTATCGGGTTTAAGGAGATCGCGATGCTTATGGGCAAGACCCCCTAGGATTTGGACCAGAGACTAAAGAGTATGATTCACGAAGCCAACATGATTTTAACGGATGGACAACACTGCATATGGTTTGTAGCATCATTAACATCGCATTTAAGGATGACGTTATCACAACAAAAGCTTTCCACCTAAGTTGAAGCCTTGGAGATGGCAATGAGATTGCATGAGACCCCTATACAAGATCCTGGTCTGGGAGTCCAATAAATCCATGCAAAACTATAGAATTTGTGTCTGGAAATGCAGAGTTTGAAACAGGAGAGGACACCTCGGTCAGAGGTGTGGGAGGAGGTATGGTGCATAAAATGCAAAGGCCAGGGGCATGACAAGGACCATTGTCCAGTATTCACGAATTACTTAGTGGGAGGAGGGCCAATGCCATTAAGACCTGAGGCACAAGTAGGAGCAAGAGTGGCGCCTACATTATCATGCGTGATTTGCTAGATAGGTGGCAAACATACTACAGATAATTTTCATCTATTACAGAAGTATACGCGAACGTCCCAACAATTGTTTTGTAATTTTTGCAGGTCTATAGGCCATGATGAACACACTTGTAGAAGCTATGAACTAATGATGGATCAGACACCTACCTATAGGGTATAGCCCGAGATGCAATCCCTCAAACCAAATGTAGGGATGACGCGTGTTGGATTTTAGGGGTGCGAATGAGGACGAGGTGGGATGGGACTAGGAAGGGGTCGCGGACAACTAATTTTCTACAATTACGGAGGGCCTGGACACTATACCCATGACTGTATGAATCTGACAAGAACATCATGTTTGTACTGTACTTAGTTTGATCATGAGGCAGAAGACTACCCTACCTTGATAGCGAGGATGTGCTAAAAAGGGGTACTCCAGCTTCCCCCGACTCAGAATTTTCAAATGATGAGGTCTGAGTCACGCGAAGAAGACCTAAATGTAAACATAGTGCTTCGAAGCGGTATCACAACCAGAGATGATAAAGGTAAGTAGCTAGAAGAAAGTGCGTGGGTTCACAAAGCTCCTACAAAGGAACTTGAATTTGATTTGAAGTGCGTGAAGGAGACATTCATGGAAGCTAAGAAGAGCTTCAGGGAGGCCTCCACTTCAGGTAGTAAGGATCAAATAGAACTAGGAATGGATCCTTCAATGCTCACTACCTTTCTAGAGACATGTATTAAACTGCTATGTGACATCAAAGCTGTGAAAGGGCTACAGGAACTTATCAGTAGGTGCTCGGGGTCAAGAGAACTGCTCGTGATCTGGAAACTTAGAAAGCATGCATTCCGCACAGAATGGGAAATGAGATTGACTGCGCAAATCGGGGAATATGAAATGGATCAAGTAATTCTAGATCTAGGATCAGACGCAAATGTGCTACCAAAGCAAACATGGGAGTGTATGGGTAGGCCCGCATTGTAATGGTCCCCTATTAAATTGTGAATGGCGAACCAACAGAAGATCCTACCCATTACAAGGCGTAATGGTGGAAATTGAAGGTGCGAGTGCATTGGAAAATTTCGAAGTGATAGAGATTGTCGAAAATAGCAATCCCTATCCTGCACTACTGGGCATAGACTGGGCCACTGATATGAATGAAGTCATAAATTTAAAGAAGTGCAAAATTATCTTTGAGAAAAAGTCACTACACGTAGTAGTACCAATAGATCTGGTTGAGGGAGCGTGATACACTGAACTGATGTGCGACGATGATAGTGATGATGATCAAAATTGCATTTACAAGATAACCGCGTGTGAACAAGATTGGGTGAATCTGACTACAGATGGTAGGATTTCATGGGAACGCGAAAGCTCCTGCACTTCTGATTTGGATGAAGAAATAAAGAGATGGAAAAATTGGTTGCACGAAGTAACAATGGTTAATTGCAACATGATGGTAATATCACTACATTGTGTGACAACCGAGGCAAGAAATTTGCCTATGTATGACGGGGTAACAGCGGTGGATGAATTCCTAAACAAATTTGAAAGAGAAGTGCCAGAACAACAACAGTTTGATGCTCTGAAATGGGCACTACACGCTACGCCCGCAAGGTGGTGGGGTACACATCAGAGTAGCTTTGAAGATTGGCACGGATGCAAAAATATGATGTGCTTATGATTTGGGAAGCCTTCGAGGAGGATGGAAGCTAGGTAGGAGGGACGAAACAACCTATGCACCCACCTTTCTAGATGGGTACAGGTGTATGGTACGCAACCTGCGTGAACGCACACTGCTCTCGCGATAGGAGATAGGAACAACAAGCAAAAGCAGGAAAGACAAGTGTGCGAATGACGAAGCATGATACCACATAGTGTGCCAAACATCATACATGGGGAAGCCTTTGACAAGGTGTGTGAACTACTGAACAGGGTCGACCATGTGAAACACACCGACTGGGACTTGCGCGTACCAGTGGTTCGATGGGCCTATAGGACCATGTGCAAAACCCTAACCACGAAAACAATTCCAAGATGGTGGAATGAAGTAGGGACTGTAATCTCTAAGGAGGATGCGAAGATGGATCCACACGTAATAGCACCCGTAGGTGTGATAGTGGGCGAAGTCCAGGATGAAGAAATCACATAGTGATGCAAAGTAGAGCACATAAGGCTTCAGGAAGCCATTCGCCAAGGGAACCTGAGACTTCGCTAACTTGAAAGGGATCGGGTACGGCTAAGGAAGAAAAGCATTTTGATGGACGCAGAGGTCAAGAGGCTAGAAAACGAGATCAAGTAAGCATGTCTCGTTGATAAACCAAGGATGGAAAGGCAAGGTGCGGATGATCATACTAATGAATTAGAAGACTATCGACGATAATTAATTATTCTACTGCCATGGCTAGGACCACATATCACCAAATGCATTAATCAGGGGAGCATACTACATATAGTGGAGTGCGCAGCGCTGATTGCCATGAGGACAAATGAGGATTTTCCACAGACTATATAGGGGGGGTGGGATGGAGCCTAGCACAGGTGGTGCAACCACCTGACTAGCCATAGGAAGAACAGTTTTACCATTAAAGGCAATGGAAAGGGAGTGCGGGACCATAAATTATCCTACTTGGAAATTGCACACTTTGATAGGTACGCGTAGGAACAACGTGTCACAAGGTTCGTGCCCACGCAGGGGGGATGCACTGCTGCGTCGATAGGCTGGGAGGTGGCCATTGGTGTCACTGTTCATGACGAGATGTCCGATTTGAGGCCAAATGGAGCGGGCAGTGGGCATTTAAGACAAGAGTTATGGGCAAGATTTCTGAAAATCTGCCACCAAGAAAGCATTGATGGCCTAGAATTGGGGGGAATGATCGAATTTGAATTCGAAAGTTGCTGTAAAACTCCAAGAGCTAGCCATCAGACAACATTTGGTCAATTAATATTTGAGTGGTTGAACAGAGCACAAAGTGTGGAGAGCTAAGTGATAATAGAGCCTTTAAGTTTGTAAAAGACTGCCTATAGTGCAGAAAGGATGACATCCACTAAGGATAGGTTGGGCATTGAATAAGGAACCACTGGCAAGGCTATGCAAAGCCCCATGGTCTACGATGTTTCCGAAGGCACTGGGGCTATGACAGAAATCCCTAAATCACCTTGGACGCCGAGACCAAAGAAGGATAAGGAGGCAATGGGACCAATACACTTGTCCCCAAGGAATCTGTGCATAACTTATCCATGGAAGAGAAGGGGAAGGTAGTTACGATTGAAACAAGTGAGGAGGAGGAGGATTTGGAGGCCCTAACTACCGCCACAAAAGAAGAAGAAGATGTGGAGGAGGACATCCAACCGTTGCTCTCTACAGCAAAATTGTCGGAGTATGTCCCTCCATGAAAAGGGAAAACCAAAATACCAAAGGATCTGGATGCAATGAAGAGTGCACTCCAGACCCCACTCCTCCCCTATGGAATAACCTTTGAGGGTCCGCTCCTAGGGCGCATGCCCACCGTGAAATTTGAAGATTGGGACCTCGTAGATAGCGAGAAGTTCCCACACTTAGAAATGGCAAACCTGATGAAACAGAATATGGAGGGGCCAGTGATAACATTGGAGCCATGAAAATGGTTGTGCAGTGTGGAAAAGGCCGGGTTGCTTCATCTGCTATGGATACCACATTTCCATCGCATGCCCATCACCATTTTCCTTATTAGGAAGCTGCTGAGCCTGGTGCATGATGGGTATCTATGGCTAGAGGAGCCTATTCCCATCATGGCAGACCTCATTCACTGGGTTACTCGGCTTCCCTATAAAGGAACGGACCCCACGACGATAGCCAAAAAAAAGCAACAATCTGGCTCTCATAGAGGCCATGAAGGAAAAGTATAAGTTGGAGAAAAAGAAGAGGGGCTACATCATGTCTAGTATCAAGGACAAAGGGGTGTGCATAGCCACCCAACTCTTGGCCAATAAAGTAATGAGAAAATACTGCATCGATGAAGTATCAGCGTCGGTGGTTGCACTGGCCAAGTAGTGCATGGAGGGGGTTCAGTTCAACTGGGCTGAGTTCCTTTGTGAAGAATTTTTGCTCAACTGCCAGGAGGCCCAAGAGAAGGGTAAGACCTTCCACTACACGTGGTTTCTCTTATCCATCTTGCTGGTAGCAGGAGAATTGTCGGAGGATAGCCAACTCCCGAGCATCGACCGAGACTTACCAGAGGCCGCAAAGTACGCTTCACTCTGGGTCACCAAGGACGCGAAACGGATTCGTAATATCAAAATTTTTGGGTTCTCATGGAGGCGAGCATCCAAATGTGGATTAATATGATACCATGCCTGTCCCCCACTATGCATAATAGTCTGCAGAGTTTGCAGACTTCAAGGCGGAGATGCACAATATCTACATCAAGGCGCGAAAAGTTCCGGCACACTAGTGGACAAAGCTCCCATTCATATCCACTAACGACGCGATCTTTATGGTGTTAGAGATGTGGTCTTCCGAGTGGCATGCCCTAGATTCGATGGAGTTGGAGAGGATGACAGCATAGAAAATTAAGGATGATGCCAAGCTACGTGTCACCTAACTGGTCGAGAAAAGGCGGAACGAACAAGCGCAACCAAGGTCAGGGTAGTCTGCGAAGTGACACAGGCAACTGCAGAGCAAAATAAGGCTACCAAAGCAGCAGCAGTAGCTCAGACAGTAGAGGTCGCAATAGTGCAGGCAAAGGAGGGCCAAGCAGGGTCTGTAGGACAGGAGGCAGAGGATATGGAACTTGCAGAGGAGAGCACGGACCCAGGGACCACCTCTACACAGTTTAAATGGTTGCGCATCGCAAAAAGATCAGGTCCTAGAAAGAGTGTCAAGGCCTCAAAGCTAGCCATCGAATCGATCACGTTAACTGAAGGTGATCTCCATGACATTGGCGATATCGTTCGCGATGTCACTAGTGAAGTGCTTCAAGACTTTATGATAGAGCAGTAGACTATGTTGGGGGCCCTAAGGGCATAGCTGCAGGATTTTCAGGTGCAACCCCCGTAGGAGGGTACCTTGTCTACCCACCTCGTAGTAGGAATGGTAGCAGTAGAACAGATGCTTCGTGCAAAGATGGCCAATATGATAACCTTTCCAGAGGGAGTGCCAATCTTGGAGAGCATAATGGATTGGGTGATGTTGAATATAATAAAAGGTATTTGAATTAACTTGGTTACCCTTCCCTGTGACATACTTTATCAGCTGCAAGATGGGATAACAGCAGAAATCTGCGCCAAAGAGAGCTGCGTGTTCTAGGTTCTGAGTGAGTAGAAGATTAATATAGAACAGCTTAGCTTGCAGCACGACGAGTTGGTGTCACAAAATCGAAATTTGGTGGATATGGTAGATGATGCTTGCCAATGCATCCCATAGTTGGCTATCGTAGTAGATCTACCAGTGGAGGTACGAATCCAAAGTTTGGCCAATGGAGTCCGTGACACAAGATAAGAGGCAACAAGGCTGTAGTTGGAGCTGAATCTTGAGATTATTGAGCTGCGGTTGAAGGCATCACCTTCCACTCCCACAGAGGTCAAAGATCAACACAGTAGTGCTATTGTAGCAGGGATGGAAGAGATTAGAGGTGCAGTCCGTGACTGTACCAACATGTTGGAGTAGGCATTGGAGGTCCTTACTACATTGTAGGAGGACCCCAACATTCAGCAACTGGAGACCGAGGCACGCAAACTCCAACAACAATATGACAGCATTAGAGGGACTGCACAGACAGTAATCCTTACTCAGTGGCTTGCAAGGATGTAGAAGGCAAAGGCTTTAAAAGAGCAGGTGGACACGGCGCGCCACAAAGAAGAAGTTATAAAAGCACACGTCTAGTCGTGGATTGATGAATCTTTCACAATTATGGTGGATATTAAAGGAAATATTGCGTAGATTCAAGGGATGCATGCACAGATGCAGGGCAGCATGCCAAAAAATGAGGGTTCAGAAGCAAGAATGTAGTAGGTTTAGCAGGCAGTAGCTTAGTGCACCGCTGACATCCAGGCCATTCGGGACTAGCTGGAGGGACTCTGTGCCAAGTTCGCTGCACCGACAGAGTGAATTGAGGGCGAGTCACGATGTTTGTGTTGGGGGCCTGTTGGGTATGGAATCCCCCCACAACATGTTTTAGGGCTTAAAGCCCAAGTTTTTGGTATTATTGTTGTAAAAACTCCATGAATTGCGAGCACGGAGCGCGAAGTGTATGTTAGAGTCATAGGGTTTTCCGCCCTAAGTTTTGAATGTAATGTCGGCCTACCCATGGTCCGCAGACCATGGGATTATATAAATAGAGCAAATCTCTAAGTGGGAAAGAGGGTGAAAGAAAGTAGAAAAGAGTGAAGTATGAGATATAAGTACAGAGAAAGTGCCTAAGTGTCTCTGGGGTCGTAGTAGGAGGAAGAGGCTCTGCAGCTGAGTGCACAGATGCCTTTTAGAGTCTGCAGCTGAGTGTGCGGACGCTTGGAGTTGAGTGCGCAGGGTAGAATAGAGTTTGTAATCAAAGAGAAAGAATAATAAAGAGAAGTTTTATCTGAATTATGTGTATATGTCTTGGGTTATTATCTGTTGGATATGATTTGCAATTATATTATTTATTTATTGTCTACATTTGTATAAATTGTGAATATTGTTAAGTATAACTAAAAGCATACAAATAAGAAAAGTTAATCAAATCAGATAAGATTACTAGTGAGGACTTGGGTAATAACATTGTTTGGCCCCCGAATAAGGCTGCGCGAAGGCAACATCTCAGGCTGTGAGGCACGAGTAAGTGCGCATACCGACGTGCGTGTAGGGTCGAACCGTGGACCACTTAAAAACATCAGACATCTCAAGGGTGTAGAACCCTGGTTCTAGCACCCTCCCATACTACTTCGGGTGAGACCTCAGTTAGTGCTCTGCAAACTGTTGTCGAAAGGGCCAGTAGTATCAGGATTTGTTTGGCTAAATCACCTATGAACCTGTGTCAGGCCACTACAAGCCAACAACGTGTGACAACCCTTCATAAGATTCGTGTACAAAAAGAAAATTGTTGATTTTATTCATAACTACACCGCCCCTTGAACATGACATGTTTGTTCCTATTCACTGTAACTTCATCAAATGTAGTGTCAGTAATATAAAAATTACCAAAATATCAAAACAAAATAGGCAATAATCATCTATATATGAATAGTTCCCCCTAAGATCATACACCATCGATTATGTGGACTTAATAATCATCACCTATTCTCCATAAGGTTACATGCCTCATATATACTTCTACAATCATTGTTAGAAGTATGCTTTAAGATCAATGGATTGTAGTAGGGCATGCCTTCTTTTACTCTAAATCTGTAGAAGAGGAGTTATTCCTCTTATTTCTTCCTGAATCCTTCTTTACTAGCACATATAATTTGTTTGGATTTATGTATTCTCTTGCTGTAAACTTTCTAGTTTCTTCGTCTATAAATTTGCATTTAGTTTATGTAAATACAATCATATGTCATTTGTCAGCTATTTTACCTACACTTAGAATATTCTCCTTTACCCCTTGAACTAATAATGCATCAACTGCTTTTACATGCTTCTCAAGTTTGATTCTACCTTTTCTCATAACTTTTGCTGGAGCACTATTTGCAAGAATCACCTTGCCATCTTTATTTTTCTTGAGACTCAAACTTATCCTTATCTCTTGTCATGCGATGAGGGAATCCAGTATTTATGTATTGTTCATCTTCATTATCAAATTAATAAGGAGCAAGGCCACACCTTATATTTTCTTCTTCTTTCTCCTTATTAAGAGAAGTGCTCATGGATCTAGTATTCTTATCTGATTGCTTTCCATGTTGCTTGTGGAGATCCATTGACTTGTTCCTGCATTATTTTGCTACATGCCCAAACTTGTTATAAGTATAACATCTTATATTACCAGAAAAAGGAGAAGATGAATTATAATATTTTTGTTTCGTATTCCTCCTGTTGAATTCAATAGCTTTGTGACCAAATATGTTACAATAAAAGCAATATCCCTTGAAGAAACCTAAGTTCCTTGGAGCTGATGATATTCCTGTGAAGTGACCATTTTCTTGAGACCTAAATATGCTTATTCAATTTGGTGCAATGTGTTCATAGTTATGACATGTAAAAAATTCAACATCATTGATTAAAGGAGAGAATTGATTAATATTTCTATTATTGGGAGAAAATGATTTCCTTTGAAAATTCATTTTCCTTGGATGTTGATCTGGTTGACTTCTTATCTCTTTATCCTTCAAGTTCCTTGCATGAGCCTATGAACTAGATTCTCCTTTTACAGTTTCATGAAAACCAAGACTAGATTTAATGGAAGGAGACCTTTGACTACTAAGAATGTTATCCAAAATCTTAGTACTATCTTGAAATCTCAAATGTTTATCCTTTTCTTCTAATTTTCCTTTTAGAATGTTTACCTCAACCTCTAGCCTTTGGTATTGTTCTTCCTTTTCTAGATATTGCTTCCTCATTCCTTCTTCAACCTTTCTTCCTTCTTCCATTTTCTCCCTTAATTTGATAGTCTCTTCCTTCAACTCATTTGGTTGTTCTTCAAATACTTGAAATAGCTCTTCATTTCACTTGTTTGAATTTTCAAGATCATATTTGAGAGAGACGATCTTAGCTTCAAGTCCTTCACACTATTTTTTAATTCTACTGCAATATTTATTGATTTCACATAATCTGTGTTCTCATATCCATGCAACTTATCCTTAAGATTGCTAATATTTTTCAAGGCAAAATCAAATTTTGTTCTAAGATTAAGAACTTCCTCTAGCATTTCTTCTTATGAATTAGTAACTCCATTTGACATAACATACTCATCTTTTGATACATCATTATTTTCTTTAGAAACATGATTACATGTTGCTTCTACTAATGAACAATCTTCCTTTGTTTTTCTATCATGGATTACCTATCGATCATCCCATACTTCCTTTGCAGTGGCATAATGCATAACACTTTTTAATGTTGAATCGAGTATGCTATTAATGATTTCACTTAATGCCTTATTATTCTTTTTCACTTCTTCACCTGTCGGGGGATTTTTAGTGTAACCATTGCATACTAAATGCCAAACATTAGAACCAAGGTCCAATAGGTTAGACTTTATATTTTATTTCCATTCTTGATAATTATCATTACTTAGCATAAGAATACCTTTATTGTCCATTTTTTTTACTTACCTTGTCCTTGACCCATAAATCCATATATTTCCACAACATCAGAGATAGCATTGTCACTGCTCTCCTAAAATGACTTCTTCCTTTGATCTACCTTCTTCTTTTTCTTCTTTCGCATTGTCCCTGATCCACTTCAAGAGGTTGAGCTTCAATTGGATTAACCTTCTCTGATTCTAATTGTTAGGAAAAATACTTGTGGGGGGGGGGGGGGGGGGGGGGGGGGTGGTGTGAATCAACATTTTAAACTCACTTTAACTTTTCATTTCATATTATGATTTCTATATGCTACTATCATTCATGAAACCCACATATGTATGTGACTGTGGTAAATGGAAACTACGTATATCAAGATAGCTAATTTTTATATGTTTCATTAGATATTCATATTCAACCAATACTTCATTATTTCATTATTCATTAATTAAATAGTAACCATGAGAAATAAGAGAATAATAAACCACCACATATAAGAAACACAACAACACATGAGAACACCAGGTTTTTTAGGTGGAAACCCAATGTTGGAGAAAACCACTATTGTCGTTGTCTCTATCTTCTTATTTTATTATTAAGAAAACTTCATTACATCTTGTACTGGCATAGCCTCTTACCAGTATGCAAGCACCCACCTGCCAAATGCTACAACCTCCTTTCACTCTCCAACACCCATTATAAGGGAGCTACAACCCCCTGATCGCATTTACTAGCTCCTACCGGAAGGGAACACCTACCCCCTAAAAAAAATTACCATATACCACTGGAAAGAATCTCTAACTCCCTCATTGAAGGCTCCAACCCTCAACACCTCTCATGGACCATGTTTCATAATATTTCATACTAGATCCACTTGACTCAAAACATCAAAACCTATAGGACACCTTTCATTATATTTTCAAATTGGATCAACTTCCATCACTAAGATCAATACCAAACTGAATACTGAATCTGAAAGACAATCAATGAACCAAATGAATCATTTTAACATCAATCATTGCCCTGAATGTCAATCAACCATTGCAACTAGATCAAGTCAATCCATATCAGATATAAACCATTAGATCATACCAATGCAAGACCATTCATCAATATACCAAACCATATACTATTAATCATCACATAAAACAAATGTTGTCTTGCAAAACCTGTTGATAAATACTTTAGAATTTATACGCTACTTCTCTGAAGCAGACATGCATATGTACGCACTTCCTATGTGTTACACTTGTGTATGGATCTTAGAATACTAAACATTGAATCATCAATCACCGAACCATACATAGATCATTGTACTAATCACAAATCATTGAACCAATCACAGGTTCCTAAACCAATCAAAGATCACCACAATGCAACATCATTACCAATCAATATAACATTCCATATTTAACCTAATCAATACTCTCGGACACAAATCATTAAGATAGAGAAATCATTGGCAGATAAAAACAAACAGATAAGAACACATCAATTGTTATCATCAAGCCATACTTCAAAACCATAGAACATATATGCTACATTCATGAAGCATAATAGTCTATGTACGCGACCACCTTGCATAAAAACTGTGTATAGATCTCAACATACTTCATACATTATCTCATAATATATATGTGACTCTACAAAGATGGATCTGTGTATATACACGACTATTTCCAAACACACTTACGTACATATCTTGAATTTTTTTTTTTTTGCAAACACAATTTCACTATGCATAACCTTTACTGTCAATACTATAGACTTGAGAATAATACGTTTAGATCACAATATTATTGTCATCACAGTTTTGTCAATGTTAGCTACCTAGACATTTGTAACAAGTAAACTAATCAAACATATTTGTCAACATATCTTCTGATCTTTTAGATCTTAGTCTTCTCCATGCTCCATAGTGCACACCTGTTCCAAATTAGATGACACATGTATAACTCATTACTTGCACACTTAACACGTTGATCTCCATCTCCTTATATATATTTAGCCTTAATCAATACCTTAGGAAAATCCCTTGGTAATTTTGTTAGTATTATTTTATGGGATAAAATAACCATTGTCACTTCCATTACTATGGGCCAATACCATGGTAAATTCCCCTAGTATCTAGATTACCATGGTTCAAATTTTGTATGCGACTTTAATTAATTGTCATTCCTTTGTCCATGTCACCTATAACATATGTACCAGTCTACATAAGTTCCATGTTGACATATTTACTAAGTATGTTTCCATCAAGGACAACACATTAGCCATAATGCCAATGATAAGGTACCTACCCTAGTAGCCATAGGAGATTTTTTAGCCTTGTCCATTAGGTTTACATTGTTTAGTAGAACTGAAATCATTACTTGCACATTTTTCCTTGTTTATATGATTTCCTTTTGTGATTTCAATGTTATATGGAGGCCTATGTACTAGCAAATATATTCATGTCTATGTCTAAAGCTATCATAAGGATTTGGGGATTTTTTTGTTCACATACAATCATAACTCCTCACAATAGTTTGGATTGATAAACTACGATATCCTTATCATAAGTGTCATAACAATGGTGAAGAGTTCCATAACTGAAAATGAAAATAACTAACATGAAAATTAGATTGATTAGAATAACGTAATAAGAAATAAGACTATAACAATCCTATAGATTCGTTAATAAAAGTTGCTATCATTGTTGTGTATTGCACGAGCTAGGGAAGTTCATGGAAACAATGAAGTTATTTCCAATGAAGAGAGAAAACATAATTTAGGACATAAGTACTTAAATATTGCATTAATTTATGACATATCAACCAAATGAAATTTAGTGTCCCATCCATTGTTTTCCTAAACCTAGTAATTTATATAGTTTATTATTCAAACTTGACAAAAAATAATGACGATGTTGACTATTTTAGGTGGAAAATGTGTTTGTAACAAATACAAAGTTGAACCCTTTTACTATAAAATAATCACAATATGTATACAAGGGTGGACCCCATACTATTAAAGCACATCGTATGACAAAGTGGGTGGAAGAAGATTTGATAACTGAGTCTTCAGATAGAAAAGAAACTTGTGGCAATGAACAAGAGGTTAGCCATGATGATAATGCATGGGATGAATACTTTCATACAATTGTTATATTTTGTGGGTGTTATAAATTAGTTCAACTAGAAATAATTGTACAATATAATAACATTGTATAGTCTATTCTCTAACCTTGGAAAAAATAATGCATGTATTAATTATTTTAGGTTGAAAATGAAATCAAAACAAATGAGGAGTTAAATAAATTTGATATAACAACACAAGTATCTACATATGGACGTGGCCTACCTCATACAATTAAATCACCCAAAATAATGGGTGGAAAAGAATACGACAATGGAGTTTGTAAATACAATAGAAAATCAAGACAATGAACAAGATGTTGACCATGATGATACTACATGAATGGATGAATACTTTGAGACACTTTTTATTTTTGGATGTTGCTAAGGTAGAAAATCTAAGAATATGAAATTTTTGTGGCTTTTTTTTTAAACTATGTATTACAAAATAATATTTTTAAGTTATTGTATAAATGCAAATTTTATGTTGTTTACTTGAGTAATTTACTGCATACATCTTTGAAACGGATCCATATTTTATCCAATAATTGCTATGTAACATTAAATAATGGTTGCATTTAATCACAGGTCAATAATGTTGATGATACACCTACTCATAATCAAGATCCAACTAGACCATTAAGAATTTAAGGAGATGATCCAATTCATCCTTTAAACCATACTATAAGAAGAAGAGAAGAATTGAAGAGAACATTACCATGTGAAAAAATTGAAGAATTGATGAAATTGGCATACACAGATGACATGTTGTCCACTATTCAAAATGGAGATATTGATGGGAATGTAATGTGTGAAGAAGGATTGAATGAAATGATCACAATCTTCTTTGGAGATGGAAACAATGATGAGGGTGATGATCCTATGCATAATAATGATGATGCATATATAGAGGGAAATTGATCTGGATTTAAACAGGAACGCAACAAATTACAGAGATAACCATAAACAAAGAGATGCAGTGGAAATAATACTTCAATTCATTAATGTGAAATACTGAAATATGCTTACAGGAAGAAATGGAAATAAACCAGCTAAGGCGATGGTAGCTTATCTCTGAGAAGAGATGTGGTGGCTACATGCCTTTGAATTGTGTTACAATGAGGCTCAAAGGTCTATTTATTGTTGAGAAACAATGGAAAACCCTTAACATCCAAAAACCTAACCCTAGAAGATGAAACGCCAAACTGTGGGCCCCGTTTGGGTAAATTGGTACATCAACTTCTCGGGGTCATAACCTTGGCATACGATCTGTGTTTGACACGCATAATATCTTGTTAGAAATATCTATCCGAGAACTACAACTTTGGGAAGAGAAACATCGGTCCATGGACCCATGTTACTCCCATATTTCCCAAAAAACATCGTTTAGGGCCTTAAAATGGCTCCGGAAGTTCAGGACCTAAAAAACTGCTAAAAATAGTAAATTGTGCTACAATTATGGAAACTAAAAAACTGAAAGAGACAGTTGTGGGGGTCCAAATGGGATAGGTAGGTGGCCACCAACATCCACCTAGTTCATTCCTCCCCCCTTAGGAAGCAATGGTCCCCATTGCGTTGAGTTCCTCCATCTGCTGAACTTGGTCCCTGGTGAGCTATTCTGTAATCTCTGATGTGTCCAGTAATGGTGTGAAGCATGGTCGAGGGCGGTACACATTGAACACTTGGTGCAGACAAAGGAATGGAGGAATGTTGTGCTCCAAAGCATTATTTCCAATAGCCTTGGTAAGGCTATAAGGACCATGTTGGAGTGGTCTGAGCTTCTGATGGGCTCTTGTAAGGCGTTCTTTCTGCATATGTAACTGAACTTTATCGCCCACCTGAAGCTTGTGTGGTGCCCCTGTGGGTGAGGAGAAGTTGTCCCTGTGTTCTTTCATGACCGTATCCCTTTGTTGATGCCGTTGCATGGAGGAATCCTTTGCGGGGGTCATAGATGTGGTGTTGATCTTCCCCTTACTTTGGGAGTGAACCAGACAGAAAATAAATTTCCTAGTCTATGAGATAAGCTTGCTGCCTTTCTTAGTAATGATCAAAGAGGTGGTGGTAGGTGGGGCTACCTTCGGTATCCTGTATAATGAATTACCAAAATAAATAATAATAGAGCGAGGCCTTGACTCATACACAACATGTCACCTCCACAAGTATGGTTGGCCTAATAATATATCACAAACATCTAGAGGTGTAACATCACACAATACCTCATCTGTGAAAGGTTTGATGCTATAGGGAAGGCGACACTGCTGGTAGACTCAGAGATCTCGCCCTTGGTGAAGCGACCCGATACTTTACAGCTGCGGGTGTGGTGTAGTCGGTAGGCCCAACCGCTCCACGACCTCTGTTGAAATGAGGTTCTTTTGGCTGCCACTGTCGACAATGAATTGCAACGGTGAACCCTTCACCCACATCTGTGAGTGGAAAAGACGCTCTCCCTCCTCTAGATCTTCGGGCTCATCCTTCTAGATTTTAATGGTGGCAATAGTGGCACTGGGCTCCGCATCAATGATCTGCCTCCCTTTGCCATTCCCCTTGTTGGGTTCTAACTCAGGGTCAGAACATGCATCTGATTCTGAAGCCTTCAAATTGGCCACTAATGACTGCTTGGTCCGACACTCACTTGTGTTGTGAGTGGGGCTCTTATCGAACTCACACCACGTTTCTGTGTCCTTCTTCAACTTCATGGTGTTGTTCTTTTCTTGCGGCTTCGATGGGTTGTCTTGGGTCACCCTGCCTTGGCTTTGTCCTTTGGTCTTCAGATTTGCAGATCCAAAGTATCACTTCTTTTGTTTCAACTTCTGATTGATTTTGACAGTGTAGCGGTATGTCGTGCCAAGCGAGAAGATGTTCAGGAACTCCATCTCTTCCTGGATGTACCTGCATAGGCAGCCTCGGTATTTGAGTACCAAATGTAGCTCAAAATCCTTGATACCCAACTGTGCGTGAAGGGTATGAAAAATGTTTGTGAACTTTGGCACATCTTGATCCCTTCCCTGCCGCAGTGTGGTCCACTTTATGTATTTGTCCTCATAGCTTTTGACAGGATAGTACTACTCCTTGACGACATCCCAGAATGAATTCCAAGTGGGTGCAGCTGAAAATAGTGAGCCTGTACTTTCATCCTTCTGCTCGCAGTAGGTTTCCCACCAGTCCTTGACGTGGGGGGCTTCTTTGAGAAGAGAGAAATCAATCTTTTCCGAACTCGAAGATTCATGAATAGAAAAATACCCTTCTAGCATATTTAACCATTTATCTACGGCATTTGCATCTATCTGACCCTCGAATATGGGTATTTCAAAATTGACTTGTACCTTAAATGGTGTGGCTTTTCTAGAGTATCTATTGGAAGTCGATGCATCACCTCTAGGTAGCCATTGAAAGATCTGGGCAATGTTATCCATCGTCGCGTTCCTTTACCACTCGAGGGCTTCTTCGAGCAAGATTCTGATAGGATCTCCTGCCCCCTCGTCTTTCTTTTCATCCACCATGTGAGGCCATTGGGATTTGCAAGGTTGGTCTTGTAAAGGTTCGACTAGTTCAAGCCATAACTCCTTATATCCCGACCTCATTAGGGACATGCAAAGAAAAATAGAGAAAAAGCAGACCTCTCTGATACCACTGATCCGGATTTAAACAGGAACGCAACAAATTACAAAGATAACCATAAACACAAAGATGCATAAGAAATAATACTTCAATTCATTAATATAAAATACTGAAATATGCTTATTGACAGAAATGGAAATAAACCAGCTACGGTGATGGTAGCTTATCTCTGAGAAGAGATGTGGTGGCTACATGGCTTTGAACTGTGTTACAATGAGGTGTGAAGGCCTATTTATTATTGAGAAACAATGGAAAACCCTTAACATCCAAAAACCTAACCCTAGAAGATGAAATTCCAAACATCAACTTCTCAGGGTTGTAACTTTGGGATACAATCTCCGTTTGACACGCATAATATCTCGTTAGAAAGATCTATCCGAGAACTACAACTTTGGGAAGAGAAACATTGATTTATGGCCCCATGTTGCTCCCAGATTTCCGAGAAAAAAAAAACATCATTTAGGGCCTCAAAACAGCTCTGGAAGTTCAAGACTCGAAAACTGCTAAAAATAGTAAATTGTGCTACAATTACGGACACTGAAAACTAAAAGAGATAGTTGTGGGGGTCCAAATGGGATAGATTTGTGGCCACCAGCATCTAGCTGGATCAGAAATTACCACCAACATAATTATGATGATATCAACATTAATGCATCAATTAAAGTAGTGAAGACAATCATGTTCAAATTGGGTTCAAGTAGAACATCCAAGCTTTCATGCACATTAATACTATTCGAAATCAAGTCATTATTTGGTTAGTAAGATAAGAGCTTCATGACCTTACTAACGTAATTTAAATTATTTTTCTAGTTTTCCATTGTCAATTTGTGTCCTCAATTAGAATATAAGTATTAACTTCGATTAAATTTATTTTAGGTGGATTTTCAATTATGACATATAAATAATTCTATAAAGGACATTTCTAACACATGGATCTGAAAAAGATATTACAGGGCTCTAAAGGATAAAATATTCCTTGAAGATAATGTGTTTCCATCAACTTGTAGAGAAGCATGTCAATTGTTGGTCGAGATGGGGGTTGAATGTAAGAAAATTCATGCAAATAAAAACAATAGCATCTTATATAGAGATGAATATATAAAAAATTAAGAATTCCTTGTATGCAAAGAGAAAATATATAGTACAAATGTACAAGGTCCTACAATTCCAAATACGTTTTTATGACACATGCCAATTATTCCTAGGCTACAATGAATGTTTTGTTGTAAATCTCTTGCACAATTGATGGCATGGCACGTAAAGAACACGATTAATATGGATTTATACAAATTTCTATGGAATCAAAATCAATTAAACATATAGAGGAAAAATGGGAAGTACAATTCAAAGACTAACCTCATAGTATTAGGTTATGGCTTGCAATGGATGGAGTGTGCCCTTTCTCTTTCCTAGGCTCAAATTATAGTGTTTGGCTAGGTGGACTAATAGTATACAATATTCCCCCATGGATGAGTGTTAGAAAGGAACACCTTATGCTAACTCCCATTGTTCTAGGAAAACATGAAGTAAAAAAATGGATGTTTACATTAATCACCTTTTATTGATGATATGCAATTGTTATGGAAAGGCATAAGAATGTATGACATATCATGCCCTCCATCAAATAGGTCCTTGGAGTTTTATGGCATACTATGTTGGAAAATTCTTGATTTCCAAGAACTTGGTGTTTGTTCTGGTAAGAGATCAAATAATATGCATATTGGCAGTACATCATAATTTATTTTCAATTTAACTTGTATATAAGTATTAAATTATTGTTTACTTATGTAAACTAATTATTTAATTATAGAGTTACAAAAAAAGGGGTTTTTGCATGTCTAAGGTGTGTAGAACAATTCGAGGGGTGATATTCTAAATATATACACAAATTTATTTATGCAAACAATAGAGTTTTTCAATCACCATACCATAAGTTCAAAAATCACCTAAAGAGTCAATTTGATGGAAAAATTGAAAATAAAGCTCATCCCAAGTTATATGTCTAGTCAATTGGCTTAAAATGTATGAAGATGTTGAGTCAAAATATTGGAACCATTTTTTTTCATGATCATTTAATTAAAGAACCAGAATAAGTAATGGTCGAAATTCCAAAAGGAAATCCATATATTATGATATCCCTTACTAGAAGGATCTATTAATATCTAATTTATTAGATCCTATGCATATTTTCAAAAATGCCCTAATTCTATTTTTCGACATATATCAAGCAAAGATAAAGACACCTTATCATCAAGGAGAGTTATTTCTCTTTCATATACCAAATTTGATAGAAGACATTAAATCCAAATAAGTAAAACGAATCATATGCAAAATATCCATGGATAATAAACAAGAAAGGGTTAGATCAGCTAAAAAATGTAAGTTGTTCAATAACAATACCCACTAGCTATGGATCATCATTGAATAAAGCATTTATAGTAGAGGGAGATATTGCATGATTATCATAATTTTATGAAGGTATTAAAATCAATTAATTTTAATTCTTATCATTTACTTACTAAAAAATATTTTGATATATTATGATAAATAAATACTAATGAACTATAATGAATTGGTTTGATAGCATATCATATCATTGGAAATTATAGGGGATTCCTTCCTTGCAACTGACTTGAGGAATGCCATATTTTAATTATTAGTGTCAGCTAATACTTACAAGGTTTTACATGGTATGAAATGTTCCTCTATATGATACAATGATATATTATATTAATTATAAATGTCACTAAAAATTCATGCTAACTTAATGACAATATATAATTATGTGGGTGACCTCTAAAGAGATCCATGAGCCTAAAGTGCCAAGATGGAAGAAAGAAATAACATAAGTTGTATGTGTATTTGAAAATTAGCTCCCTACATGTTTCATGGACCTACATATCCATTTACTTATACATATAATTGATGACATTGAAATGGAAAGTGTATGTTCAATGAGATGGATGATTTTCTTTAAGAGATACATGAAAACCCTAAGAATATATGTTTGATAAAAGGAACATCGATAGGATCGCATGGCTAAAGGGTATGCACTAACTAAAGCATTTTTTTCCCTATGTCAATTCCTTGGTGAGAATGTGAAGATGGTCCACAATTTTGGGATGAAGAACATGAATCTAATATTATAAATGGAGAAAAGCCTCAAAATAATATTTTTCAAGAAGTAATTGGTAAGTAAAATAATCATTATTTTAGTTATTTCATAATCATTTAATATATAACTTTGGGCTTCCCAAATTAAAAGAATAGAGTTTAAAGTTTGAATCATACATGTTGATTTTCAATAGGTGTTGATGAAAGTGTTTTTCTCAACAACTTTGTCCTCTACCAGATGGAATGCATCAATAAATGAATTTATATGTATGATATAAAAAGGAAATAAGTGCTAGAAGAAACGAAACAATTTAAGATAATGAACCCAAGGTATACCCCACTTCCAATTCATCTTTTTGGTGAATGGGGAAATGATTGCACAATTTAATGGGTTTATGAACAAATTCAAAACCAAATAGATGAGGAAGGTATAAATGCAAACATAATAGAATATGATATCAACATGTGCAGAGGATGTGAAAGAAAGGTAAACTTAAAATTCTTATAAAAAGATGTTTGAATACATTAATCACACTATTAATTATTTAATTATGCATAGTAATATTTATTTGAACTCAAATAAATGGCTTGTCACAAGTGAAGAAGTATCCTCCAATTTGAGCATACTGTCATCATTATCATGTAGAAAGAGTATATGTAAAAATATGATCATTCAATTGTGGGGTCATGGTTGATTTCAAGCAATCAAGTAGATCAAGTTCAAAAGATAAAAATGTTATTAAAGGTAATCTTGAATACATTGGAAAAGTATAAGAAATTATTGAGTTAGATTACCACTCTTTCAAATGTTGTGTTTTTAAATGTAAATGGTATGAAGCATTTAACATGATACGAAGACATGATATCCATAGTGGATTTGTTTCTATAAATTCATCAAAAAACCTACTAGAGGATAAGGAGCCTTATGTTATACCAATTCATTATGAGAAGGTATTGTTTCACTAAAATAATACAAGAAATCTAAGAAAATTGTAATATGTAAATTTTTAATTCATTTTTTATTGTGGATATATACATGTTCATTGATAATAAAAAACAATACCACTATAGGTCTAATATATTTATCTTCTATAACACAGGTTTTTTTCTATGAATATATTCGTTGGGTGTGGAGCCTAATTATCTTTCTGATTGTTCATAGGTTTTTGTTTCAGTTGTGTTGGATCCCTATTCCTAACGGGGTAGAAACAATGCCCATTTAATCATCGTCAGAGGGATCCAAGGAGGCGACAATGATTTTATGAGCCCCCCATGGCGGGGGTTGAGGGACAGTGCCCTTAAAGCTAAAAATAAATGAAAATTTTCCTTGTAAAATATTGTAATTTTGTCGTCAATCTGAGCCGTTTATTAGGTAGATGATATGATGATAGAAGCTATGTTAATTTAGGGTTTTTTGAACTAGAAGGAAACCCTTGGTTTATATGAGCGAATTTTATTGCAGCTGTGTATGATTATTCAGAGCGAGAGAGAGAGAGGAGGTTGTGTGAGAGTGAAGAGGAAATTACAACGGATCTATTGTAAGTTGTATCTCTTCATTTTGTTGGATAATATAAAAGGAAGGATTGGATGTTTCTCCATGGATGTAACTCAAATCGGGTGAACCATGTATATTTGTGTCACTCTTATTTTATGCGTTTCTATATTTTTGCTTCCATAATATTTTGTGTATTTCACTGCTCCATTAATTAATTTTTAACAACTGGTATCCGAGCTAAAGGTTTATTTGGCTGATAAACTCGCACGAGAGAAGGGTTCGTACTTCAAGTGGAATAAATGGCATAAGATGGTAGGTTTAGGGTCGAGAAATTTAAAGGCCAAAACTACCAGCTATGGAATATGCAGATGGAAGATTATCTATATCAAAAATATTTGTACCTACCATTGAGTGGAAAATCAAAGAATTCGACGAGTATAATGAACCTAGAATGGGAGATTATCAACAGAAAGGAACTATAAACAATATGGTTGTGTCTCATAGCATCAATGAAATTCAACATTTCAAAGGAAACGACAACAAAAGGTTTAATGACGGAATTATCCAAACTATATGAAAAATCCTCGGCCTCAAATAAGGTATTTGTTATGAAGCATCTATTTAATATGAAAATATTAGAAGGTGGATCTATTGTTGATCATTTAAATGAATTTAACATGGTTACCAGTGAGTTAGATCCCTTTCCCACTCATGTTCCCAAGCCTATGATTCCTTAGGAGGCCTATTTAAATAAATTATAAAATAATAGTGGAAATAATAAAATAAGATTAGATTACATCATCAAATTTTAAAGGGAAAAAACAAAAAGCTATTTTTTCAGCTCGTATTTTCAACGTATCTCCTTATGAGTTTATTCAAATTTCAAGAGACAACACTCATTGGATGCAAAATTAGAGTTGAGAAGGAAAAGAAAAGAGAAAAATTGGAGCTTGTGCATACAGATGTATGGGGACCTACTCAGGTATCATATCTTGGTGGCTCTCACTGTTATGTTACTTTTATTGATGATGCTTGAACTACGAAAACCTATATTTATTGTATTTGAAATAAATCTAATGTATTTTATACTTTAAAGAAATGTAAAGCTTTGGTTCAAATTGAGACATGAAATAAGTTGAAGTGTCTGAGATTAGACAATGGAGGTGAATACTACAACAAATAGTTTGATAACTACTGCTAAGAACATGGAATTCACAGATAGAAGATATTTCTAGAAACGCCACAAGAAAATGGTGTTTCAGAAATGATGAATAGGACAATCATGGAGCGTGCAAGGTGCACGAGATTTCATGCAATATTTTCCCTTACAATTTTGGGAAGATGTTATAGATACTATTGTTTATCTAATAAACATAGGGCCTTCAAGTTCCTTGGATGGTGGTATTCCAGAAGAGGCATGGACAGGTAAAAAGGTAAACTACTCATTTTTAAACACTTTCGGTTGTGAAGCCTTTGTCCACATTAATAAATAAAATAGAACAAAGCTTAAGGAAAAATCAAATAAATGTGCCTTTATTGGATATGGTGTTAATGATTTACATTATAGTTTATATGATTATGAAAGTCACAAAATCGTTAGGAGTAGAGATGTCATATTCAATGAAAAGTTGTTGTATAAGGACTAAATAGAGTTGTTGGGCGTGGGATCCCCCAAGGAAAGTTTTGGGGCTTAAAGCCCAGTTTTTGGCTAAAAAGTGTAAATCCGATGTAAAGACTCCACATTTTGTGGGCGTGGAGCACAAAGTTGTAAATGAGTCATAGGGTTGTCCACCCTCAATTTTGTAATGTAATGTTGGCTTTAAAGATCTACCCGTGGTTTTCGGACCATAGGATTGTATTAATAGAGCGAGGCTCTAAGTCGTAAAGAAGGAGATCTAAGATGAAGAATTGAGTCTTATCTGAAGTGTACGTCGAGTATTTGGGTCGTAAAGTAGGAGAAGGCTCTACAACTGAGTGCGTAGAGGCCTAGTAGTCCACAACTGAGTGCATGGACCCCTATAGTTGAGTGCGTAGGGGGAGTCAAGTATGTAACTGTTGAAGAATTAATAAAGAGAAGTTTTACATCAATTCTGTGTATTTATTTCCTGTTTTCTGTATCGAAAATATTGGGTATAAATTTCATTTCTGTTGTCTATATGGTGCGCAAACATATATAAATGTGTAGGTTAAGTAAATGTGAGTTAAAATATTTAGTTACGTAAAGTTAACTAATATCCATAAGAGGATAATTAAGATACACAATGTAACTTGGGGAAGTAGTGTAGATCATTGCCATAGCAGTGCGAAATCACCTCAGCCACTTGGTTAGGGCTATGCAAAGGACAATTATGATAGATCGTGAAGGTATCATAGGTTATAACAGTACGTAAAGTAACCTACATGAAGGTAGGCACAGAGCGACTAAATTGACCCCTCAAACATCTCAAGGGTGCAGAAACTTGGTTCCAGCATCCCCCCATACTGCTTTAGGTGAGACTTTAGTCTGCGCACCATGGACTGATGCCAAAAGGGCAAGTAGTGTAGGGATTTGTTTGGCTAATTAACTCTCAACCTGGGTCAAGGTCCCTCAAGCCAACAAATGGTTCCATTGTCGGGACCAGAATCTGCATAGAGATGTCTGATGTCGTATCATTGGAATCCAACTAAGAAGGAAATTGAAGGTTGGTTGGACAGGAGAATTCACGAGTTCACGGCGCAGGAGAACAAGAATTTGCGACTGACAAAAGAAGAGTAGTTACACTGCTACCTGTACATAGAAATCCACAAGATCTTCTTCACATCTTTCCCTATTGAGCTGTACGAGTGGATCTCGAAGCTAGAAGATAGCCAAGGAAGGTGGAAGCTCAACAGTCCTATTGTGTGGACCCCAAAATTTGTGTGCAGATTGGAAGCATCAGAAGATCAAATCAAGTGTGTTGTTTACCACTGGATGTATCGGATTATAGGAGTCTTCATTACTGAGTTCGTAGTAGATGCTTTAGTCAGATATAGCGAGGCAGAGTGATGCTTTCTCAAAGGACCGCAAGGTAAGTACATCATGCCTATAAATACTTGGATTAAAATGTTATTATGTGAAAAGAGGGTTATGCAATTACCTTGATGTTCGGAGCTACATGAAGTGGAAAAACCTACAGGAATGAAGGAAGTAAGGGACTGGAGAATAGCCCTTTGATTTCACCTCTGTGAGGGGATGAGGAAGAGCTCGCGAAGGTCTCTCCATGAATTGCAATCCATTTGATAAGGTAGATAATTTTGCGTATACCACCTCCACCTATAGCACCACTAGCTTCATTGCCATCACCTCCATCTTCACCCGCACCAACTCTGCCACCACCGAAATTCAATATGGCAAGCACAATAAAGTTGCCTGTGTTCAAGGGATTGGGAAACGAGGATCTAGACCAATTTTGGTTTGTTGTAAGAGCTGTATGGGAAGCACAGGGGGTTACATATGACAATATAAAGAAAGCGACGTTGGTGAGCGCGCTAAACTGGTACACTAAGCACTCAAATCATAATTTGAGTGCAGGAATTGAGGATGTCCAAATTTCTCTAAATAAGGAATTTAGCAGGCCAAAGTTTGAAGCACAGTCGATCATTGGATTCAAAGAGATCACGATGCTACAAGGAAAGACTCCTTGGGAGCTGGATCAGAGGCTAAAGTTTACGATTCATGAAGCTAACATGAATTTGATGGATGGACAACAACGCGAATGGTTTGTAGTGTCACTGACGCCACATTTGAGGAGTGTGCTATCACAGCAGAAGCTAATGACTCAGTCAGAGGCCTTAGAGATCGCGATGATGCTACATGAAACCCCAATTTAGGATCCCAACTTAGGAGTTCAACAGATCCACACACAGTTGAAAAACTTATGCCTTGAGATGCAGAGTCTGAAATAGGACAGGACAGCTCGACCAAAAGTGTGTGAAGAGGTGTGGTGCATAAAATGCAAGGGTCAGGGTTATGATAAGGACCACTGTGCAGTGTTTGTAAACTACCTGGTGGGAGGAGGACTGATGCCGTTAAGGCCGAAAACACAAGTAGGACCTAGCATGGCGCCTGCTTTGTGGTGTGTGATTTGTCAAATAGGTGGAAAGCATGCTACGGATAACTGCCATTTGTTACAGAAGTACATGCAGAATTCGCAATAGGTGTTCTATAACTTTTGTAGATTAGTGGGACATGATGAGAAAACTTGTAGAAGCTATGAGATGATGATGGATAGAACCCCCACCTACAGAGTTTAGGTTGAAATGCGGTCCCTAAACCAGAACGCAAGAGTGGTGTGAACTGGATTTCATGGGTGCAGACGAGGCCGAGGTGGAGGAGGACCTAGAAGAGGTCACGGACAACTGATATGCTACAATTGTGGAGGGCCAAGACATTATTCCCATGATTGTATGAACCCAACACGTCTGTCATGTTTGTATTGTACCTTGTTTAATCATGATATGGAAGATTGTCCTATGCTAATAGCTAGGATTCGCGACAAAGGAGTGCTACCACCTCCCTCGACTCAGAACCTGCAGATGATGAGGGCTGAGCCGGGCGAGGAAGATCCAAATGTGAACATTGTGCTGTGAAGTGGAATCATGATGGGATATGATAAGGGCAAATAGCCAGAAGATAGTACTTGGGTTCACAAGGTTCTGACGAAAGAAGCAAAGTCTGATTTGGAACACACTCGAGAAACCTTTATGGAAGCCAAGAAGAGCTTCCCTAATGCCTCCACTTTAGGAAGCAAAGAAAGTCCAGAGCTGGAGATGGACCCATCTATGCTTATGACATTGTTGGAAACATGCATGAAGTTATTGCACGACAGTAAGGCTATAAAAGGATTACAAGAGCTCATTAACAAATGCACTAGGACGGCGCTAGGAGAACCACACGTAGTCCGGAATATTGGAAAGCATAAGATGAGGACGGGAAGAGAAATGAGGTTAACCACACATATTGGAGAATATGAGATGGACCAAGTAATTCTAGATTTAGGATCGGACGCAAATGTTTTGCCAAAGCAGACATGGGAGCGCATGGGGAGACCTATGCTGCAGTGGTCTCCTATTCAGCTGCACATGGTGAACCAGTATAAGATAATACCCCTGGGGCGATTGCAGGGAATCACTATGGATATTGAGGGAGCAAGTGCGCAAGCAGACTTTCAAGTGATAGAGATTGTTGATGACAACAAGCCATACCCCGTGCTCTTAGGAATTGATTGGGCCACTGACATGAACAAGGTGATTAATCTGAAGAAGCACAAGATGATTTTTGAGAAGAAGTCACTACGCATAGTTATACCCCTAGACCCTGCTGAAGGATCACGCTATATAGAGCTAGTGCATGACTATGAAAGTGACAATGATTTGGACCGCATCTACAAGATAACCGTGCGAGAGCAAGAATGGGTAAATCCTACCGCAGACAAGTGGATTTCATGGGAGCACAAAATATCTTGTATCTCAGATTCTAATGAGGAGATAGAGCACTGGTAGAATCGATTACACGAAGTAACTACGCTGAACTGCAATATGATGACAAGATCACTGTGCTGTCTATCGACAAAAGTGTGAGACCTGCCTACTTATGATGGGTTAAGTGAGGTAGATTCTTTCTTGGATAAATTTGAAAGGGAGGTGCCTGAAAAGCAACACTTCCAGGCCTTGAATTGGGTATTGCGTGCTATGCTCGCGAGGTGGTGGGGTACACACAACAGGAACTTTGATGACTGGCACGAATGTAGAAGGATGATGCGCACATGGTTTGGGAAGCGTAGAGTGCGATTGGGAGATAAATACAATGGGAAGGATAATCCATGCGCACATCTAGCTAGGTGGATGTCGACCTATGGAAAACAACCTACATGGATGTGCATGAACTCTGTGTTGAGAAGTATGGTCAATAAGCATGTGTTGGGGGAGCATATGTGTAGTTGGCTTTTAAGGTTGGACAGACAATATGTGGGAAGAGAAATCGCGCAGAAGGTTATCCATGTGGAAGCATTTGACAAGGTGTGCAATGCATGCAATGCGCAATGAAGTGGTTGGGACCTGCACGTACCCAAACAGATGCCTTTTTGGTTGGTCAATAGAGTAGAAGCCGTAATGCCTATGGAGTATATCATGTCTAGTCCGTGCATAGTGGCGCTCACAGGGGTAACAGACCACGAAGCCCTGAAATAAAGGCTCACGTAGTTGGAAGAGATCGAAGAAGAATGGTTGGGACTCAATGAAGAGATCCAGTAGGGTGATCTTAGGCTTCAAGAGCTTATGAATGAAAGAGTTTGGATGAGGGAGAAAACCACCATGGCGAAAGTAGAAGTCAAGAAGCCTGAGGAAGGAATAAAGAAGGACTTTCTTAATAGAAATACCATGGTGATAGAGCAGGGTGAGCTCGAGTACATTGACAGACTTGGTGACTACCACCGAGAATTTATCAGTTTGATGCATTGGATGGGACCACATGTTATTAAGGAAATCATAGATGGTGGCACTTTGTAGTTGGTGAAGTTAAATGGTGAAAGCTTCCCAGGAAAAGTAAACAGTAGTCGGTTGACGCCATATACAGGTGGCCTGACATCTGACTAGCGATAGGAATCATAGTCTTAGTGCTCCAGGCAGCTAAAAGGAGGTGCGGGACTATAAACTACTCTGCCCAAGAGCTGCACGATGTCAAGACTGCACACAGTAGTGAGGTGTCACAGGGTCTATGACAGCGTAAGGGTAGCTGCGCTACCATGTGGGTTGGATGAAAAGTGACCGTTATAGTCACTATTCATGATGTGATCCTTGATTTGAGACCAAATGGAGTGGGCGATAGGAATTTAAGGTGAACCTTATGGGCTAGATTTGGGAAAATATGTCACAAAGGGAGCATCAATGAACTGAAAGTGGGGGGAATGGTCAAATCCAAATTCAAAAGGTGCTATAAAGTGCAAAGGGCTACACAGAAAAAAACACTTGACAATTTGAGAATTGAGCTATTGCGCGCCCAGAGATTCATGAACCCCGATTTGTTCGATATTTTGAAGTTGAAGGCATTGTTTGAGCACTTACCTGAGCCGTTGAGAGAATTGTGGAATAGTAGTGTGGCCGCACCAAAGGAAGCCATGGATATTGGAGAGATGACTGTTGAGGAGGTTGCACAGGCCATAATAGTAGGAGAAACCCTAGAAAGCGGTAGGATAGTCACAAAAATCCATAAATCGTCATGCACACCAAGACCTAAGAAAGATAAGTAACCTATGGTACCAGTGCACGTGTCCCCTAGGAATCTGTTAAGGACGAGGCTCACCATGGAAGAAAAGGGGAAGGTGATCAATTTGGAAGCCGGTGAGGAGGAAGAAGACTTCAAAGAAATCCTGGTAGAGGAGGAGGACAAAGAAATGGAGGAAGAAACCTAGGGTGTGGTCCCTCTGACCAGGTTGCCCATGTATGTTCCTCCATGGAAGGGGAAAGAAAGGGTTACCAAGGACCTAGCTGAGAGAAAGAGCTCTCTGCAGACTCTGGTGCTACCTAATGATGTGGTTCTTAAAGGAGCACACTTGGGACGGGTGCTGGTTCTAAAATTTGAAGAGTGGGATCTCGCGGATCATGAGAAATTCCTACATTTGGTAATTGTGCAGCTAATGTAGCCAAAGAAAAATATAGCAGCAGGAGTCATAGAGTTGGAGCCGCACAAGTGGTTGCGAGGAGTAGAGAAAGTAGGGTTGTTAAACTTGCTCTGGGTGTCGCATTACCATTGCACCCCAATGAATATATTTGTCATCAGGAAGTTGTTTTTCTTGGTGCATGATGGGTGTTTATGGATGGAGGAGCCCATCCCCATCATGGACTACCTAATTCACAGAATTACCTAGCTCCCTTGCAAAGGGGAGTATCCAGCGAACATATATGAGGGTAAAAGTGATGATTTGGCCATCACAGAGGCCATGAAGAAGAAGTTAAAGCTGGAGAAGAAAAAGAGAGGGTACGCAATCTCCAGTATCAATAACACTACGGCCAAAGTCGTGATGTAGATATCAGCCAGGAAAGTTATGCGGAAGTGCCGTGTGGATGAGATGCTCGCGCTAGTGGTTTAACTTATCGCGCAGTGCGTAGAGGGGGTCTATTTTAACTAGGCGGATTACTTTCGTATGGAGTTCCTGGAAAACTATCACAAGGCACAGGAACAGGGGAATACTTTCCACTATGCATGGATTTTGTTATCCATAGTGCTGGTGGCTTAGGAATTTCCTGAGGACAACTAGTTCCCCACAATCGCACAGCATCTTCCAAAGGTAGCGAAGCACGCTTCACTGTGGGAAGCTAAAGATGCATAAAGGATTAGAGATAGCAAGATATTCTGGGTGTTCATGGAGATGAACATCACAATGGGGATTAACTGCAAGCCGCGGTTATCACCCACTATCTATAACAGTTTGCAGAACTTCGCAAAGTTCAAGGAGGACTTTCATCACATGTACATCAGGGCAAGGAAGGACCCCATTAAGGCATGGAAGGAGCTACCTTATTTAGCGACGGATGATGTCAAATTCACCATGCTTGAGTCATGGCCACTGGAGTGGCACACTCCCACCAGCTCTGTGGTGGAAGTAAAGAAGTCCATTGCACAGAGGAAAAAGAAGGAGACAAAACTATGGATGGCACAGTTGGCAGAGAAGAGGAGGAATGAAGCAGCAACATCCAAGGTGCAAGAAGCGTGCGACGCTGCGAAGGCAGCAGAAGAGTAGAAGAGGGAAACTAAGAAGGACCAGGAGGGAGAAAAGTCACCTTCGCCCACACAGGAGACAGATCCAGAGGAAGGTGGCATGGACCCGTAGAAAGTGTCCACAGAACTAAAGTGACAGTGCCTGAGAGAGCAAGTGGGGCCGCGGAAGAAGTCGAAAGCTTCCAAGACTTCTTTCGACCTGATCACCCTCATTGAGGGGGATCTCCATGATATAGGGAGATGGTGCGGGACGTCACCACAAAGGCCCTCCAACAGTTCGTAGAGGAAAACCAGATGGTGTTGGGGACCCTTCGGACACAAATACAGGAGTTGTAGGTGCGCACTTCTCAAGCTAGTACTATGTTGACCAACCTCGCAATAGGCACAAATGTGGATGAGGAAATGTTACACATCCGCATGACCAACATCATAGTGCTACCGAAAGGCACACTGGTTATAGAAAATGAGGTCGACAGGCCTATGGTCAGTGCACTAAAGGGAGTTGGGATAAACATGGTTGTGCTCCCTTAGGAGACGCTCTATGTTTTACAGGATGGAGTGACTGCAAAACTGTGGGCTAGGGAGGGCCACGCACTCTAGGTGATGAGCGAGCAATAGATTAATATTGAATAATTGAGCCTGTAGTGCAATAAGGTCATGACACAAAACAGATAGCTAGTGCAGGTGGTTGAGGAAGCCTACTTGATGGTCCTTGATTTGGCCATCCCAACAGAGGAACCAACGGAGGCAAGCATCCGGAGACTAGCAGTAGGGGTGTACGAGGTGAAAGAAGAAATGGCTAAGGTTCATATGGAGCTGAACCTTCAGATAGATGAGCTATAATTGAAAGCGCGACCTTCAGATCCGTCTGAGGTGAAGGAACAGAACGATAGCAGCATTACAATAGGAATATCAAAGATCAATAGTGCAGTGAAAGACTGCACCAAACTGTTTGAAGAGTTGTTTGAGGTCCTCACCACTCTGTAGGAGGACCTGAACATATAGCGCTTAGAAACAAAGCCGCGTGAGCTACAGCAATAGTACAATGAAATAAAAGGGACTGCGTAGATGGTGGCCCTTACACAAAGGCTTGTGCAGATGCAGCAAGAAAAAGTGCTCAAGGAGCAGGTAGACACTGCGTGACATAAGGAAGTTGTCTTGAAGGCACACGTACAACCATGGATCGATGAGGCATTCATCATTACAACCTCAGTTGAATCCAAGCTCGCACAGATGCAAGGAATGCAAGAATAGGTGCAGGGTAGCAGTTAAGCTACATCATTCTCTGAACAACGCATCCAAGAAGTGTGGTAGGAAGTTGCTCAGTGCCTTGCCGATCTTGCAGCAGTCCAGGCAGAGTTGGGGGGTCTCCGTGCGAAGATCTATACACTGACAGAGTGACTCGAGGGCAAGTAATGATGTTTGTGTTGGGGGCTTGTTGGGCACGGGATCCCCCAAAGAAAGTTTTGGGGCTTAAAGCCCAGTTTTTGGATAAAAAATGTAAATCTAATGTAAAGACTCCGCATTTTGTGGGCACAGAGTGCGAAGTTGTAAATGAGTCATAGGGTTGTCTGCCCTCAATTTTGTAATGTAATGTTAGCTTTAAAGATCTACCCATGGTCCGTAGACCATGGGATTGTATTAATAGAGTGAGGCTCTAAGTCGTAAAGAAGGAGATCTAAGGATCAAGAATTGAGTCTTCTCTGAAGTGTAAGTCGAGTCTTTGGGTCGTACAGTAGGAGAAGGCTCTGCAACTGAGTGTGTAGGGCGAGTCAAGCCTATAACTATTGAAGCATTAATAAAGACAAGTTTTACATCAATTTTGTGTATTTATTTCCTGTTTTCTGTATCGAATATATTAGGTATAAATTGCATTTCTGTTGTCTATATGGTGCGCGAGCATATATAACTATGTAGGTTAAGTAAATGTGAGTTAACGTATCTAGTTAGACGAAGTTGACTAACATATATAAGAGGATAATTAAGATACATGGTGTAACTTGGGGAAATAGCACAGATCGCTGCCATAGTAGCGCGAAATCACCTCAACCACCTAGTTAGGGATGCACAAAGGACAATTATAATAGATCACGAAGGTATCATAGGTCAGAATAGTACACAAAGAAACTTGCATGAAGGTAGGCACAATTGGACTAAATGGACCCCTCAAACATCTCAAGGGTGCAAAAAATTGGTTCCAGCATCCCCCATACTACTTCGGGTGAGACTTCAGTCCGCGCATTGCAGGCTGATGCTGAAAGGGCCATTAGTGTAGGATTTGTTTGGCTAATTAACTCTGAACCTAGGTCAAGCCCCCTCAAGCCAACAATAGTAAAAGAAACATGAAAAGTAAAACAAAGAATATGTAGCATTTGATGAGATAACAGAAAAAGTTAAGGTGCCAGAAAATCATAATGATCAATAGCCACAACAACCACAACAACAATATGCACCTTAAACATCTGAAAGTTGTGTTAGAATATCTATCATGATAAGTAGACCCCTTGAATGATACTTGCCTTAATTATATTATGTATTGTTGACTAATTCTGGAGAACCAAAGGTATATGAAGAAGCAATGCAGATAGAAACCAGGAAGAAATGGGAGCAAGCCATAGAAGAAGAGATGGACTCCTTGATGTATAACCAGAATTGGCACTTAGTTAGGTTTCCTATAGGTAAAACAACATTACAGAATAAATGGATTTACAGGTTGAAGGAAGAAGATCGAGGAAAAAAGAGGTATAAGGCTAGAATTATGGTGAAGGGGTTTGCACAAAAGGAAGGTATAGACTTTAATGAAATTTTTCTCTTCCTATTAAAATGAATTCAATCATAAATATTTTAAGTCTAGTGGTAGTAGAAGATTTGCATCTTGAATAGTTAGATATAAATATAGCCTTTCTCCATTGGGGATTTGGAGGAAGAAATATATATGCATCAACCACAAGGGTATGAGGTCAAAGGAAAGGACAAATTATTGTGAAAATTGAAGAAGAGCTTTAATGGATTAAAATAGGCTCCAAGGCAATGGTATCTAAAATTTGATAGGTTTATGTCTGAACAAGCTTATACTAAATGTCATTATGACCATTATCTTTATCTTAAAAATAAAAATGATGGCAACTATATTATATTTCTATTATATTTAGATTACATGCTTGTTGTAGGGTCTAACGTGGAGGAAATAAATGTTCTCAAAAGAAAATTATAAATTCATTTGCAATGAAGGATTTGGGTGCTAAAAAATAAATCCTTGGTATGAGAATAACTAGAAGCACGAGAAATCACAAATTAACATTATCTCAGAGTGAGTACATAGAAAATGCGTTGGAAATATTTAATATGAAGAATGAAAAACTAGTTAGTACACCTTTGGCTATCCATTTCAAGCTAAGTAAGGACATGTGTTCCAAGACTTAGGAAGAGATGGATTATATGTGTAAAGTTCCATATGCATCAACAGTTGGTAGCTTAATGCATGCAATGGAATGCACAAGGCCTGATATTGCACATGCAATGGGAGTTGGAAGTAGGTGTATGAACAATCTAGGAAAAGAGCATTGGACGGCATTAAAGTGGATTCTCAGGTATTTGAGAGGTACCACAAATAAAGCATTATGCTTTGGTGGTTCAAACATTACTCTATAGGTATATGTTGATGTAGATATGGCAGGTGATGGAGATAATAGGAGTAGCACCACAAGGCATGTGCTTATTGTAGTGGAACAATTGTAAGTTGGGTTTCAAAATTGCGAAACATTGTTGCACTTTCAACAACGGAAGTAGAGTATGTTGCTAGTACATCGGCTAGTAAAGAAATGGTGTGGTTACAAAGGTTTATGGATGAGTTGGGAAAGAAGAAGGATATGGGCAGGTTATAAAGTGACAACTAGAGTGCCATTCATCTTGCAAAGAACTGAACATTTCATTCCAAGACTAAAAATATATAACTCAAGTACCATTTCATACGATTAGTGTTGGAAGATGGACAATTGAAACTGAAAAAGACACACACTAGCCATAATCCTACAAACATGTTAACAAAAGTTGTAACTAGGAAGAAAGTGAGATCTTGCTTAGTTTCAATTGGCCTTAAAGTATTACGATGAATATGACAAACATGCAGGTCCAAAGTGGAAGCATTGTCCAACAAGTGAATAAATGGTGTAGTTACTATAATTAGTCCCAGGTGGGAGATTGTTGGTTGTGGAGCCTGATTATCTTCTTGATTTTTCAGAGGTTTTTGTTTCAATCACGTTGGATTCTTGTTCCTAATAGGGTAACAATGTCGCCTATTTAATCACCATCAAGGGGGGTCCACCAGGGTAACGATTGCCTTATAAAATGTTTTAATTTTGTAGTCAATTTTGGCCTTTTATTAGGTGAATAATTTGATAGTAGCACTAGTCATGTCAATTTAGGGTTTTCTCCCTTAGAAGGTAACCCTCAGTTTATATGAGGGAATTGTATTGCGACTGTGTATGATTATTTCGAGCGAGAGAGAGATATAAGGTTGTGTAAGAGCAAAGAGGAAATTACGGTAGATATGTTGTAGGTCATATCCCTTCATTTTGTTGGATAATATAAAAAGAAGTACTAGTTGTTTCTTTGTGGACGTAGCCCAAATTGGGTGAACCACGTATATTTGTGTCTCTCTTGTTTATGCATTTTTGTATTTGTGTTTCCGCAATATTTGAGTATTTCATTGCTCTGTTAATTAGTTTATAACAATATTTTGGATCCAAAATGGATATTTTTTATTCATTATGACCCAAGATTAAGATATATATTTGAATATGCCTCAATCAACACCAAGAAAAACAATGATGACCAACCAAATATACTTCAAGAATCAAGGAACATAGAACAAATTGGTATCAAAGATGATTTTCAAGATGAAGATGTTTAGCCAGAAGACTTCGAACTATATAATGATGACAACATTCCTTTAACAATATGAAGAGGCAGGGCTGGAGGTGCATCTTCACAAAATGATAAATTAGATTAGACAATTCATCATGACATTCAACAATTTTCTAGAGGCAAATGATCTTATAGAAGAAGAAAATATCGATGATATATAAAATGAAGATGAAATTAATAGATCTAGTAACATTGATATTTTTTATCTAGAAACAAATTTTATTGATACAAAATATGATGAAGATGAAGACAAGGATGATCACAATATTACTTTAGCATAATGATTTAGGAAGAGTAATATTAAGTAATTGCAAGAACATATGAACATTGAGAAGAAATCGTTGGAAGAAATAGATGCAGATGATAACATAAATGAAGACTTCTAGATAATTTTTAAGTTATGCAATTCATATTTAAATAAGGACAATTCTTATGTTCCATTTTGAAAGGGTTCAATATTATTTGGTTGTAATAGTCATTTAATTACTATGTTTAGAACTCATAATATAAATTGGAGTTTTGAATATTGTTATAGATATACTCATTACTTGATACAATTAATGTCATTAAAATGTTTGTTAGTTAATATGATTTTTTGGTTTGAAATAACAATCTCAATTAGTTGGATCAAAGCTACCATGGTTTGTTTAACCTATTCATTGAAAATGGATAAAAGTAATATGAAGTCACTGGTTGATACATAATTAAAATAATCTATGTGTGTATATATTATTATTTATTGTGCATACACACAAATATAACCTTCAAATTTGAATTAAGGAATTAATTAGCACAAATACATTAAACTGCATGACAACAAAAATTTAAATTTTTGAGGATATTTGAATGGGTATTGTGTTGAAGAAAGTGTAACTAGGTTCAGTCTTCATAAATGTAATTTTGATCTTTATACTTGTAAAAGGAAAGAATTATTATTTTTGTCAGTGAGTTTATTTCTCATTGCATAGGTATAGCACATGTTAAAGTGTTATAGAAAAATCAAAGAGTCAATGTAATTGGTGAAGACCCTTATGGGCATGTTACACCATGTAAATTTATGTATTAGATTCAAGGAATGACCTCCAAGCAAGCCAAGCCTCCTCTTGTAAAGAATTAAATTCTATCCAGCAAGTCGGTTCCATGTCAAGCTCAAGTCGGCCCTCTAATAAGGACATGTCGGATCAAAAAGGAAGGGACAAAATCACTATAAGAAGGGAAGCTCGACCTCACTAGAATTACATACATCTGCTCTAAAATAAAAAGAAGGAGAGGTATGATATGTTGGACACAGATTGTCATTGATGTCAATATGGAAATAGTCGAGCAGCAGATGGAACGAAGCCAAGAGAAGCAAACAGAGCCAAAGAAGAGGAGCACATAGAGCCATCGGAGCAGATGGAGACGAGAGGAGCAAATATGCCACAGATAATGCTATCGGGAGCCATCGGGAGCCGTATAGGCCACAAAAGAGTTATATGCTAGCGATTACACTATCGGAAGCTTATCGGGCCTGTAAAACCCATATATGCGTTTAATACATTATCGGAGCAGAAACCATATAAATATGCATTAACGTAACGGAGGCAGAATACTTGGATATATGCAAATACACCATCAACAGCAAACAAACATGAGCCATCAGATTTCTAGCGAAAAGATCCGATGGCTACCGGGCGATAAAGATGCACGGGAGATAGCGAGCGGGGACAGCAGTAAACGGTATTATTCGCACCGCCTTTGGAGGGTGTGAGGTAAACGTACCATGGCATGCGATACCATTCATTGCATGACACGTGGATGATAGGACGCGGTGGAAAACCGCTTTATCGCGCGTTAACATGCGGTTAAGTTACGACATCAGGACGAGCGACGTTAGATTGTGGTGAACGAGATCAACGGTGGGGGAAATAAACTGGGTTTAACAAGTGGGGAAAGCAGTGGAGACCGTTGGATCGTGATACGATGATCGAACGATGCGGGTTCAATCGCACAGGTTTCTGATTGTTATGATAGGGAAATGGTGAATTTGGGGATTAGGCGAGGAACGATGAATTTTCACAGAGTTATAGAGTAAAAATGGAGGTAGCAGGGTTTATAAAAAAAGCGAACGGAGTGAAGAAGTAGGAGAAGAATAACCGATGCAAATCCCTTCTGAGCGTAAACGAACCGATCAAGCCTGTATTTGATCCTTGAATTGTTGGATTCTAGCAGAGTTAACAATTGTAATTCGGCCTCTCTTCCGCATTAATGTGACCTGTAAGAATTTGATGAATTCGAATAGACAGAGGAAGCCATGGATTGGGAAGCTGAAAGATCAAGCGAGTCAAAGGAAATGACAGCAACCGAGGAGGAAGCCAAAGAGGTGGTGGAAAGCGGAAATGAAGAGTCAGAGACATTTGAAATACATAAAAACAAAGTGAGATGGTGATCGATGGATGTATAATCAGTGAGAGAGGAAGCCAAAGAATAGGCAAGAGGAAGGAGAGGCCAGAGAAGCAAGAGAATAGGAGAATAGTAGAAGCTTCGCAGGCTTGTGAGTAGAGAACAGCAGCAGAATAGTTCATACCAACATTGGGTTGGAGCCCAAGAGGTTGGAGCCTCAGAATTGAACAAGATTGAAGTCATTAGGGGTAGGTTCTCCTAAGTGCAGAACCACTGAAAAACAGAGTTGGTGCTCTAGAGGTTGGAGCCTCACTGAAGTCCAAGTTGGAGCTTGGCAACTATTCATAATTAGATTTATACTTATATTGTATTTATTTCATTGCACTGTCTTGAGTTTTTTAATAAAAGAATTAATTCCAGCTGTTGATTTCTGTGTTCTGTGTATACATATACATATCCATATATGTTTTTGGCAATCACTAGAACAATTAAAAATTTTTTGTAAGAAATACTGATTCACCCCCCCTCTCAATATTTCCAACAATTGGTATCAGAGCAAGTTTCTTCGTACTAGCCTAACAACTTGAAGAAGGATCCGTAGCCATGATGAGAAATCACGAAGCATCCGGAAGACCTCCTTTGTTCGATGGCACTAACTTTGGTTTCTGGAAGAAAATAATGACCTACTACTTAATGTCCCTTGGACCTGAAGTCTGGCATTTTGTTCAAAATGAATACAAAACTACTTCCACTCTTCCAACAGACCAAGATGAGAGGAAAGCCTACATTGCAAATGCAAAGGCCATGAACTCCATCACTAGTGGAATCACTGATTCTGAGTTTACAAAAATCATGCACTGTACCTCTGCCAAAGAAATGTGGGAGAAGCTAGTTGGCTTGTACGATGGAGACTCAAAAGTCAAAAAGGCAAAGCTTCAAACTCATAGAAGACAATTTGAAAGTTTGAGGATGGAAAATGAAGAAAATATTGCAGCATACCTCCTTTGAGTAGCTGAAGTGGTAAATTCCCTGAAAGGATTGGATGAAAAAATTGAAGAAAGTACTATTGTTCAAAAGGTATTAAGGTCTCTTCCAGACAAATTTGACTCCAAAATAAGCGCTATAGAAGAAGCGAAGGATCTAGATACCCTCAAAATGGATGAACTCCATGGAATTCTCACTGCCTATGAAATGAGGAAAGGTGGCCCAAGCTCCAAAGATGCAGCATTCAAGGCCTCAAAGTCAAAGAAAGGGAAAGAAAGGAATGACTGTAGTGATGAGTTAGATGTGGAATCCGAATTGGCCCAATTTGTACGAAAGCTGAAGAGAGGATCTAAGATTAAAGGGAAGTATTCTCTCATTTGTTTTGAATGTGGTAAAATAGGACATTATGCAGCAAAATGTCGTCATAAACATGACAGTGATGATGAAGGAAATTCTAAAAGAATGGCACACAAAAAGAAAGGGTTCAATAAGAAAAACTTCTTCTCCAAGCAAGATGAGTCTGATGAGGATGAGTTTATGGTCATCAAAAAGAAATTAGATGAGGAAAGTGATCATGATGAAAGCCAAGAAGCATTATTCATGGCACTCGCAGATGATGATGACTCAGGGCTGGAAGGAAATGTAGATGAACTGTTAATAAGCGCCATTGAAGAAAATGAGAAACTACGGAACAAAATCATTTCTCTCAAAGTGGAAAATGAGGAAATAAGAAGGAGAGAAGATCTCTTGGAAGTAAAGCTTAAAGAAAAAGAAGAGACTTGTGAAGAACGCGAGGCCGAAATAGTGTCTCTGAGAAAGGAGTTGGAGTAAATTAAAAAGGGCTGTAAAAGTTCTCAAATACTTGAGACTATTCTAAAAAATCAAAAACCTCAACATGACAAGTCTAGAATAGGTTTCAAAGGAGAATCCTCAAGCACTAAGAATAGTGCGAAAAGTTATGCCGATGCACTCTCCTGCAATCCAAAAGATGAAAAAGTATGTTATCAAAAGTGCATCCCAGATCCCAAGAATGAAGAGAGAATTACTCCAAAGAAGAATGTGGAGTCGAATCATGGACATTACAGCAAATACAAACCTGTACTCCACCACAAATCCAACGAAAAAGGGAGGAGTAATTCCCAGGAAGGAAATCGACTCAAACCATGGTTGCTTTAACAAGTACAAAACCATCTTTCTTGGACACTGCTTTCACTATAAAAACTTCGGTCATCAAGCCAGACATTGTATGGCTCGCAGAAGTGAAAAGACAACGCTAAAGGACCGAGTAATCAACTCATATGCCCCCAAAAGGCAAGGACAAATCAAAACCTTCAATTCATTTGATCCCTTGACCAAATTTGATCTGATTTGCTCTTTCTGCTACAATAATGGACACTATGAACAAGACTACCCACTCAAAGGAAGAAAGACGAGTAGAAAGAACTCTTGCATGGATAAATGTGGCCTGGCTCTATATGCTCAAAATAATGGAAACCATTGGTTTGTGGATAGTGGGTGCTCCAGACACATGACAAGAGACAGAAGGAAGTTTGTCTCTCTGAGCAAAAAGGAAGGGAATGTGTCCTTTGGAAGTGGATGTGGCAAAATTGCATGAAAAGGAACAATTACTCTAATCAATGGAAAAGGAAAATCTCAAGATGCTCTACTAGTTGACGGACTCAAACACAACCTCCTGAGTGTCATTCAAATCTGTGATCAAGGACATAAGGTTGTTTTCAGCACCAAAGACTGTGAAATAAGGAACTCTGCCTGAGGGAAACTTGTGGCAAAAGGGGTGAGAAAATTAGATGAAATTTACATTCTGAACAAGATTCAAGAAAATAAATGCTACTTGAGTCAGACAGATGAGAGTTGGTTGTGGCACAAGCAACTTGGACATACAAGCTTCGAAAATTTGATCAATATCAGCAAGATCAAAGTTGTATGAGACATCCCAAGGCTGTTCAAACCAAATCAAGCAGTGTGTGGTCCATGTCAACATGGAAAGTAGACTAGAACTAGTCACAAGACAAAGGAACACTGTACATCGAAGCCCTTGGAGATCATCCATGCTGATGTGTGTGGGACAACTAGAAATCAAACACTCCATGGAGAAAGATACTTTGTGTTATTTGTTGATGATTATACTAGAATGATGTGGATATATTTCATAAAGTATAAATCTGAAACTTTTGAGTGTTATAAGAATCTAAAAGCCCTTGTAGAAAATGAAAAAAATTCAAAAATTAAGTGTCTCGGAACAGACAGAGGAGGAGAATTCACATCAAACGATTTTAGTGAGTTCTATAATATTCATGGAATTAAAAGAGAATTATCAACTACCAGAACACCTCAGCAAAATGGGGTAGTTGAAAGAAGAAACCGAACAGTCCAAGAAATGGCAAGAACTATGCTATTAGCAGCAGACTTACAACCTAAATTCTAGAGAGAAGCAGTAGGGACAGCTGTCAATACGCTAAATCGAACTCAATTAAGACCAAATTGTGAAAAAACTCCTTATGAGCTATGGAAAGGAAGACTTGCTTCAGTGAAGTGCTTCAAGATCTTTGAAAGAAAGTGTTTCATAAAAATAAATGATGGCTCACCCAGAAAGTTTGATTCTGAGGTTGATGAAGGGATATTTCTTGGATACTCTACACGGAGCAAGGCTTACAAGCGCTACAATTATCGAATGAAGAAAATAGTGGAAAGCATTGATGTAAAGGTTGATGAAGATCTTCCAGAAAAGGAAATTGAAGAACATGAAGATGACTCTCTCATTGAACAAGAAGAACCTAAAGAGGAAGAAATAGAAGAGGAAGAAGAGGAAGAGGAAAGAGAACCACCTAATACCCCTTCAAAGATGAAGTATATCCAAAGACATCATCCAGAAGAGAAGATCATTGGCAATAGAGATGAAGGTGTGTAGACCCGAAGAAGGATAACAATCACACCCAAGAGAAAATTCATTTCCCTCCTATCTATGATAGAACCAGAAACATTTGCAGAAGAAAGTAAGGATCCTCATTGGGTAAAAGCCATGGAAGAAGAAATGTCCCAAATTGAGAAGAACAAGACATGGGAGTTGGTACCTCGTCCAAAGGACAAAAACATAATAGGAACCAAATGGGTGTTCAAAAATAAAATGAATGACGAAGGACAGGTTATCAGAAACAAGGCAAGACTTGTCTGCAAAGGCTATTCACAAATTGAAGGAGTTGACTTTGAAGAGACATTTGCACCAGTGGCTCGTATGGAAGCTATTAGGATGTTCTTGGCATTTTCTTGCTCAAGAGGATTCAAAATTTATCAAATGGACATGAAATCAGCATTTCTAAATGGGGAACTCAAGGAGGAAGTCTACATGGAGCAACCAGAAGGTTTTGATCTAACAACGGGAATGGACTTAGTTTGTAAGTTGAAAAATGTTTTATATGGGTTGAAACAAGCTCCTAGAGCTTGGTATGCAAGAGTAAATCACTATTTACAACAACAAGGCTTCAAAAAGGGAGTGGCTGGAAGTAATCTATACATAAAGATAGATGAAGGTAAGTTACTAGTTGCTCTTGTTTATGTCGATGATCTGATTTTTGCTAGTAATAATGATGAAATGAACCATGAATTTTCTCAAAGCATGTCAAAAGAGTTTGAGATGTCAATGATAGGAGAGCTATCCCACTTCCTTGGACTTCAAATATCTCAAACCAGAGCAGGATTGTGTATAGCTCAAACCAAATATCTAAAAGACATGCTCAAAAAATATGGAATGGAGGACTGTGCACCCATGAGCACACCTATGACCACAAACTGCAAACTGAGAAAAGATGATGACTCCCCTCTAGTAAATGCAACTCATTACAGGTCAATGATTGGATCCCTTCTATACTTAACAGCTACACGACCAGACATAATGCAAGTAGTAGGAATGGTGGGAAGATTTCAATCTACTCCCAAACAATCCCATTTATTAGCTGTAAAAAGAATCCTCAGATATTTGAAGGGAACTTCTGATTTTGGTCTTTGGTACCTAAAGAACTCAACACTGACTGTAACTGCATACACTAACGTTGATTGGGCTGGAAGTATAGATGATCGAAAAAGTACTAGTGGAAATGCATTCTTCCTAGCAGACTGTTTGGTATCCTGGCTCAGCAAAAAATAGTCATCCATATCATTATCCATAGCCAAATCTGAGTATATTGTTGCATCAGACTATTGTACTCAGATAATATGGATGAAGGAAGCTTTAAAAGATCTCAACATATGTACAGATCAACCAATTACTGTTTCTTGTGACAACACAAGTGCTATCAGTCTCAACAAAAATCCAGTGATGCACTCAAGAACAAAACACATACCAATCAAGTATCATTTCCTCCGTGAGCAAGTAGCTAAACAAAAGATCGTCCTGGAATATATTAGTACTAAGGAGCAGATAGCTGATATTTTCACAAAACCTCTTCCTCGAGAAGCATTCGAACATCTGCGTCAAAAGATGGGGGTTATTTCTTTATCATCACTCAAGTTCATTCATAAAGATGTAGCAGGATAATGGGAGAAGTTTGATAGGGGGAGTCCATATGCATTCCTTTTCCATTGATGTCAAAGGGGGAAAGAGCAGAAGAATATTGCCATCAATAAAAAAGGGGGAGATTTTTGGACAGAGATTGTCATTGATGTCAATATGACAATATTCGAGGAGCAGACGAAATGGAGCCAAGAGAAGTAGATAGAGCCAAAGAAGAGGAGCACACAGATAACGCTATCGGGAGCCATCGGGAACCATATAGGCCAAAAGAGTTATATGTAGCGATTACACTGTTAGAAGCTTATTGGGCCTGTAAAACCCATATATGCATTTAATACATTATCGGAGCAGAAACCATATCAATATGCATTAAGGTAAACGGAGGTAGAATACTTGGATATATTCAAATACACCATCAACAACAAACAAACATGAGCCATCAGATTTCTAGCAAAAAGATCCGATGGCTACTGGGCGATAAAGATGCACGGGAGATAGCGAGCGGGGACGGTGGTAAACGGTATTGTTCACACCGCCTTTGGAGGGTGCGTAGTAAATGTACCATGGCATGTGATACCATTCATTGCACGACACGTGGATGATGGGACGTGGTGGAAAACCACTTTATTGCGCGTTAACATGCAATTAAGTTACGGCATCGGAAGGAGTGAACGTCGTTAGATTGTGGTGAATGCGATCGACAGTGGGGGAAATAAACTGGGTTTAACAAGCAGGGAAAGCAGCGGAGACTGTTGGATCGTGATACGATGATCGAATGGTGTGGGTTCAATCGCACGGGTTTCCGATTGTTATGACAGGGAAATGGTGAATTTGGGGATTAGGCGAGGAACGGTGAATTTTCACAGAGTTATAGAGTAAAAATGGAGGTAGCAGGGTTTATAAAAAAAGCGAACGGAGTGAAGAAGTAGGAGAAGAATGACCGATGCACATCCCTTCTGAGCGTAAACGAACCGATCAGGCCTGTATTTGATCCTCAAATTGTTGGATTATAGTAGAGCTAACAATTGTAATTCGGCCTCTCTTCCACATTAAAGTGACATGTAAGAATTTGATGAATTTGAATAGACAGAGGAAGCCATGGATCAGGAAGCTGAAAGATCAAGTGAGTCAGAGGAAACAACAACGATTGAGGAGGAAGCCAAAGAGGTGGTGGAAAGAGGAAACGAAGAGTCAGAGACATCTGAAATACATAAAAACATAAAAAAAAAGTGAGATGGTGATCGATGGATGTATAATCAGTGAGAGAGGAAGCCGAAGAACAGGCAAGAGGAAGGAGAGGCCAGAGAAGCAAGAGAACAGGAGAATAGTAGAAGCTCAGCAGACTTGTGAGTAGAGAATAGCAGTAGAACATTTCATACCAATGTTGGGTTGGTGCCCAAGAGGTTGGAGCCTCATAATTGAACAGGACTAAATTCATTGGGGGTAGGTGCTCCTAAGTGCAGAACCACTGCAAAACAGATTTGGTGCTCTGGAGGTTGGAGCCTCACTGAATTCCAAGTTGGAGCTTGACAACTATTCACAATCAGATTTATGCTTATATTGTATTTATTTCATTGCACTGTCTTGAGTTTTTTAATAAAAGCATTAATTCCAGCTGTTGATTTCTGTGTTCTGTGTATACATATACATATCCATATATGTTTTTGGCAATCACTCGAACAATTAAATTTTTTTTGTAAGAAATAGTTATTAACCCCCTCTCTTAGTATTTCCAACATGATAAAAGGAGGAGAAGAAGTTTCCCATATAGTGAAATTAAGTTCGAGTAGGATATCTTTGTTTTGGGTAAAGAGAGACTATCACACGTGCCAGATTAGGGCACACTTCCACAATCGCAGCTGATCTCTAAAATCAGCAAGGGACAAGGCTAGAAAGGGTGCAAAGAAGGCAGGAGAAGGTGTCTCTACTTTAGTGAAGAAGGAAGGAAAGAAGGCCAAGTGTGGAAGAACAATTTCAGGCCTTATTACAGTCTCACGTGTGAAGAGAAGAGGCTCATTCTACTGCCACATAAGACCTATTATTACAGTCATGTGAAGAATCTTGTTTGAGCTAGAAAGAAGTGCTAAGTAGGCCTCTTAATTCAGCGAAGGAAGAGACTACTGAAGAAAAGGAAAGAGAATATACATAGGTGCAATTCTTGAAGGTATCCCCTCACACTTGTGAAGCATTAGGGCCATACTATTACTGTCCCAGATCTGCAACTACATCAAAGAAAAAGAGCTCGGATGGATTAAGAATAAAATCCTCTTCCTAATTGAGAAACCCTACATCTCAATCAAAGGAAGGAAAGAAGAATGTCCCTTCTAGGGTATGCAAACTAAGTTTTTTGCAGTAAATCTATCTATTGTCAAAAGAAGGAAAAAGAAGGAGCACGAAGTGCTGCAAGAGGAAGTGATCTCAGATCAAAAGGAAAGGCTTGATTTATGCTTGGAGGATCTTCTTGTCAAGGGTCTAGGGTTTGGCATTTGTCAATTCAAGATTCAATAAGAGAAATTTGTAGAATGGTTTTCCTCTCTATGAAAGAGAGGTTTTTCCCTTGCAGAGACCCAACATCTTGTGATCTTGTCTTTTTTGTTTTCGTAACTATTTGATGAAGTAAGAAGATCACACACTAATAATAAGAAGACATGATTGTGCTAATAAGAAAATTAAAAAGTACTTAACAAATTGCTATCATCATGCGAAGAATCTCATCATAACCTAGATGCCATAGATTCATCAACATGGTATCAGAGCTAAGATGACACATCAAGGAAGGGCATCTCAATAACAAATAGACGATTGAAGAATCAAGATCAAGAAGAAAGGGCACACAAAGGTTGAAGCATTATATCTACAAGAAAGGGTTCTAGATCCATCAAAGACAAGGAGAATTACCATCTCCTCTCCTAGATCCGTCGAGATGGACTACCATCCTCAGAACAAAGAAATAAGAAATACTTCCATCTAAAGGCATCTACAAGAAGGTTGATCCAAGAAGAGTCTCCATCAAAGATTCCGCATCTTCAAAAGGAAAGAACTCTAGTTCAAGCCTCATCTACATATTGGGAATTTTTCATCACCAAGCAATCTTTGACAGGGCACCTTGAAGAAAGAATCTTGAACTCTAAGATCCAAGAAGTCAAATCATCAAAATCTTTAAGTAAGCAGCAAGAGCTTTAAAACTCTCAAGTAAGTATTTTTATGTCCTCCTCTGATAATATCAAAATCTATTTTGGTAAGGAAAGCAACCAATTTGTTGGGACTACTAATTTCATTGCATGGAAAAAGAAGACTGATCTACTTCTAAAAAAAAATGAACTTCTGGACTATGTCAAAGGGAGTATCAATGTTCCTTCTGAGGAAAAAACTCAAGCTCTTGCAAATTATAATAAGGATGAAACAAGGGCTGAAAGGATTCTGATAGAATCCATCAAAGACCCTCTCATTCCTTATGTATCCAAACTTGAAACATCTAAAGAAATCTATGATAAGCTGGTGGAGTTATTCTCAGTTAGTACAGCTGGAGAAGTGATATCATTGTGTAATGAGTTATATAAAATGGAGATATCCAAGGATGAAGGAATAGCTCCCTACTTCATGAAGTTCTTTGAGATGAGAGACCAACTACAAGAACTGAGAGAAGTTATGTCAGACAGAGAGATCATAATTGTAGTGCTCAATGCATTACTTGAGGAATGGAACAACTTCACATCAAGTATATATGCCAAGAAGGAAGCCACCCCACTGAATGAAATTTGGTATCTATGCAAGATTGTGGAAACTATACTCAAAGCCAAATATGATGTGGAATAAAAGGGGAAGGAATTTTCTATTATGGCTAAGAGAAAAGGGAAAATTGGCAAGTTTGTTTCACAGAGAAAGGGTAAAAGAGATATGTCCAAAGTCCAATGCTTTGGCTGCCAAGAATATGGACACAATAAAAGGAATTGCCCTAAGTTCAAGAAGGACAACAATAAGAGGAAACAAGAAGAATCCAAATTACCCAAGAAGTGAAAGAATAATAGAAGAAGCAGAAGAAGGAGGACCCTCTCGATCTCTACTATGACTCAAGTCAACTTCTTCACATAATTCTTCTTTAAAGTTTTGGGTATCGTAGTAACATGTAGTATTAGGATAGAATACATGGTTTATGAGAATGGAATCTTCAAGAATATAGGATCATTATGTAGAGATAGCTCAAATAAAGATATTCATATAGGAAGGATGTAGCCATTGAATGACCTCATCAATGCATAAAGGAATGGCCACGATCAAGCATAATCCTGTTAAAAATCCACTAAAATAAATAGGAAGGAACATTTATAGGACGAGGACTACAAGGATCATCCAATGAAATATTCAATAGAAGGTTCATGATCTTTAGAAGAGGGAGGTGTCTTGATGGGAATTCCACCTATGGAGATTCAATAAAGGATGATACGTAGGCAAAGAAAGATGTGGCAAAGAAAAAGGAGATTGAGGTAATCTCAATATAGGAAGTTGTCAAAGGAAGCTAAGATGATCAAATAAAGAATTAAGATGAGTTATGTATGCATCTATATTTTTCAATTAAAGTCATGTCATCTCTTATATCAATGAGCATGGGGAATTTCTCTGATAACATGGTCAATAACGGGGTAGATCTCTTTCATTGAAGAATATGCATGAAGTCATGGTTCACACACTGATAGAGGTCAACAAGAGGAATGTACTCATATGGAGTATGAGGTGATTGACAAGAGAACCTATAAATAAGTATATGGGAAAAGCAATTAGGGATAAAAGGACACCATGAACACTAGGAATCAACATCCGACAGATTTGTTAAAAGCATCTCCTAGAAGAAGGCATGAGAATTCTGACAAAGGAATAAAAGATCAAAGGACCCATGACACCTAGAAAAGCCTTGGAGATATGAACATGTAGGATGCTGATGATTCAATCCAACTAGGTGTCACGATGGAAAGTCATATCGTAAGGTACTATTTGATTTAATGTTATGCTTTGATTTCTTGAATAATATCTAGATGAGTTCATGCAAGGATACTAGAACAAGGGGTGTAAGTGCAATGACAACTAGCATTGATGTGGTGGATGGAAATTCTTGAAAGAAACATGATGAAGAAGAAGTAACCACATGATGAAGATTTCAGATATGTATCAAGAAGGCCACTTTCCATGGAGAAAGGAATGATATGATGAACCAAGAAGGAAAGTGATTGATGGTTGATGCCCTACAAAGAAGAAGCTCGACTAAATTTAATGACATCAAGGAAAGAAAGTGATGAGGCATCTGAAGGTCCCACAAGAATAAGTTGTTGATGAAATGGAGAGTCCCTAGTTGAGAGGGTGCTCTCACAAGTCCCTAATTGAGAGGGAGCTTGGGTACATTTCTTCCCTAGTTGAGAGGGAGAGATAGACACAACATTGTTGTCTTCACTTGGGAAGAAAGAATGGAATATTTGGGTAATCATCTAGCATTCAATGCTCTTTGAGGGTGTGTAGGGCATCTAAGATAAGAGTAGGCAAGAGGACCGATATTCTTTGAGGGTTGGGAACCAAAAATAAGAATAATCCTAGAAGGTCATACTCAGTGAACACCCAAATGGGTATGTACCTTGAGAGATATTGATGAAGGCGTCTATATTCATTGGTATCACCAACATTGTGCTCTAATCTATTGAGATATATAACTAACAGTCAAAGCCTTACTGTGGAAACAATGTTGGTTACTATGATGATATAACAGATGGATTGCCAATCCGATTTATCTTATGTTAATTCTTCAGATTGAAAATGGACAAACACCTTGTAATGCCTTATGAATACCTCCCTGGTTAAGAGGGAGTGTTGAACAAATTGTAAGTAGGTTTGGTATTGCATAGGTCTAGCACATGTTGAAGTGCCATAGGAAAGTCAAAGAGTCAATTTAATTGGTCAAGACCCTTATGGGCATGTTACACCATGTAAATTTATGTATTAGAGGCAAGAAATGACCTCACAGCAAGTCAAGCCTCCTCTTGTAAAGAATTAAATTTGGTCTAGCAAGTCAGCTCCATGTCAAGCTCAAGTCGACCCTATAAGAAGGACATGTAGGCTCAAAAAGGAAGGGACATAATCACTATAAGAAGGGTAGCTCAGCCTCACTAGAAGTACACACATCTGCTCTGAAATAAGAAGAAGAAGTCTCCTATATAGTGAAAAAGTGAGGAGAAGAAGTCTCCTATATAGTGAAAGGAAGGTCAAGTAGGATATCTCTATTTTGGGTAAAAGAGATTCTCACATGTTCTAGATTAGGGCACACTTCCACAATCATAAGTGATCTCTAAAATTAGCAAGGGAAAAGGCTAGAGAAGGGTGAGAAAAAGGCAAGAGAAGATGTATCTACTTTAGTGAAGAAGGAAGGAAAGAAGGGTGAGTGTGGAAGGACAATTTCAGGCCTTATTAAAGTCACATGTGCGAAGAGAAGAGTCTCATTCTGTTGCCACATCATACCTATTATTACAGTCATGCGAAGAAGCTTGTTTGAGCTAGCAAAGAGTTCTAAGTAGGCCTCTTACTTCAGCGAAGGAAGAGACTACTCAAGCAAAGGAAAGAGAGCATGCATAGCTACTATTCTTGAAGGTATCCCCTCACACGTGTGAATAATTAGGGCCATACTATTGTTGTCCCAGATCTACAACTACATTAAAGAAAAAGAGCTCGGTTGGATTAAGAATAAGGTCCTATTCCTAATTGAGAAAGCCTACATCTCAAGTGAAGGAAGGAAAGAGGAATGTCCCTTCTAGGGCATGCAAAATAGGTTTGCTGCAATAAAGCTATCTGTTGTAGGAAGAAGGACAAAGAAGGAGGATGAAGTGATGCAAGAGGAAGTGATCTCAGATCAAAAGGAAAGGGTTAACTTGTGCTTGGAGGATCTTCTTGTCAAGGGTCTAGGGTTTGGCATTTGTCAATTGAAGCTTTAATAAGAGAAATTTACATACGAGTTTTCCTCTCTAGGAGTGAGAGGTTTTGCCCTAGCGGAGAGCCAACATCTTGTGTTCTTGTCTCTTTTGTTTTGGTAATTGTTTGATGAAGTAAGAAGATCACACACTAATAATAAGAAGAGAAGATCATGCTAATAATAAAAGTAAAAAGTACTTCACAAATTGTTATCATCATGTTGAGGCCTCAAAAATCACTGCTTCAACATAGGGGGAAAACCACCTTGTCTGCACCTTAAGAAAACTCCTTTTTCATTTAGGTAGTGGCTTTGACTGGGGATAATGGGACTAGTTTCCCAATGAAAAGTTATTGAGTGAATGTGTAATTCTTATAGTGGAGTGAAATAGACGGATTTGCAGTAATGAATCAAATGGAAAAATATATGCATTAATCTACTCTATAACCCGAGATTGTTTAACTTTTATCTAGATGTGATCTATAATGATTTTCCTTATTAAATGACAATATATATTTCTCAAACACCAATGGAAATGAAACTATTTCAAGATGATTAGTTTGATTAAATAGTTAATCAAAATAATGTGTAAACTCATATCGCATTTAGAATATTAAAGCAAATTGCTTATCATGTATAAAAATATCAATGGCAGCATGATCAATAGTGAATACATGTAACATTGTTGTTTAAATATCAAGTAATACAAAATTTGAAAAGATAATTTACTATTTACTTATGAACAAAATAGAGGTACAATGACAGAAATACCAGATACACTTCACTCATCTCATAAAAGAAATAACAGTAGCTATTCCTTCCCACAAAGATGATTCCAGGAGTACAGTAATGCAACTTCTCAAAATTCTTTATGAAAATTTCTAAAAAATGTTCCAGTCGTTCTATTGAGAAAAGGATGAAAGTACAGTAGTGTGAGATTTCGTAAGACTTTCTTCATAAAATTCAGGACCTTTATTTGATAAAAAAAGTAAGCTTAAATAGAAGAAAACAACTGAATCTATTATGCAGAGCGTTGAGGGCATTTAAATAGATCCCTTCAACAACGCTTAAAGGAAAACAATTTTTTGGTAAAATTTTCTGAAAGTGATTTGCTATCTTCAACAACTTCATTTGTTCCATTAAATTCTCTGGATGTTTGTCTACCTGTTTGAGCTAATCTGCCAGTTATCAGTACAATTGTCTTCCTCTATCATGAACCTAAACATGGCAAACAAGAATCAATAATATAAACATAAATGAGATGAAAAACAAATTTTATTTGAAACAAATCACGTTTGCAGGAAATAGGGAAAATGAAGAGCACAATAAATCTAACACTAACATCATGGAGAGGAATTCAGAGTGAGGAGGTGAAGCCTTATGGCTTATCGCAATTGGAAATTAGAGTTTTGGGGAGAAACTTCAGAACAATCTCAATTGGTTTAGACTGGGAGTATTTCATATAAAATCCAAAAGGGGGCCTTCTCAAATAAAATCGCAATCACAATCGGAATGGGCATGAGACAAAGAAATGATGTTCTTTTGTTATTTGCAATAGCTGTAGACGTGGGGATTTAAATGAATTTCCATGTAATTTTTATTGGGTCAGGGGTTTATCGCAAATCACAATCGACATTGGAAATATTAAGACTGTGATTCTTGTGATTGCGTGGATGCGGGGATTTACGAGTTGGAGTGAATAATCCATCGGGTCCGGGCTTAATCTCATATCACAAATTGGTTGGGGTGAAGGATTTATTATAAGCCGTATCCCTTTGAAACTTGAAATTGCGAGATCGCGAGGTGACGTCATGGTGATGTGGCATATGACGTGGTGGGAGACATGGCAGCTGATGTGGGTCTGACGTGGATCTGACGTCATTGCTAATGTCATATCGCAATCGGCGTTGGGATGGGGCATGGATTTTTAGAACTTTGAGATTGCGGTATAGGCCCTGGATGCGATATTAATATAAATCGCAGTGTATAATCTAGGTGGGTCCGGGCCTTATTGCATATCACAATCGGCGTTTGGAGCAGGGTTGAACTTAAGCTTTTAAACTTTTGTGATAGCCTCGGATGTGGGATTTTATGGATTGCAATGGATAATCCCGTTGGGTCTGGAGTAATCACATATTGCAAAAGAGATAGGTAGCAGGAATTGGCAAATGGTTCTCGCAATTATGGACGAGGGATTTTAATGAAGTGAAGTTAATTTTCTCGTCAGGTCCGGTTTATGTCATAATCCCAATGAGTTGTTGGAGGGGTATTTTCCTTATGAAACTTTGCAATTTCAGGGTCCCGAGGTTTATCGCAAATTGCAATACATGGTGTAGAGGGTTTTTTTTGGATTATGTTGATTTATTATGGGATATGATATGCGGGGTATGGTGGAGTTTTGAAGTTTGTAAAGACTTCAACATTCAAGAATCTTAAAAATCTGTTTTATTTTGTTTTTTTTTTATAATCAAATAACCCATAATGTTTAATACTTAAGTTTAAGTATAGTTTGTGTCTTGGGGGCTATTTAATTTGGTTTTTTGTTGTTGTTGGAATAATCAAAGTTTAATAATTGGGTTTTAATTAAAAAGCCTAAGTATTAAACTTTAATTATAAGATTTTTTAAGATGAAGGGTCCCTATTTTAATATAATAAATTTCATAGGAAATTTATAATACATTAAAATGGGGGTTGTTGGACTATACAACACATCGTTAGAAGAACCTCATCATAACCTAGATGCCCTAGATTCTTCAACATTATGAAGGTGAATTCAAATTGTCTAATCAATTTCTTCATTTTTGTAATCAACGATAACTTTCCCACATGAAGGTAATATTTTCCCTATATAGGGAATTCTTGATGGTATAGGGTACCTATCATTGTCATTGTCGATGTCACCAACATCATTTAATCATCATCCTCATCATCATTTTCATTGCCATCATCTTCACCATCACCACCACTATTAGAGGTTGTTTTCTAAAGAGAATTATCACAATATCTTCCTTGTTTCATATATATATATATATATATATATATATATATATATATATATAGGGAAAACAATCATTGGTTATAAAGGTTATCATACATAGACCATCCTCAATAGTAGACCAAATTGATTTTTTGCACACTTCCCAAACCTAGGGTTTATAATCCAAACTAGATCATCAACACATTAATGAACTCAACTCTATCTTTTATGTATCATCCAAACATTCTATAAATTTATTGGCTCACCTATTATATCCATTTTTTTTAAATGTTAAATATTTTCACACTTGATATACTGAATAGTTGGACAATACAATTAGTTTCCATGGCTATGATTTTAGTTATATGCTCTTCATACTTATCAAAAAGCTTAATTTTGTCTAGGGAATTAGACTTGTAGCATAAAGGACATGGTTGATAATCATTTAATGGTTATAACAATTCATAACTACTAACAATTGTTTTTTCTTTATCCTTATGTTTTGCAACCCTATTTTTCTTAAACATGCTTGAGAGTGAAAAAATTGTTTGTGAATACTCCAGGTCTCACAAAATTTCTATGAAAAATTATCTCTATTTGGTAATCTAAAAAATTTCAAAAAATTCACAATCTTTGGTCAGAAGAGGCCATCGTTAAAGTGAATAAAATACCAAGAATTATCTATATCTACTAAAACGTATAATAGAATTGTTACCCTAGTAGCAATATTGCTGAATTTTTGCAACTACTTATCCATTTGAATTACAAGTTGTTTAAAGATGAGAATTATTTCCATGTCTTGGTTTGGTTAGGAAAGATAAATAAAATTTCATTGGTTATCAAAGGAAAACCAAATTAATTATTTGCATACTTCCAAAACCTAGGGTTTCTTATCCAAAGTAGATCATAAGCACATCGATGAAGCAAGCTCTGTTTTGATGTATCATCCAAACATTTTGTACAATCACAAACTCACCTCTAATCCATTGTTTTTGAAAATTATGAATATTTTCACACATGATATCCTAAATAGTTGTTATTTCTATTTATTTTGTTTGTAACTTATCCAAAAGCTCAATTTTTTCCTTAGAATTAGACTTGTAGCACAAATAACATGCTTAATACATATGATTCGACCTAGAACTAGATAATACCAAAATTTAACAAAAGAATATTATGCCATAAAAAAATAAAAACAAAAAACAAAACAAACCTGATTTTTTTTAGTGTTAATACTAACACCAGCATTACAACAAGATATATTTCCATTGTTAATAGCACCATTACAACAAGATATCCTTAAAGGGATGGAAAATGCAAAAAGTACAATAATAATATGTATGTAGAAGATGGTACTGAAACCAACGAATTCAAGAAAATCCATGGGACTCTAGTCAAAATAATTATATGTTATTTAGCTTTTTTCATAGATTGTCAAAATAACTGCATAAATCAAATTTTTTAAACCAAAATTTAACAAAAAAAATTCTGGTGCTAACATTAGAACCACCATTACAACAAGATATAATTTCTAGTGCTAAAACCACCATTATAGTAAGATATCCCAAGAGAGATAGAAAATGTAAAATGTCTGATAGTAATACGTATGTAGAAGATGGTCTTGAAACTAGTCAGTTCATGAATCCAAAAGATTGTAAGGTCATTGACATCATCATAAGCATTATCATCATCTTCACTATAATCATCATCACCACCATCATTGTCATCGTTTTCATTATCATCATAATCACCATTCATGTCATCATCATCATCTTCATCATAATCATCATCATGATTATTGACATGTCCTCAATTGTTCATAATTATTTGCGTCGTAAGAAATATCATCAACCCAAAAATATGATGAGTGCTAGAAAAGGATTGTTTAGGAAACATGTTATATATGCATGAGAAATAACATATCCATTTTTGAGAGATGATGATGATGATGATCACCACCATTATCATCATCATTATCAATGTCATCATCCCCATCATCATCATTAATGTAATTTTTGTCGTCGTTGTCGTCATCGTCGTCATGGACATCATCATTAGTGACATTGTCATCATCATTCATGCCATTATTGTTGTTGATGATGAGCTATATGACAATGATGATAATGATGACTTGGATGATGACACCAAAGATCATGATTATGATAATGAAATGATGACATTTAAAAATTTGGAAGATTGGACAAGGTCATCATCATCATTTTCATTGTCATTCTAGCCATCTTCATCTTTATCATCATTTTCATTATCATCATAATCACCATTCATGTCATCATCATCATCCTCATTATTTCCATCATCATAATTATTAGCATTATCATCAGTTGTTCATAACTGTCAATGTCATAAGAAATATCACCAATGCGAAAAATATGTTGAGTGTTGGAAAATGGATGCAAAAGCGGTCACAAAAATGGGTGCAACGATGGATGTAAAATTGGATGCAACAGAAGTAGATGCAAAATAAGATGCAAAACTTGACACAAAAGTGGATGCAAAAAGAGAAGCAAAAATAGATGCAACAGTCAATGCAAACTTGGATGCAAAATAACATAAATACACAGATGCAAAAGTATAAGAAAATAATGGTGTAATAGTAGGTGTAAAACTTGGCATAAAATGTGGTGAAACAAAAATGGATTCAACAACGGACGTAGAAAATGACACAAATTTGGATGCGGAAAGGAGGAAAACTTAGATGCAAAATAAGGTGCAAAAAGGGATATAAATGTGGATGCAAGCATTAGCACAATAGTGGACATAATATTGGATGCAACAGAAGTAGATGCAAAATGAGATGCAAAACCTGACATAAAAACGGATGCAAAAGTGGATGCAAAAAAATAGACAATATTTGATGCAAATTGGACACAAAAGAGGATACAAATGTGGATGCAAAAGTGGATGAGAATGTGGGTGTAATGGTAGGTTCAAAACATGGCACAACTAATGATGCACAAAAGTAGATGCAATGACATAAACAAAAAAAGATGCAAACATGGATGCAAAACAAGATGAAAAATGGATGCAAAGTGGATGTAAACATGGGTGCAATAGTGAACACAAAATTGGATTCCACAAAAGTAGATACAAAACGAGACACAAAACCCGATGCATAAACCTCACATAAAAGTGGATGCAAAAAGAGATGCAATATTTGATGCAAAAGAGGATGCAAACATGGATGCAAAAATGAAAGCAAATGTGGTTACAATAGTCGATGCAAAACATGGCCCAAATTATGGCACAACAAAAGTGGATGCAATGATAGATGCAAAAAAAGAAAAAAAAAAATTGATGCAAAAGAAGATGAAAAAATGGATGCAATAGAAGTTGATGCAAAAGTGGATTAAAAAAATGATGCAAAAGTCAATGTAAACTTAGACACTAATGAGGATGCAAATGCGGATGAAAAATTAGAAGCAAAAGTGGGTGCAAAGGTAGGTGCCAAACTAGGCTCAAATTATGGCACAACAAAAGTGGATGCAATAGTGGAAACAATAATGGATGCAAATGTGGATGCTGTTGGAAATAATACTGAGAGGGGGGGTGAATCAGTATTATCTAGTTCTTTTAATAAATCTTCCTTATTTAAACTTTGAATTATTCTTGTATGTCAGTACCATAAAACAATGAGCATGAACAAGAAAAATAGATAGTCACACCAAAGAACACCAGATGTAAGGTGGAAACCCAATGTGGGTGAAAACCACCTGTTGCAATATGTCTCTATCTTCTTTCAATTAGAAACTCCTTTTACAATGATTTTGTACTGGTGCAGTCCTTTACCAGTACGCAGGCTGCAACCGGCAGAGAGCTACAACTCTCTCTCATTTTCCAGTCTCTCCTTGAAGGGAGCTACAACCCCCTACTTCTTTTCTTTCAAGGACCACTTTTCATAAATTTTCAAACTGGATCCATGAACATCAAATGATCATCAAGTACAAGTAAATCACCAAGTCAACTGCAGTAACCAGATCAATAGTAACAGAAAACTAAACCCAGAACACCTTATCAACAGAGAAAAGTCAGTCAAATAAAAGCCTTAAGACAGGTACGCAATTTTTCTTTATCTGGCATGCATTGCTACGCACTTCACCTTCTGCACCTCTGCGTATCCCCGCAGAGAGCCTTGAGCTACACTGCGTATCCACGCACTGTTCCTTTAAACGCGCCGCGTACCTTCACTGTGCCCACGCACCCACTGCTTCTATCGCGCCGCGTACTACTACTGTGGCCACGCACTCTAAGATGCTATCGCGCCGCGTATCTACGCACCTGCGGCTTCTGTAGTGCCGCGTACTTTCACTGTGCCTACGCACCTGAACCTCTGTCGCGCTGCGTACCCACGCACTGCGCCTTCTTCTGCTCTGCGTACCCACGCACTGCGCCTTCTTCTGCTCTGCGTACCCACGCACTGCGCCTTCTTCTGCTGTGCGTACCCACGCACTTGCACTGTTAATCACCTGCGTACCTCTGATTAGGGCCGAATTGGCAGTCCCCCAGTGTGCCACCGATAGTCAGATGCCCAGATCTGATCATGCGCCCGAGAGATCACACTTCATAGATTCACTTTCAACTTCACTTTTATATAGATCAAGCTTTTAAACCGATAACCCAATATTTCAGATCTTAAGATATTCAATTTGCAAAAGATGCCTTAGCCAAGAGATCTCCTTCCCTATTTATAGTCAAGCCCTTATTCACACCATGGGACAAAACCATTAATAACCAATACAAGGGATCCAAACCGGGGCAAAATTAGATCCTATACCACGGGCCAAAACCATAGAATCAAGAATGGCGGGCTAAATACCACGGGCCAAACATAAGAAACCCCACGTGAGCGCGCTTCTCTGCCTTGAAGTAAGTGAACTGGGGGTCCGCACCTTCTGAACGGGTGACCTGCGTGTATGGCCGCAGCTCCTGCACGGCGTACCTGCGGGTACGCACGCTTTTCACTGAGCACATGCGTACCTCTTAATTTTTATCATTTTGAGAGCCTGATCAGAGTTTTGCCACTTGAGGGTGTTGCCATCAAGTACAACATCTGTAACATAGAGCCATACCAGAATCATAATGCCAACAGATGCAACTAAAGTAGTTGCAAAACTGGACACAAACCTCAATGAAAAACTTCGTGGAAAGGAGGATGAAAATGAGATGCAAAAATGGATGCAAAAAACAATACAAAAGATGATGCAAAAAATGATGCAAAAGTTGATGCAAGTGTAGGCGTAAAAAGTGGTTGCGATAGAGGATGAAAAAGTTGGTGAAACAAAATTAGGTGCCAAACTTGACGAAACTCTGGCACAAAACTCAGTGCAAAGGATGGCACAAAAATTCGCACAAAATGAGGTGCAACACTTGATGCTAAATTCAATGCAAGATTTGGTGCAAAACTCAGTGCAAATTTTGCATCAAGATTTCCACCTTAATTGATTAATGGACGCAAATAACACCAAAAATGGGCTCTAGATGCAAAATAGGTAGAAAAAAGGGTTGCTAATCAGAGGGTTTTGTTATAGTAGTTCGTTGTTGTTTTATTCTATTGTTGAAGAAGAAATAAACATGGAAGATGATGTACCTTTGTAATTGCTTGAAACATTTGTATTACCTTTTTATAATTGTTTCTTCTTGCATTCACTTTCAAAATGGCCATTCTTATTATAGTAATAGCATTGTATATTTAACTTGTCAATCCTTCTTCTTCCTCTGTTTTTTTCGCCTCTTCCTCTTTGATTTTGAGGTCTGTCTTATGGATGTTCAGGTTGATTTGATTCTCTTTTTCTATTGCTATATTATCTTATTCCGTATATGTGGCTTGAGTTTGAAAGCAATTTTATAATGAGTTATTTCTACCGTTAATTCTTGACTTGTGATATAACATTGATCATGTCAATTCTTCAATTGAAAACTTAACTAGATATATCTTTTCTTCTATGGTTGTGACAAGCATGTCAAATAAAGGTGGGAGACTTATGAGAATTTTCTCAACCACCTTTTGATCGATGACATCTTCTCCATGAGTTCTAAGATAATTTACTACCTCATGACCAAAGTCATAAAATGATCTTCTGTTTTAATATCTCCCATTTGCAAATTTTCAAACTTCTTCTTGAGCATATGAAGCTTTACATTCTTGACCTTGTCTGTGCCTTGGTATGTTTTTTCCAATATTTCCTAAGCATGAAGAGCATTGGTTGTTGTTACAATCTTCAGCAATATGGAGTCTTCAACTCCACTGTGTAGATTCCATAGTGCTCTTTAATCCTTTCTTTTTCTCTCTGCTAAAGAATTTCTTTGGGCATTTGTCATTTTTGTTAAGTTTGCAACTTCAAGTTCCTCATATTTTTTTAGTATTGTTTCCCAACAGTGCAATTCTTAAAAAAACTCTTCATTTTAATTTCCCACATTGCATAATTTGTACCATTTAATATGAGATTCTGATTGTTGGTGGAAGCCATGATTGTCTTGTGTAACAATTCCCCCTTATTGTGGATTGTGGGGTTTGTCCTCAATTTTCAATTCACTAAAACCCTAATAAAAGTCTTAGAACCTCGGTGGCAGTGGATTTGGCTTACAATGGGGGTCTGAGAACTACAAAGAAACCTTGGTGTGATTAGGTTTTCTCCCTATAAGACTTTGAATGGGATCTATGATGGCTCCTCTATAAAGAAAAGTGATGCGAGCTTTAAGGGTTTGGCATATAGGGTGATTTTTTTGTTTTTTTTTTTGCTACCTTATAAGGTGACTTCTCCTTCTCTTTCCAATGTGATTGAGCTACAACCCTCTCTTGATGGCGCGATCAAGCTACAACTCTCTCTTAGGCCTCTTAAGGCAACGCATGTTAGATAACTACCAACACTAGGAATCTTCCCTATGAAACTCAATGAGAGTGGCTTATGGGCTTCTCCTTTGCAAAACTTGGAGGATGCTCCTCTCCTAACATTGCTTTGTCAATGATTACAACACAAAGCCCTTGCAAAAGGAATCAATGGCAGCTACCACAACTTAACCGTGTGTTGGGCATATTTGCAATGGGATCGAGAGAAACATAAAAACTCCCATATAGGAAAAATATTCAAGACGATTTCCTTTTCTAAAGGCTCTCTTCATAGAGCTAGATAGAGATACTACTTTGATACCATGTCAAAATTTAAGAGAAAGAATGGAAAAACACACTAAAGCATTTAGTTACCCAAATTAGAAAACCAATAAGGCTTCATAACTTTTCTAATATTAAGATACAATTTTGGCATACCACACCAAAAACTAATTACATATAAAATATATAAAACTAAATATTTAACTCAATCTAGCACCTTGTTTAAATTAACTCATTATTACAAATTAGTATACATGGAATATTACAACTACATTCAACATTCAAAAATCCAGGAGTCATGCCCTATGCCCTATACATCGTTGCTATAGTGTTTTCACCACAATCCCTTACGAAATAAAAAGAACCAAAAATTATTTGAAACAAAATTACATAAAAAGAAGCAGGCTTCTCCATATGAAAACTTCTTATATAGCTCGTACCTTCGTTTTGCTAACTGCCGCTTACCTGCTCACATAGTTATTTACGATAACCAAAAGCGACTGGTAGATCAGGTGGTTGTGCAGCTATATTTATTTGCTGCCAAGAGTTTGGTGGCCGCCACTTCCCATGAATCAGATTTTTTATAGACAACGGTCAATGATGGTTTACCAAGTAACAATTGATTCGCTGCCAAGTTATTGATGCTGGCCAGTCCCACGAACCATATTTGTTATACAGAAAAGTTACTTGTCGTTAATGGAGGAAAAGTAACATGTCGATGGAGGGAGGAGTCATGAACCAACAACGAAACACCAAAATGATTAATGGTCTGCAAATAATGACGTAACTTTTGTTATTCCCAAGGCAACATCACGTCTCCCATTCTCTGGAGTTTGTTGTTACTGTTGGACCCTCTTCTTCCTGTTCACTGCTTCCTCTGCTCCCCATGTGGAAGACTGGGCATCCAAAATTTGCATTGAATCCATCTGCTAGAGCTAAGAGACTACAGATATACAATACGAATCGCAGTGATGGGGTTGTGTGTTAGAGGAGCTTTTATGAGTTATCAATATTGGTGAAGTTATAGTTTTATTAATGAATTATTTATTAATGAATTAGGCAGTATGCAGTCTCTGTAACGTTGGATTGGATTTAGCTAAGTACAAAATTTAATGAGTGACATTATGTATTGATGGAACTATAGTTGCATAAATATTGGTTACCGCCTCGGTGGATTAGATATTAATAATATGGTATGGTTGTGCAACTTATAGCATATGGCTTCATACACTGCAACTGAATGGACCAGGGGATATCAGTGGGAGTGGCTGTGAAGGGAATCTCATTCAATATGAAGTTGTAGTGGGCCAGTAGAAAGGATGGGATCTTCAGTTGGAATGAGATTAATGTATGTCAATGAAGATAATTCTTTTTCTAAAATGTTTGTAGAATATGGGGCATTTTCACAGCACTCTAGAGCGTTTTAAAATATGATGATTGTTTACGTTATGATTATTAATTAATCGATGAAGAAGAAGGAAATTTGGGACATTTTCAGAGAGTGACAGAATATTTTAAAATATGACGATTGTTTACGTGATCGTTATAAAGCAATCGATGAACCAGAAGGAAACAGGGACAATAATGGAAAATTATTAAGTAAACAACGTGTCTTCTCATAGGGTGAATTATGAGTTAGTATGGTCTGTCATGACATAAACACACTTAATTAGTTACATGGAATCTTCATATTTAAAAATTCAAATTGGCAGAGTTTATCCACGATTCAAAAATTTTAAACATCACGGTCGTCTAACTTTATTAGTTTAGATTAATTTTAATTTTAGAATTTTCAAATATAAATTTTAAATTTTAATTATAGATTTTTCAAACATAAATTTTAAATTTTAAATTTAGTTTTTTCCCAGTAAGATAAATGGGGTCGTTCAGATATTCCAGTAATGGGTTCTGTAGGTCACCTAAATTTTAAATTTAGATCCATGAAGAAATCAAATCTCTACGAAACAGATTTTTTCCTTTCGCAAAAATTTTACACAGAGAGATTTAATTTCGAGTGATGATTAATAAATTTACCTTTTATAATTGTATAATATTATTTATAATCATATAAATTTTACATAATTATATATAAAAATGTTGTTTTTTTTATCTGCGATAGGTTTCATTATTTTTTCAATTGTTAGTGAATTTATCTTTTATGACTTTATAAAATTTATTTGCTATATTATTGGTAGATAGGTTTGACTATTTGTTCATTTTTAGTGAATCTATCTTTTATGACTTTATAAAAATGATAAGATAATTTAGAAAACAATAATTCTAGTTCAATTTCTGTTAATTAAATAATGTAGAAAAAATAAAAAATCATTTATTCTATTAAAAATAAAATGATAAAATAGTATTATAATAAATCATAATATACTCCAAATTATATACTAGCCCGTGAAAATATTTACTTCCTATATATATAATGATTAACTAATTATATAATATATTTTTATATAATGATTAACTAATTATATAATATATTTTTTTAAGGGAAATTGTTTTCTCTCATCATGTGGGTATGTGGGTGAGAGTGAGAGCTTACATAACAATATTATATACTAGCTCGCAAAAATATTTACTTGCTTTATATATAATGATTAATTAATTATAATAATTTTTTTTTTTTAAGGAAAACCATTTTCTCTCATCATCGTGTGGGTGAGAGCGAGAGCCTACATGACAACATTTATAGGTAGGTAGTCATTAGAAAAATATTTCTGGTCTTGATGTTACTCATAAGGATGTGAAACTAATTGGGGGAGATAACACCACCCAACATAACTCAAATTGCTGATATTAATTATATAATATAATATAATATTAATATATAATATTGTCTTCATATTATATTCACTAAATATTTTAATAACATATGTTAATATTAATGATATATATTAAGTTGGAAATGAAAATAAAAATAAAGGAAATATTAAAGAAAAAGAAAAGAGAAAATTGAAATGAAATGAAAGTTAAAAAAATAAAAATTAATGGAATTTTTGTTTTTAATTGTTTTTCCCTTAAAACTATTGATTTTATGAACAACATTCTATACCTTAATATATGCATGTATTTACATTATCCATGTATCTATATTATCTATTTCTAATGGTACATTATTAATAGTAATATATTTGAGATAGTATTATAAATCCAATTATTATAATTATATTAATACATAATTTACCATTAATAACTATTCTTATGAAATTTCCATGTAAATTTATTTTTTCTTTAATTATGAGTAAATAATTATCTTTAACAAAGTATGCCTAAGTGTATGAAGTTCAACGATTCATTATATTTTTCTCTCTTTGACACAAACCAACCTACCATGTAACACTTATTTTGAATGTCACAGGATTAGAATATATTATCCATCTCTATATATAAAGCTTCAAAAAAAAAGATTTATGGTAAGTTTATATATATATGAAATTATGATTTTCTTTAAGTTAAAACAATGATTGCATCAAAATGCCTTCAAAGATGAAGAACAACGCTATTACATATAGTCATATATGGGGGATTCACACTACCTCCATGGAAAACATTAGAAAAAAGGGGAATCCACCCACTATTCTTTTCATATATACCAAAAAAACAAAACCAACCATTTTGAACACACATTGAAAACATGGATAGAATCAGATATACTAGCATATATAACAACCATTAGAAGTCAGAAGAAGAAATAGGAGCAAGATCTCTTGCACTTGAGCTAGAAGGTGTAGCAGTAGTAAAGTCACAATGAAGATGCCCTTCTACATGGGCCAGCCATGCATTGAGCATGTCCATAGACAAGAATTGGTTCCTCAACATCCTTTTAATATCCTCCAGCAAAGAAAACACAATGTACCTCTCCACTTGTTTGTTCTTTAATATCATGCCAAGTAGAGTCTTCATCTGCCAGTGTATTGCAACTAAGTTGAGGCATTCATTCTTCTTCCTCTAGTGTGGCCAAGGTTGAGAACCTAGCAAAAGACCTCCTCTAATATCTCAGAGTCAAATAAGTATTGCTTCTCAACGCCCACCTTGGTCTCGAATTTTCTAGTTTCTCGTTACCTCTTAGGAGGCATTGCATTAAAATATGCCACACTGGAGTCTTGCATGAATAACTAACCATCATGTTGTCCCTGTAGATTGATATCACCATTGCTCATCCTACATTGGATGCATTTCCTGGGAGGCATAATGAGTAGGGTGGTTCAAATCTCTAGTCATCGCACAAACGCTTGTGGTCAACAAACTAGCAAGGTGCCCTCCTATTACAAAAACACATAAAGGACACACACTAATAATATAACTACTACTAATCCCACACAATTGATTCCTAACTAAATCAAGAGAGGAACCATGACTACAAGGAGACCAAAGGAAAAAATATCTTCAACCCTTAAAACCCATTAAAATATGAGAATCCAGATAGTGCCATAGACAAAGCCATATACCAACTATTCTATAGTTAAATCTTTCTAAAATGAACTAGGAGGTCAGAACTACATAAACTAAATTAGACAAACCAATTATGAGATTATGCACCTTCCAGGCATATAACAATATTATAACCTCAAGCCAAAGAAAACCAAATGAGAGACTAAGATTCACTAAATCAACCCCAATCCATAGAGTGCTAGAATTGGTTAACTGACTCACTAAACTAGAACGTGCATTACTAAAATTATTAACAAGCAAAAAAAGAAAGACTTGGAAGGACAAAACCTGAGCAATCAAGCTTGAATTGCCAATAGAGAGAAATGGTCGACTATTTCTAGTAGTCCTTACCCCCAACTACCAATTAGCTTCACCGTAATAAAATTCTTCATTGTCGTTAACTTAACCAACTCCAGACTAAGCGAAAACCTCTGAGTCCAAGAGCCAAGCACAAATACTAATGGCAATTTCATAGTGCAAGAAGCATGCACAAGCAGTTCAACTCCTCAACCTCACTCCTAGCCCAACTAACCATGCATACCACTAAGAATAAGGCTCTCACCATCATCGTCTACATTAATATAACTAGTTGTGTTATTAGATGCAGATGCATGCTGGGAGCAAGCCACACCCACTGCTCTTTAATGTGCATCACGTCGAGACAGAGGTGGACTTGCCTCTCAATGTCTTCGTTTTCTCTCTATGCTTACCCCCCAATGGAGAAAAATGATGAAATATTATGGCTATATATATATAAATAAGTATTTTAATTTTGAATTTTGTTAAAATCCTCATATTATGTGTGCAGGGGGACTTTCTTGGATTTTTTTTGTAATTTTTTTATTTTTATTTTTTTAATGTGATATGCATAGCATGGATTGTTTATATATATATAGAGAGAGAGAGGGAAGTATGTTGTAATGGTTTGGGTCATTTCATTACTTTTGAACTAGAGGATTGAAATATGTATATTCCTCATAAAGAATGTAAAAATATTTCTTAAAAAATAAGGAAGAAAACTTAATTTTTTTTTTGTAAGTATTGAGTCTTTATATGGTTATCAATTAAATTTAAACATTAAGTTTTAAATAACATGATTATTAATATGAATCATCATTGATTAATTACTTTAAATGTAATATACATTATTATTTTTTCAAAAAAAATGTTTGTAATTTTATTAATAAAATCAAAATCGCAATATAATATATTGAATTGAGCTAAATAATTATTTTATTATTATTTTTTTGACATTATATTTTCTATATTATTTTTGATTTAACACTTCACTCCAGCTTCTCTGTCATTCTAAGATATAGAGCATGGCACAGAAATCTGGTACAAGTTATAATTCTTCTATGTGAAAACCATTCTACGTGTTACATTGGATTTCCGAAATTAAAACATTTTTCACCTTATTCTTTGTTTCCTTCGACTCCACACAATGTACCATTCTACGTGTTACATTAGATGTTCGAAATCATTTTCATAATTCAGTTGGACTCATTATCATGACCAAAAACTTATATACCATTTCACAGGTTGGTAGTTAGGGGGAGAGGTGTTTTTTAAGTAAACTAGGTTTATATATATTGAGTTTTTTAAACCAACCAAAAAAGAGTTGAGGGAGGGTTGTTTGGGGTCGGATGAGAATTACGAATGTGAATAGATCTATATTTAATTTGTTTATGAAAGTGAATCATCTTACGGCAGAGTATGGTGACCTACCTCAATCCGTTGATGAATTATTAAATTGTTCAAACCAGAAATGAAAATGGCCGTAAAATTTCTTATTAAATAGAATGGTCTCCTCATTTCTAAGGATTTTCTTTTAGTATAATCTTGATTCATATATACTAAGACTTTCTTTTTTTTTAATATTTCTTAGATATATACGTAAAACATTAAGACCAAGATACAAAGGAAAAAGGAGAAATAAGGAAAATGGAAAAATAAGGAAAAAAAGAAAAATAATGAAGAGTCTAAAAATGTTGCTGAAAAGTGGTTTTTACAATATTCGTGAAAACTAGAAGGTTGTTTTGTTTGTAAGCATGTATGGAGAGGAATATTACGATTTGAAAAATAAAATTGGGGTATCTTCCAATAACTTATGCATGGGTGTTTTATGGCATAAATTTATATGATGAATTCTTTATTATCTCTCTTTTTAGGATTATCCTTCTTGATACTTCTTTTTAAGATATTTTAACACTAAAATCTAAGTTAATTTAATGTGGATTTATTCATAAAATATTTTTTTAATATAATGACACTTTTTTACTATCAATAATGAACTAAAAGATCACATCAAGAGTGAGATTATTGATGTTGTCTAATGCATTTAATTAAAATTAACCAAATATATATAATTATTTATGTTTTTTTTATTATAATTAATAATATTTTTTTAAGTAAATATTTTAATTTAATTTTATAAGGGATGCATGTCAATTTGAGGTTGATCGCTCAAGGAATTACACATAATTCTCATATTGGGCTGTAAAATAAGCTCAATAAGTCAGTCAATCGATCGATCGATCAATCAATCAATCAATCAATTTCATATTATATAATGTTCTAAAAACTTTTCTCTTTTTTCTATAAGATAAAAAATATTAGTAATATTTTTATGACATTTCTTCCATATTTTCATTTTATTATTTTTTCTCATGCACTTATTTAAATATATAAATTTATTCAATTTCATATTATATAATGTTCTAAAAACTTTTCTCTTCTTTCTATAAGATAAAAAATATTAGTTTGATAAAAAATATTAGTAATATATTTATGACATTTCTTCCCTATTTTCATTTTAGTATTTTTTCTCATGCACTTATTTAAATATATAAATTTATTGGCTAAGGAGCTTATGGATATTAGGTGTAAAGTATATTATTTAAAATAATAAATTGTTTAAATTTTAATAGTTAATTTTATTACTTAAAATTTTTATAATTCTAAATATAAAAGAAATGGGAAACAATGTTTTGTTGATTTATAAGTAACTAAAAGTTCTAAATATCTTATTTCATATATGTTTATAATTTATATCATACACATTAAAATTTCTTTAGATGGGAAGAGTATATCAATCATAATTATAACTCAATATGTGGTGAAGGGACATTGTCGTGGAGGAGAGCAAAGAGACTACAAGTGGCAGGCCACTTGAGATATATGCTTCTCATTATTATTACAACTTTCTTTGGTCTATTATAAAAACACCACATGGTTGATGACATCCCGAAGGACGTTATTGTGACATCAATAATTAGTTTATCCACTTATATTAATTGAACCAAGTGCCATGGAGCCTATTCATTCTCCTTTGGTGACTTTTTCATTTATTATTTTGTTATGTTGTTTTAACTTATGTTGGGTTTATCAAGGTTGCTTTATCTTCTTAGGTTATTCCATCTACCTAATTGTCCTATTCATTCATGGTATCTCAAACTTATGAAGGTCATCCCATATACTTGATTGTTTCATATGACTGTGCCTAACTGCAATAAACTATGTTTAAGTGAGCCAATGTATTTGATATGGATATATTTGATCCATATCAAATCATATGAGGGAAATTATATCCACTCATCTAGGCTATCTTAATAGCCCCATTTTTACTCAATTCATCTAAGTTTGTGTAATTGTGCCCAATCTAGTCATATTTGTCAATTGCACACAACAATGCACTAAAGGTGTCTGAAATATGTGTGCCCAAGGGAGTATGATGATTGAGTGCACCTCATGATTGTGCTCTATCTTAAACTCTAGGTGTGAACCACCTAAATACATTGATCCATATAAGTTGAGATGCCCATCTCATCTAGCCATGTTGTCACATTTTCCTCCTTTATTCCAATGCATGTTTGGAGATGAGATTCCATGTAGTAACATTTTTTGCATCTAGTCAAGTGCTTGTTCAAATTCACTTAGAGTGTTTGACTTATTAAAAAATACAATTGTTTGTTGCGCTTATTTGTTCACAGGTGCACCCAACTTCGTTTGTGACTTTTTTCCAACAAACCAAGCAATCCAATCATCTGAAATGTGGCTTTCCAACAGGCCAAGGAAAACCATTATCCAAGGTACTCCTTACCAATGGCCTAATACATCTATCCAATATACACCTTTCTAATGGTTCAAGGAATTTCTCCATTGTACACTTCGCATCAACCAATGCATCTCAATAAATTATTCTAAGACATCACTAAGACATCATTCATTTGAAATGTAAGTTAAGACCAATCACTAAACGCTAAAATAATCATGGCACTATTGGATAGTTATCATTGCCTGGATGGCTAGTGGCAGCAAGTGTGTTGGCATTGATGTCAATATTCATGTTGGGAGATGTGTTGGGTAATTGGCATTATCTAAAAGTTTTTAAGAGTGTTGGTATTGACATCAACTAGACTAGCATGGATGATTGTGGTAGTAGATGTTGGCCTTGATGTCCGCTATCCTAGCTGTGATAGTGACATTGATGGGCTAACATTGATGTGCTTGATGTGTCAAGCTCAGGGGGTGTCTCATGGTTGCTATTGTCTCTTCTATAGAATCACCATAGTAGTAGTCTTATTGGAGAAGCCATAAAATGATGACTCTCGTAGCTGGAAGTCGCATGATTTGGAGGAGATTCTACCTCGAGAGGTCAACTCAGGAACTCTTGGAGATGGCACAGTTGGATAGTGCTTAGAAAGATATTTCCAATGGTATGTGGAAGTCTGGAAATGGCTTCCTGGATCAGGAGTTATTACCTTGAGGTGCCCCAAAATTAGATGCCAAAATTAAATGTGGCCTTGGGCCAAAGTGGTGAACAAGTCTCGTAGTCAGACAGAGTTGGAGAAGCCTTTTAGCAGAGCAGCTAAAGTAGAGTTGGGAAGACGTGGCATGGATAGAAAATTAGTGGAGAAGCACTTGATTGGCTCAGGTGGAGCCCACCCAATGGAGTTACCCCTGCAGATGTACCTGGGAAGTTTGTAAAGGGTGCATAAGTTAAAGTGTTAGGATGGAATTGAGAAGGCTATCAAGGAGCACCAACAAAGTAATGGGAAGCAATTTTCATTGGTCGCAGGTGGATCCCACTTAACAGTCTGGCTTGACTAAGGAAGATTAACGATATAACCCTGTTACAACCCTAAGGTGCACACAGTGAATACATTGGGAGACAGGTGCTAGGACACAGAGGTAGGGAAATGACCAATGTGGATTCTAATAGGAGGTCCCCACTACAATAGCTCAACCCGCTAAGGGCGAGACTGGAAAGGAAAGACCAAAGGTATAGAATGGTGTAAAAAGTTAGAAGCACTAGGAGATAGGCATCGGGCCACGCAACGACATTCCAACATTACTTGATATGACACTCTTGTCAGGCTTGGTGGTCATAGGAAGTGGTTTCCAAAACCACAAATTGCATAGATCAATCACGAAGGAGAAACCCGGGATCACCCCTACTAATACCATAAACCACAATGAAGCGGTGTCGAGGTTGGGTTCTAGAACTAAGTGGTTTTTTATTAACAAAGGTCTCAGGGACCATTTCTTTCTCCTTGAAGTAGGCAAGTGGCAGCATTTGATTGGCTCATAGGAGATGATAGTGGCAGATGATATCCGCATCATGTTGTTGTATGGGGGACAAGTAGCAGGTAGATTCGACATTTTTGGGTAGCCTAATGGGCCAAATCTGAGTGACATTTGTCACCTATCATAGGCTGACACATAGCATGAGTGACATCACCATGATGTCATCAAGCTGGTTTGATCTTGACAATGGTTTTAGGTGAAAAATGTGGAAGAGTCAGGAAATGGGAGTAGAGAAACATTAGTTTGATAACTCATTATGGTGAGGCCTTTAATTGGCCAATGGAAGTGTAGAGAGTAGCCCACAGGGATAGCTCATCCTGTAAGGAAGAGTCCGATGGGTTGTTAGTGGTGCATGAATGAAAGCATCGGGCAACAGATGTTGAGACATGGAGGACAGACAAACTAGAAGGTGACACCAATCAAAGCACAAGTGGGTGGACCCCATGGGACACGTCGACCTGGAAGATAAAACACAACAGTTTAGAAATGGGGTGCAAGGTAATGCACTGGGATAGAAGGGGCTATGGGCTAAGTTGTGACCCTTGGTCATTTTGCATAGAAATATGCCAGGGGCAAGATGTGTAAAGAAACATGTAAAAGCACCAGGCTTCGGAGATCCAACCTTAGTGCCAACCCTTAGTCATTTCACATAGAATGAGACCAACGACACAGAGCCATTAGCAAAGAGTCTTAGTCTGCAAAGGGCTTAAATAGGCTAGGCACATAAAGGTTTGAGTCAGTGGTCACAACACCTGGTGCCATGGCAAGAAAATAGGTAAAGGTGCCAGCAAAAGGAGCTAAGGGTTGTGGAGTCATATTTGGAAGAACTGTTAATGGAAATTCTTTGAGATTTGGATGAATGACATAGAATATGGGCTAAAGGAAACTACAAAGAGAATTGAGTCAAGGCAACAAGGACCACGATTGCACAAATGTTGCAATGGATTCAACTGTCATTGTTGAAGGTAGGGGACTGAGAAAAAAAGGACCATGATTTGTAGAGGTGGAAGTTGAATCTCGAACAACTAGGCTTGGTCTTCCCTGCATGCATCATGAAATTGAATGAAGATCAGACCAAGCTTAGAGAAGCCATGCTGAAGCACAATTTAATATTTGTGTAGTTTGACTGCGAATTAATTCTGAGTATGGAGAAATGATCAAGAACCCATTCCCAGTGTTAAATGAGAAGAAAAATTGGCAACCATGTTGGTTATGCAGGTGGAGTTTAATGGAAGAACTCCTTGAATCTATAGCTTGACTCATATTTAATTATCAGTATGGAAGAACATTAAGGTGCCTATTCCTTAAATTAATTCAACTACAATGGCCAAGAAATTTTGATGCAATAGAAAAATGGAGAGCCATGCTGAGAGTACACTCTCAGGCAGTTTGGATGGCAACAAAGACAACATCGTTCATTGCGTGACAGTGGGACAAAACTTAGGATAGCCATTGTGCAATGTGGGGGAATGAAGCATTGTTATGAGAGATATGTGAGGAAGAGAACTGTTGAGTGGTGCTGAGAAGAGTCCAAGTGTGCATGTGCTTCAAAAAAGAGGTTGAGAGTGTCTATGTAGAAGAAGGAGGTCGATATTTATTGAACATAAGAAGAGGGTCAAGAGCAGAGAGCTCTCTATGAGTGTATGCAAACACAGAGTGGACAGAGTGTCAAGAGGGTTGTGTATGAGTGACTGTTTTTGAGTGCATATTGTGTTGCATGGGCTGCATATGAGAAAATATTGTTGAGTAGAAGAGTGGGATGTTGCAAAGTAAGTACATGACAGAATGGTTTGTGGGTCAAAAGGTTGTTAAGGATAACAAAGCTGAAAACATGCAGAGAGGCTACCAAATACATTTGGTATTATTTCCTTATTAAGTGTGGGTTAAAGCCTACATTTAGGGAGTTGGTGCTTCCATCTTAGTGGGTGTATGAAAAAATATTGGGGGTTGGTGCCTCCTCCAAGTTGGTGCTTAAAAAAATTCCATGAAGTTGGTGCTTCACATGGTGCTTCTTGTAAACTAATCAGTGTCTACAAAAGGAGGGAGTTGGTGGTTCATACTAGTGGGTGCTATCAAACAATCAAAGAGAGTTGGTGCTTCCAATGAGTGGTGACTCACAAACATAATGATGTAATAGAGCAGGTGCTCTTAATTCTACATCAATTAAAAAAACAAGATTTGGTGGTTTTTCTCCCGGAAGGGTTTCCACTTTAAACCTTTATGTCCAATGTGTATGTTGCTCATGGTGCTTGTGTTCATGTGATTATTAATGTTGTTGAAAATGATATATTTTTTATTTTTGACATGAATGAACACCAAATTTAATTATTAAATATAAATTGGAAGAAAAGTTTTGAATTAGCCTTTATACTGATTCACCCTATCGTTAGTATTACACATTTTTTCCAACAATTGGTATAAGAGCCAAGTTACTTTACGAATATCTTAATCACTCGAAGGTAGATCAAAGGCAAACAATGGCTAATAAAACATGGCGTACACTAGAAGGAGTTCCATTTTGAAATGGATCAGAGTATGAGCTCTAAAATATTAGAATGGAAGCATATTTGATGGTAATCAATGAAGACATTTGGATGTATGTGACATATGGAAAGAGGAATGACTTCAATACATAAGCCCAATAAATCATCATGAAATAGATGTCTAGGCCATATGCTGATAAAGTGAGGCATTGTGAGTCAACAAAGCAAATGTTGGACAAACTACTATGTCTACATGCGGGAGAAATATATGCAACAACAGAGGAGGTTGATGAACCTTGTTTCTCAATAAATGAGCTAGAACATGTGGAAGTTGCTACTTATGATAAAAATAAAAAGAAGAAGAAGGAATCTCAGATTAAGGAAGCTCAAGAGCAGGAAGATATTTCTCCCATTAACAAAATTGTTGCTCATCATCCTCAAGTTAATGATGAAGAAGAATCAGAAGAAAGTTCATGCTACTTAGAAGGTAAGATATTTCTTGGTGATAAATGTAAAAAGGTATTAAATTTATCTTCTAGATCTTTATGTGAATTTTTTGAAGATGGAAATAGCCATACATCTAGTGATTGTGAAGATAGAACTACATTTGTAGCAATAGAAAATGAGGGATCCTCTAAAGAAGAAAAGAGCATATCCTGTGAAGGGAATAGGAATATCCCTGATAATGATGAAGATGGGATACTTCTCAAGCCTCTAGAAGATTCCATAGATAGAGAGGAATTTAGATCTCTGTGGTGGTTCAAATAACACCTATGACATCGAAGAGAAGAATCTAGATGAAAGGATCTACTTTAGAAAGAAGTTGACCTCTACTGTAAATGATATCAATGATCTTTCAGAGGCTAATCCCAAGCAGAAGGAGAAGTTGTACGAATATGAGCTTGAGAGTGATAGGTTGAGCAAAACAATAGTCAATCTTAACGCTCAACAAGAAGATGCTAATAGACTGAAAGGGATGTTAACCAATCAATTGAGTGAGAAGGAAGCTTACTGTGAGAGATTACATATTGAAATAGTCTCATAGAGACATGACTTAGAAAATTCCAATAAAGAGTTGCCTCAATATCAAAACTTGAGCTGAGAAGGAAGGCCTTGGATGAGATGCTTGCGAAGTAGAGATCCCCAAACATCAAGGTTGGTTTGGGTTTCAAAGAAGAATCAAGCTCCAAGAAGGAAAAGGCTGAAGGGTCATCTATCCAAGTAAGGGAAGTTTGAGGTTCCAGCAACAATAAGGTAAAAGAATTTGTTGGAATGCAGTAGCAGCAAGAAAAGTAGTAGCAAAACGAGAAGAAAAGGCAACAACAGAATTGTAAGAAGCAACAACAAGGATGGAAATAGAAGAGAGCTAAGTAATAACAAGAAACAGTGCAAGGAAACAATGAAAACTTCCTTGGAAAGAACATATAGAACCAACAAAAGTCCTTTCATCCTCAAGGAAAAAGCCTTCAAAGAAAAGGTACCTTTTGTTATCAAAATCCATTTTATAGTTGTTGTTTTGCATGCAATAATTTTGGTCATAAATCGCATGCCAAGAAAAAATATGTGTTGGGTAGCAACAACCCAAGAATGTAAAAATAGCTAGGAGAAGGCATGATTACGGTAGTAGAGGTTGTGACAAGAATGTTAGAAGATATGGCAAGTACTTTACTCCATTCTTAAGCCATATTGAATGCTATAATTGTGGCAACTCTAGGCACAAGGCAATAGACTATAGATATGAGAGGGCAAGGAATTTCCCTCAAAATCTGCAACAAGACCAACCAAGTCAGCTAATGAGGTTGAGAATATATGGAAGAGTGAAGGAAGCCAATTGTGTCTTCAATGCTCTGTGTCAAAAGGAATTGTTGAATAAAGGAGGGTGAAAGTCTTATGTAGTCTCCAATTGCAATCAGCGCAAGCTTCAAGTGAAGAATGGAAGCAACAATCTGATTACCATTCTCTTGCAAACAGACCAAAAATGTTGCAAGAGGATTTGGGTGAAGAAAGATGAGTTGAAGGAGAAGTGTCCTCTAGCCATGCACAACTAAGAAAAGGCCCAAATATGGGAAAAGGAGAAGTTGGGAAGAAATGATGTTTCTAGGAATCAACTAATGAACGTCTTGATGAAGAAGAAGGATAGTCTACTCAGAGGGAGTAGATATGTTGTTTCTCCTCATTGAAAGAAGATAATGGCCTCAAGAGAGGCCGAATAATTCAGATGCAAGCAACTAGGAAAGAATACTAAAAGTAATGCATATGAATGATTGAAGGTATGGTCATGTCCCCTTGTTGATTACAAGAATAGATTTTTTTTCTTCAAGTGTATAAGCATTGAAAGAGAGAGGAGGAGTGTAGCCAACACAGTTTCAAGGGGAGTACACAAGGATACTCTATGTTGTGGAAGAAGAGGATGAGTTGTAGTAGATGTGAGGAATGACAAGAAGCTCCTAGACAAGTTAGGTCCATAGGATCAATCTGCATGAAGAAGCAAGGACATAGTTGTAAGAGATCAAAGGGCGATGGCTTAGGGGGAGTAAGCAATAGCAAGCAACCATTTTCAACCTCAGGAATAAAGATTGCTAACTAAATTAAAGGTTTTCATCTTGGGTGAAATACCTTGATTTCATTTAAGTTGTGAGTTTAATTTTATGTATCAGTCTTGTTTTCATAAACATATTTGGTACAAGCTTTACATGTACCTTAGTTGTCAATTGGTATCACTATGTAAATTGGTAGCCTTGGGTTCGAGTGGAGTAGCTTTTTGTGTGAATGGACATCCATTTTTTAGGAGTCTTGGAATTTTTCTTGGTATAGTATCCAATTTGTATCAATTTAGTGGTGCAATTTTTAGTATTTAAGAAATAACCTGTATTTGGAGAAGGTATGGTCTCAAGGGGAGAAGTGATAGAAATGCTTAGGAGTAGTGATCATAGAGGATGAAGCAACAACAATAGTGAAGAGTGAGCTCAATACATCTCTAGTGGTTGGTATTTGAAGCAACAACAATACCATGAGAAAGTTTAATTGGTACAAAATATGCATTGGCAAAGAGAGTATTTAGTCAGTAGCCATAAGGTGTTTGGAACTAGAGAAATCCAAAGAAGAGGTAGCATATGTTTAAGGGGAGCATATCATATATATCCAATTCCAAGAGCAGTAACAACAACTACAAGAAGACACAAGGACATATTTTACCAATGTCTTGTCTTGTAGGTATCTATGACCATGATGAATGCAACTATTCTTGAATGGCATACTTCAAAAAACTAATTAAAGATATCAACCCTTGAGAAGAGAAGTTTGTAGAAGCAAAGTGCACATTAACAACTAAATTCTCAACCAATGGTGGCCAAAAGGAGAGGAAGCATCTTATATCCCTTTATCATTAATGTCAAAGGGGGAGAGAATTATTGGAGAAGCTATGACGGCCCATGCAAAGGAAAGAAACTCATTGGTGGCTCATGCAAGGAGAAGTGTTGAAGCATCACGAGGATTGGCCATCAAAGTGGAGATGTGATGAAGTGTTTCCATTAATGCCAAAGGGGGTTATTATTGGCAAATTGGTATTGCATGGATGGCTAGTGGCAGCAAGTGTTGTGGAATTAATGTCAACAATCATATTGGGAGATGTGTTGGGCAGTTGGCATTGTTTGAATGTTGGAAAGAGTGTTGGCATTGATGTCAACCAGAATAGCATGGATGATTATGGCAACAAATATTCGCTAAAATTGATGTGTTTGATGTGTCAAGCTCAGGGGGAGTCATATGGTTGTTTTTGTCTCTTGTAAGAATCACCATAATAGAAAGCTTATTGGAGAAAAAAAAATGATGACTATGGTGGTTGGGAGTCCCATGATTTAGAGGATATTAGTCCTTAAGATATCAACTCAAACACACTTGGAGATGGAACAGTTGGAAAGTTCTCGGAAAGAGATTTCGAACTGTATGTGGAAGTCTGCAAATGACCTCTTGGATCACGAGTTATTGCCAGTCAAATTTAAAGTGCCCCAAAGTTAGATTCCAAAGGTAAATGTGGTCTTAAGTCAAAGTGGTGACCAATTTTGGTAGTCAAACAGAGTTGGAAAAGCCTTTTAGAAAAGATGATAAAGGAGAGTCAAGTGTACGTGGCATGGACATAAAAGTAACAAAGAAGCACTTGATTGGCTTAAGTGGAGCCCACCTAACGAATTTATCCCAGTGGGTGTACCTTGAAATTTTGTAAAGGGTACACAAGTAAAAGTGTTAAGATGCAATTGAGAGGGTTGATGAGGAGTGTTAGCAAAGCTATAAGACATAGCTTTCATTGGTTGTAGGTAGATCCCACTTGATAGTTTGGCTCGGTGGAGAAAGAGTGACAGCATAACCTGGTCACAACCTTAAGGTGCACATAATGAATACGTCGGGAGACAGGGGACGAGACATGGAGGTATAGAAATGACTAATGAGGAGTTGAGTACGAGGTTCCCACTATGAAAGCTCAACCCATTGAGGGCAATCTCAAAAAGGAAAGACCGAAGGTATAGAAAGTCAGATCAAATTGGAAGTTCTAGGAGATAGGCATTTGACCACATGGTGGAATTTCAACATCACTTGAGATGACAGTCTCATCAGGATTGGTCGTCATACGAAGTGGTTTCAGAAACCACCGATCATGCAGATCAACGATGGAGGAGTGACCCGGGATCACTCCTAATACCACAAACCACAATGGAGTGGTGTCGATGTTGGGTTCTTGAACCCGGTGGTTTTTATTAACAAAGGAATTTGGTGCAAAATAAAGGTCTTGGGGACCCTTTCTCTCTCCTCGAAGCAAGTAGGTGGAAACATTTGATTGGCTCATAAGAGATGATGGTGGAATATGATGTCAACATGACATGTCTGTGTGAGAGACACATGGTAGGAAGTTTTGACATTTTTAGGTGGGCCAATTCCGAGTGACATGTTTCACCTATCACAGGCTAACACATAGAACAGGCGAGATCATCATGATGTCATCCCACTAGTTTGAGCCTGATGATGTTTTTAGGTGCAGAAAGTTGAAGAGTCGGGAAATGGGTGTTGAGACATGTTGGTTTGATAGCTCATCCTAGCAAGGCCTTTGATGGGCCAATGGAAGTGTAGGGAGGACCCCACCAGGATAGCTCATCCCATAAGGAAGAGCCTAGTAGGTTGTTTGTGGTGCATGAGTGAAAGTGCCAGGCAGTGGATGTTAGGACATAGAGAATAGACAGGGTAGCAGGGAGTACCAATCAAAGCATAGTTGGGTGGACCCTATGGGACACATCGACCTAGAAAATAGACTGGAAATCTATAAAGAGGGCATGAGGTAATATACCCCGATGAGTTAAGCCCCGACCCTTGGTCATTTTGCGTAGAAATAGACCAGGGGTGCAGTGTGTAAAGAAGCATGTCAAAAGAAAGGAGTTAAGGGCTATGAAATCATATTTTAAAACATTGTTAGTAGAAATACTTTGGGATTTGGATGAATGAGTCGGCAGATGGAATAACAACAATTGTAGAGAGCATTGAGTCAAGGCAGCAAGGACCATGATTTCACAGATCTTGCAATGGATTCAATGGTCACTGTTGAAGGAAGGAGACTAAAAAAAATAGGACCATGATTTGTATAGGTGGAAGTTGACTCCAAAACAACTATGCTTGGTCTTCCCTGCATGCTTCATGAGATTGAATAAATATTATACCAAGTTTAGAGAAGTTGTAACGGTGCTGGTGAAAATTGCATGTAATAAAAGTTAATAAAGGAAAAAATAATAAGCACAGTTGATGGGACACTTATTCCAAGCTGAATGTTGGGAAAAACATCCTAGTGGGTGTTCATTTTGTTTATTATGGCTAAGGAAATTGGCCAAGGAAATAGCTAAGGCATTAGAAAGGAAAAATGGAATTTTTGGCACATTTACTTATGAAAATAATGGAAATTAGGAGAAAAGGAAGGTGAAATGTCACAGGTTGCATGTGAGGAGGAAAATGAAGGAAAATAATGGAAAATGAAGATGTTAGAGGTGTAATTTATAAAAAGGCTTATGAGGATCAGTTTGTAACCTTTTGTCAATTTAGTTTTGGAGCTCTCCCATTACTCTCTCTCTCTCTCTCTGTCTCACTCTTGGACACATAGAGTTTTCTTGGAGCACTTTGGCATTGGATCAAGAAAGGAAAATAAGGCAAGAAGAAGGTAGGAGCAAGAAAGGAGGAGCAAAATCAAGAAACTATAGTAGTATTCTTTGTAGGTATCGATTTGAATGTGTATTTTCCTTTCTAGATCTGGCATGCATGGTATTGCACGTGGTTCTTTTTTGTTATGGCATGGATTTTTCCAGGTGTGACAATGTTTTAGCTTAACCTTTCCATTTCCATATAGTTATTGTGTGATGGGGTTCTCATGTTTTGGTTGAGATGGATTTCTAGATGGATTTGAAGCTGACTGAGGTGTGTATCCAAATGATAGACACATGGCCTAGTAACCCTTGAACCAAACTATGGATTGCGGCAAATATAGATTTTGTGTTGCCTCGGTGGGCCTAGGAATCCTTACAGGTGAATGGTGGGATATACGGTAAATCCTAGAGGTGGTTTCCCTTGATTAGTCCAAGGAATCGTTGCCGGTGAATAGTGGGATATACGGTAAAGCCTAGGGGGTGGTGTCTTGGTTTAGGGCCTAGTGATCCTTGGATCAGACTGTGGATTGCAGTAAAGCCTGAGAGACTAGGAGATAGGAAAATTCCTCACAGTGTAGGTGGAGAAATACGGTGCCATCCATTCTTTTTTTGGCCTAGTGATCTAGTGGAGATCATGGTAAAGCCAAATATTACATGGTGATTCTGTTGGCCTAGTGATTAAGGATGGATTATGGTAAAGCCTGGTTTTTATTGATGAGGGTGATGTGGTTTAGCCTCGGGGTTCCCTGGTTGGTTCTTTTGGTTTGAGTCCCACATTCATGCTTGGAATATGGTAGAGGGTGAATGGATAAAGAGAATTGACTCAACCATTCTATGGTCGGGTGGAATGTGGTAGTCCCATCTCGAGTTGGCTTTTGCATTCATTAATAAGAGGGGTTTTCGTTGATATATTATGTATAAATGTATTGTTTTATATGTGGATTCTATGGCTGATATATCCTTGATATTTCTGTTGTTATTATGCTATTTATAAGCATGTATTAGGACAGTGATTATGCATGTCTCTCCAAGCATTCTCCAAGAAAACTCAAAGTGTCCAAGAGTGAGAGTGAGAGAATAACGAGAGAGCTCCAAAACTGAATTGACCAAGCTTACACTGACCATGCCTGCCCACTGATCCTCAAAATCCCTTTTATCAATGAGGCTTCTATTTTCTTCATTTTCCATTATTTTCCTTCATTTTCCTCCTCACATGCAACCTATGACCTTTCACCTCCCTTTTCTCCTAATTTCCATAATTTTCATAAATAAAATGCCAAATAATGCCTCATGCCTTTCTAAATCCATTGCCTTTGCCTTTTCTAATTTCCTTTATCCATAATAACCAAAATTAACACCCACACTAGGATGTTTTGTCCAACATTCAGCTTGGAATACATGTCCCATCACCATGGTCTTATATATTTTTACATGAATTTCTAACTAGGTTTGTTATATGATTTGTCCTTAGAAGCTGACAAGGCAGATGTTGTCAGCATGAAGTGGTTGTACTATGGAAACATGACAGTTAGATTTGGAAAAATTGGGTGGCCTAATAGAGAAAATCTAGGTGACACATATCACCACTAAGAATATGCCACGTGAAGTTGATGACATCATCATAATGTCATCTTAGAGGTTAGAAATTTGGAGGTTGGATTTCTCGTAACTCCCTCATAATTGCATTTGAGGAAAAGTTTTGATATCAAGGCCTCTAATGTTTTTTTGGATGTGGAGTTCAAGAAGTAAGGGCACAAGGAAAACCTTATCACCTAAGCGGTATGTGATGCCTCATGGGATATATTTCGAAGGCTTGATATTTCAGAACTCCTTAGTAATTGAATTAAGAGGAAATCCCGATACAGGGAGCTCTGATATGATGGCGCTTGGTCGAGGAGACTAAAGGAACCAAGGGTGGAGAGCAATCAAAAAAGGAAGATAGGCCCCTGGTAGGATCTGAAGGCCTTAATACCTAAAAGCTAAGAAACTGGTCACATCTCTCGGTTCCATGGCATGTAAAGATAAAAGGGTCTACGCAAAATGGGATAAAGGCCAATTGGAACCTTGTGATTTCGTAATGTATCTTTTAATAAAAGTTGCAAAATGTTGAAGCCCCAAAATTGCAACATAGAGGAGTTAAAGGATGAATGGGTTGGAAGCATATTAAATGTGTGCACAGTGAGGTTGGTTGTATGACTAAATAGTGACTGTCAAGGGTTGATGGAGTCAATGGCGATTGTTGAAGGCAGGAGACCATGACAGAGTGGACGATAGTTGCACAGGATGAAGTCTTGGCCTTGTCATGAGCCGAGACATGCCTAAATGAATTAAATAAAGTGTAGAGAAGCCATCGTGAGGTACACTCAAGCTCAAAGATCCATGAATAAGCATGGAGAGCCTCATTGGGTGTGCAGGTGGACTGATTTTTTATTTCTCAGTATGGAGAAGTACTTAGATGCCAATTCTCAATGGTTAATGAGGTAACATTGGTCAGGTTAGATGCAACAGTAGGATGGAGAAGCCATGCAGAGGTATACTTTGGCAGAGTGAATGGAAAAATGATGGAGGAAAATAGGGGCAACATTGACCAGTTTGTAGCAGAGGAACAAAACAAAGGAGCACAAATGAGAAATGTGGGGGAAGCAGGATTATGTAGAGAAGAGTTATGTGGAGAGCTCTGGGCTTAGTGTTTGCTGCTGCGTGTGAGGCTAAGTGAGCCTATTCTATTTTGAAAGGCTGAGGGTGCCTAAACAGAATAAAGGGGCCCCAAGAAAGAGCTTTTGTTGTTGTGTGAAAGGTCCAAGGTGCCTATGCAGAGAAAAGAGACCCCAAGAGTCAAACTTGCTGTGAGAAATATAAAAGGTGCCTATGCAGAGGTAGAAGGTTGAGAGAGCCTCTGCTACAATGTAAGATGTTGAGATATCCTATGGATAGAAGGGGTTGAGAGTTGAAGGAATGATGTTTAAAGAAGAAGGTCGAGAACTGAATGTATGAAATGAGATCAAAAGTCTAATGGTTGAGTGTATGCTGATGAAGAAAAAAGAACAAAGTGTTGCATGGGCTGTGATGCGTGATTGTTGTTGATAATATCAATGAGTTGTGGTAGAGTGAGCAGAGTGAGTAGAGAAAAAAGTTGATATCAGTCAAAGTAGCTACCAATTATAGTGAACATTGAGTTGCTATTTGAGTGTGGGTTGGTGCTTGCATACATGAAGTTGGTGCTTCCATCTCTAGGAGGTTCTTGAGAAGGCTTGGCGCTTGGTGCCTCCTTCAAGTTGGCGCTTGCAACAAATCCGTGAAGTTGGTTCTTCACGTGGTGCTTCTAGTAAGATGAACAGGTGTCTACAAATGGAGGGAGTTGGTGCTATCAAACAATCAAAGGGATTTTGTGCTTCCTATGAGTGGTGGCTCAGAAAACATATTGATGTAATAGATTACGTGCTCTTATTTTACATCAATAACAACAACAGGCTTTGGTGGTTTTTTCCCGAAAGGGTTTCCATGTAAAACCTCCGTGTTCATGTGTTTTTTTCTCATGATGTATATGTTTGTGTTGTGATATGGATGATTTTATGGTTGTTAATGGTTGCTCTCATATATTGATGCCAAGTTTGAATGAGGAAAAATAAATTGGCTTAAAAGTAAAAATTAGTCTTAATATTGATTCACCCCCCCCAGTATTAACATTGTTTCCAACATCTAGTGCTAACACCACCATTATAGTAATATATCCCAAGAGAGATAGAAAATGTAAAAAGTATGATAGTAATACATATGCAGAAGATGGTATTCAAACTAGTAAGTTCATGAATCCATAAGATTGTAAGGTCATTGGCATCATCATAACCATTTTCATCATCTTCACTGTCATCATCATCACCACCATCATTTTCATCATTTTCATTATAATCATAATCACCATTCATGTCATCATCATCATCTTCATCATCATCTTCATCATCACCCTCATCATGGTTAACGACATTCTCGTCAATTATTCATAATTATTTGTGTTGTAATATATATCATCAACCCAAAAAATGTGATGAGTGCTAGAAAAGGGTCGTTTAGGAAACTGTTGTGCTCTACAACAACCCCCATTTCATATCATTTTTATTTATAAATATTAACATATGAAACGTTTCCCTTTAAATATTAATTGGTATCAATACTTTTATTGTTCAAAAAGGTCCGATAATCAAATCAACTCATTTTATAAAACCTTTTTGAAAAACCCATTTAAAGAAATAAGGCAAATCTTTGTCATTGCGATAAAGCGATCGCAAGATCGCATATCGCAATGACATAAGAAATATAAATAAGCGGCACATTGATTTCCGCCGATGCGATATCGCAATCGGCGATCGGCAAAACTCCATGCACATTTTAAAAGCGCCCCATGCCATTAGTCCCGATGCGATGCGAAATCGGCGATTGGATAATCGGCGGTAATCTTTACTTAAGTCTTATGCTCAAAGCTTTTCCCCCGATGCGATGCAATCGGCAGTCGGAAATCGGCAATATCCAATGCACATCATTAAGGCGCACAGGTCATACCCCCGATGCGATCCGATATCGCTATCGGCGATCGGCGATACACTATATGTGCACTTTATAATCCTCATTCCCCCGACGCGATGCGATAAAGCGCAGTTTTCAATAAAAAGCCATTAAGTGATGGGATATCACAATTCATTCATATTTAAAGCTTGATCGGTTATGCAGTCATTTACCTGCACTCAACCGCCAAAAAGCCCACTGCACGCTTAAGTGAATCATTCAGCCGAATAATGATATAATGGGTATTTAAGGGATGACAGGTTTTAAACGGCCAATTAATGAGATCATAATTCTTAAAAATCTTTCCATAGATTGTGTCCGCGCCCATTTTCTAAAGCTAAATCCCTTATTACGCACCTATGCTTATGTTCTCATCACTTGCAAGTTTTTATTGCTATCTCTGTATTATGCACATTTGTCTCTCTGTGCAGAATCCATTCGAAAGAGAAAACTCAAACAAGATGGGAAAAAAATCAAAGAAGACCGCAGGCGCCTCCACTACATAAGTAGCAGGTCAAGCTCTGGTGGACAAGAAAAAGGGCTTAATTTCCGATACTACATGCACGGGCCTCACCAGAGTCACTTGGCAAGGCACTTACAATTTGATTGAAGCCGAACAACCAGAAAAGACAGTAATAGAAGCTACTGCGGATCCTACTCGCAAGTCTGATTGCACTCTCAAAGATTTAGCCGACTCTTTCCTTCACAGAATAGCGGCTAGGGAGCAAATTCTCCCATACACAGATGTAGTGCGGTGGGCGATTCAAGAAATCCCAATTTTGGACAGAACTTTCAACACTAGAGATGGGAGAATCTTCGGATCGTTCAGGCCGGATGATCCAAGACAAATGTATCATTTGCCCGAGCTGGAGAAGATATATAATAAAGCATTCCTGGAGAAGTTTGCAAATGAAAATGAAGTTGAATCCGAACCCATCCGGGATTGGAGACAAAATCCAGCCAAACACAACCACGAATCTTCGGGTAAGTACTCAGTCGACTCTCTGGCTTCTCCTTATTGCTATGTAGGGATAATGATGTGTAGATTATGGGGATTGCATGACTCTGCTAATTTTACCATAGAGATGGTTCCTCTAATGGAGGCAGCTGTAAACGGTATAATTATGGATTGGGCCACCATCCTTTCTGACAAATTAGCACAAGTTGTGCGTGACTTTAGACATCAGACTATCGTCATAGAAAGGAAAATTCCCCCATTTTATTACAGTGCATATATCTTAGATACACTATGTTTCAATTCTGAATTCCCTGTGCTCGGCTGGAGGTGGACGCCACAAGATCCCACGGCCATCCACATATACCATCAGAAACTATGGAAGACCTCTTACAAGCACCATCTGTACCAAGTCTGCAATGGCTTTATGGTGCCTATTCACTATTCTATTTTTGACAAACCCATTCCCAAGATTTCATATCAAGCTTCGTTTGATATAACAGCGGTAGCAAGTTGGTTTGGGGAGGAGAGATTTACCTACATAAGAGTTTTCGGCAGCCAAGCCGACCCACATGTTCTCCCTTTGTATATACCAGATAAGTTGCTAGCAAGAGAAATCGCCTATCAGATTACGGCTGAGAGTGTTACACAAACTCTCAAGAAAGAAAAGAAGAGGGGCTGGCCCTCTTTTCCCTTCAGATGTGGTGTCTATACTCTGCATGATCTCAAACATGCAGAAAAGGAAGCCACAAAGCTTCAATCTTTAGCTCTGGCCACTATCCAAAACAGGCCATATGATCCAAAGAAAGTTGCCTACAATGCATTAGAACAGGCCAAATTGACAAAATTTGAGCACAAAGAAGATTGGTTTGACGACCTATTCGTTTCAGTCGAAACAATAGGTCAAGCTAAAGAACTTGCTCGATTGAAATATAATGATGAAGGGTTGACTGAGTTCAATAAGCTTAGAGAACAGAGGTTGCAAACTCTGCCTCTAGATTTACTAGCAACAACCCCAGCGACTTCATCAAGCGGGCCTGTTCGGCAACAATCTAAGGAACCTCTGGTGGTAACAAAGGACCATAAAAAGGAACAGGAGGAAAGGCAGAGAAAAGAAAAAGAAGAACGGCAGAAGAGAGCACACGAGGAGAAACAGAGGAAAGATAAAGAGGAACAACAGAGGAAAGAGCAAGAGGAAAAGCAAAAGAAAGAACAAGAGGAACAGCTGAAGAAAGAGCAGGAAAAAGAACGGGAAGAGTCCCAAGCCGAAAAGGAGAAACAGACCACCACCGATGTCAATATAGACACTACCATAGACCCCAAACTATTCCAGGAATGGCAGTAGTTTCATTCCATCATCAGTGGATTGGAATGTTCAAAAGATGGGGACACTTCCAAGACAAATGATACGAAGGACATCACTTCACCTCCGGTTCTAAGTGGAACCAGCGGCCCACCCATTTCTAAGGATGTTGAAGTAATACCAAAGGACCCCTCCGACCAAATCGTTCTTCAGGTAGAAGATATTCCTCCCCTGGATGTTTTCTACAGCCCGAGGCATAGAGCAGTTGTAAAGCGATCAAGGAAAATACGAAGGACTGATCAACCTTCTATCTTTCCAGAGCAAACAGTCACGGGTAATGTAGTATGGAAGGAGGAATTGGACCCCTCCGATGACCTAACAAAGCTGTCACAGTATGCAGGAGCCTATTCCGCAGCAACAATCGACAAGGCATCGGAGGTAAGTCTTCTACTGAAGACTAAGGACCAAGCAATTTTTGCACTACAGGCAGAATTGACCGAGACAAAGCAGAAGGCAGCGCAAGAAGAGGAGCAGTTGCTGGTACAACAGCAAATGAATGATCAATTAACCCAGCAATTGCAGGAAGAAAGGCAAAGGATTGACCAAAATGCAATCCAGAAACAAAAGGAATTGTCGGAAGCATTGGCACAATTGAGAGCAGCAAATGAACAAATGATGAAAACGAAAGATGAGCAAATCGCTCAATTATCATCGCAGCTTGAAATAATCAAAGGCGCTCCACAGGTGGATGAGTTCAGAAAGGAAGCATCACTAATAAACAATGCATTGATATCACAAATTAGGCTCCTTTGTCAACAACTCACTGAGGCAGAGTCATTGTGTGAGTTAACTACATCCATTAATCAGCAGGTAGAGAAGGCCAGGAATGAGTTAGACCAGGCTGACGAGATCATAAGTGGATATCTTGACTGGCAAGATTCTGATCAAGGGAGAGAAGCAAATTTGCCCAAGATTTCAGAAACATATAAAGACATACTTTTTACAGAATGGCACACACAGGTAATGAAAGCAGAAAGGGCAGCTTCAAGGTGTAAATCAACCTCCAGCAACCTAGTTGATCTGGTTAACAACACTCTCTACTTGGCAAATATGATCTCCCAATGTACGCCAGGAAAGATAACAACAACAAACATGTTGGAGAAAACGTGTTATCCTGACTTGGAGGAAAAGGGGAGATTAATCGCTGGGGTTAACAGTTTGACCTTCGATGCATATTGGCTTTTCCTGATTAAGCCCCACACACAGAGAGTCGCCCTTAAGTGTTTAACAGATGCTATCAAGTGTATAATTCCCGACATTCAGGATGCCACCTATGCTGCGCAGCTCAGTTCGCTTCTCAACAAACCACCTGAAGTAGAGCCAATGCTTGCGACAAGTCAGCTCAGGTTTAAAGGCAAGCAGCCTACCTGATAAATTATGTCACCGATTGCCAAATCGCTCCAGGAAATAGGATCAATATTTATTGATGCCAATTATGTAGGATTTCTGTTTATTAGATATTTAGATTAGTTTAGCATTTATAGACCCTTTCATTGTTTTGGAAAGGGTCGTAAAGTTTTGTAACAGACTTAATAGACTGAAGTTTGCACTATTGTGCTTCAGTCAATATTCTTTTATGAAACTGGGCCAATTGTTCTTAATTTAACAAGGAAGCTTCTTTATGCAATTGTGCACTATTGTCGTTGTTGAGGATGTTTTTGCGTTGAAGGAAGAACTACAAATAGCGATTGATATTTGGGAGTGTCAAGCAGCTCAAATGGTATTTCAATCTATGTCTGAATTCATTCCTTTTATATGAATTGTTATGTGATTATTCTTGCTATTGTTGATTATATGCATGCGCTGTAACAGCAGATCTTTATTCATTCCACTATTGGATGTTTTACGATGTGTCTTTCCTTTCAATCATGCATGTGACAATGATATAAATGATAAAGTGTGGTAATTTTGTTTTAATCGCTCTGTTTAACTATTTAGGCACAGAAATCTTGAATGAATTAATATCTATGTCTTAAAGATGGAGTCATGTATATGCCTGTCTTTAGACACAGACCATCAAACTCTACACTTTAAAGCTCAATAAGTCCCCGGGATAGATCATAGTTATTATATTCTTGCTGATAGTTTTAGTTATTCGCTCGTCGCTAGCGTAGTTTATAATCATCCATCCATCCCATTTATCTACTTTTGGGAAACTGGTCCCATTATCCCCAGTCGGAGCCACTATTCCAAACGGAAAAGGAGCTGTACTAAGGTCCGGACCGGGTGGTTATCCCCGATGTTGTTGCAGTGATTTTCGAGGCATCAACATTTTTGGCGCTAGAAGGAGGGCATCAACTGTGAATGGCACATAAGTCAAAACCTATAAGCCATTCTAAGAGTAATTCTCCCTCCGTATCCCCTCGATCTTCCCACTTGCATACTGGTTCACCGGTATCCAAACAAGGAGAAGGGGAATCAACTACCACTGCTCAAACCCATCATACTCCAGAACAATTAAGTCTTGAATCACCTGAAGTCCAGTCTCTAATCCATAAACTTCAGAGCTTCTCAATTTCACCACAGAAATCTGAGGTATCACAAAGCAGTGCGACTTCACAGTTCAATTTAACTCATCCTCTCACCAGACTTCAGAGCGAAAAACTTGGTATTGAACCCACTGAGTTCCCTTTACCCAAAAGGAAAAAGGCGAAGAAAATTACTGAAGGCTCTGATAGTGAAGAGCTTTCATCCACGTCCTCCATTGCATCTTCCCCTCTGCAAAGTCAACCATCCACTTCCCCATTACATATTGTCGTTCACCAGGGATTAGAAGCCTCAACATCCCAACCTGCTCACTCCTCAGCATTAGTTCCTTCCCAGACATCTGGAATTCCAACAATAGTATCAACCACTGCTGCTATTATAATGGTAGATCCATGGACCAGGCCAGGTGCAGTCAACATGCCTGCACCATTGCATCCTTTACCAGATGCTCCTGAAAAATGGCTACCTAAATTTAACCCAGATGACGGGACCCAGGCCGAAGAACACATTAATAATTTTATGTTAGCAGTTAACTTGAAAGGAGTGACAGAACAAGATGTTGTTGTAAGACTCTTCCCTTACACCTTGCAAGGATCAGCAGGATCCTGGTATTTTTCTTTACCCTCTGGTTCCATTACCAGTTGGAACACTTTCCAAGAGCAGTTTCTTACCAAATATGGAGATGATAGGTCCTTAGCTACTTTAATAAACGACCTCTCCAATATGAGAATAGAGCATAGGGAACCAATAAAGGAATTTAATGCTAGATTTAATAAACTCCTGAATAAAATCCCTACAGCTTCCAAACCAAGTGAACAAATTCGAAGCGAATGGTATATTACCGCCCTACTTGCCAATATAGCCATTTTTGTAGACAGGGCTGGAATGAGATTAATGTATGTCAATGAAGATAATTCTTTTCTAAAATGTTCGTATAATATGGGGCATTTTCACAGCACTCTAGAGCGTTTTAAAATATGATGATGGTTTACGTTATGACTATTAATTAATCGATGAAGAAGAAGGAAATATGGGACATTTTCAGAGAGTGACAGAATATTTTAAAATATGACGATTGTTTATGTGATCGTTATAAAGCAATCGATGAACCAGAAGGAAACAGGGACAATAACGGAAAATTATTAAGTAAACAACGTGTCTTCTCATAGGGTGAATTATGAGTTAGTATGGTCTGTCATGACATAAACACACTTAATTAGTTACATGGAATCTTCATATTTAAAAATTCAAATTGGCAGAGTTTATCCGCGATTTCATAAATTTTAAACATCACCGTCGTTTAACTTTATTAGTTTAGATTAATTTTAATTTTAGAATTTTCAAATATAAATTTTAAATTTTAATAATATTTTTCAAACATAAATTTTAAATTTTAAATTTAGATTTTTTCCAGTAAGATGAATGGGGTCGTTCAGATATTCCAGTAATGGGTTCTGTAGGTCACCTAAATTTTAAATTTAGATTTATGAAGAAATCAAATCTCTAGAAACAGATTTTTTCCTTTCACAAAAAATTTACACAGGGAGATTTAATTTCTAGTGATGATTAATGAATTATAATTGTATAATATTATTTATAATTATATAAATTTCACATGATTATATATATAAATGTTGTTATTTTTAATTTTATTAAAATTTTTATAATACATCTAATATTTTTATAATTTATTTATCATTATGATTTTACTAATTAAATATTTGATTTTAAATTTTTACACATTATATTGTTTTATATTAACAAAATATATGTTTATTTTTAAAAATACTGAATTTAATCTATTTGCTATATTATTGGTAGATAGGTTTGATTATTTTTTCAATTTTTAGTGAATTTATCTTTTATGATTTTATAAAATTTATTTGCTATATTATTGATAGATAGTTTGATTATTTGTTCATTTTTAGTGAATCTATTTTTTATGATTTTATAAAAATGATAAGGTAATTTATAAAAATGATAAGGTAATTTAGAAAACAATAATTCTGGTTCAATTTTTGTTAATTAAATAATGTAGGAAAAATAAAAAATCATTTATTCTACTAAAAATAAAATGATAAAATATTATTATAATAAATCATAATATACTACAAATTATATACTAGTCCGTGAAAATATTTACTTGCTATATATATAATGATTAACTAATTATATAATATTTTTTTAAGGGAAATTGTTTTCTCTCATCATGTGGGTGAGAGTGAGAGCCTACATAACAATATTATATAATAGCCCGCGAAAATATTTACTTGCTATATATAAAATGATTGACTAATTATAATATATTTTTTTTAAGGGCAATCGTTTTCTCTCATCATGTGGGTGAGAGTGAGAGCCTACATAACTACATTTATAGGTAGGTAGTCATTAGAAAAATATTTCTCGTCCTGATGTTACTCATAAAGATGTGAAACTAATTGGGGGGAGATAACACCAACCAACATAACTCAAATTGATGATATTAATTATATTATATAATATAATATAATATAATATTAATAACTCAAATTGATGATATTAATATATAATATATAATATTGTCTTCATATTATATTCACTAAATATTTTAATAATATATGTTAATATTAATGATATATTTTAAGTTGGAAATGAAAATAAAAATAAAGGAAATATTAAAAAAAGAAAAGAGAAAATTGAAATTAAATGAAACTTAAAAACTAAAAATTAATGGATTTTTTTTCCTAATAGTTTTCTCCCATAAAACTATTGATTTTGTGAACAACATTCTATACCTTAATATATGCATGTATCTACATTATCCATGTATCTATATTATCTATTTCTAATGGTACATTATTAATAGTAATATATTTGAGATAGTATTATAAATCCAATTATTATAATTATGATAATACCTAATTTACCATTAATAACTATTCTTATGAACTTTCCATGTAAATTTATTTTTTCTTTAATTATGAGTAAATAATTATCTTTAACAAAGTATGCCTAAGTGTATGAAGTTCAACAATTCATTATATTTTTTCTCTCTTTGACACAAACCAACCTACCATGTAACACTTATTTTTAATGTCACAAGATTAGAATATATTATCCATCTCTATATATAAAGCTTCAAAAAAAAAAAGATTTATGGTAAGTTTATATATATATATGAATTATGATTTTCTTTAAGTTAAAAAAATGATTGCATCAAAATGCCTTCAAAGATGAAGAACAATGCTATTACATATAGTCATATATGGGGGATTCACACTACCTCCATGGAAATCATTAGAAAACAGGGGAATCCACCCACTATTCTTTTCATATATACCAAAAAAACAAACCCAACCATTTTGAACACACATTGAAAACATGGATAGAATCAGATATACTAGCATATATAATAGCCATCGGAAGTCAGAAGAAGAAATAGGAGCAAGATCTCTTGCACTTGAGCTAGAAGGTGTAGCAGTGGTAAAGTCACAATGAAGATGCCCTTCTACATGGGCCAGCCGTGCATTGAACATGTCCATAGACAAGCATTGGTTCCTCAACATCCTTTTAATATCCTCTAGCAAAGAAAACACAATGTACCTCTCCACTTGTTTGTTCTTTAATATCATGCCAAGTAGAGTCTTCATCTGCCAGTGTATTGCAACTAAGTTGAGGCATTCATTTTTTTCCTCTAGTGTGGCCAAGGTTGAGAACCCAGCAAAAGACCTCCTCTAATATCTCAGAGTCAAATAAGTATTGCTTCTCAACGCCTACCTTGGTCTCGAATTTTCTAGTTTCTCGTTATGTCTTAGGAGGAATTGCATTAAAATGTGCCACACTGGAGTCTTGCATGAATGACTAACCATCATGTTGTCCCTGCAGATTGATATCACCATTGCTCATCCTACATTGGATGCATTTCCTGGGAGGCATAATGAGTAGGGTGGTTCAAATCTCTAGTCATCGCCCAAACGCTCGTGGCCAACAAACTAGCAAGAGTGCCCTCCTATTACAAAAACACATAAAGGACACACACTAATAATATAACTACTACTAATCCCACACAATTGATTCGTAACTAAATCAAGAGAGGAACCATGACTACAAGGAGACCAAGGGAAAAAATATCTTCAACCCTTAAAACCCATTAAAATATGAGAATCTAGATAGCGCCATAGACAAACCCATAGACCAAATATTCTATAGTTAAATCTTTCTAATATGAACCAGGAGGTCAGAACTACATAAACTAAATTAGACAGACCAATTATGAAATTATGCACCTTCCAGGCATATAACAATATTATAACCTCAAGCCGAAAAAAACCAAACGAGAGACTAAGATTCACTAAATCAACCCCAATCCATAGAGTGTTAGAACTGGTTAACTGACTCACTAAACTAGACAATGCATTACTAAAAATATTAACAAGCAAAAAGGGAAAGACTTGGAAGGACAAACCCTGAGCAATCAAGCTTGAGTTGCCAATAGAGAGAAATGGTCGACTATCTCTAGTAGTCCTTACCCCCAACTACCAATTACCTTCACCATAATAAAATTCTTCATTGTCGTTAACTTAACCAACTCCAGACGAAGCGAAAACCTCTGAGTCCAAGAGCCAAGCACAAATACTAATGGCCATTTCATAGTGCAAGAAGCATGCACAAGCACCAGCTGGAGGGAGGTCAACTCCTCAACCTCACTCCTAGCCCAACTAACCATGCATACCACTGAGAATAAGGCTCTCACCATCATCGTCCACATTAATATAACTAGTTGTGTTATCAGGTGCAGATGCACGCTGGGAGCAAGCCACACCCACTGCTCTTTAATGTGCATCACGTTGAGAAAGAGGTGGACTTGCCTCTCAATGTCTTCGTTTTCTCTCTATGCGTACCCCCCAATGGAGAAAAATTATGAAATATTATGGCTATACATATATAAATAAGTATTTTAATTTTGAATTTTGTTAAAACCCTCATATTATGTTTGTAGGGGGGGAACTTTCGTGGATTTTTTTGTTACTTTTTTTTTTTTTTTTTTAATGTGATATGCATAGCATGGATTGTTTATATATATATATATATATATTTTTTTTAATGTGATATGCATAGCATGGATTGTTTATATATATATATATATATATATATATATAGAGAGAGAGAGAGAGAGAGAGAGAGAGAGAGAGAGGTATGTTGTAATGGTTTGGGTATTTTCATTACTTTTGAAATAGAAAATCGAAATATGTGTATTCCTCATAAGGAATGTAAAAATATTTCTTAAAAAATAAGAAAGAAAACTTAAATATTTTTTTTTTATTGTAAGTTTTGAGTCTTTATATGGTTATCAATTAAATTTAAACATTAAGTTTTAAATATCATGATTATTAATATGAATCATTATTGATTAATTACTTTAAATGTGATAAACATTATTATTTTTTCAAAAAAATTGTTTATAATTTTATTAATAAAAATAAAATTGCAATATAATATATTGAATTGAGCTAAATAATTATTTTTATTATTATTATTATTATTTAACTCTTTTTACTGAGCAAACATTATATTTTCTTTATTATTTTTTATTTAACACTTCACTCCAACACCTCTGTCATTCTAAGATATAGAGGGAGTTGTCTATAATGCGACTTTTTGGAGATTCCGGTGACGGAATCCGGCGGAAGAAATTGAGGCTAAATCTTGATTTGTTGCAGTTAAAATGGTTTTTTAACTGCATATTTGGATTCAACACCCTGGAAAACCCGGGACGCTTTCATTGTGCAGAAACTAGCTATCAAACTTGCGATTCCAATAAATTGCTGCCGGATTTCGAGAAAGACTTTCAAAAAGTCGCCTTATAAACCACTGTGATATAGAGCAGGGCACAAAAATCTGGTACAAGTTATAATTCTTCTATGTGAAAACCATTCTACGTGTTACATTAGATTTTCGAAATTAAATCATTTTTCACCTTATTTTTTTCTTCCTTCGACTCCACACAATGTACCATTCTACGTGTTACATTAGATATTCGAAATAATTTTCATAATTCAGTTGGACTCATTATCATGACCAAAATCTTATATACCATTTCACAGGTTGGTAGTAAAGGGGAGAGGTGTTTTTTAAGTAAACTAGGTTTATATATATTGAGTTTTTTTAACCAGCCAAAAAAGAGTTGAGGGAGGGTTGGTTGGGGTCGGATGAGAGTTTTTTTTTTAAGTAAATTAGGTTTATTTAATTTGTTTACGAAAGTGAATCATCTTTTTTTTTTTGAGAAAAAAAAAGCTTCATGATTTATATTAAGAGTATATAAAAGTCCAGATACAAGCAAAGGCATGAGGTCTTGATGCGAATTATACAGAAATCTGTTACTGTCCGGAATCAGCAAAGCATAGATCATCTTACGAAAATGAATCATCTTAGGAAAGAATAGGGTGACCTACCTCAATCCGTTGATGAATTAATAAATTGTTCAAACCAGAAATGAAAATGGTCACAAATTTTCATATTAAATAAAATGGCCTCCTCGTTTCTAAGGATTTTCTTTTAGTATAATCTTGATTCATATATACTAAGCCTTTTTTTAAGATATATACGTAAAACATAAGACCAAGATACAAGAAAAAGGGAAAAATAATGAAGAGTGTAAAAATGTTGCTGAAAAGTGGTTTTTACAATATTTGTGAAAACAAGAAGGTTGTTATGTTTGTAAGCATGTATTGAGATGAATATTACCATTTGAAAAATAAAATTAGGGGTATCTTCAAATAAATTATGGATGTGTGTTTTATGGAATAAATTTATATGATGAATCCTTTATCATCTCTCTTTTTAGCACTATCTTCTTTGCTATTTCTTTTTAGGATATTTTAACACTAAAATATAAGTTAATTTTAACTTTATGTAATGTGGATTTATCATAAAGTGTGTCATAAAGTATTTTTTTAATATAATGACACATCTTTACTATCAACAATGAACTAAAAATCACATCAAGAGTGAGATTATTGACATTTCCTAATGCATTTAATTAAAATTAATCAAATATATATAATTATTTATGTTTTTTTAATTATAATCAATAATGCTTTTTTTAAGAAAATATTTTAATTTAATTTTATAAGTGATGCATGTCAACTTGAGGCTGATCAAAGAAAGAATTACACATAATTCTCATATTGGGCTGTAAAATCAGCTCAATAAGTTTGTCGATCAATCAATCAATCAATTTATTTCATATTATATAATGTTCTAAAAACTTTTCTTCTCTTTCTATAAGATAAAAAATATCAGTAATATATTTATGACATTTCTTCCATATTTCATTTTATTATTCTTTCTCAAGCACTTATTTAAATATATAAATTTATTGGCTAAGGAGCTTATGGATATTAGGTGTAAAGTATATTATTTAAAATAATAAATTGTTTAAATTTTAATAGTTAATTTTATTACTTAAAATGTTTATAATTCTAAATATAAAAGAAATGGGAAACAATGTTTGGTTGATTTATAAGTAAGTAAAATTTTAAATATCTTATTTCATATATGTTTATAGTTTATATCGTACACATTAAAATTTCTCTAGATGGGAAGAGTATATCAATCATAATTATAACTCAGTATGTGGTGCAAGAACATTGTCGTGGAGGAGAGCAAAGAGACTACAAGTGGCAGGCCACTTGAGATATATGCTTTTCATTATTATTACAACTTTCTTTGGTCTATTATAAAAACACCACATGGTCGATGACATCCTGAAGGACATTATTGTGACGTCAATCATTAGTTTATCCACTTATATTAATTGAATCAAGTGTGATGGAGCCTATTCGTTCTCCTTTTGGTGACTTTTTCATTTATTATCTTGTTGTGTTGTTTTAACTTATGTTGGGTTTATCAAGGTTGCTTTATCTTCTTAGGTTATTCAATCTACCTAGTTTGTCCTATTCATTCATGGTATCTCAAACATATGAAGATCATCCCATCTACTTGATTGTTTCATATGACTGTACCTAACTACAATAAACTATGTTTAAGTGAGCTAACGCATTTGATATGGATATATTTGATCCATATCAAATCATATGAGGGAAATTATATCCACTCATCTAGGCTAGCTTAATAGCCCCGTTTTTACTCAATTCATCTAAGTTTGTGTAGTTGTGCCCAATCTAGTCATATTTGTCAATTGCACACAACAATGCACCAAAGGTGTCTGAAATATGTGTGCCCAAGGGAGTATGATGATTGAGTGCACCCCATGATCGTGCTCTATCTTAAACCATAGGTGCGAACCACCTAAATACATTGATCCATATAAGTTGAGATGCCCATCTCATCTAGCCATGTTGTCACATTTTCCTCCTTTATTCCAATCCATGTTTGGAGATGAGATTCCATGTAGTAACATTTTTTGCATCTAGTCAAGTGCTTGTTCAACTTCACTTAGAGTGTTTGACTTAGTGAAAACTACAACTATTTTTGGTGCTTATTTGTTCACAGGTGCACCCAGCTTCATTTGTGATTTTTTTTCCAACAAACCAAGCAATCCAATCATCCAAAATGTGGCTTGCCAATAGGCCAATGCAAACCACTTTCCAAGGTACTCCTTACCAATGGCCCAATACATCTATTCAATATGCACCTTTCCAATGGTTCAAGGAAATTCTCCAATGTACACTTCGCATCAACCAATGCATCTCAATAAATTATTCTAAAACATCACTAAGACATCATTAATTTGAAATGTAAGTTAAGACCAATCACTAAACATTAAAATAATCATTGCATTGTTGGATAATTGTCAATCCCTGGATGGCTAGTGGAAGCAAATGTGTTGGAATTAATGTCAATATTTATGTTGGGAGATGTGTTGGGTAATTGGCATTATCTAAAAGTTTGTAAGAGTGTTGGCATTGACATCAACCAGAATAGCATGGATGATTGTGGTAGCAGATGTTGGCCTTGATGTCCACTGTCCTAGGTGTGATAGTGACATTGATGGGCTAACATTGATGTGCTTGATGTGTCAAGATCAGGGGGAGTCCCATGGTTGATATTGTCTCTTGTAGATAATCACCATAGTAGTAGTCTTATTGGAGAAGCCATAAAATGATGACTCTCGTAGTTGGAAGTTTCATGATTTGGAGGAGACTCTACCTCGAGAGGTCAACTCAGGAACTCTTGTAGATGGCACAGTTGGATAATTCTTAGAAATATATTTCCAATGGTATGTGGAAGTCTGGAAATGGCTTCCTGGATCAGGAGTTATTACCTTGTGGTGCCCCAAAGTTAGATGCCAAAATTTAATGTGGCCTTGGGCCAAAGTGGTGACAAAGTTTCATAGTCAGACTGAGTTGGAGAAGCCTTTTAGTGGAGTTTCTAAAGAAGAGCTGGGAAGATGTGGCATGGATAGAAAATTAGTGGAGAAGCACTTGATTGGTTCAGGTGGAGCCCACCCGATGGAGTTACCCCTGCAGATGTACCTAAGAAGTTTGTAAAGGGTGCATAAGTTAAAGCATCAAGATGGAATTGAGAAGGTTATCAAGGAGCACCAACAAAGTAATGGGAAGCAATTTTCATTGGTCGCAGGTGGATCCCACTTAACAGTCTGGCCTGACTAAGGAATATTAACAATATAACCTTGTCACTATTAGAAAATTATATATTGCGGAGCAATGGAACACATAAAATATTGCAGAAATATAAACACAGAGAACACATAAAACAAGAGAGACACAGATATACGTGGTTCACCCAGTTTGGGCTACGTCCACTGCGAACAGCCAGTCCTTCCTTTCTATTATCCAGAAAAATGAAGAGACACGACCTATAGCAAATCCACTGTAATATCCTCTGTTTTCTCTCACAGTCTCACCTCTCTGTTTCTCGCTCACAGAATACACATCTATTTCACAACCTCAAATACAATCCCCTCATACAAAGAGAGGGGTTGCCTTCTAGGGCAAAAAACACTAAACTAAACATAAGTTCTACCGTCAGATCATCCGCCTAATGAACGGCCCAGATTGACTAGAAATTACTATACTTTTACAAGGCAATTTTACATTTGTTTTTAGCTTCAGGGGCACTGCCCTCGAGCCCCCACCGAGGGACCGCTGGCCCCCGGACCCCCGCGGGGGGACAAGTCCCCCCCGCACCCCCCGCGTGGAGGGGTGTACAAGACTTCCTGGGGTATACATCCGGCTGAAACAAAGACCTTTGAACAATCATGCTCCACACACAACAGTCACAACCTTAAGGTGCACACAGTGAATACGTTGGGAGACAGGTGCTAGGACGTAAAGGCAGGGCAATGATCAATGCAGATTCTAGTAGGAGGTCCCCACTACAATAGATCAACCTGCTAAGGGCAAGACTGGAAAGGAAAGCTCAAAAGTATAGAAATGTGTAACAAATTAGAAGTGCTAGGAGATAGGCATCGGGCCATGCAACAACAGTCTAACATCACTTGAGATGACACTCTTGTCAGGCTTGGTGGTCACAGGAAGTGGTTTTCCAAACCACAAATTGCATAGATCAATCGCGAAGGAGAAACTCGGGATCACCCCTCCTAATACCATAAACCACAATGGAGCAGTGTCGAGGTTGGGTTTTAGAACCAAGTGGTTTTTTTATTAACAAAGGAATTTGACACAAAACAAAGGTCTCAGGGACCATTTCTCTCTCCTTGAAGTAGGCAGGTGGCAACATTTGATTGGCTCATAGGAGATGATAGTGGAAGATGATATCTGCATCACGTGGTTGTATGGGGGACAAGTAGCAGGTAGATTCAACATTTTTGGGTAGCCTAATGGGCCAAATCTGAGTGACATGTGTCACCTATCACATGCTGACACATAGCACGAGTGACATCACCATGATGTCATCGAGCTGGTTTGATCTTGACAATGGTTTTAGGTGAAAAATGTGGAAGAGTCAGGCAATGGGAGTAGGGAAACATTAGTCTGATAACTCATTATGGTGAGGCCTTTAATTGGCTAATGGAAGTACAAGGAGTAGCCCACAAGGATAGCTCATCCCGTAAGGAAGAGTCTGACGGGCTGTTAGTGGTGAGTGAGCGAAAGCGTCAGGCAACAGATGTTGAGACATGGAGGACAGACAAGCTAGAAGGTGACAACAATCAAAGCACAAGTCAGTGGACCCCATGGGACACGTCAACCTGGAAGATAAACCATAGTGGTTTAAAAATAGGGTGCGAGGTAATGCACCAGGATAGAAGGGGCTATGGGCTAAGCCATGACCCTTGGTCACTTTGCATAGAAATAAACCAGAGGCATGATGTGTAAAGAAGCATGTAAAAGCACTAGGCTTGGGAGATCCAACCTTAGTGCCAACCCTTAGTCATTTCACGTAGAATGAGACCAAAGAGACAGAGCCATTAGCAAAGGGTTCTAGTCCGCAAAGGGATTCCACAGGCTAGGCACACAAAGGCTTGAGTCAGTGGTCACAACACCTGCTGTCATGGGAAGAAAACAAGTAAAGGTGCTAGCAAAAGGAGCTACGGGTTGTGAAGTCATATTTGGAAGTGTTGTTAATGGAAATCCTTTGAGATTTGGATAATGAGATAGAATATGGGGTAAATGCAACTGCATAGAGAATTGAGTCAAGGCAGCAAGGACCATGATTGCACAAATGTTGCAATGGATTCAATGGTCACTGTCAAAGGTAGGGGACTGAGAAAAAAAGGACCATGATTTTTAGAGGTGGAAGTTGACTCTGGAACAACTAGGCTTGGTCTTCCCTGCATGCGTCATGAAATTGAATGAAAATCAAACCAAGCTTAGAGAAGCAATTCTGAAGCACAATTTAATCTTTGTGCAGTTTGACTGTGAATTAATTCTTAGTATGAAGAAATGATCAAGAGCCCATTCCTAGTGTTAAATGAGAAGCAAAATTGGAATGGACAACCATGTTGGTTATGCAGGAAGAGTTTAATGGAAGAACTCCTTGAATCTATAGCTTGACTCATATTTAATTATCAGTATGGAAGAACATTAAGGTGCCTATTCCTTGAATTAATTCAACTACAATGGCCAAGAAATTTTGATGCAATAGAAAAATGGAGAGCCATGCTGAGAGTACACTCTCGGGAATTGTGGATGGGAACAAAGACAACATCATTCATTGGGTGACAGTGGGACAAAACTCAGGATAATCATTGTGCAATGTGGGGGAATGAAGCATTGTTGTGAGAGATATGTGAGGAAGATCACTCTGTGAGTGTTGCTGAGAGGAGTCCAAGTGTGCCTATGCTACAGAAAAGAGGTCGAGAGTGCCTATGTAGAAGAAATAGGTCGATATTTATTGAACATAAGAAGAGGGTCGAGAGCAGAGAGCTCTCTATGAGAGTGTATGCAAATATAGAGTGGGTAGAGTGTCGAGAGGGTTGTGTATGAGTGACTATTTTTGAGTTCATATTATGTTGCATGGGCTGCATATGAGAAAATGTTGTTGAGTAGAAGAGTGGGATGTTGCAGAGTAAATAGATGACAAAATGGTTTCTGGGCCAAAAGGCTGTTGAGGAGAACAAAGCTGAAAACATGCAAAGAGGTTGCCAAACACATTTAGTATTATTTCCCTTTTAAGTGCGGGTTGGAGCCTACATATAGGGAGTTGGTGCTTTCATCTCAGTGGGTTTATTAAAAAATATTGGAGGTTGGTGCCTCCTCCAAGTTTGTGCTTAAAAAAAATCCATGAAGTTGGTGCTTCACATGGTGCTTCTTGTAAGCTAATCAGGTGTCTACAAAAGAAGGGAGTTGGTGGTTCCTGCTAGTGGGTGCTATCAAACAATCAAAGAGAGTTGGTGCTACCAATGAGTGGTGGCTCAAAAACATAATGATGTAATAGAGTAGGTGCTCTTAATTTTACATCAATTAAAAAAAAAAAAAAACAAGATTTGGTGGTTTTTCTTCCGGAAAGGTTTCCACTTTAAACCTTTATGTCCAATGTGTATGTTGCTCATGGTGCTTGTGTTCATGTGATTATTTATGTTGCTAAAAATGATATATTCTTTATTTTTCACATGAATGAACACCAAATCTAATTATTAAATATAAATTGGAAGAAAAGTTTTGAATTAACCTTAATAGTAATTCACCCCCCCTGTTAGTATTACACATTTTTTCCAACAATTGGTATCAGAGCCAAGTTAGTTTAGGAATATCTTAATCACTCGAAGGTAGATCAAAGGGAAACAATGGCTAATAAAACATGGCATACACCAAAAGGAGTTCCATCTTGAAATGGATCAGACTATGAGCTCTAAAATATAGAATGGAAGCCTATTTGATGGTAATCAATGAAGACATTTGGATGTATGTGACGTATGGAAAGAGGAATGACTTCAATACATAAGCCAAAGAAATCATCATGAAATAGATGTCTAGGAAATATACTGATAAAGTGAGGCATTGTGAGTCAACAAAGGAAATGTTGGACAAATTATGATGTCTACGTGCATGAGAAATATACGCAACAACAGAGGAGGTTGATGAACCTTGTTTCTCAAGAAATGAGCTAGAACATGTGTAAGTTGCTATTGGTGATAAAAATAAAAGGAAGAAGGAATTTCAGAGTAAGGAAGATCAAGAGCAGGAAGATATTTCCCCCATTAACAAAATTGTTGCTCATCAGCCTCAAGCTAATGATGAAGAAGAATTAGAAGAAAGGTCATGCTACTTAGAAGGTAAGTTGTTTCTTGGTGATAAATGTAAAGAGGTATTAAATTTATCTTCTAGATCTTTATGTGAATTTTTTGAAGATGAAAATAGCCATACATCTAGTGATTGTGAAGACAGAACTACATTTGTAGCAATAGAAAATGAGGGATCCTTTGAAGAAGAAAAGAGCATATCATGTGAAGGGAATAGGAATATCCCTGACAGTGATGAAGATGGGATACTTCTCGGGCCTCTGGAAGATTCAATAGATAGAGAGGAATTTACATCTCTGTGGTGGTTCAAATAACACCTATGACATCGACGATAAGAATTTAGATGAAAGGATCTACTTTAGAAAGAAGTTGATCTCTGCTCTAAATGATATCAAGGATCTGTCAGAGGCTAATCTCAAGCAGAAGAAGCAGTTGTAGGAATATGAGCTTGAGAGTGATAGGTTGAGCAAAACAATAGTCAACCTTAATGCTCAACAAGAAGACACTAATAGACTGAAAGGGATGTTAACCAATCAACTGAGTGAGAAGGAAGCTTACTATGAGAGGTTACATATTGAAATAGTCTCATTGAGACATGACATAGAAAATTCGAGTAAAGAGTTGTCTCAATATCGAAACTTGAGGTGAGCAGGAAGGCCTCGGATGAGATTCTTGCTAAGCAGAGATCGCCAAACATCAAGGTTGGTTTGGGTTTCAAAGAAAAATCAAGATCCAAGAAGGAAAAGGTTGAAGGGTCATCTATCCAAGTAAGGGAAGTTTGAGGTTCCAGCAACAATAATGTAAAATACATTTTTGGAAAGCAGTAGCAACAAGAAAAGTAGTAGCATCAAGAGAAGAAAAGGAAACAAGAGAATGGTAAGAAGCAACAACAAGGATAGCAATAGAAGAGAGCTAAGTAATAACAAGAAAGAGTGCAAGGAAACAATGAAAAATTCCATGGAAAGAACATATAAAACCTTCATAAGTCCGTTCCTCCTCAAGGAAAAAGCCTTCAAAGAAAAGGTATCTTTTGCTATCAAAATCCTTTTTATGGTTATTGTTTTGCATGCAATAATTTTGGTCATAAATCCATATACTTTAGATGGCATGCCAAGAAAAAAGATGTGATGGGTAGAAACAACCCAAGAATTTGAAAAATAGCTCGGAGAAGGCATGCTTATGGCAGTAGAGGTTGTGACAAGAATGTTAGAAGAAATGGCAGGTCCTTTACTCCATTCTTAAGCCATATTGAATGCTATAATTGTGGCAACTCTAGGCACAAGGCAGTGGACTATAGATATGAGAGGGCAAGAAATTTCCCTCAAAATCTGCAACAAGGCCAACCAAGTCAGCACGTGAGGTTGAGAATATATGGAAGAGTGAAGGAAGCCAAGTGTGTCTTCAACGCTCAGTGTCAAAAGGAATTGTTGAATAAAGGAGGGTGAAAGTCCTATGTAGTCTCCAATTGCAATTAACACAAGCTTCAAGTGAAGAATGGAAGCAAAAACCCAATTACCATTATCTTGCAAACAAATCAAGAATGTCACAAGAGGATTTGGGTGAAGAAAGATGAGTTGAAGGAGAAGTGTCCTCTAGCCATGCACAACTAAGAAAAGGCCCAAATATGGGAAAAGGAGAAGTTGGGAAGAAACGATTTTTCTAGGAGTCGACTAATGAATTTTTGGATAAAGAAGGAGGATAGTCTACTTAGAGGGAGTAGATCTATTGTTTCTCCTCATTGAAAGAAGAGAATGGCCTCAAGAGAGGCCGAATAATTCAGATGCAGGCAACTAGGAAAGGATACTAAAAGTAATGCATATGAATGATTGAAGGTATGGTCATGTCCCATTTTTTATTACAAGAATAGATCTTTTTTCTTTAAGTGTATAAGCATTGAAAGAGAGAGGAGGAGTGTAGCCAACATAGTTTCAAGGGGAGTACACAAGGATACTCTATGTTGTGGAAGAAGAGGATGAGCTGTAGTAGAAGTGACGAATGACAAGAAGCTCCTAGAGAAGTTAGGTCCACAGGATCAATCTGCATGCAGAAGCAAGGAAACAGTTGTAGGAGATCAGAGGGCGATGGCTCAGGGGGAGATGCTTTAGTAAGTAATAACAGGCAACCATTTTCAACCTCAGGAATAAAGATTTCTAAGTAAATTAAAGGTTTTCATCTTGGGTGAAATACCTTGATTTCATTTAAGTTGTGAGTTTAATTTTATGTATCAGTCTTGTTTTCATAAACATAGTTGGTACAAGATTTACATGTACCTTAGTTTTCAATTGGTATCAATATGTCAATTGGTAGCCTTGGGTTCAGGTGGAGTAGATTTTTTTGTGAATGGACATCCATTTTTGAGGAGTCTTGGAATTTTTCTTGGTATAGTATCCAATTTTTATCAATTTATTAGTGCAATTGGTAGTATTTAAGAAATAACCCATATTTGGAAAAGGTATGGTCTCAAGGGGAGAAGTGATAGAAATGATCAGGAGTAGTGATCATAGAGGATGAAGCAAAAAAAATAGTGAAGAGTGAGCTCAATACATCTCTAGTGGTTGGTATTTGAAGCAACAACAATACCATGAGAAAGTTTAATTGGTACAAAATATGCATTGGCAAAGAGAGTATTAAGTTAGTAGCCATAAGGTGTTTGGAACTGGAGAAATCCAAAGAAGAGGCACCATATGTTCAAGGGGAGCATATCATATATCTCCAATTCCAAGAGCAACAACAACAACTACAAGAAGACACAAGGACGTATTTTACCAATGTCTTGTCTTGTAGGTGTCTATGACCATGATGAATGCAACTATTCTTGAATGTCATACTTCAAATGCCTCACTAAAGATATCAACCCTTGAGAAGAGAAGTTTGTAGAAGAAAAGTGCACATTAACAACTAAGTTCTCAAGCAATGGTGGCCAAAAGGAGAAGAAGCATCTTATATCCCTTTGCCATTAATGTCAAAGGGGGAGAGAATTATTGGAGAAGCTATGATGGCCCATGCAGAGGAAAGAAACTCATTGGTGGTTCATGCAAGGAGAAGTGTGGAAGCATCATGAGGATTGGCCATCAAAGTGGAGATGTGATGAGGTGTTTCCATTAATGCCAAAGGGGGTTATTGTTGGAAAATTGGTATTGCATGGATGGCTAGTGGCAGCAAGTGTTATGGAATTAATGTCAACAATCATACTGGGAGATGTGTTGGGCAATTGGAATTGTTTGAAGGTTGGAAAGAGTGTTGGAATTGATGTCAACCAAAATAGCATGGATGATTGTGGCAACAAATATTGGCTAAAATTGACATGCTTGATGTGTCAAGCTCAGGGGGAGCCACATGGTTGTTGTTGTCTCTAGTAGAGAATCGCCATAATAGCAAGCTTATTGGAGAAGCCAAAAAATGATGACTGTGGTGGTTGGGAGTCTCATGATTTAGAGGATATTATTCCCTAAGAGATCAACTAGGAGATGGCATAGTTGGAAAGTTCTCTTAAAGAGATTTCGAACTGTATGTGGAAGTCTGCAAATGGCCTCTTGAATCATGAGTTATTGCCAGTCAAATTTGAAGTTCCCCAAAGTTAGATGCCAAAGGTAAATTTGGAATTAAGTCAAAGTGGTTACCAATTTTGGTAGTCAGATAGAGTTGGCAAAGCCTTTTAGCAAATCTGCTAAAGGAGAGTCAAGTGTACGTGGCATGGACATAAAAGTAACGGAGAAACACTTGATTGGCTTAGGTGGAGCCCATCTGACAAATTTATCCCAGTGGATGTACCTTGAAATTTTGTAAAGGGTGCACAAGTTAAAGTGTTAAGATGCAATTAAGAGGGTTGATGAGGAGCATCAGTAAAGCTATAGGACACAGTTTTCATTGGCCGCAAACAGATCCCACTTGATAGTCTGGCCCGACGAAGGAAGTCTGACAACATAACCCTGTCACAACCTTAAGTTGCACATAGTGAATATGTCGGGAGATAGGTGATGAGACACAGAGGCAAAGAAATGACTAATGAGGAGCTGAGTAGGAGGTTCCCACTATGAAAGCTCAACCCACTAAGGGAAATCCAAAAAAGGAAAGACTGAAGGTATAGAAAGGCAGATCAAATTGGAAGTTCCAGGACATAGGAATTTGGCCACATGGTGGAATTTCGACATCACTTGAGATGATAGTCTCATCGAGCTTGGTGGTCACAAGAAGTGGTTTCCCAAACCACCGATCATGCAGATCAACAATGGAGGAGTGACCCGTGATCACTACTCCTAATACCACAAACCACAATGGAGTGGTGTCGAGGTTGGGTTCTTGAACCCGATGGTTTTTTATTAACAAAGGAATTTGGCACAAAATAAAGGTCTTGGGGACCCTTTCTCTCTCCTTGAAGCAGGTAGGTGGAAACACTTGATTGGCTCACAAGAGATGATGGTGGAATATGATGTCAACATGATAGGTATATGTGAGAGACGCATGGTAGGAAGTTTCGACATTTTTAGGTGGCCTAATGGGCCAATTCCAAGTGAAATGTTTCCCCTGTCACGGGCTAACACATAGAATGAGTGACATCATCATGATGTTATCCCACTAGTTTGAGCCTAATGATGTTTTTAGGTGTAGAAAGTTGAAGAGCCGGGAAATGGGTGCCGAGACATGTTGGTTTGATATCTCATCCTAGCGAGGCCTTTGATTGGTCAATGGAAGTGCAGGGAGGACCCCACTGGGACAACTCATCCCATAAGGAAGAGCCCAGTAGGTTGTTAGTGGTGCATGAGTGAAAGCGCCAGGCAATGGATGTCAGGACATAGAGAATAGACAGGCTAGCAGGGAGTACCAATCAAAGCATAGGTGGGTGGACCCCATTTGACATGTCGACCCAGAAGATAGACTAGCAATTTATAAAGAGGGCATGAGGTAATGGTTTGGGATAGAAGGAGCTACGTGTTAATCCCTGACCCTTGGTCATTTTGCGTAGAAATAGACCAGGGGTGCAGTGTGTAAATAAGCATGTAAAAGAATCAAGATTGAGAGTTCCAACCTTAGCACGAGGCCTTAATAATTTTGTGTAGAAATGATACCAATGGTGTAGAGCCAATAGCAAGGTGTTTTGGCCCACAGCGGGATTAAACAAGCTTATCACATAAAGGCTTGAGCCAATGGTCACAACAATTCGTCCGATGGAGGGAAAATAGGGAAAGGTGTCAACAAAAGGAATTAAGGGCTGTGGAGTCATATTTGGAAACACTGTTAGTGGAAATTCTTTGGGATTTGGATGAATGAATCGGTAGATGGAATAATAACAATTGTAGAGAGAATTAAGTCAACGCAACAAGGACCATGATTGTATAGATCTTGTGATGGATTCAATGGTCACTGTTGAAGGAAGGAGACTAAGGAAAATAGGACCATGATTTGTATAGGTGGAAGTTGACTCCAAAACAACTATGATTAGTCTTCCCTACACGCTTCATGAAATTGAATAAATATTATACCAAGTTTAAAGAAGTTGTAATAGTGCTGGTGAAAATTGCATGTAATAAAAATTAATAAAGGAAAAATTAATAACCACGGTTGATGGGACACTTATTGCAAGCTGAATGTTGGGCAAAACATCCTAATGGGTGTTCATTTGGTTTATTATGGCTAAGGAAATTGGCAAAGGAAATAGCTAAGGCATTGGAAAGAGAAAATGGCATTTTTGGCACATTTATTTATGAAAATAATGGAAATTAGGAGAAAAGGAAGGTGAATGGTCACAAGTTGCATGTGAGGAGGAAAATGAAGGAAAATAGTGGAAAGTGAAGAAGTTAGAGGCGTAATTTATAAAAATGCTTATGAGGACCAGTTTGTAACCTTTTGTTAGTTCAGTTTTGGAGCTCTCTCATTATTCTCTCTCTCTCTCTCTCTCACTCACTCTTGGACACTTAGAGTTTTCTTGGAGCACTTTTGCATTGGATCAAGAAAGGAAACTAAGGCAAGAAGAAGGAAGGAGCAATAAAGGAAGAGTAGGATCAACCAACTATAACAATATTCTTTGCAGGTATCAATTTGCATGTGTATTTTCCTTTCTAGATCTAGCATGCATGGTATTGCATGTGGTTCTTTGTTGTCATGGCATGGGATTTTCCAAGTGTGACAATGTTTCAGCCTAACCTTTCCATTTCTAGATAGTTATTGTGTGATGGGGTTCTCATGTTTTGGTTGAGGTGGATTTCTAGATGAATTTGAAGTTGAGTGAGCTATATATCCAAATGATATAACACATGGCCTAGTAACCCTTGAACCGGACTATGGGTTGGGGTAAATATAGATTTTGTGTTGCCTCAGTGGGCCTAGGAATCCTTGTCGGTGAATGGTGGGATATACGGTAAATCCTAGAGGTGGTTTCCCTTGATTAAGCCTAGGAATACTTGCCGGTGAGTAGTGGGATATACGGTAAATCCTAGAGGGTGGTGTCTCAGTTTATGGCCTAGTTATCCTTGGATCAGACTATGGATTGTGGTAAAGCGTGAGAGACTAGGAGATAGGAAAATTCCCCCCGGTGTAGGTGGAGAAATATGGTGCCATCCATGCTTTTTTTGGCCTAGTGATCTAGTGGAGATCATGGTAAAGCCAAATATTACATGTTGATTGTGTTGGCCTAGTGATTAAGGATGGATTACGGTAAAGCCTGGTTTTTATTGATGAGGGTGAGGTGGTTTAGCCTCGGGGTGCCCTGGTTGGTTCTTTTGGTTTGAGTCCCACATTCATGCTTGGAATATGGCAAAGGGTGAATGGCTAAAGAGAGAATTGACTCAACCATTCTATGGTCGGGTGGACTGTGGTAGTCCCATCCCAGGTTGGATTTTGCATTCATTAATAAGAGGTTCTTTCGTTGATATATTATGTATAAATGTATTGGTTTATATGTGGATTCTATGGTTGATGTATCCTTAATATTTCTGTTGTTATTATGCTATTTATAAGCATGGATTAGGACAGTGATTATGTATGGCTCTCCAAGGGTTCTCCAAGAAAACTCTAAGTTTCCAAGAGTGAGAGTGAGAGAATAATGAGAGAGCTCCAAAACTGAATTGACCAAGCTTACACTCACCTTGCCTACCCACTGATCCTCATAATCCTTTTTATCAATGAGGCTTCTATTTTCTTCATTTCCATTATTTTCCTTTATTTTCCTCCTCACATGCAACCTATGACCTTTCACCTCCATTTTCTCCTAATTTCCATAATTTTCATAAATAAAATGCCAAATAATGCCTCATGCCTTTCTAAAGCCTTTGCCATTGCCTTTTCCAATTTCATTGATCCATAATAACCAAAATGAACACCCACACTAGGATGCCTTGCCCAACATTCAGCTTGGAATATGTGTCCCATCACCGTGGTCTTATATATTTTTACATGAGTTTCTTACCAGGTTTGTTACATGATTTGTCCTTAGAAGCTGACAAGGCAGATGTCGTTAGCATGACATGGTTGTACTATGGAAACATGACAGTAAAATTTGGAAAAATTGGGTGGCCTAATAGAGAAAATCTAGGTGACACATATCACCACTAAGGATATGCCACGTGGAGTTGATGACATCATCATAATGTCATCTTAGAGGTCAGAAATTTGGAGGTTGGAGTTTTCGTAACTCCCTCGTAATTACATTTGAAGAAAAGTTTCGATATCAAGGCCTCTAATGTTTACTTGGATGTGGAGTTCAAGAAATAAGGGCACAAGGAAGACCTTATCACCTAAGTGTTATCTGATGCCTCATGGGATATATTTCGAAGGCTGGAGACTTCAGAACTCCTTAGTAATGGAATTAAGAGGAAGTCACGATACAGGGAGCTCTGATATGGTGGCGCTTGGTCAAGGAGACTAAAGGAACCAAGGGTGGAGAGCAATCAACAAAGGAAGATAGACCCCTGGCAGGATTTGAAGGCCTTAATACCTAAAATCTAAGCAACTGGTCACATCTCTCAGTTTCATGGCGTGTAAAGATAAAAGGAGCTAAGAAAAATGGGATAAAGGCCAATTGGAACCTCGTGATTTCATAATGTCTCTTTTAATATAAGTTACAAAATTTTGAAGCCCCAAAATTGCAACACAAAGGAGTTAAAGGATGAATGGGTCAGAAGCATATTAAATGTGTGCACAGTGAGGTTGGTTTCATGAGTAAATAGTGACTATCAAGCGTTGATGGGGACAATGGTAGTTGTTGAAGGTAGGAGACCATGACAGAGAGGACCACGGTTGCACAAGATGAAGTCTTTGTCTTGTCATGAGCCGAGACACGCATAAATGAATTAAATAAAGTGTAGAGAAGCCATCATGAGGTATACTCAAGCTCAAAGATCCATGAATAAGAATGGAGAGCCTCATTGGGTGTGCAGGTGGACTAATTTTTTATTTCTCAATATGGAGAAGTACTTAGATGCCCATTCTCAATGGTTAATGAGGTAACATTGGTGAGGTCAAATGCAACAGTAGGATGGAGAAGTCATGTAGAGGTACACTTTGGCAGAGTGAATGGCAGAAGGATGGAGGAAAACAGGGGCAACATTGACTAGTTTGTAACAGAGGAACAAAATAAAGGAGGACAAATGAGAAATGTGGGGGAAGCAGGATTATGTAGAGAAGAGCTACATGGAGAGCTATGGGTTTAGTGTTCACTGTTGCGTGTGAGGCTAAGCAAGCCTATTCTATTGTGAAAGGCTGAGGGTGCCTAAACAGAATAGAGGGACCCAAAGAAAGAGCTTTTGTTGTTGCACGAAAGGCCCATGGTGACTATGCAAAGAAAAGAGACCCCAAGAGTCAGACTTGCTATGAGAAAGGCCAAAGTGCCTATGCAGAGGGAGAAGGCTGGGAGAGCCTCTGCTACAATGTCATATGTTGAGATATCATATCGATAGAATGGGTCGAGAGCTGAAGGAATGATGTTTGAAGCAGAAGGCTGAGAACTGAATGTATGAAATGAGAGCAGAATTCGAATGGCTGAGTGTATGATGATGAAGAACAAAGAAAAAAGTGTTGTGTGGGCTATGATGTGTGACTATTGTTGAGCAGATCAATGAGCTATTGTAGAGTGAGCAGAGTGAGTAGAAAACAAAGTTGATATCAGCCAGAGTAGCTACAAATTACAGTGAACATTGAGTTACTATTTGAGTGTGGATTGGTGCTTGCATACATGAAGTTGGTGCTTCCATCTCTAGGAGGTGCTTGAGAAGGCTTGGAGGTTGGTGCCTCCTACAATTTGGCACTTGCAACAAATGCATGAAGTTGGTGCTTCACATGGTGCTTCTAGTAAGTTGAACAGGTGTCTACAAATGGAGGGAGTTGGTGCTATCAAACAATCAAAGGGATTTTGTGCTTCCTGTGAGTGGTGGTTCACAAAACATATTGATGTAATAGAGTACATGCTCTTATTTTACATCAATAACAGCAACATGCTTTGGTGGTTTTTCCCTAAAGGGTTTCCATGTAAAACCTTCGTGTTAATGTGTTTGTTGCTCATGATGTATATGTTTGTGTTGTGATATGGATGATGTTATGGTTGTTAATGGCTGCTCTCATATAATTGATGCCAAGTTTGAATGAGGAAAAATAAATTGGCTTAAAAGTAAAAATTAGTCTTAATATTGATTTACCCCCCCCCAGTATTAACATTGCTTACAACATCTAGTGCTAACACCACCATTATAGTAAGATATCCCAAGAGAGATATAAAATGTAAAAAGTATGATAGTAATACATATGCAGAATATAGTATTAAAACTAGTAAGTTCATGAATCCATAAGATTGTAAGGTCATTGGCATCACCATAACCATTTTCATCATCTTCACTGTCATCATCATCATCGACATCATTTTCATCATTTTCATCGTTTTCATTATAATCATAATCACCATTCATGTCATCATCATCATATTCATCATCACCATCATCATTATTATTGACATTGTCATTATTTGTTCATAATTATTTGTGTTGTAAGATATATCATCAACCCAAAAAATGTGATGAGTGCTAGAAAAGGGTCATTTAGGAAACATATGATATATGAATGAGAAATAACATATCCATTTTTGAGATATGATGATGATGATCATAACCACCATTATCATCATCATTATCCTTATCATAATCCCCATCATCATCATTAATGCAATTTTTATCATCGTTGTTGTCATCATCATCATGAACAACATCATTATTGGCATTGTCATCATCATCATGGACAACGTCATTATTGGCATTGTCATCATCATTCATGCCATTATTGTTGTTGATGATGACCTAGATGAAAATTATGACAATTATGAATATATAATGATGACTTGGATGATGACACCAAAGATAATGATTATGACTATGATAATGATGACACTTAAAAATTTGGAAGATTGGACGAGGACATCATCATCATCATTGTCATTCTAACCACGATATTTTTTATCATCATCGTCATTATGATCATAAAAAACATTCATGTCATCATCATCATCTTCATTATTGTCATCATCATGATTATTAACATTGTCATCAGTTATTCATAATTTTCAGTGTCATAAGAAACATCATCAATGCAAAAAATATGTTGAGTGTTGGAAGAGGGATGCAAAAATGCGTGCAAAAATGGGTGCAATAATGGACATAAAATTGGATGCAATAGAAGTAGATGCAAAACAAGATGAAAACTTGATGCAAAAGTGGATGCAAAAAGATAAGAAAAAATGGATGCAATATTTAATGTAAACCTCGATGCAAAACAACATAAATATGCAGATGCAAAAGTAGAATAAAATATGGGTGTAATAGTAGGTGTAAAACTTGGCATAAAATGTGCTGAAACAAAAGTTGATTCCACAATGGACGTAGAAAAGGACACAGATGAAAAAAGGAGGAAAACTTAGATGAAAAAATGGATTTAAATGTGTACGCAAGGATCAGCACAATGGTGGACAAAAAATTCAATGTAACATAAGTAGATGCAAAATAAGAGGCAAAACCTGACATAAAAATGGATGCAAAAGTGGATGCAAAAAGTGATCCAATATTCGATGCAAACCTAGACAGAAAAGATGATACAAATGTGGATGCAAAAGTGGAGGTGAATGTGGGTGTAATGGTAGGTTCAAAACATGCCATAAATTATGGCACAACAAAATTATATGCAACAACATAGACAACAAAATATGCAAACATGGATGCAAAACAAGATGAAAAAATGGATGCAAAGTGGGTGTAATCATGGGTGCAATAGTGGACACAAAATTGGATGCAACAAAATTATATGGAAAAGTAGATACAAAACAAGACACAAAACTTGATGCATAAACCTGACACAAAAGTGGATGCAAAAACGAAATGCAATATTTGATGCAAATTTGGATGCAAACAGGGATGAAAAAATGGAAGCAAATGTGGGTACAACAATGGGTGAAAAACATGGCACAAATTTTGCTGCAACAAAAGTGTATGCGATGATAGATGCAAAAAAAAAACGACAAATTTGATGCAAAAGAAGATGCAAAAATGGATGCAATAGAAGATGCAAAAGTGGATACAAGAAAAGATGCAAAAGTAGATGCAAAAGTCGATGTAAAATTAGATGCTAATGAGGATGCAAACGCGGATGAAAAAGCGGGTGCAAAGTTAGGTGCCAAACTAGGGGAAAATTGTGTCACAACAAAAGTGGATGCACTAGTGGACACAATAATGGATGCAAAAGAGGATGCAAATGTGGATGCAACAAAATTAGTTGCAAAACTAGACATAAACCTCAGTGAAAAACTTTGTGGAAAGGGGGATGCAAAATGGGATACAAAAGATGATGCAAAATTTGATGTAAGTGTAGGCACAAAAAGTGAATGCTATAGAGGATGCAAAAGTAGGTGAAACAAAATTAGGTGCCAAACTTGACGAAAATCTTGGCATAAATATGGTGCAAAAATTAGCACAAAACACGGCACAAAATGTGTTGCAACACTTGATGCTAAATTTGGTGCAAATTTTGCATCAATATTTGCACCTTATTTGATAAATGGACACAAAGAACACCAAAATAGGCTCTAGATGAAAAAAAGGAAGAAAAAAGGGATGCTAATCAGAGGGTTTTGTTATAGTGGTTCACTATTGTTTTCTTCTATTGTCAAATAAGAAACAAACATGGAATATGATGTACCTTCATAAGTGCTTGAAACATTTGTGTTACCTTTTTATAAATATAATTTTTTCTTCTTTCATTCACTTTCAAAATAATGATGCATGAGTATACAACTCCGCAATTTCATTATGTCCTAGTTAACTTAGGGGGTCTTGTGTTTTCAAGGAAGTTGGATTCCTATGTATGTAATCATTAATGTTTTGAGTGATTAGAATAGGAATTAATTAGATATTGTGAGGATATTTGTAAATGCTCTTGAATGTAGGAGAACATGAGTGATGATGAGTGATGACGAGAGAGTTGGAAATCAATTATAAGTCTTAGACTAGGAAGTGGTGTTATGATTTGTGGAACTAGAGAGGATTCTTAGGGATTACTGGAGTTAAAAGTGGACTTAGAGGATATTCGAGATTTAGTTCAGTAGATTAAGGATCTAAACCAAAATTGGTTAAACATAACCTTTTGTATAAATGTAAGCCTAAAAGGCATAGTAGAGGGGTAGAGAGAGTAAGTTAGTCAATCAAGAGTCAGATAGTCAGTTATTTAGGCCTATAGGCATGAAAGGAAAGGACACTGATATAGAAGATCAGGCCAAGGAAGAAATTCCTATGTAAATAGTTTGTTTGTTAATATAGATTACTCGATTCTAAGTTTGTATGATGTGTACTGTGTAATTGAATTATAGATTGTGTGTGTGACTAGAGTAATTATGCGTAACGTAGATTGCAGGTGTACAGAATCAGAGAAGAAGTGTAGAGATGAGTGTTATGGTTTTACACACAGATAGTATTGGAGGAAGCCTTTAATGTTATAGAAAAGGTGAAGGAAGCATAAAGGCATGAGCGGAGATCGAGATCAGAACAAGTGAAGATCGAGAGGTGAAGACAAATACATAGGAAGAAAGCCGAATAGGCTATTACATATTATGAAACAAAAGAACATAACAATGTACAAGAACCATTGGATCAGTCAGATCAACAGACGAGGTTTTGTGTGATAGATGACTAATATTAAGTCGCGCAAAGTAAAGTGAAGAAGATGAATGGCGGAGATTAAGCGCTAACCCTTTATTAAGCGAGTTTCTTTAAGTTTTGTATTAAGCACATGGGTAGTTTCCAAAGACGGGAAGTAATTTCTCACGTGCCCTTAAGGTGGTAAGTAGTCTTTCAAAATTTCACGCGATTACCTTTAGCAGATGACACATAGCAAATGATGGAGAGAGAAAACCACTTTTCTCGTGTGCTTCCAATCTGATATATGTCATGCAAATATCTTTGCGAGATTGCGCGATAGTCATTGGATCAAGCAGAATTGATCAATGGTGGATATCAGCCAAGCTAGTTGACGATTGAGGAGACAAAAAACGTTGGATTGAGCAAAGCAGATCAACAATAGAGATTGTCCGGTTTAGTTGATGATCGAGTGACGTGATAACCGTTAGATCGAGGAATGTGATCGATAGTGGAGATTTAACACGCTAAGGAGAGCATTGAAATATGTGAAAAAGGTTGAATAATGGTGGAAAGGTAAGGTTTAAATGTGTTTATGGGATATTTCTATTATACAAGAATTATAATAGAAATAAGCGAAATCGAATGGATTATGGTTCAAGTTTGGGTTAAACTGAAACCAGAGTAAAAGGGGTATGGTCAATATGTGTGGGTAATAAGAATTAACCAAATTTAATGAAGGGTTGTGTAAGGTTCCGCTTAAAGGTTTATCATCCACAAATTGATGGACAGACTGAAGTGGTGAACAGGATTTTAGGCAATCTTTTAAGGAGCCTTACTGCAGAACATAAAAAACAATGGGATCAAGTGTTGGAACAAGCTTAATATGCATATAATGACTCACCTAATAGGAGTACAGGATAGAGTGCATTCCATATTGTTTATGGAATGCATCCAAGAGGAATAGTTGAGTTAAGAAACTTGGGAAAAGAAGAGATGAGAAGTGCAAAAGGTGAAGACTTTGCTTCAAAAATGCAAGCAATACATGAACAAGTGAAACAACAGTTGCAGGATAACAACATCAAGTAAAAAGCCAGAGCAGATATGAGAAGAAGATAGGCGAACTTTGAAGTTGGGGATTTGGTTTTAGCACATCTCAGAAAGGAGAGGTTTCCAAAGAGGGAGTATAATAAATTGAATTTCAAGAAAATTGGACAGTGCAAAGTATTGAGGAAATTCTCTGCAAATGCCTATGAAATTGAGTTATCCCATGATGTTGGAATATCACCAATTTTTAATGTTGTAGACCTGTACAAGTATGAAAGTGAAACTGCAGATGGTACAACACAAGATAAAGAGATCCAAGAGATTGACTGGGTAAAACAGTTACCCACAACAAAGGAGTTGCAGCCAGAAAGAATTCTAGACAAGAAGGTGTTTAAGAAGATAAGGGGATGAGAGTACTTCCAGTATTTGGTAAAATGGAAGGATCTGCCAACCATTGAAGTTACTTGTGTTACAGAATACATGCTACAGAAACTAGGCAGTTTTGTAGATGAACTCATGGACAGGAACCCATGAAGAATTTTGTCCTCAAGAGTCTGATGCAGGAGCATGTGACTTAGAGGGAAAAATCTTCAAACATATTCAAAAAATTGAAAAAAATCTACAGGCAAGGGAGTGGGGTCCTTTAGCCAGCAAGTTTCATGCTTTTCTAGTTTAAGATAAAGACAGACTTAAGAATAAAACCATGTTGTAATAGTCGCTTTATGATAAGCTATAGTAGCTTTATGGCTTTAAATCACTCTGTGTAAAAGGCATGCTTTTGTATGGATAAGGTTTGAGAGGGCTTATCTATTATTTATAAATAAGAAATGATGGGACTCTCAGAGGGAGAGCCAGAAGCATTATCATCTACAAACACCTCTCTTTGTTCATTTGAATTAATGGTTCTCTGTTGATTGACAATTGTATGCGTGTATCTGTTCAATTGCTTTCTTCTAAGTTCAATATTGATTAATTAGCCTTATTTTTCAATTGATGCTTAGACTGAAGCTTTTAGAATCGTTTTTTCTTCATATTGGTGAGCACAGGCTTCTTGAATCGTTTATAGAGTTCCATGACCAAACTCTGTTTTATACAAAGAAATCGTGAAAATCACTTAGTCGGAGCATAGTTATGGACCTAAAATTCTATTAGATTTGATTCATACCCGTGTCGGGTCCAAACTGATATCGCATCGGAGAATCGCGAGTGCAGTGGAGAACCCTTTGGAACTGTCGAGTGCCAAAGCCCCAATAGTCCGGACCCAAAACATTATAGAGAAGGGTGGAAAGGGGTGTCGAGTTTGCAAGGATTATCACATCGCAATCTGGAGTGGAAGGAACCAAGTATAGGGGCATTGGAGGTCGCCGATAGCGATTGCCGAGAGCACGTGTTATCGCATCGGAGGTAAGAGTGTTTGAAAGCCCGATTATAAACCGCCGATAGTGTTATTTGTAGTTAATACAAAGTCTTTGAAATAAAGCGTCGATAGTGTAATTCCTTTGGAATTACACCAAGACTATTGAAGCCGTGACAGTGTTTTTGAAAGCGTCAATAGTGTATTGCATGAACTCCATACTAAAAGCCTGTCGATAGTGTTTTTGTGTAAATCCTATGGATTTACAGTTCCGATAGGAACATAGGACAGTTTGTTAATTGTGAACAATAACCAAGGTAGGGGTGATTGAGAAAAAACCCATGTCTGTTAAATGACTGATACGCAACCAGAAGCGGAAAGGGAGATTTAGTCAGAATTAGAAGAATTTATAGCCAGATTTGAGAGGTTGTCCATATCGCCTACATCGAGGCCACCATAATATAGAACAAATTGGTATCAAAGATGATGTTCAAGATGAAGATGTTTAGCCAGAAGATTTTGAACTATATAATGATGACAACATTACTTTAATAGTATGAAGAAGCACAATTGGAGGTGCATCTTCACAAAATGATAAATTAGATTTAACAATTCATCACGACATTCAAAAACTTTCCAGAGGCAAATGATCTTATTGTTGAAAAATGGCAACAAGAAATTGCTAAAAATAGCACTGCTAAAAACAGCAGTTTGGGTATCAGTCCTAGATTGGGCAACAGGGAATGAAAAATGGAAGTGATAAAAATAGAAGTTCTATTTTTAGCAGTTCAGGATGGATTCCTATTTTCAGTCAGTCCCTAGACTGAAATAGGAAGTAAAATTCGAATTTGATATTAACAACAGTTTGTAAATTAATTAATTATTTCAGTTTGAGTTAATTAGTTAAGGAATTATGAACTTGAAGTCTATGTGAAGACATGCAACAATTTCTCCTTTGATTGAGGGATTTACCATCATTTAAAGGATGAGGATGAGTTGTAATTAGTTTGCTTAGTTAACTGAGTCAAGTCCAGTTAGATTAATTAAACAAGTTGTTAAATTAATGAGAGTTCAGTGAGTTAATGCTTGCATGCATGTAACTACTGTATTTCAGATAACTGAGTATTCAGTCATGGATAACTCATGCATGTCATTTCAAATAGAGACCGGTTGAGATCAGATGGAGGGATAGTATACTATCAGTTGCTAGGATATTCCTTGGTGAATATTTCTTGCATGCAGAAGGAATATTATTCCTTATGGATTGCGTAGTTGGACCTGAGGTTACAGCAAGTATGATATGGCCAATTCACACATGTTATGACATTGGACCCCAATCAAAACTATGCAAGGAAATAGGAGGTTGGAGGACTTGTGCAGCCTATATATTCAGGCCTAGATAGTCCATGAGCTACATCATCAGAGTATAGAGAGACCAAGATAGCTTTTGAGCTGATTCTTTTTGTATGTTGTTGAGGATTTCCACTTGATTGATAATATAGAGATGGGGTTTTAGGATGGTGCTTTCCCTAGGTTATATCTTCTATGTTATGGTTGATTACTTCTCATTCTCAGCTACATCTATTCATGCTTGATGTTGCTCATGTTCAATTAAGCTTCCGCTAAGTTTATGGTAGATGTAGATCTAGTATTATACTTTAGTACATTGCATATATCAGTTGGATCTGCAGGTGAAATTTCTACATGATATCAGTGAGCTAGCTGATTTGTAGAGAAAATTCTAAATGGTATCAGAGCATAGATGATCAAGGAAGAATAATATACAAGGAGGAAGAAGTTGAAGTTTGTCGTTTTTGAATATTGAATTGAGTTCTTATCAAATCTATTTCACCGATGGCATTCTATGGTTTAAGAATCGAATATTCCCTTCATGGAAGTTCGAATTATATAGCCTGGAAGGATCGCATGGAGGCATTATTAGAAGATAATGGTCTAAAGGACTTCATTGATCAGGAAGTCTAGAAGCCAACTGATGCTACTCAACTCGTGGAATGGAAGAAGCATGTGGCTAGAGCTAGGAGAATCCTCTTGGAGGGAGTTCAAGATCACATTTTCTGGAGCCTCCATGGGAAGGAGACTCCATTTTCCATGTGGAAAAAATTGAAAGATCATTATCAGAATAGCAATGATCAGAGGAAGTTGGCACTAAAGGACAAACTTCGAAAGATCAAGTGTGAAAAGGGTGACAAGATATCTATGTATCTGAACAAGCTCACCTCATGCAGGGATGAGCCTAGAAGTGTAGGGATTGTGACAGCTGATGATGACATGGTGAGTCTTGCACTCCTCGATATTCCTAAGAAGGGGAAGGAGAACGTTTCTCTTTCCAAGTCCAATTCTTCCCATGGTGGGAAGAAACTTGACAAATTGAAAGTGTGATGCTTTTGTTGTTATGAGGTGGGCCATTTTGTTACAAATTTTTCACTGAGGAAATCCAATAAGGGATTCGGGGAAGGATCTGAAGGTGAGGCACTTGCTTCATAGTTTGAGTTGGATTTCACACTCTTTGCATGCATGGTTTCATCCATGGTGGGAAGTGGTTGGTTTCTTGATAGTGGAGCTTCTTTCCACATGATTGGTGACAAGAGTTTGTTCAGTACTTTGGAGGAGAAAGATCTCCAGATACTCATAGCAATGGGTAATGATGAAAAGTATAGTGTCTCAGGTGTAGGCACAGTTATTTTTCAGAGGGAGCATGGAGCTTGCCTTACCTTAACTGATGTCAAGTATGTACTAGGACTGAAGAGAAACTTGGTGTCGATCGCGATGCTGGAAGACAGAGGCTATGATGTAGTATTCAATAAGGGAAAGGTTTTCCTTAGACGCATCATCACTAGACAGGTGAAGCAGATTAGTTCACAGGTTAAGAACTTGTATGCTCTTGAGGTTCAAGATGCATGCAAAGCCTTAAGCAGCAAGGCAATTGATGGAGACTTGGTGGTTGAGAGGGAGAGTATATTACCTCTCAACATGCAGCACCAGAAGAAGTCTTAGATGATTATGGAGGAGCCACGATTGGTGCAGCAACTTGAGGAGGTTGTGGAGTAGCCACAAATAAAGAAGTTGAGAGCAGATCAAGTAGATACATCTACTCATGCAAAGACCTCCAGTAGGGGGAAACTTCAAGCCAGGTGGGCTGAGGGATCACATGCGACCATACCTCCAAGTAGGAGGTGGGGCGATGTGGAGTGATCATCCCAAGGAGGAGGGGAAGGATCCTTGAAGTACCCAACCTCTTTGATTCAACTTTGCTATGGGAGCCCCGATGAGGAGTAGTAGAACTGATTGATTGGGTAGAGATAGATGCAACAGTGCAGGGAATCCCAGGACAGCACAAAGCTAGCAGGCTGCAACAATGCGAGAGGCACAAGTGTGTTGCACAGTGCAGGGTAGCACAGAGAGGTGTGCAATGGTGTGAGACACATGGAGATGTTGCAGTAGAATAGAGGTTAGAGAGGGAGCACTTGTCAGCAGAAAGTAGAGCTTCAACATCAGAGTATGTTTCTAGCCCAACAGAGAGGTCAGTTGGGAGTGTTTTAGTTCCGAGAGTTGCTGGAGCAACCACACTTGGTAGATGTGTTGCATGAAGAACATTCGGAAGGTACAGGATTGGGTTCGAGAGGAAGCCTTTCTTGTTGAGAGGGAGTGTTGAAAAATGGAAAAAAGAAATTTCTAAAAATAGCACTGCTAAAAATAGCAGTTTGGGTATCAGTGCTGGATTGGGCAACATGGAATGAAAAATGGAAGTGCTAAAAATAGAAGTTATATTTTTAGCAGTTCAGGATGGATTCCTATTTTTAGTCAGTCCCTAGACTAAAATAGGAAGTAAAATTCGAGTTTGATATTAACAGCAGTTTGTAAATTAATTAATTAATTCAGTTTGAGTTAATTAGTTAAGGAATTATGAACTTGAAGTCTATGTGAGAACATGCAACAGTTTCTCCTTTGAATGAGGGATTTAACCATTAATTAAAGGATGAGGATGAGTTGTAATTATGATTTGTAATTAGTTGGCTCAATTAACTGAGTCAAGTCCAGTTAGATTAGTTTAACAAATTGTTAAATTAATGAGATTTTAGTTAGTTAATTCTTGGATGCATGTAGTTATTGTATTTTAGATAACTGAGTATTAACTCATGGATAACTCATGCATGTCAGTTCAGACAGAGACCCAGTTGAGATCAGATGGAGGGATAGTTTACTATCAGTTGCTAGGATATTCCTTGGTGAATATTCCTTGCATGTAGAAGGAATATTATTCCTTATGGATTGCGTAGTTGGATCTGAGGTTACAACAGGTATGATATGGCTAATTCGCACATGTTATGACATTGGACCCCAATCAAAACTACACAAGTAAATAGGGGCTTGGAGGACTTGTGTAGCCTATATATTCAGGCCTAGATAGTCCATGAGCTACATCATCGGAGTACAGAGAGAGCAATATAGCTTTTGAGCTGATTATTTTTGTATGTTGTTGAGGATTTCCACTTGATTGATAATACAGAGATGGGGTTTTAGGTTGGTGCTTTCCCCAGGTTATATCTTCTGTGTTATGATTGATTGCTTCTCATTCTCAGTTATATCTATTCATGCTTGATGTTTCTCATGTTCAATTAAGCTTCCTCTAAGTTTATGGTAGATGTAGATCTAGTATTATCCTTTAGTACATTGCACATCTTAGTTGGATCTAGAGGTGAAATTTGTACATGATATCAGTGAGCTAGCTGATTTGTAGAGAAAATTGTACACTTATAGAAGGAGAAAATATCGATGATATATACAATGAAGATCAAATTAATAGATTTGGTAAAATTGATATTTTTTATCTAGAAACAAATTGTATTGATACAAAATATGATGAAGGTGAAGACGAGGATGATCACAATATTACTTTAGCATAATGATTTAGGAAGAGTAATATTAAGTACTTGAAAGAACATATGAACATTGAGAAGGAAGCATTGGAAGAAATAGATGCAAATGATAACATAAATGAATACTTGTAGATAACTTTTAGGTTATGTAATTTATATTTAAATAAGGAGAATTCTTATGTGCCACTTTGAAAGGGTTCAATATTATTTGGTTGTAATAGCCATTTAATTACTACGTTTAGAACTCATAATCTAAATTGGTGTTTGGAATATTCTTATAGATATATTCATTACTTGATACAATTAATGTCATTAACTTTTTTTAATTAATATGATTTTTTGGTTTGAAATAACAAGATCAATTAGTTGGATCAGAGTTACCATGGTTAGTTTAACCTATTCATTGAAAATGGGTAAAAGTTATATGAAGTTACTCATTGAGACATAATTAAAATAATCTATGTGTGTATATATTATTATATATTGTGCATACACACAAATATAACTTTCAAAGTTGAATTAATGAATTAATTAACACAAATATATTAAACTACATGAGAACACAAATTTAAATTTTTGAGGACCTTTGGATGGGTAATGTGTTGAAGAAAGTGTAACTAGGTTCAGTCTTCATAGATGTAATTTTGATCTTTGTACTTGTAAAAGAAAATAATTATTATTTTTCTCAATGAGTTTATTACTCATTGCATAGGTCTAGCACATGTTGAAGTGTTATAGAAAATTCAAAGAGTTAATGTAAATGGTGAAGACCCTTATGGGCATGTTACACCATGTAAATTTAGGTATTAGATTCAAGGAATGACCTCCAAGAAAGTCAAGCCTCCTCTTGTAAAGAATTAAATTTGGTCCAGTAAGTCGACTCCATGTCAAGCTCAGGTCTGCCATCTAAGAAGGACATGTCGACTCAAAAAGGAAGGGACAAAATCACCATAAGAAGGGCAACTCAGCCTCACTAGAATTACACACATCTACTTTGAAATAAGAAGAAGAAGAGGTGCAAAAAAAGGAGGAGAAGAAGTCTCCTATACAACAAAAGTAAGGCCAAGTAGGATATATTTGTTTTGGGTAAGAGAGACTATCACACATGCCAAATTAGGGCACACTTCCACAGCTGCAAGTGATCTTTGAAATCAATAAGAGATAAGGCTAGAAAGAGTGCAAAGAAGGAAGGAGAAGGTGTCTCTACTTCATCAAAGAAGGAAGGAAAGAAGGCCAAGTGTGGAAGGATATTTTTAGGCCTTATTACAATCTCACATGCGAAGAGAAGAGGCACATTCTACTGCCACATCAGACCTATTCTTACAGTCATGCCAAGAAGCTTATTTGAGCTAGCAAAGAGTGCTAAGTAGGCCTCTTACTTCAGTGAAGGAAGAGGCTACTCAAGAAAATTAAATAGAGCATGCATAGTTTTTATTCTTGAAGGTATCCCCTCACGCATGTGAAGCATTAGGGCCATACTACTGTTGTCCCAAATATGCAACTACATCAAAGAAAAAAAGCTTAGTTTGATTAAGAATAAAATCCTCTTCCTAATTGAGAAAGCGTACATCTCAAGAGAAGGAAGGAAATAGGAATGCCCCTTCTAGAGCATGCAAACTAGGGTTGTTGCAGTAAAGCTATCTATTGTCGAAAAGAGGACAAAGAAGGAGGACGAAGTGCTACAAGAGGAAGCGATCTTGGATCAAAAGGAAAGGATTGATTTATGCTTGGAGGATCTTCTTGTCAAGGGTCTAGGGTTTTTAATTTTTCAATTGAAGCTTCAATAAGATAAATTTACAGAAGGGTTTTCCTCTCTAGGAGAGAGAGGTTTTGCCCTGGCGGAGAGCCAACATCTTGTGTTCTTGTTTTTTTTGTTTTGGTAAATGTTTGATGAAGTAAGAGTAACACACATTATTAATAAGAATAGAATATTGTGTTAATAATAAAAGTAAAAAGTACTTCACAAATTGTTATCATCGTTAGAAGAATCTCATCATAACCTAGATGCCATAGATTCTTCAACATTGTATCAGAGCTAAGGTGACACATCAAGGAAGGGAATCTCAAGAACATATAGAAGATTGAAAAATCAAGATCAAGAAGCAAGGGCACACAAAGGTTGAAGAATTAGATCTACAATCAAGGGTTCTAGATCCATCAAAGACAAGGAGAATTACCATCTCCTCTCCTAGATCCATAAAGAAGGACTACCATCCTGGGAACAACGAAAGAATAAAGCCTTCCATCTAAAGGCATCTACAATAAGGTTCATCCACGAAGAGTCCCCATAAAATATTCCTCATCTTCAAAAGGAAAGCACTCTAGTTCAAGCCTCATCTAAACATTGGGAAGTTTTCATCACCAAGCAATCTCTCACAAGGCACCTTGAAGAAGTCATATTGAACTCTAAGATCCAAGAAGTCAAATCATCAAAATATTCAAGGAAGAAATAATATCTCTAACACTCTCAAGCAAGTATTTTTATTTCCTCCTCTGAAAATATCAAAATTTATTTTTGCAAGGAAAGCAACAAATTGGTTGGGACTACTAATTTCCTTGCATGTAAAAAGAGGATTGATCTACTTCTCAAAGAGAATGAACTTCTAGACTATGTCAAAGGGAGTATCAATGTTCCTGCTAAGGAACAAACTCAAGTCCTTGCAAAGTATAATAAGGATGAAACAAGGGCTCAAAGGATTATGATAGAATCCATCAAAGACCCTCTCATTCCTTATGTCTCCAAACTTGAAACATCTAAAGAAACCTATGATAAGATGGTGGAGCTATTCTCAGTTAGTACAGCTGGAGAAGTGATATCATTGTGTAATGAGTTATATAAAATGAATATATCCAAGGAAGATGGAATAACTCCCTACTTCATGAAGGTATTTGAAATGAGATACCAACTACAAGAACTAGGAGAAGTTATGTCAGACAGAGAGATGACAATTATAGTGCTCAATGCATTACTTGAGGAATGGGGCAACTTCACATCAAGTATATATTCCAAGAAGGAAGCCACCTCGTTGAATGAACTTTGGTCTGTATGCAAGATTGTGGAAACTAGACTCAAGCCAAAGATGACGTGGGATCAAAGGAGCAGGCATTAGCTGCTATGGACAAGAGAAAAGGGGAATTTGGCAACTTTGTTCCATAGAGAAAGGGTAAAAGAGATATGACCAAAGTCCAATGCTTTGGCTGCCAAGGGTATGGACACTATAAAATGGATTGTCCTAATTTCAATAAGGATAACAATAAGAGGAAACAAGAAGAAGCCCAAATTACCCAAGAATTGAAAGAAGAATGGGTACATTCCTTCACAAGAATGGGAATATCTTCCCTAGTTGAGAGGGAGAGATAGACACATCATTCTTGTCTTCACTTGGGAAGAAAGAATGGAAGGTTTTGGTAATCATCTAGGATCTGATGATATTTGAGGATGTGAGGGCATCTAAGTTAAGAGTAGGCAATTGGACCAATATTCTTTGAGGGTTGGGAACCCAAGATAAGAATAGTCCTTGAAGGTCATACTCAGTGAAAACCCAGGTGGGTATGTACCTTGAGAGATAATGATGAAGGTGTCTATAGTCATTTCTATCACCAACATTGTGCTTTGATCTATTGAGAGATAAAGCTATCATTCAAGGCCTTATTGTGGAAACAATGTTGGTTACTATGATGCTATGACAAATGGATTTCCAATTTGATTTCTCTTATGTGAATTCTTGAGATTGAAAATGGACAAACACCTTGTAATGACTTACGAATACCTCCTTGGTTAAGAGGGAGTGTTCAAGAAAGTGTAACTAGATTTGGTCTTCATAAATGTAATTTTGATCTTTGTACTTGTAAAAGAAAAGAATTATTATTTTTGTCAATGAGTTTCTTTCTCATTACATAGGTCTAACACATGTTGAAGTGTTATAGGAAAGTCAAAGAGTCAATGTAATTGGTGAAGACCCTTATGGGCATGTTTTACCATGTAAATTTATGTATTAGAGGCAAGGAATGACCTCCAAGAAAATCAAGCCTCCTCTTGTAAAGAATTAAATTTGGTCCAGCAAGTCGACTCCATGTCAAGCTCAAGTCGACCCTCTAAGAAGGACATGTCGGCTCAAAAAGGAAGGGACATAATCACTATAAGAAGGGAAGCTCAACCAACATCTTGTGTTCTTCTCTTTTTTATTTTTGTAACTGTTTGATGAAGTAAGAAGAACACATACTAATAATAAGAAGAGAAGATTGTGCTAATAAGAAAAGTAGAAATTACTTCACAAATTATTTGCATACTTCCAAAACATAGGGTTTCTTATGCAAAGTAGATCATAAGCACATCGATGAAGCAAGCTTTATTTTGATGTATCATCCAAACATTTTTTACAATAAAAAACTCACCTCTAATCCATTGTTTTTAAAAATTATGAATATTTTCACACATCATATCCTAAACAGTTGGACAACACAAATAGTTGTCATTTCTCTTCATCCATTTATATTTTGTTTGCAACTTATCCAAAAGCTCAATTTTTCCTCGGAATTAGAGTTGTAGCACAAATAACATGCTTAATACATATGATTCGACCTAGAACTAGATGATGCCAAAATTTAACAAAAAAATATTATTCCATAAAAAAAATAAAAATAAAAAACAAACAAACAAAACAAAACAAACCTTACCAATTTTTAACAAAATCTTTATCAAAATATTTTACAAAAATTTAATGTTTTTTTTAGTGCTAATACTAACACCACCATTACAACAAGATATCCATAGAGGGATAGAAAATGAAAAAAGTCAAATAATAATATGTATGTAGAGGATGGTCTTGAAACCAACGAATTCAAGAAAATCCATGGGACTCCAGTCAAAATAATTATATGTTATTTATAATTTTGCATAGGTTTTCGAAATAACTGCATAAATATTTTTTTTTAAACCAAAATTTAACAAAAAAATTATGGTGCTAACATTAGAACCGCCATTACAACAAGATATATTTCTAGTGTTAACACCACCATTATAGTAATATATCCCAAGAGAGATAGGAAATGTAAAATGTTTGATAGTAATACATATGTAGAAGATGGTCTTGAAACTAGTCAGTTAATGAATCCATAAGATTGTAAGGTCATTGACATCATAATAATCATTATCATCATCTTCACTATAATCATCATCACCACCATCATTGTCATCATTTTCATTATCATCATAATCACCATTCATGTCATCATCATCATCTTCATCATAATCATCATCATGATTATCGACATTGTCGTCAATTGTTCACAATTAATTGTGTCGTAAGAAATATCATCAACCCAAAAATGTGATCAGTGCTAGAAAAGGGTTGTTTAAGAAACATGTGATATATGCATGAGAAATAACATATCCATTTGTGAGAGATGATGATGATGATCACCACCATTATCATCATCATTATCAATGTCATCACCCCCATCATCATCATTAATGTAATTTGTGTCATCGTTGTTGTCATCGTCGTTATGGACATCATCATTATTTGCATTGTTATCATCATTCATGCCATTATTTTTTGTTGATGATGACTTAGATGACAATGATGATAATGATGACTAGATGATGATGACTTGGATGATGACACCAAAGATCATGATTATGATTATGACAATGATGACATTTAAAAGTTTGGAAGATTGGACAAGGTCATCATCATCATTTTCATTGTCATTCTAACCATCATCATCTTTATCACCATTTTCATTATCATCATAATCACCATTCATGTCATCATCATCATCTTCATTGTTTCCATCATCATAATTATTAACATGGTCATGAGTTGTTCAAAATTGTTAATGTCATAAGAAATGTCATGAATGCGAAAAATATGTTGAGTGTTGGAAAAGCGATGCAAAACCTGACACAAAAATGGGTGCAACAATGGATGTAAAATTGGATGCAATAGAAGTAGATGCAAAATAACATAAATACGCAGATGCAAAAGTATAAGAAAATATGGGTGTAATAGTAGGTGTAAAACTTGGTATAAATGTGGTGAAACAAAATTGGATTCAACAACGGACACAGAAAATGAAACAAACTTGGATGCAAAAAGGAGGAAAACTTAGATGCAGAATAAGATGCAAAAAGGGATGTACATGTGGATGCAAGCATCAGCGCAATAGTGGACACAGAATTGGATGCAACAAAAGTAGATGCAAAATAAGATGCAAAACCTGATGTAAAAACGGATGCAAAAGTGGATGCAAAAAAATACACAATAGTTTATGCAATTTGGACACAAAAGAGGATACAAATGTGGATGCAAAAGTGGAAGCAAATGTGGGTGTAATGGTAGGTTCAAAACATGGCATAACTCGTGACGCAACAAAAGTAGATGCATAGACATACAAAAAAAAAATGAAAACATGGATGCAAAACAGGATGAAAAAATGGATGCAAAGTGGATGTAAACATGGGTGCAACAGTGGACACAAAATTGGATGTAACAGAAGTAGATGAAAAATGAGACACAAAACCCGATGCATAAACCTCACATAAAAGTGGATGCAAAAAGAGATGCAATATTTGATGCAAAAGAAGATGCAAACATTGATGCAAAAGTGGAAGCAAATGTGGGTACAATAGTAGATGAAAAATATGGCCCAAATTATGGTTCAACAAAAGTGGATGCAATAGAATTTGATACAAAAGTGGATTGGAAAATGAATCGAAAATCAATGTAAACTTAGATGCTAATGAGGATGCAAATGCAGATGAAAACTTAGAAGAAAAAGTGGGTGCAAAGGTAGGTGCCAAACTAGGTGCAAATTTTGGCACAACAAAAGTGGATGCAATAGTGGAAACTATAATGGATGCAAATGTGGATGCAACTAAAGTAGTTGCAAAACTAGAAACAAACCTCAATGCAAAACTTGGTGGAAAGGCAGATGCAAAATGGGATGCAAAAATGGATGTAAAAAATGATAAAAAAGATGATGCAAAAGATAATGCAAAAGTTGACGCAAGTGTATGCATAAAATGTGGTTGCAATAGAGGATGCAAAAGTATGTGAAACAAAATTAGCTGCCAAACTTGACGAAAAACTGGCACAAAACTTGGTGCAAAGGATGGCACAAAAATTCGCACAAAATGTGGTGCAACACTTGATGCCAAATCCGATGCAAGATTTGTTGCAAAACCCAGTGCAATTTTTTCATAAACATTTGCACATTATTTGATAAATGGACACAAATAACACAAAAAATGGGCTTTAGATGCAAACGAGGAAGCAAAAAGGGATGTTAATCAGAGGGTTTTGTTATAGTGGTTCATTGTTGTTTTCTTCTACTATTGAACAAGAAATAAACATGGAAGATGATGTACCTTCATAAGTGCTTGAAACATTTGTGTTACCTTTTTATAAATATAATTGTTTCTTCTAGCATTCAATTTCAAAATGGCCATTCTTATTATAGTAATAGCACTGTATATTTAACTTGTCAATCCTTCCTCTTCCTTTGTTGTTTTTTCCTCTTCCTCTTTGATTCTAAGGCTTGTCCTGTGGATGTTTAGGTTGCTTTGTTGCATTTTTTCCATTGCTATATTATCCTATTCCTCATTTGTGGCTTGAGTTTGAAAGGCATTTTCTAATGAGTCATTTCTACCTTTAAATATTGACTCATGATATAACATTGATCCTGTCAATTCTTCAATTAAAAAATTAACTAGATATTTTTTTTCTTCTATGGTTGTGACAGGCATGTCAAATAAAGGTGGGAGACTTATGAGAATTTTCTCAACCACCTTTTGATCAATGACATCTTCTCCATGATTTCTAAGCTAATTTACTACCTCCATGACAAGAGTCATAAAATGATCTTCTGTTTTAGTATCTCTCATTTGCAAAATTTCAAACTTCTTCTTGAGCATATGAAGCTTTACATTCTTGACCTTGTCTGTGTCTTGGTATGGTTTTTCCAAAATTTGCCAGGCTTGATGAGCATTGGTTGTTGTTGCAATCTTCAGGAATATGGAGTCTTCAACTCCACTGTGTAGATTCCATAGTGCTCTTTAATCCTTTCTTGTTCTATCGGCTAAAGCAATTCTTTGGGAATTTGTCACTTTTGTTAAGTTTGCAACTTCATGTTCCTCATATTTTGTTTGTATTGTTTCCCAACAATCCAAATTCTTAAAAAAACTCTTCATTTTAATTTCTCACATTGCATAATTTGTACCATTCAGCATGAGATTCTGATTGTTGGTGAAAGCCATGATTGTGTTGTGTAGCAATTCCCCCTTAGTGTGGATTGTGGGGTTTGTCCTCAATTTTCAATTCACTAAAACCCTAATAAAAGTCTTAAAACCTTGGTGGCAGTGGATTTGGCTTACAATGGGGGCTCTAAGAACTACAAAGAAACCTTGGCGTGACTAGGTTTTCTCCCTATATGACTTTGAATGGGATCTACTATGGCTCCTCTATCAAGAAAAATGATGTGAGCTTTATGGGTTTGGCATATAGGGTGATTTCTTTTTTTTTTTGTTTTTGCTACCTTATAAGGTGACTTTTCCTTCTCTTGACAATTTGATTGATCTACAACCCTCTCTTAATGGCGCGATCGAGCTCCAACTCTCTTAGGTCTCTTAACACAACGCGAATTAGAGAAATGCCAACACGAGGGTTCTTCCCTATGAAACTTAATGAGAGAAGTTTATGGCTCTGGCGGCCCCTCTCATGCTTCTTCTTTGTAAAACTTGGAGGCTACTCCTCTCTTGACATTGCTTTGTCAATGATTACATCACAAAGCCCTTGCAAAAGGAATCAATGGAACCTACCACACCTTAGCTATGTGCTAGGCATAGTTGATGATGGGATCCACAGAAACATAAAACCTCTAATACAAGAAAAAAAACTCTTGAACATGGCGTCCTTTTTTAAAGGCTCTCTTCAATTTGATAAATGAAGCTACTACTTTAATACCATGTCAAAATTTAAGAGGAAGAATGGAGAAACACAGTAAAGCATTACTTACCCAAATTACCAATAGAGCTTCATAATTCTTCTCATATTAAAATACAGTTTTCACATACCACACCAAAAACTAATTACATATATTATTTATATATATATATATATATATATATTAACTCAATCTATCACCTTATTTAATTTAACTCATTATCACTACTTATATATTGAATATTACAACTACATTCAACATTTTAAAAATCCAGGAGTTATGCCCAATCTAGATAACATCGTTTCTATAATGTCTTCACCATAATCCCTTACTAGATCAGAAGAACCAAAAATTATTTGAAACAAAATTACATGAAAAGAGGGAGCCTTCTCCATATCAAAACTTCTTATATAGCTTGTACCTTCGTTTCGCTAATTGTGGCTTACCTGCTCACGTAGTTATTTACGAGAACCAAAAGCGACTGGTAAATCAGGTGGTCCTGCATCTATATTTATTGGCTGACAAGTTTTTTGGTGGCCGCCACTTCCCATGAATCGGATTTGTTATAGACAGCAGTCAATGATGGTTTACAAAGTAACAATTGATTCGCTGCCAAGTTATTGATGCTGGCCAGTCCCACGAATCATATTTGTTATACAGAAAAGTTACTGGTCGTTTATGGAGGAAAAGTAACATGTCGACTGAGGGAGGAGTCACGAACCAACTACGAAACAGCAAAATGGTTAATGTTCTGCAAATAATGACGTAACTTTTGTTATTCCCAAGGCAACATCACGTCTCCCGTTCTCTGAAGTTTGTTATTACTGTTGGACCCTCTTCTTCCTGTTCACTGCTCCCTCTGCTCCCCATGTGGAAGACTGGGCAACCAAAATTTACATTGAATCCATCTGCTATAGCTAAGAGACTACGAAATATTATACTAATCGCAGTGATGGGGTTGTGTGTTAGAGGAGCTTTTATGAGTTATCAATATTGGTGAAGTTATAGTTTTATTAATGAATTAGGCAGTATGCAGTCTCTGTAACGTTGGATTGGATTTAGCTAAGTACAAAATTTAATGAGTGACCTTATGTATTGATGGAACTATAGTTGCATAAATATTGGTTACCGCCTCGGTGGATTAGATATTAATAATATGGTATGGTTGTGCAACTTGCATTATAATAGCATATGGCTTCATACACTGCAACTGAATGGACCAGTGGGAATGGCTGTAAAGGGAATCTCATTCAATATGAAGTTGTAGTGGGCCAGTAGAAAGAATGGGATCTTCAGTTGGAATGAGATTAATGTATGTGTATGTTATTGTCCGCAGTTCGGCCGTTTCTTATTTGATTATTCCAATTTCCAATGCATATTATTGTCGTCTAGAGGTGCAAAATGAGGAATGAGAGATTGATTAAATTTTTGGAAAATGAGGAACGAGAGATTGATTAAGTTTTTGGAAGTCATTGTTGTCCAATTTCAGTTTTAATCAAAGTGCCATCTATCGTCAAGCTCGGCCATCTGGCTTATCATTGGAAATAGCTCGAGTAAAAGATAAATTGCACATAATACATCATTCGATTTGAAGTAATAATGATCCATTAAAACTATCACCAATTTTCTATTATTGTTCAGTTGTTTTAATACAACCTATAGAATTCGAAGATCCATAATCAAATTTCAAACATTAATAATGGGTAGATATAGTTTACGATCTACCGCAATGACCATAATTTTATAAATATTTTTTGGAAGAAGTCATATTGAAGATTTTGGTCTACTGGTTCAAACCAATAAGTGTGATTCATCATCAGGTCACAATGAAGAAACAGATCTAGAAGAAGGTTAAATAGGGAGACAGGTCAAACCTAACAGCTAGAAAGAAACGGCTATATTTGACTAGGGAAAAAAAGGAATAATTTAATATTATTTAATTAAATTTAAATAATTTATTAATAGTTGATTTAATTAATATATCTATATATATATATATATATATATAGATATATATATATATATATATATATATATATATAAACTTATTAACTAAATGATTATATCATTAATAGTTGATTTAATCATTTTATATATAAATATATACATTTTCATTTAACTTATTAATTAAATGGTTATATTTGATTAAAATTTTATTTTATATTTAAATATTTTATTTTATTTTCTTAATGGCTTTTTTTTTTAAATTTTAGATATAAAATCTTTAAAATATTAACTAATATCGATATTCATATGAATCACAGAAACTTAAATTCGAATGAAAATAAAAATTTTTTAAAACGTTTTCTAGAATATGAGGCATTTTCAGAGCACTCTAGAGCGTTTTAAAATATGATGATGGTTTACGTTATGACTATTAATTAATCGATGAAGAAGAAGGAAATATGGGACATTTTCAGAGAGTGACAGAATATTTTAAAATATGACGATTGTTTACGTGATCGTTATAAAGCAATCGATGAACCAGAAGGAAACAGGGACGATAACGGAAAATTATTAAGTAAACAACGTGTGAATTATGAGTTAGTATGGTCTGTCATGACATAAACACACTTAATTAGTTACATGGAATCTTCATATTTAAAAATTCAAATTGGCAGAGTTTATCCGCGATTTCATCAATTTTTAAACACCAGGGTCATTTACCTTCATCAGTTTAGATTAATTTTAATTTTAGAATTTTCAAATATAAATTTTAAATTTTAATTATAGATTTCTCAAATATAAATTTTAAATTTTAATTTTAGATTTATGAAGAAATCAAATCTCTCGAAACAGATTTTTTCCCATTGACAAAAAATTAGATGGAGAGATTTAATTTCTAGTGATGATTAATAAATTTATTTTTATAATTGTGTAATATTATTTATAATTATATAAATTTCACATTATTATATATAAAATTGTTGTTATTAATATTGTTATTTTCTTAAAATTGTTGTTATTAATATTGTTATTTTCAATTTTATTAGAATTTTTATAAGAGTTATAATATTTTTATAATTTATTTATCATTATTTTTTTACTAATTAAATATTTGATTTTTAACAAAAATATATTGTTTATTTTTAAAAACACTGAATTTAATTTATCTGCTATATTATTGGTAGATAAGTTTGATTATTTTTTCAATTTTTAGTGAATATATCTTTTATGAGTCTTTTATGACTTTATAAAAAGGATGAGGTAATTTAAAAGAAAAATTCTAGTTCAATTTTTGTTTAATGTAAAAAAAATAAAACACCTTTTATTCTACTAAAAATAAATTAATAAGATATTACTATAATAAATCATAATATACTACCAATTATATACTATTATATACTAGTGTGTGAAAATATTTCTTTGCTATTTATATAATGATTAATTAATTATTTACTCTATATATATATAATGATTAACTAATTATATAATTTTTTTGAAGGGAAATCATTTTCTCTCATTATGTGGGTGGGAGTGAGAATCTACAAAACAATATTATATATTAGCTCAGTGAAAATATATACTTGCTATATATATAATGATTAACTAGTTATATAATTTTTTTTCAGGGAAATCGTTTTCTCTCATCATGTGGGTGAGAGTGAAAGCCTACATAACAATATTATATACTAGCTCGTGAAAATATTTACTTGCTATATATATAATGATTAACTAAATATATAATATTTTTTTTAAGGGAGATTGTTTTCTCTCATCATGTCTGTGAGAGTGAGAGCCTACATAACAATACATAACAATATTATATACTAGCTCAGTGAAAATATTTACTTGCTATATATATAATATTAAGTAATTATATAATATTTTTTTTTTTTTTTTAAGGGAAATCGTTTTCTCTCATCATGTGGGGTGAGAGTGAGAGCCTACATAACAATATTATATACTAGCTCGTGAAAATATCTACTTGCTATATATATAATGATTAATTAATTATAATATATATATAAGGGAAATCGTTATATATAGATATAGATATAGATATAGATATAGATATAGATATAGATATAGATATAGATATAGATATAGATATAGATATATATATATATATATATATATATATATATATATATATATATATATGGGAAATCGTTTTCTCTCATCATGTGGGTGAGAGTGAGAGCCTACATAACAACATTTTTAGGTAAGTAGTCATTAGAAAAATATTTCTCATCGTGATGTTACTCATAAGGATGTGAAACTAATTTTGGGAGATAACACCACCCACCATAGCTCAAATTGATGGTATTAATTATATAATATAATATAATATAAATATATAATATTGTCCTCATATTATATTCACTAAATATTTTAATAATATATGTTAATATTAATGACATATATTAAGTTGGAAATGAGAATAAAAATAAAGGAAATATTAAAAAAAGGAAAAGAGAAAATTGAAATGAAATGAAACTTACAAAAATTAAAAATTAATGGATTTTTTTTCTAATTGCTTTTTTCCCTTAAAACTATTGTTTTTGTGAACAACATTCTATACCTTAATATATGCATGTATCTATATTATCCATGTATCTACATTATTTATTTCTAATGGTACATTATTAATAGTAATATATTTGAGATAGCATTATAAATTCAATTATTATAATGGTTTTAATACCTAATTCACCATTAATAACTATTCTTATGAACTTCCCATGTAAATTTATTTTTTCTTTAATTATGAGTAAATAATTATCTTAACAAAGTATGCCTAAGTGTATGAAGTTCAACGATTCATTATATTTTTTCTCTCTTTGACACAAACCAACCTACTCTGTAACACTTATTTTTAATGTCACGGGATTAGAATATTTTATCCATCTCTATATATAAAGCTTCAAAAAAAAGATTTATTGTAAGTTTATATATATATGAAATTATGATTTTCCTTAAGTTAAAAAAAATGATTGCATCAAAACGCCTTCAAAGATGAAGATCAACGCTATTACATATAGTCATATATGGGGGATTCATACTACCTCTATGGAAAACATTAGAAAACAGGGGAATCCACCCACTATTCTTTTCAAAAATACCAAAAAAACAAAACCAACCATTTTGAACACACATTGAAAACATAGATAGAATTAGATATACTAGCATATATACTAGCCATTAGAAGTCAAAAGAAGAAATAGGAGCAAGATCTCTTGCACTTGAACTAGAAGGTGTAGCAGTACTAAAGTCACAATGAAGATGCCCTTCTACATGGGCCAACCTTGCATTGAGTGTGTCCATAGAAAAGCATTGGTTCCTCAACATCCTTTTAATATCCTCCAACAAAGAAAACACAATGTAACTCTCCACTTGTTTTTCCTTCAATATCATGCCAAGTAGAGTCGTCATCTGCTAGTGTATTGCAAGTAAGTTGGGGCATTCATTTTTTTTCACTTTAGTGTGACCAAGGTTGAGAACCCAACAAAAGACCTTCTCTAATATCTCAGATTCAAATAATAATTGCTTTTGAACACCCACCTTGGTCTCCAATTTTCTAGTTTCTCATCATGTCTTAGGAGGCATTGCATTAAAATATGCCACAGTGGAGTCTTACATGAATAAATAAGCCTCATGTTGTCCCTGCAGATTGATATCACCATTGCTCATCCTACATTGCATGTGTTTCCTGGGAGGCATAATGAGTAGGGTGGTCCAAATCTCTAGTCATCACACAAACGCTCGTGGCCAACAAACTAGAAAGAGTGCCCTCCTATTAGAAAAACACATAAAAGACACACACTAATAATATAACTACTACCAATCCCACACAATTTATTCCTAACTAAATCAAGAGAGGAACCATGACTACAAGGAGCCCAAGGGAAAAAATATCCTCAACCCTTAAAACCCATTAAAATATGAAAATCCAGATAGAGCCATAGACAAACCCATAGACCAAACATTCCATAGTTAAATATTTCTAAAATGAACCAGGAGGTCAAAACTACATAAACTAAATTAGACAGACCAATTATGAGATTCTGCACCCTCCAGGCATATAATAATATTATAACCTCAAGCCGAAGAAAACCAAACCAGAGACTAAGATTCACTAAATTAACCCCAATCCATAGAGTGCCAGAATTGGTTCACTGACTCACTAAACTAGAACATGCACTACTAAAAATACTAACAAGTAAAAAAGGAAAGACTTGGAAGGACAAAACCTGAGCAATCAAGCTTGAGTTTCTAATAGAGAGAAATGGTCGACTACCTCTAGTAGTCGTCACCCCCAACTACCAATTAGCTTCACCATAATAAAATTTCTTCATTTCCATTAACTTAACCAACTCCAGAAAAAGCGAAAACCTTTGAGTCCAAGAGCCAAGCACAAATACTAATGGCAATTTCACAGTGCAAGAAGCATGCACAAGCACTAGCTGCAAGGAGGTCAACTCCTCAACTTTACTCCTAGCCCAACTAACCATGCATACCACTAAGAGTAAGACTCTCACCATCATCATCCACATTAATATAACTAGTTGTGTTATCAGATGCAGATGCATGTTGGGAGCAAGCCACGCCCACTGCTCTTTAATGTGCATCACATCAACACAGAGGTGGACTTGCCTCTCAATGTCTTCATTTTCTCTCTATGCCTACCCGCCAATAGAGAAAAATTATGAAATATTATGGCTATACATATATAAATAAATATTTTAATTTTCAATTTTGTTAAAACCCTCATATTATGTGTGTAGGGGGGACTTTCTTGGTTTTTTTTGTAACTTTTTTATTTAATTTTTTCAATGTGATATCCATAGCGTGGATTGTTTGTTTGTATATATATATATATAGAGAGAGAGAGAGAGAGAGATTGTTGTAATGGTTTGGGTCTTTTCATTACTTTTGAACTAAAGGATCGAAATATGTGAGGAAAAAAATTTCTTAAAAAATAAGAAAGAAAACTTAGAATTTTGTTTTATTGTAAGTATTGATTTTTTATATGGTTATCAACTAAATTTAAACATTAAGTTTTGAAATATCATGATTACTAATATGAATCATCATTGTTTAATTTCTTTAAATGTGATACACATTATTAATTTTTTCAAAAAAATATTACTTATAATTTTATTAATAAAAACAAAATTGCAATATAATATATTGAATTGAGCTAAATTGTTATTTTTATTATTACTTTTTTCTTTTTTTCTCATTGAATAAACATTATATTTTCTTTATTATTTTTTATTTAACACTTCACTCCAACATCTCTATCATTCTAAGATATAGAGCATGGCACAAAAATCTGGTACAAGTTATAATTCTTCTATTTGAAAACCATTCTACGTGTTACATTAGATTTTCGAAATTAAAACATTTTTCACCTTATTCTTTTCTTCCTTCGACTCCACACAATGTACCATTCTAGGTGTCACATTAGATATTTGAAATCATTTTCATAATTCAGTTGGACTCATTATCATTACCAAAAACTTATATACCATTTCACAGGTTGGTAGTAAAGGGGAGAGGTGTTTCTTAAGTAAACTAGGTTTATATATATTGAGTTTTTTTAACCAACCAAAAAGAGAGTTAGAGGGAGGGTTGTTTGGGGTCGGATGAGAATTACGAATGTGAATAGATCTATATTTAATCTGTTTATGAAAGTGAATCAACTTACGGAACAGTAGGGTGACCTACCTCAATCCGTTGATGAATTATTTAATTGTTCAAACCAGAAACGAAAATGGCCACAAAATTTCTTATTAAATAGAATGGTCTCCTCATTTCTAAGGATTTTCGTTTAGTATAATCTTGATTCATATATACTAAGACTCTTTTTTTTTAATATTTGTTAGATATATACGTAAAACATTACGACCAAGATACAAAGGAAAAATAATGAAGAGTCTAAAAATATTGCTGAAAAGTGGTTTTTACAATATTTGTGAAAACAAGAAAGTTGTTTTGTTTGTAAGCATGTATTGAGAGGAATATTACGATTTGAAAAATATAATTGGGGTGTCTTCAAATAACTTATGCAGGTGTGTTTTATGGCATAAATTCATATGATGAATCCTTTATCATCTCTCTTTTTAGCATATCCTCCTTTTTACTTCTTTTTAAGGATATTTTAACACTAAAATGTAACTTAATTTTAACTCGATGTAATGTGGATTTATCATAAAGTGTGTCATAAAGTATTTTTCTAATATAATAACATATATTTACTATCAATAATGAACTAAAAAATCACATCAAGAGTGAGATTATTGACGTTGCCTAATGCATTTAATTAAAATTAATCAAATATATATAATTTTTTTTTTTTTATTATAATCAATAATATTTTTTTAAGTAAATATTTTAATTTAATTTTATAATGGTTGCATGTTAATTTGAGGTTGATAGGTGAAAGAATTACACATAATTCTCATATTGGGCTGTAAAATAAGCTCAATAAATCAGTCAATCAATCAATCTATCAATCAATCAATCAATTTCATATTATATAATGTTCTAAAAACTTTTCTCTATTTTCTATAAGATAAAAAATATTAGTAATATTTTTATGACATTTTTTCCATATTTTCATTTTATTATTTTTTCCCATACACTTATTTAAATATATAAATTTATTCAATTTCATATTATATAATGTTCTAAAAACTTTTCTCTTCTTTCTATAAGATAAAAAATATTAGTAATATCTTTATCACATTTCTTCCATATTTTCATTTTATTAATTTTTCTGCACTTATTTAAATATATAAATTTATTGGCTAAGGAGCTTATGGATATTAGGTGTAAAGTATATTATTTAAAATAATAAATGTTTTAAATTTTAATAGTTAATTTTATTACTTAAAATTTTTATAATTCTAAATATTAAAGAAATGGGAAACAATGTTTTGTTGATTTATAAGTAACTAAAAGTTTTAAATATCTTATTTCATATATGTTTATAATTTATATCGTACACATTAAAATTTCTCTAGATGGGAAGAGTATATCAATCATAATTATAACTCAGTATGTGGTGCAGGGAAGCTATAGTGTTTTCACCACAATCCCTTACGAAATAAAAAGAACCAAAAATTATTTGAAACAAAATTACATAAAAAGAAGCAGGCTTCTCCATATGAAAACTTCTTATATAGCTCGTACCTTCGTTTTGGTGGCAGCCACTTCCCATGAATCGGATTTGTTATAGACAGCAGTCAATGATGGTTTACAAAGTAACAATTGATTCGCTGCCAAGTTATGGATGCTGGCCAGTCCCACGAATCATATTTGTTATACAGAAAAGTTACTGGTCGTTTATGGAGGAAAAGTAACATGTCGACGGAGGGAGGAGTCACGAACCAACCACGAAACACCAAAATGATTAATGTTCTGCAAATAATGACGTAACTTTTGTTATTCCCAAGGCAACGTCACGTCTCCCATTCTCTGGAGTTTGTTATTACTGTTGGACCCTCTTCTTCCTGTTCACTGCTTTCTCTGCTCCCCATGTGGAAGACTGCGCATCCACAATTTGCATTGAATCCATCTGCTATAGCTAAGAGACTACGAAATATTATACGAATCGCAGTGATGGTGTTGTGTGTTAGAGGAGCTTTTATGAGTTATCAATATTGGTGAAGTTATAGTTTTATTAATGAATTAGGCAGTATGCAGTCTCTGTAACGTTGGATTGGATTTAGCTAAGTACAAAATTTAATGAGTGACCTTATGTATTAATGGAACTATAGTTGCATAAATATTGGTTACCTTATGTATTAATCGAACTATAGTTGCATAAATATTGGTTACCGCCTCGGTGGATTAGATATTAATAATATGGTATGGTTGTGCAACTTATAGTATATGGCTTCATACACTGCAACTGAATGGACCAGGTGATATCAGTGGGAATGGCTGTAAAGGGAATCTCATTCAATATGAAGTTGTAGTGGGCCAGTAGAAAGGATGGGATCTTCAGTTGGAATGAGATTAATGTATGTCAATGAAGATAATTTTTTTTCTAAAATGTTTGTATAATATGGGGCATTTTCACAGCACGGTAGAGCGTTTTAAAATATGATGATTGTTTACGTTATCATTATTAATTAATCGAGGAAGAAGAAGGAAATATGGGACATTTTCAGAGAGTGACAGAATATTTTAAAATATGACGATTGTTTACGTGATCGTTATAAAGCAATCGACGAACCAGAAGGAAACAGGGACAATACCGGAAAATTATTAAGTAAACAACGTGTGAATTATGAGTTAGTAGGGTCTGTCATGACATAAACACACTTAATTAGTTACATGGAATCTTCATATTTAAAAATTCAAATTCGCAGAGTTTATCCACGATTTCATAAATTTTAAACATCACGGTCGTTTAACTTTATTAGTTTAGATTAATTTTAATTTTAGAATTTTCAAATATAAATTTTAAATTTTAATTATACATTTTTCAAACATAAATTTTAAATTTTAAATTTAGTTTTTTTTCCAGTAAGATAAATGGGTTCGTTCAGATATTCCAGTAATGGGTTCTGTAAGTCACCTAAATTTTAAATTTAGATCTATGAAGAAATCAAATCTCTAGAAACAGATTTTTTCCTTTCACAAAAAATTTACACAGGGAGATTTAATTTCTAGTGATGATTAATAAATTTACCTTTTATAATGGTATAACATTATTTATAATTATATAAATTTGACATGATTATATATAAAAATGTTGTTATTTTTAATTTTAGTAAAATTTTTATAATACATCTAATATTTTTATAATTTATTTAGCATTATGTTTTTATTAATTAAATATTTGATCTTAAATTTTTAAATATCATATTGTTTTAGATTAACAAAATATATTGTTTATTTTTAAAAATACTGAATTTAATCTATCTGCTATATTATTGGTAGATAGGTTTGATTATTTTTTCAATTTTTAGTGAATTTATCTTTTATGATTTTATAAAATTTATTTGCTATATTATTGATAGATAGGTTTGATTATTTGTTCATTTTTAGTGAATCTATTTTTTATGATTTTATAAAAATGATAAGGTAATTTAGAAAACAATAATTCTAGTTCAATTTTTGTTAATTAAATAATGTAGAAAAAATAAAAAAATCATTTATTCTATTAAAAATAAAATGATAAAATATTATTATAATAAATCATAATATACTACAAATTATATACTAGTCGGTGAAAATATTTACTTGTTATATATATATATATATATATATATATATATATATATATAGATTAACTAATTATATAATATTTTTTTTTAAGGGAAATTGTTTTCTCTCATCATGTGGGTGAGAGTGAGAGCCTACATAAAAATATTATATATTAGCCCGCGAAAATATTTACTTGCTATTTGCTATATATAATGATTGATTAATTATAATATCTTTACTTGCTATATATAATGATTGATTAATTATAATATTTTTTTTAAAAGAAATCATTTTCTCTCATCATGTGGGTGAGAGTGAGAGCCTACATAACTACATTTATAGGTAGGTAGTCATTAGAAAAATATTTCTCGTCCTGATGTTACTCATAAAGATGTGAAACTAATTCGGGGAGATAACACCAACCAACATAACTCAAATTGATGGTATTAATTATATTATCTTATATAATATAATATAATTGATGGTATTAATTATATTATCTAATATAATATAATATAATATAATATTAATATATAATATTGTCTTTATATTATATTCACTAAATATTTTAATAATATATGTTAATATTAATGATATATGTTAAGTTGGAAATGAAAATAAAAATAAAGGAAATATTAAAAAAAGAAAGGAGAAAATTGAAATGAAATGAAACTTAAAAAATAAAAATTAATGGATTTTTTTTTTCCTAATTGTTTTTTCCCTTAAAACTATTGATTTTGTGAACAACATTCTATACCTGAATATATGCATGTATCTACATTATCCATTTATCTATATTATCTATTTCTAATGGTACATTATTAATAGTAATATATTTGAGATAGTATTATAAATCCAATTATTATAATTATGTTAATACCTAATTTACCATTAATAACTATTCTTATGAACTTTCCATGTAAATTTATTTTTTCTTTAATTATGAGTAAATAATTATCTTTAACAAAGTATGCCTAAGTGTATGAAGTTCAACAATTCATTATATTTTTCTCTCTTTGACACAAACCAACCTACCATGTAACACTTATTTTTAATGTCATAGGATTAGAATATATTATCCATCTCTATATATAAAGCTTCAAAAAAAAAGATTTATGGTAAGTTTATATATATATGAAATTATGATTTTCTTTAAGTTAAAAAAATGATTGCATCAAAATGCCTTCAAAGATGAAGAACAACGCTATTACATATAGTCATATATGGGGGATTCACACTACCTCCATGGAAATCATTAGAAAACAGGGGAATCCACCCACTATTCTTTTCATATATACCAAAAAAACAAACCCAACCATTTTGAACACACATTGAAAACATGGATAGAATCAGATATACTAGCATATATAATAGCCATCGGAAGTCAGAAGAAGAAATAGGAGCAAGATCTCTTGCAGTTGAGCTAGAAGGTGTAGCAGTAGTAAAGTCACAATGAAGATGCCCTTCTACATGGGCCAGCCGTGCATTGAACATGTCAATAGACAAGCATTGATTCCTCAACATCTTTTTAATATCCTCCAGCAAATTGTTTGTTCTTTAATATCATGCCAAGTAGAGTCTTCATCTGCCAGTGTATTGCAACTAAGCTGAGGCATTCATTTTTTTTCCTCTAGTGTGGCCAAGGTTGAGAACCCAGCAAAAGACCTCCTCTAATATCTCAGAGTCAAATAAGTATTGCTTCTCAACGCCCACCTTGGTCTCGAATTTTCTAGTTTCTCATTACGTTTTAGGAGGCATTGCATTAAAATATGCCAAACTGGAGTCTTGCATGAATAACCAACCAGCATGTTGTCCCTGCAAATTGATATCACCATTGCTCATCCTACATTGGATGCATTTCCTGGGAGGCATAATGAGTAGGGTGGTTCAAATCTCTAGTCATCGCACAAACGCTCATGGCCAACAAACTAGCAAGAGTGCCCTCCTATTACAAAAACACATAAAGGACACACACTAATAATATAACTACTACTAATCCCACACAATTGATTCCTAACTAAATCAAGAGAGGAACCATGACTACAAGGAGACCAAGGGAAAAAATATCTTCAACCCTTAAAACCCATTAAAATATGAGAATCTAGATAGCGCCATAGACAAACCCATAGACCAAATATTCTATAGTTAAATCTTTCTAAAATGAACCAGGAGGTTAGAACTACATAAACTAAATTAGACAGACCAATTATGAGATTATGCACCTTCCAGGCATATAACAATATTATAACCTCAAGCCGAAGAAAACCAAACGAGAGACTAAGATTCACTAAATCAACCCCAATCCATAGAGTGCTAGAATTGGTTAACTGACTCACTAAACTAGACAATGCATTACTAAAAATATTAACAAGCAAAAAGGGAAAGACTTGGAAGGACAAACCCTGAGCAATCAAGCTTAAGTTGCCAATAGAGAGAAATGGTCGACTACCTCTAGTAGTCCTTACCCCCAACTACCAATTACCTTCACCATAATAAAATTCTTCATTATCATTAACTTAACCAACTCCAGACGAAGCGAAAACCTCTGAGTCCAAGATCCAAGCACAAATACTAATGGCCATTTCATAGTGCAAGAAGCATGCACAAGCACCAGCTGCAGGGAGGTCAACTCCTCAACCTCACTCCTAGCCCAACTAACCATGCATACCACTGAGAATAAGGCTCTCATCATCATCATCCACATTAATATAACTAGTTGTGTTATCAGATGCAGATGCACGCTGGGAGCAAGCCACGCCCACTGCTCTTTAATGTGCATCACGTCGAGACAGAGGTGGACTTGCCTCTCAATGTCTTCGTTTTCTCTCTATGCGCACCCCCCAATGGAGAAAAATCATGAAATATTATGGCTATACATATATAAATAAGTATTTTAATTTTGAATTTTGTTAAAACCCTCATATTATGTGTGTAGGGGGACTTTCGTGGATTTTTTTTGTAACTTTTTTATTTTATTTTTTTAATGTGATATGCATAGCATGGATTGTTTGTAGAGAGAGAGAGAGAGAGAGAGAGAGAGAGAGAGAGAGAGAAGTATGTTGTAATGGTTTGGGTCTTTTCATTACTTTTGAAATAGAGAATCGAAATATGTATATTCCTCATAAGGAATGTAAAAATATTTCTTAAAAAATAAGAAAGAAAACTTAAATATTTTTTTTTATTGTAAGTTTTGAGTCTTTATATGGTTATCAATTAAATTTAAACATTAAGTTTTAAATATCATGATTATTAATATGAATCATTATTGATTAATTACTTTAAATGTGATACACATTATTATTTTTTCAAAAAAAATTATTTATAATTTTATTAATAAAAACAAAATCACAATATAATATATTGAATTGAGCTAAATAATTATTATTGTTATTATTATTATTATTATTAACTCTTTTTATTGAGTAAACATTATATTTTCTTTATTATTTTTGATTTAACACTTCACTCCAACATCTCTGTTATTCTAAGATATAAAGCATGGCACAAAAATCTGGTACAAGTTATAATTCTTCTATGTGAAAACCATTCTACGTGTTACATTAGATTTTCGAAGTTAAATCATTTTTCACCTTATTTTTTTCTTCCTTCGACTCCACACAATGTACCATTCTACGTGTTACATTAGATATTCGAAATCATTTTCATAATTCAGTTGGACTCATTATCATGACCAAAAACTTATATACCATTTCACAGGTTGGTAGTAAAGGGGACTCGTGTTTTTTAAGTAAACTAGGTTTATATATATTGAGTTTTTTAAACCAACCAAAAAAGAGTTGAGGGAGGGTTGTTTGGGGTCGGATGAGAGTTTTTTTAAGTAAACTAGGTTTATTTAATTTGTTTACGAAAGTGAATCATCTTACGGAAGAGTAGGGTGACCTACCTCAATCCGTTGATGAATTATTAAATTGTTCAAACCAGAAATGAATATGGCCACAAATTTTCATATTAAATAGAATGGTCTCCTCATTTCTAAGTATTTTCTTTTAGTATAATCTTGATTCATATATACTGGGACTTTTTTTAAAGATATATACGTAAAGCATTAAGACCAAGATACAAAGGAAAAAGGGAAAAAATAATGAAGAGTCTAAAAATGGTGCTGAAAAGTGGTTTTTACAATATTTGTCAAAACAAGAAGGTCGTTTTGTTTGTAAGCATGTATTGAGATGAATATTACCATTTGAAAAATAAAATTAGGGGTATCTTCAAATAACTTATGGATGTGTGTTTTATGGCGTAAATTTATATGATCAATCCTTTATCATCTCTCTTTTTAGCATTATCCTCCTTGCTATTTCTTTTTAGGATATTTTAACACTAAAATATAAGTTAATTTTAACTTGATGTAATGTGGATTTATCATAAAGAGTGTTATAAAGTATTTTTTTTAATATAATGACACATCTTTACTATCAACAATGAGCTAAAAAATAATATCAAGAATGAGATTATTGGCATTTCCTAATGCATTTAATTAAAATTAATCAAATATATATAATTATTTATGTTTTTTTATTATAATCAATAATGCTTTTTTTAAGAAAGTATTTTAATTTAATTTTATAAGAGATGCATGTCAACTTGAGGTTAATCAGAGAAGGAATTACACATAATTCTCATATTGCGCTGTAAAATCAGCTCAATAAGTCAGTCGATCAATCAATCAATCAATTTATTTCATATTATATAATGTTCTAAAAACTTTTTTCCTCTTTCTATAAGATTAAAAATATGAGTAATATATTTATGACATTTCTTCCATATTTTCATTTTATTATTCTTTCTCAAGCACTTATTTAAATATATAAATTTACTAGCTAAGGAGCTTATGGATATTAGGTGTAAAGTATATTATTTAAAATAATAAATTGTTTAAATTTTAATAGTTAATTTTATTACTTAAAATGTTTATAATTCTAAATATAAAAGAAATGGGAAACAATGTTTGGTTGATTTATAAGTAAAATTTTTAAATATCTTATTTCATATATGTTTATAATTTATATGGTACACATTAAAATTTCTCTAGATAGGAAGAGTATATCAATCATAATTATAACTCAGTATGTGGTGCAGGAACATTGTCGTGGAGGAGAGCAAAGAGACTACAAGTGGCAGGCCACTTGAGATATATGCTTCTCATTATTATTACAACTTTCTTTGGTCTATTATAAAAACACCACATGGTTGATGACATCCTGAAGGACATTATTGTGACGTCAATCATTAGTTTATCCACTTATATTAATTGAACCAAGTGTCATGGAGCCTATTCATTCTCCTTTTGGTGACTTTTTCATTTATTATCTTGTTATGTTGTTTTAACTTATGTTGGGTTTATCAAGGTTGCTTTATCTTCTTAGGTTATTCCATCTACCTAATTTGTCCTATTCATTCATGGTATCTCAAACTTATGAAGGTCATCCCATCTACTTGATTGTTTCATATGACTGTACCTAACTGCAATAAACTATGTTTAAGTGAGCCAACGCATTTGATACGGATATATTTGATCCATATCAAATCATATGAGGGAAATTATATCCACTCATATAGGCTAGCTTAATAGCCCCATTTTTACTCAATTCATCTAAGTTTGTGTAGTTGTACCCAATCTAGTCATATTTGTCAATTGCACACCACAATGCACCAAAGGTGTCTGAAATATGTGTGCCCAAGGGAGCATGATGATTGAGTGCACCCCATGATTGTGCTCTATCTTAAACCCTAGTTGTGAACCACCTAAATACATTGATCCATATAAGTTGAGATGCCCATCTCATCTAGCCATGTTGTCACATTTTCCTCCTTTATTCCAATCCATGTTTGGAGATGAGATTCCATGTAGTAACATTTTTTGCATCTAGTCAAGTGCTTGTTCAACTTCACTTAAAGTGTTTGACTTAGTGAAAACTACAACTATTTGTGTTGCTTATTTGTTCACAGGTGCACCCAGCTTCATTTATGATTTTTTTTCCAACAAACCAAGCAATCCAATCATCCAAAATGTGGCTTGCCAACAGGCCAAGGCAAACCCCTATCCAAGGTACGCCTTACTAATGGCCCAATACATCTATCCAATATGCACCTTTCCAATGGTTTAAGGAAATTCTCCAATGTACACTTCGCATCAACCAATGCATCTCAATAAATTATTCTAAAACATAACTAAGACATCATTAATTTGAAATGTAAGTTAAGACCAATCACTAAACACTAAAATAATCATTGCATTGTTGGATAATTGTCAATGCCTGGATGGCTAGTGGCAGCAAGTGTGTTGGCATTAATGTCAATATTCATGTTGGGAGATGTGTTGGGTAATTGGCATTATCTAAAAGTTTGTAAGAGTGTTGGCATTGACATCAACTAGACTAGCATGGATGATTGTGGTAGCAGATGTTGGCCTTGATGTCCATTATCCTAGGTGTGATACTGACATTGATGGGCTAACCTTGATGTGCTTGATGTGTCAAGATCAGGGGGAGTCCCATGGTGGATATTGTCTCTTGTAGATAATCACCATAGTAGTAGTCTTATTGGAGAAGCCATAAAATGATGACTCTCATAGCTAGAAGTCGCATGATTTGGAGGAGACTCTACCTCGAGAGGTCAACTCAGGAACCCTTGGAGATGGCATAGTTGGATAATGCTTAGAAATATATTTCCAATGGTATGTGGAAGTCTGGAAATGGCTTCCTGGATCAGGAGTTATTACCTTGAGGTGCCCCAAAGTTAGATGCCAAAATTCAATGTGGCCTTGGGCAAAAGTGGTGATAAAGTTTCATAGTTGGACGGAGTTGGAGAAGCCTTTTAGTGGAGCTGCTAAAGAAGAGCTAGGAAGACGTGGCATGGATAGAAAATTAGTGGAGAAGCACTTGATTGGTTCAAGTGGAGCCCACCCGATGGAGTTACCCCTGTGGATGTACCTGAGAATTTTGTAAAGGGTGCATAAGTTAAAGTGTTAGGATGGAATTGAGAAGGTTATCAAGGAGCACCAACAAAGTAATGGGAAGCAATTTTCATTAGTCGTAGGTGGATCCCACTTAACAGTCTGGCCTGACTAAGGAAGATTAACGATATAACCTTGTCACAACCTTAAGGTGCACACAGTGAATACGTTTGGAGACAAGTGCTAGGACACGGAGGCAGGGCAACGACCAATGCGAATTCTAGTAGGAGGTCCCCACTACAATAGCTCAACCCGCTAAGGGTGAGACTGGAAAGGAAAGCTCAAAGGTATAGAAAGGTGTAACAAATTAGAAGTGCTAGGATATAGGCATCGGGCCACGCAACAACATTCCAACATCACTTGAGATGACACTCTTGTCAGGCTTGGTGGTCGCAGGAAGTGGTTTTCCAAACCAAAAATTGCATAGATCAATCGCGAAGGAGAAACCCGAGATCACCCCTCCTAATACCATAAACCACAATGGAGCAGTGTCGAGGTTGGGTTCTAGAACCAAGTGGTTTTTTATTAACAAAGGAATTTGATACAAAACAAAGGTCTCAGGGACCATTTCTCTACCCTTGACGTAGGTAGGTGGCAGCATTTGATTGGCTCATAGGAGATGATAGTGGAAGATGATATCTGCATCACATGGTTGTATGGGGGAAAAGTAGTAGGTAGATTCAACATTTTTGGGTGGCCTAATGTGCCAAATCTGAGTGACATGTGTCACCTATCACAGGCTGACACATAGCACGAGTGACATCACCATGATGTCATTGAGCTGGTTTGATCTTGACGATGGTTTTAGGTGAAAAATGTGGAAGAGTTAGGCAATGGGAGTTGGGAAACATTAGTCTGATAACTCATTATGGTGAGGCCTTTAATTGGCTAATGGAAGTACAAGGAGTAGCCCACAGGGATAGCTCATCCCGTAAGGAAGAGTCTGACTGGTTGTTAGTGGTGAGTGAGCGAAAGTGTCAGGCAACAGATGTTGAGACATGGAGGACAGAAAAGCTAGAAGGTGACAGCAATCAAAGCACAAGTCAATGGAGCTGATGGGACACGTCAACCTGGAAGATAAACCATAGCGGTTTAGAAATAGGGTGCGAGGTAATGAACCAGGATAGAAGGGGCTATGGGCTAAGCCATGACCCTTGTTCACTTTGCATAGAAATACACCAGGGGCATGATGTGTAAAGAAGCATGTAAAAGCACTAGGCTTGGGAGATCCAACCTTAGTGCCAACCCTTAGTCATTTCACATAGAATGAGACCAACGAGATAGATCCATTAGCAAAGAGTTTTAGTCCGCAAAGGGATTACACAGGCTAGGCACATAAAGGCTTGAGTCAGTGGTCACAACACCTAGTGTCATGGCAGGAAAACAAGAAAAGGTGCTAGCAAAAGGAGCTAAGGGTTGTGAAGTCATATTTGGATGCACCGTTAATGTAAATCCTTTGTGATTTGGATAATGAGATAGAATATGCGGTAAAGGCAACTGCATAGAGAATTGAGTCAAGGCAGTAAGGACCACGATTGCACAAATGTTGCAATGGATTTAATGGTCACTGTCAAAGGTAGGGGACTGAGAAAAAAAGGACCATGATTTTTAGAGGTGGAAGTTGACTCCCGAACAACTAGGCTTGGTCTTCCCTGCATGCATCATGAAATTGAATGAAAATCAGACCAAGCTTAGAGAAGCCATGCTGATACACAGTTTAATCTTTGTGCAGTTTGACTGTGAATTAATTCTTAGTATGGAGAAATGATCAGGAGCCCATTCCTAGTGTTAAATGAGAAGCGAAATTGGAATGGACAACCATGTTGGTTGTGGAGGCATAGTTTAATGGAAGAACTCCTTGAATCTATAGCTTGACTCATATTTAATTATCAGTATGGAAGAACATTAAGGTGCCTATTCCTTGAATTAATTAAACTACAATGGCCAAGAAATTTTGATGCAATAGAAAAATGGAGAGCCATGCTGAGAGTACACTCTCGGGCAGTGTGGATGGGATCAAAGACAACATCGTTCATTGTGTGACAGTGGGACAAAACTCAGGATAATCATTGTGCAATGTGGGGGAATGAAGCATTGTTGTGAGAGATATGTGAGGAAGAGCACTCTGTGAGTGTTGCTGAGAGGATTCCAAGTGTGCCTGTGCTACATAAAAGAGGTTGAGAGTGCCTATGTAGAAGAAAGAGGTCAATATTTATTGAACATAAGAAGAGGGTTGAGAGTAGAGAGCTCTCTGTGAGAGTGTATGCAAATACAGAGTGGACAGAGTGTCAAGTGGGTTGTGTATGAGTGACTGTTTTTGAGTGCATATTGTGTTGCATGGGCTGCATATGAGAAAATGTTGTTGAGTAGAAGAGTGGGATGTTGCAGAGTAAATAGATGACAGAATGGTTTTTGGGCCAAAAGGTTGTTGAGGAGAACAAAGCTGAAAACATGCAGAGAGGCTGCCAAATACATTTAGTATTATTTCCTTATTAAGTGCGGGTTGGAGCCTACATATAGGGAGTTGGTACTTTCATCTTAGTGGGTGTATTAAAAAATATTGGGGGTTTGTGCCTCCTCCAAGTTGGTGCTTAAAAAAAATCCATGAAGTTGGTGCTTCTTGTAAGCTAATTAGGTGTCTACAAAAGAAGGGAGTTGGTGGTTCCTGCTAGTGGGTGCTATCAAACAATCAAAGAGAGTTGGTGCTACCAATGAGTGGTGGCTCACAAACATAATGATGTAATGGAGTAGGTGCTCTTAATTTTACATCAATAAAAAAAAAAAAAAACAAGATTTGGTGGTTTTTCTCCCGGAAGGGTTTCCACTTTAAACCTTTATGTCCAATGTGTATGTTGCTCATGGTGCTTGTGTTCATGTGATTATTTATGTTGCTGAAAATGATATATTCTTTATTTTTCACATGAATGAACACCAAATTTAATTATTAAATAAAAATTGGAAGAAAAGTTTTGAATTAGCCTTAATACTAATTCACCCCCCCTGTTAGTATTACACATTTTTCCAACAATTGGTATTAGAGCCAAGTTAGTTTAGGAATATCTTAATCACTCGAAGGTAGATCAAAGGGAAACAATGGCTAATAAAACATGGCGTACACCAGGAGGAGTTCCATTTTGAAATGGATCAGACTATGAGCTCTAAAACATAGAATTGAAGCCTATTTGATGGTAATCAATGAAGACATTTGGATGTATGTGACGTATGGAATGAGGAATGACTTCAATACATAAGCCAAAGAAATCATCATGAAATAGATGTCTAGGCCATATACTGATAAAGTGAGGCATTGTGAGTCAACAAAGGAAATGTTGGAAAAATTACGATGTCTACATACATGAGAAATATACGCAACAATAGAGGAGGTTGATGAACCTTGTTTCTCAAGAAATGAGCTAGAACATGTGTAAGTTGCTATTAGTGATAAAAATAAAAGGAATAAGGAATTTCAGAGTAAGGAAGCTCAAGAGAAGGAAGATATTTCCCCCATTAACAAAATTTTTGCTCATCAGCCTCAAGCTAATGATGAAGAAGAATTAGAAGAAAGGTCATGCTACTTAGAATGTAAGCTATTTCTTGGTGATAAATGTAAAGAGGTATTAAATTTATCTTCTAGATCTTTCTGTGAATTTTTCGAAGATGGAAATAGCCATACATCTAGTGATTATGAAGTTAGAGCTACATTTGTAGCAATAGAAAATGAGGGATCCTTTGAAGAAGAAAAGAGCATATCATGTGAAGGGAATAGGAATATCCCTGATAGTGATGAAGATGGGATACTTCTTGGGCCTCTGGAAGATTCCATAAATAGAGAGGAATTTAGATCTCTGTGGTGGTTCAAATAACACCTATGACATCGAAGAGAAGAATCTAGATGAAAGGATCTACTTTAGAAAGAAGTTGATCTCTGCTCTAAATGATATCAAGGATCTATCAGAGGCTAATCTCAAGTAGAAGAAGCAGTTGTAGGAATATGAGCTTGAGAGTGATAGGTTGAGCAAAACAATAGTCAACCTTAATGCTCAACAAGAAGATGCTAATAGAATGAAAGGGATGTTAACCAATCAACTGAGTGAGAAGGAAGTTTACTGTGAGAGGTTACATATTGAAATAGTCTCATTGAGACATGACTTAGAAAATTCGAGTAAAGAGTTGTCTCAATATCAAAAATTTAGGTGAGCAGGAAGGCCTTGGATGAGATTCTTGCTAAGTAGAGATCCCCAAACATCAAGGTTGGTTTGGGTTTCAAAGAAAAATCAAGCTCCAAGAAGGAAAAGGCTGAAGGGTCATCTATCCAAGTAACAGAAGTTTGAGGTTCTAGCAACAATAATGTAAAATACTTTGTTGGAAAGCAGTAGCAACAAGAAAAGTAGTAGCAGCAAGAGAAGAAAAGGAAACAACATAATGGTAAGAAGCAACAACAAGGATAGCAATAGAAGAGAGCTAAGTAATAACAAGAAAGAGTGCAAGGAAACAATGAACACTTCCATGGAAAGAACATATAGAACCTTCATAATTCCTTTCCTCCTCAAGGAAAAAGCCTTCAAAGAAAAGGTATCTTTTGCTTTCAAAATCCTTTTTATGGTTATTGTTTTTCATGCACTAATTTTGGTCATAAATCCATATACTTTAGATGGCATGCCAAGAAAAAAGATGTGATGGGTAGAAACAACCCAAGAATGTGAAAAATAGCTAGGAGAAGGCATGATTACGGTAGTAGAGGTTGTGAGAAGAATTTTAGAAGAAATGGCAGGTCCTTTACTCCATTCTTAAGCCATATTGAATGTTATAAATGTGGCAACTCTAGGCACAAGGCAGTGGACTATAGATATGAGAGGGCAAGAAATTTCCCTGAAAATCTGCAACAAGACCAACCAAGTTATCTAGTGAGGTTGAGAATATATGGAAGAGTGAAGGAAGCTAAGTGTGTCTTCAACGCTCAATGTCAAAAGGAATTGTTGAATAAAGGAGGGTGAAAGTCCTATGTAGTCTCCAATTGAAATCAACACAAGCTTCAAGTGAAGAATGGAAGCAAAAACCCAATTACCATTCTCTTGCAAACAAATCAAAAATGTCGCAAGAGGATTTGGGTGAAGAAAGATGAGTTGAAGGAGAAGTGTCCTCTAGCCATGCATAACTAAGAAAAGGCCCAAATATAGGAAAAGGAGAAGTTGGGAAGAAATGATTTTTCTAGGAGTCGACTAATGAATTTTCGGATGAAGAAGGAGGATAGTCTACTCAGATGGAATAGATCTATTGTTTCTCCTCATTGAAATAAGAGAATGGCCTCAAGAGAGGCCCAATAATTCAAATGCAGGCAACTAGGAAAGGATACTAAAAGTAATGCATATGAATGATTGAAGGTATGGTCATGTCCCATTTTTTATTACAAGAATAGATCTTTTTTCTTTAAGTGTATAAGCGTTGAAAGAGAGAGGAGGAGTGTAGCCAACATAGTTTTAGGGGGAGTACACAAGGATACTCTATGTTGTGGAAGAAGAGGATGAGCTGTAGTAGAAGTGAGGAATGACAAGAAGCTCCTAGACAAGTCAGGTCCACAGGATCAATCTACATGCAGAAGCAAGGAAATAGTTGTAGGAGATCAGAGGGCGATGGCTCAGGGGGGGATGCTTTAGTAAGCAATAACAGGCAACCATTTTCAACCTCAGGAATAAAGATTGCTAAGTAAATTAAAGGTTTTAATCTTGGGTGAAATACCTCAATTTCATTTAAGTTGTGAGTTTAATTTTATGTATCAGTCTTGTTTTCATAAGCATAGTTGGTACAAGATTTACATGTACCTTAGTTTTCAATTGGTATCACTATGTCAATTGGTAGCCTTGGGTTCAGGTGGAGTAGCTTTTTTTGTGAATGGACATCCATTTTTGAGGAGTCTTGGAATTTTTCTTGGTATAGTATCCAATTTGTATCAATTTATTGGTGCAATTGGTAGTATTTAAGAAATAACCTGTATTTGGAAAAGGTATGGTCTCAAGGGGAGAAGTGATAGAAATACTCAGGAGTAGTGATCATAGAGGATGAAGCAACAAAAATAGTGAAGAGTGAGCTCAATATATCTCTAGTGGTTGGTATTTGAAGCAACAACAAGACCATGAGAAAGTTTAATTCATACAAAATATGCATTGGCAAAGAGAGTATTTAGTCAGTAGCCATAAGGTGTTTGGAACTGGAGAAATCCAAAGAAGAGGCACCGTATGTTCAAGGGGACCATATCATATATCTCCAATTCCAAGAGCAACAACAACAACTACAAGAAGACACAAGGACATATTTTACCAATGTCTTGTCTTGTAGGTGTCTATGATCATGATGAATGCAACTATTCTTGAATGTCATACTTCAAATGCCTCATTAAAGATATTAACCCTTGAGAAGAGAAGTTTGTAGAAGAAAAGTGCACATTAACAACTAAATTCTCAACCAATGGTGGCCAAAAGGAGAAGAAGCATCTTATATCCCTTTGTCGTTAATGTCAAAGGGGGGGGGGGAGGATTATTGGAGAAGCTGTGATGGCCCATGCAGAGGAAAGAAACTCATTGGTGGCTCATGCAAGGAGAAGTGTGGAAGCATCATGAGGATTGGCCATCAAAGTGGAGATGTGATGAGGTGTTTCCATTAATGCCAAAGGGGGTTATTGTTGGAAAATTGGTATTGCATGGATGGCTAGTGGTATAAAGTGTTCTGGAATTAATGTCAACAATCATACTGGGAGATGTGTTGGGCAGTTGGCTTTGTTTGAAGGTTGGAAAGAGTGTTGGAATTGATGTCAACCAAAATAGCATGGATGATTGTGGCAGCAAATATTGGCTAAAATTGACGTGCTTGATGTGTCAAGCTCAGGGGGAGCCACATGGTTGTTGTTGTCTCTAGTAGAGAATCACCATAATAGATGATGAGCCCCGAATTGGGTAACTTATTGGGCTCATTTTGCCTAACTGTTCTTGATCAATCCACCTTTTTTCATAGTTTATGCATGTTTTTGAGTATATTTATGTTAGTTGAACGAATGAGGATGGTCACTTTACCAAGAAGGCTAATACGTGGTTATTTCAGGTTTTTGGACAAATTTTGGAACAAATCCAAGCAATTATGAGCCAGATGACAGCCAAGCATGAAGGAACAAGGGTGAGGATTCATAGGAAGGGTGTCACTTGCATTAAATGGCCCTTCCTTGAAATATCCACCCTCAACTCGGAGCTCAGTAGGCCACCAAAACGAATCCTAAAGGGAGCCGAGCAGCTTTGTGAAAAGTGACTATTTACTGGCAGTTTGAACAGCTGAGCCCCTTGAGTTAAGGAGGGCTACTGAAGACCCTCGTAGTGCATAAATAGGAAGGCTTTTAGCCTTCATGGGTTACTTTTTGAATTGTTGTGTTTTGCACTATAGTGCTGTCATTTTCTCAGCTCATTTTCGTAGCTACTGCTGTATAACTTTCTTGTGACATGGTTATTTTTGAGTAATGAAAAGCAGCTTTATTTGGCATCAGTTCTTAGTTTTTCTTAGGAGCCTATAGCTCTTGGGGTTGGGCCCAACCCAAGTGCTGAGGCTCCCTTTGTGTACTGTTATTTTCTTTTTATGTATTTGCAAAACAATTTTTGTTAAGTAGATTAAAATCTTGTTGGTTACCTAGGTCATTGTTGATGATTAGAAAGGCTTTTTATGTTTAGATTGAGTTGATAGGTTAATAATAGGCAATATCTTCAAAAAAAGGCCATCAAGCACCTCTAATCTCACCTCTCACTCAGTGGGATCATGAGCTGGGACAAAGGTGACCTTGCTACCAACAAAAACACTGTCTTTGCCTCACCATGCAATCATTAGTGTTAGATTCTCATTTGCAAAAATTGATACCAGTTGTGGTTACGTGTTTAGGTTCATGATTGCTTAGTTTGCATAGCTATTTCACGTGATTTCATTGCAAATAAACTTCTGTTCATTTCCTTTGCTGTTACTTAGGTCAGATTAGAGCAAAGTAGCTAGGTCATTGGTTTTCCAAGTCATTGTTTGTTCAGTTTGAGAAATAACTTACAGAGCGCCTGTAATACCTCTCCATCTACCCGTACTCCATCAATCCCATCTACTCCTTCCCCTAACTCGGATTCTTGCCTCACGTTTGCCACATTCACTCGCGTAGCCCTAATTTTTGTTCAACATTGCTCTACTCCTCCTTGAACAAATCCAACCATTCTCATCACTCTTTAGCTCCATCCACCAAGTCTTGGACCTCCTCACACCATTATCCTACCCTGATACTCACTTCTCCACCTTTCTCTCTCCATCCACCCTCCAAAATCCCATTTTTGAACATCCTGCAGAAAATACAGAACATCTTGTAGAACCCCTGCAGACTTCCTGTAGAAGCTCACGAGAGTAGTTTCTTAATAGCCAAACTCTATGAAAATCTCCAGAATGGTGCTAGGGACCCCTTAGGCCCTCTTCTAACCTTCCAAACCTCTTGCAAGCATTTCCTCTCACCAATCCACCTCTGCACAGTCAAAAACCAGTTAAAGCACATGCGTGACAATTTTGACACTTTACTCAAACATACAAAAATATATATTTTTCAGATTTTACTGTAGAAGTAGCTTAGACACATGCATTTCACCTTCTTAGAAGTCAATGGCATCTCTTTTAGTGGCTTTCGTCCTCTTTCTTGCATCAGTAGGATTAGCTGGTAAAATTAGGGTTTGCTAGGGTTTGCGTTTCCTTTCAGCTTTTTAGTTTCTTTCTGCAGGTAGATTAACCTCCTTTGAGTTAGCTTCCATCCATCAGTTAGAAAGCTTCTTCTCAGAGCTCATAGAAGTTGGCTTAAGCTCCTAGCAGACTTGTGCCAGCTAACCAAGTGACAGCTGCGGCAAGAGCTAGTACTTGTGCATACAACACCGTCACTTCCAAGTTTGCTACGAACTACTAGGTTGATAAAAGTAAAGAAGGGAGTCCCAGGAGTTGCAGCATTATTGCTGCAATACTGGAGTCCACCACCTTTTTGGCGCCATTGCCGGGGAAGTGTCAGAGTATTTGTGATTGCTACTTTTCTTCTATTTTTCTACCACAACCTTCTGCTAAGTAGTTTATTTCATTTCCATTTTGCAATTTCATTTCTGCAAAAGTAGATTAGACATTTCCTCCTTTCATAGATTAGCCTTTTAATTCCGCAATTTCAATTCTGCAAGCATAGATTAGCATTTCAGTTTTGCAATTTCAATTCTGCAAGTGTAGATTAGCATTTCAATTCCGAAGTTTCATTTCAGCAGAATAGATTAGTCCTTTCCTGCTTTCATTTCAATTCTGCATTTTCATTTCCGCAAGATAGATTTTAGTTAGTTGCAATTCCATCTGTTTCAATTTTGCAGGTACAAGCAGAAAAAAGCAAAAGAAACCAAAAATCTTTCATTTCATGCCTCGTAGGAACAGAGACAATACCGGGAAATTCTTGCCTAACACCCCCACCACATCACTGAGTCACCCTTCTCTCTTCTTTGGTGGTAGTGATCCAAATGAACCTATAGGTAAACCTCCTGAGATATACGAAAATCCTATAACAGAAGAAGAGCGAGAGAACATTCCTCTTGAGACCATGGCCAAGCACAGAAATAGTATAGGAGATGACGAGAGAATAGAAGGTGCCTTCCCCATCTGAGAGACCAATGGGGACATGAAAATGAAAAACATAAGTCCCTCAGCCTTACCTCACTTCCATGGATTGACCACTGAAGACCCTGATACCTTCCTGTTTGAGTTTGTTGTCCTTTGTTGAACTTATGACTATGCTGAGGATGAGAAAAAGTTGAAACTCTTTCCTTCTACCCTCAAGGATGCATCACTACGCTGGTTCATGGGGTTACCAGGAAACAATATCACCACTTGGGCTCAGATGCAGCAAGACTTTAACAACAAAGGTCCAAGGAAACAAAGGGAGAAATCTTCCAGATGACCATGGGAAACGATGAGTCTTTAGAAGACTACGAGGAAAGGTTCCAACTTAGTTATCAATGGGCCAGGTGCACACTTGACCCTGAATCTCTGAATCTAGTTCTACTCCGAGGAGTCCCTGAAGACCTTCTAGATACCCTTCATTTGCTAGCTGGAGGGGACATCTACCAACTACCTTATGAGGACATAAAGACTGTGTTTAGAAACCATTCTAGGGAAGCCCAGAAAAGAGGTAGGGGGAATCCACTTTTAGCTAGTGCCACCTTCTCCAAGCATGAGTTTGCTAATCAGATGGAAGACCTCAAAAGTGAGATGAGACAAGCCATTGCCATGCAACTTGATACTTTCTGAATCCAACAAAAGAAAGAGGAAGCTGAGATGGCTTTGGCCATTTTCTGTCCCAGATGTATGAGGAAGCACCCTAAGAACGAGTGTCCATTGCACTCAGTGGAGGTATGTTTTATTTGTGAGGAATACCACCCCACAAACCAATGCCCAACCTTACCCGGATTTAAAGCCATGTACCAAGGGACTGAGGCAACCACTGAACCTCTCTACTTCCTCAACCAAAGGAGGCTGCATGGGCCCAGACCTTACCAGTAGGGGATGCAAGGGACATCCCAAGATTATTATAGCCCCAACTAATCTGCTCACATACCTTCTTGGGGCCCCCCTTCTCATCCTTCCTGGTCCGTACCTTCTCCATGGTCTTATCCATCTCAATACCATACTCAACTCACTGCTCATTCGTTTCACTCACATGTCCAACCACAACCTTAGTGGAATGCACCTCAACCGGGGTGGAGGCCCCAATACAACTCTCCTCCCGCCATTATGCCTCTACCACTGGCTCAACCACAACCATTACCTCCTACTCCTCCAAGACAACCCCAGATGCTTGCTCAACCGAACCCGAACCCCAACAACAGACAGGCCCAACAGGTATACACTGGGGAGACAAAATGTCCTACCTATGCTGTTGAGATCTAGGAGATCAACCTGCGATCTGGGAAGGTCCTTCCAGATCGCCAACCTCCTCCCCCGGAGGATGAGGAAGAGAAACAGGAAAGTGAACCCAAAGCCATTCCACCCTTTCCTGAGCGACTGACAATAACCACACAACCAAACCCATAGGAGACTAAAATTCTGGGAGAACTTAAACAGTTGTGTGTGAAAATACCACTTCTCCAGGCCATAAAAGATGTACCAATATACAACAAATTGATCAAGGAGAAGTGTTTCAGGCACCCAGGCAGGCGAAAGAGAGATTCCTCGACTATCAATGTCATAGGACAATTGTCCAATCTAATGTTGGGGCAAGTAATCTGTCCAAAGTATTTGGACCCTGGGAGTCCTGTAGTTGATGTCCACATCAATGGCACCATAATCCCCCATACCTTGATTGATCTAGGGGCTACCATTAATGTGATGACCAGGGACACTATGCTTAAACTCAACCTTCAGAGTTCTTCAAGGAAAACCTCGACAGTACTGCAGTTAGCAGACTGCTCCACCGTGACTCCCGAAGGGATTGTGGAAGATGTCCTAGTCTCTGTTGACTCTTGGGAGTACCCTGCAGACTTCTTGGTCCTTCAGCCAAAGGCAAAGCTCACTGGATACCCCCTCATTTTGGGAAGGCCTTGGTTAGCTACTGCGGATGCTTACATCAGTTGTCGAGCTGGAAGCATGACCATCAAGAATGGGCCTATGTCCAAACAGCTAGTCTTATACCCTCCTGCCCAACCTTTGCTAGAACATGACTTACCACTCTGGTTGGAAGAGGGAGATGAGGATGAGGTCTACTCTGCACCATTGTGCACAGTAGAAACCACCAGGGGAGGCCCTCAAACTGAGGATGACTTGATTGAGAATTTGATTCAAAATCCACCTCCCAGTGCACTGTCCTTAGAGGAGTTGGTGGAAGGTACCCAAGCCAGCGCTTTAGTGGACCTCTGTGTGACTGATCCAACCTCTCCCCGAGTTAAGAATGTGGAATTTGACCCCGAAAGAACCTTAAATATCAGCTCCTCCCTATCTCCCTCCCAGGAGAAGGAGCTGTGTAGCTTACTGAACAATCATTTGGATGCTTTCGCTTGGAGCTATAAGGAGATGAAAGGAGTCCACCCTTCGGTCTGTACCCATCACATTTACATTAAAGAATATTGTAAACCAGTCAGGTAGCCTTAGAGGAGAATGAATCGATCCCTTAAAGACATCGTCAAAGAAGAATTGAAAAAATTGTTGGATGCAAGATTCATCTACCCCATCTCCGACAGTGAGTGGGTCTCACCTCTAGTGCTTATGCCCAAGAAAAATGGGAAGTGGAGAATCTGTGTAGATTACCGAGAACTTAACAAATCCACCAAGAAAGACCATTTCCCTTTACCTTTCATAGATCAAGTGTTGGATGGACTGGCAGGGAAGAAGTTCTTCTCTTTCCTAGATGGGTTGAGAGGGTATAATCAGATCCAAATCAGCCCGGAGGACCAAGATAAGACCACCTTCACTTGTCCATGGGGTACCTTTTCCTACCGAGTCCTTCCCTTTGGGCTATGCAACACTCCTGCCACTTTCTAGAGAGCAGTATTGAGCATATTTTCTGAGTTGGTCCACGATTCGGTAGAAATCTATATGGATGACTTTACTCCTTATGGGTCCAACTTCCAAGAAGCATTGACTAAGAGATGAACCCGTCCCTCAGTCCTGAAAAATGTGAATTCCTGATGACTGAAGGGACTGTGCTAGGTCATACAATTTCTCAGCAAGGATTACAGGTGGATCCTAACAAGATTGCTATCATCCAAAAGGTCCCACCTCCTCAAAAGGTAAGAGATGTTCGGAGTTTCCTAGGCTTAGCAGGATATTATAGAAGATTCATTAAAGATTTCAGTAAGCTAGCCTCGCCATTGTTTGGCCTCTTAGGGAAAGATGTTGAGTTTAAATGGACTGATGACTGTCAAGGGGCTCTGGATGAGTTGAAAGATAAGTTGGTGTCCGCCCCGATCTTGAGAGGTCCAAATTGGGCCCTACCTTTCCACATCCACACTGATGCCTTGAACAAAGCCATAGGGGCAGCCTTAGGACAAGTTGAGGAGAAACTACCCTATGCCATATACTTCGTCAGCAAAAACCTATCCAAGGCAGAGATGAACTATACTGTAACCGAGAAAGAGTTCCTGGCTATAGTCCATTCCCTAAACAAGTTCAGACACTACATCACTGGTTATCAAACATTCATACACACTGATCATGCTGCGATTAGATATTTAATGAATAACCCTAATGTAAATGCTCGTATCATTAGATGGTTACTTTTTTTGCAGAAATTTGATTTGACTATTGTCAACAAGCCAGGTAAGGAAAATGTTGTTGCTGACTTCCTGTCTAGATTGGATTTTCCTGCAGGTGAAGAAGGGACAATGGATGACCAGATGCCAGATGAACACCTGTTTGCTATATCAGTACTCTCTCCATGGTTTGCTGATATAGAAAATTGCTTGGTCTCAGCATAGTTCCCTCCGCATCTATCCTCAAAGGAGAAGAGCAAAATTGTGAGGAAGAGTGCCCCCTTCACTTGGATCGGGGGCAACCTGTTTAAACTTGGCCCAGATCAGATCTTGAGGCATTATGTTAGGGAGGAAGAAGTCTTTGACATCCTCCTAACCTGTCACAATGGGCCCTGTGGAGGCCACTTTGCAGCAAAAGGACTGCCTTCAAAATTCTACAGGCAGGCTACTATTGGCCTACTCTTCATCAAGATGTCAAAAGATACATCAGCTAGTGTGACCGATGTCAGAGGATAGGGAAACTGACTCCAAGGGATGAAATTCCTCTCCAGCCTCAAGTGACCTTCAAGCCATTTCAGAAGTGGGGCATGGATTTTGTGGGTCCTATCAACTCTCCTTCAAAGCAAAGGTTTTACATCATTGTGTGCACCGACTACTTGAAAAAGTGGGCAGAAACAAAGGCAATCAAAGCAACGATAGAAGAAAAGGTGGCTGAGTTCTTAAGGGAAAATATCTTCTACAAGTTTGGCTACCCAAGAGAGTTAGTCACCGATCAAGGAAGCCAGTTCACCTCTAACCTGATTGAAGACTTGCTCGCTCATCACAAGATCAAGCACAGGACTTCCACCCCATATCATCCACAAGAAAATGGGCAGGTGGAAGTCACTAATAGAGCATTGGAAGGGATTTTGACTAAGGTGGTGAGCAACAGCAGAAAGGATTGGGCAGATCGCCTGGTTGAGGCCACCTGGGCCTACAACACCACTTGGAAGACTACAACAGGTTTCACACCTTATGAGCTGGTCTACGGGAAGAAAGCTTTACTGTCCATAGAGTTCGAGTACAACACATTGAGTGTGGCAGCTCAGCTGGACTTAGATCTCAGCCATGCTCAACATGAAAGATTACTGCAGTTGAATGGATTAGATGAACAGAGAATGCAGGCCCTCCTCCACTCAGAAGTAGTTCAACTCTAGAGGAAGATATGACACGACCGACACCTTAATGAAAAGTAATTCCAGCCAGGAGATCGGGCGCTGCTGTATGACTCAAGATACAAGGATTTCAAAGGGAAGCTGAGGACACGATGTTTAGGACCATATACAGTGGAGAAATGCAATGACAATGGTTCATTCCTTATCAGGACCATTGATGAAGAAGCCATCCCCATGCTTTTCAATGGACATCGATTGAAAATCTACAGGAAACCCCTTTCGAGGCAGAAGTTCATTGCAACTTTGGACAAATCAGTGCTGGTAGTGGAGCAGGGCTCTGCCTCTATTCCACCCACACCTTGATCATCAAAAAAAAAAAAAAAATGGGAATAAAAAGATCCTTGGGTGAAAACCTCTCTGAGGTGCCCAGGGTAGACAGTGAGGGTGAAAACCTCATGGAGGCACCCCAGCTGTCTCTCAAAAAAAAAAAAAAAATGGAATAAAAAAGATCCTTGGGTGAAAATCTCTTCGAGGCGCCCAGGGCAGATAGTGGGGGTGAAAACCTCATGGAGGCACCCCAGCTATCTCTCAAAAAAAAAAAAAAAATAAAGAAAAAAAAGAGAAAAGAAAAAAGAAAAAAAGGAACAGGCCTAATCTCTGTAAAATAATTGTAGGTTGCAGGGAATACATTGCAGGTAAAGGGGGTCGTGCAAAATGAGGATAGGGGTTCGTACCAGGCTACAGGACATCCTTACAGACACTCCTTCCATGGGCACTCGCCTTTCCTAGGATTTGATCACATTCAGGTCGAGATTCCACCTCCTACAGGAAGTTTTGGGCTTTCTACAAGAAGTTCTAGGCTTTCTACAGGAAGTTTTGTATTTCTACAGGAAACATCCTATAGAACCTTCGGGCGGGCCAAATTCGATTTTGGAAGGGGATCTGAAGCTTGGAATCTGTTGGTTAGGCCTGCAGCCACCCCTCTATTCCACCCATCACCGTATGTCACCCCTATTTCATCTCTTTCCACCTCCATTACACCCACCTCGTTATGTGCTCCTCCACAGACATACAAGAAACCCTGTTTTCTTCATATGGACAGAAAATTTTTTCAAGTGACAAGTCAAGTAGCAAAGGATCGCACACTCTACCTATTCAAGATCCATCTAGACTCTTCAACAGCGAATATAGCCCTGCTCGTTTAGCCTGCATCCCAGGAGGAGAAGCAGCTACAGGACATCCTACAGGAATCCTGTAGCGGTTGATCCCTCTGGAAGACATACTCTAGAGGCAGGGGCAGCCGAAACCAACAAAAGGAAACATGTAAAAAGGCTCCTCCTGGACGTGAAAACATCCTCGACAGCTGAAACCAAACAGAACCTGTGCATGCAGCGTTGCCAACCGAAGGATCGGGTTCCAAAGCCGTGCATACAGCATCAACAAATGAAAGAATGGGTTCTAGCACCTGTGCACGAGGCAGTAGCAAGCGAAGCAGTGATTCCAAGTCCCGAAGTCTGCATAACGCGTCCACGGCCACGCAGGTAAGTGTCTAACCTCATTCGTCAATTGCATAAACTATATTTCGAAAACTGCATGTCTGTGAAAATGGTTTGGATTGAACGAATTCGGTGGCCAGTCAACTGGCCACCCATAGCCAGTCACATAGCTTCATGGGATTTGAAATAGCTCAGTTACGTTCAAATTTGCCAACGAGACATGCAGCCGACACGTGTGGAGCGTCCAGTCGGGGAAAATCGGTGAGACTGGCAGTGGTGGCGATGGTTAATGGCAGAGGAGAGGTAATGGTGGTTAGGGACATGTAAAGAAATGATGGCCATGATGTTGGCTAACAGTTCAGTCCGGCCACCTCACCCCCTCGCCACGAATTGCGTCGTAGTTCAAAAATGCTCGGCTGAAGACTCGCGTTACCCGATGTTCATTTGCACTTCCAAACATCCTCGGTCGAAGTACGCATCCTCTGCTTCCACAATCTGTTAACCTGTCATCCTCCACTGAGATTTTTGGCCTATTTCAAAATTCTTCCGCGTACCAGGCTCGTTCAAAAGCGCAGTGACATCCTACAGAAGCCGGCAAGAGTTCTACAGGAAGTACGGCATAGCCTTCCAGAGCAGAGAAGACTGGATTTTTCTTCGTCAAATTTGGAGTTCCGAGAGAGCCAAGTTTGGGGGGCAAAAGCATTAGAACCAGGGAATTGGTGCAAGTTAAAAAAAATAAACACTTGAGAGATCATGTCCTGAGGTTCAAAGGAGGAAACCATAAAACAGCAGTCCCTCTCTGCGTAGAGCATAAAACAAAGCACTCTCACTATGCCAGGGGGGTTTATCAGGAAGGAACCCTTGGATTCCAGAAAATTGCGTGAACATCCTGAGGTGGTGAACCTCTTCACCCGTGCCAATTGGATGACCTTTTGTGACAAAATTCAGGGTCATGACGATGAGATAACGGAGGAATTCTTAATGTCCCTGCAACCTAAATCAAAGACACTGGCCACTGTGAATTTCAGAGGGTTGACTCTAAAGCTTACCCCTAAACTCATTAGTCGAGTTACTGATCTGCCATTGGGGATACCCTGGAGCAAAGAGGAGAGGGCATTGGGCCAAAAAGCTAAGAAAGAATTCTTCCTACCCGAGGAACAGTTTGCAGAAGATAAGAATGGGGTCTGGAGAGCCAGCTTACATCCTTTTTGGAGTGAAGTCAGTTTCGAAATCATGAAATACATTACCTGTGAGAGGCGGTCAAGGCAATCAAGGATGAGGAGCTGGATTAGTTGCTCAGATGATGAGCAACCCATTTAGCAGGGGGTGATGATGAGCCCCGAATTGGGTAACTTATTGGGCTCATTTTTCCTAACTGTTCTTGATCAATCCACCATTTTTCATAGTTTATGCATGTTTTTTGAGTATATTTATGTTAGTTGAACGAATGAGGATGGTCACTTTACCAAGAAGGCTAATACGTGGTTATTTCAGGTTTTTGGACAAATTTTGGAACAAAGCCAAGCAATTATGAGCCAGATGATAGCCAAGCATGAAGGAACAAGGGTGAGGATTCATAGGAAGGGTGTCTCTTGCATTAAATGGCCCTTCCTTGAAATCTCCACCCTCAACTCGGAGCTCAGCAGGCCACCAAAACGAATCCTAAAGGCAGCTGAGCAGCTTTGTGAAAAGTGACTGTTTACTGGCAGTTTGAACAGCCGAGCCCCTTGAGTTAAGGAGGGCTGCTGAAGACCCTTGTAGTGCATAAATAGGAATATTTTCAGCCTTCGTAGGTTACTTTTTGAACTGTTGTGTTTTGCACTATAGTGCTGTTATTTTCTCAGCTCATTTTCGTAGCTATTGCTGTATAACTTTCTTGTGACATGGTTATTTTTTAGTAATGAAAAGCATCTTTATTTGGCATCAGTTCTAAGTTTTTCTTAGGAGCCTATAGCTCTTGGGGTTGGGCCCAACCCAAGTGCCAAGGCTTCCTTTGTGTACTGTTATTTGCTTTTTATGTCTTTGCAAAATAATTTCTGTTAAGTAGATTAAAATCTTGCTGGTTACCTAGGTCATTGTTGATGATTAGAAAGGATTTTTATGTTCAGATTGAGTTGATAGGTTAATAACAGGGAAGATCTTCAGAAAAAGGCCATCAAGCACCTCTGATCTCACCTCTCCCTCAGTGGGATCGTGAGCTGGGACAAAGGTGACCTTGCTGCCAACAAAAACACTGTCTTTGCCTCACCATGCAATCATTAGTGTTAGATTCTCATTTGCAGAAATTGATACCAGTTGTGGTTACGTGTTCAGGTTCATGATTGCTTAGTTTGCATAGCTATTTCACGTGATTTCATTGCAAATAAACTTCTGTTCATTTCCTTTGTTGTTACTTAGGTTAGATTAGAGTAAAGTAGCTAGGTCATTGGTTTTCCAAGTCATTGTTTGTTCAGTTTGTGAAATAACTTGCAGAGCGACTATAATACCTCTCCATATACCCGTACTCCATCAATCCCATCTGCTCCATCCCCTAACTTGGATTCTTGCCTCACATTTGCCGCATTCGCTCGTGTAGCCCTAATTTTTGTGCAACATTGCTCTACTCCTCCTTGAACAAATCCAACCATCCTCATCACTCTTCAGCTCCATCAACCAAGTCCTGGACCTCCTCACACCCTTATCCTACCCCCATACTCACTTCTCCACCTTTCTCTCTCCATCCACCCTCCAAAGTCCCATTTTTGAACATCCTATAGAAAATACAAAACCTTCGGTAGAACCCCTGCAGACTTCCTGTAGAAGCTCACGAAAGCGGTTTCTTGATAGCCAAATTCTGTGAAACTCTCTAGAAGGGTGCTAGGGACCCCTTAGGCCCTCTTCTAACCTTTCAAACCTCCTGCAAGCATTTCCTCTCACCAATCCACCTTTGCACAGTCAAAAGCCAATTAAAGCACATGCGTGACAATTTTGACACTTTACTCAAACATACAAAAGGATGTTTTTTTTCAAATTTTACTGTAGAAGTAGCTTAGACACATGCATTTCACCTTCTTAGAAGTCAATGGCATCTCTTTTAGTAGTTTTTATCCTCTTTCTTGCATCAGTAGGATTAGCTGGTAAAATTAGGGTTTGCTAGGGTTTGCGTTTCCTTTTAGCTTTTCAGTTTCTTTCTGCAAGTAGATTAGCCTCCTTTGAGTTAGCTTCCGTCCATCAGTTAGAAAGCTTCTTCTTAGAGCTCACAAAAGTTGGCTTAAGCTCCTAGCATAATTGTGCCAGCTGACCAAGTGACAGCTGCGGCAAGAGCTAGTACTTGTTCATACAGCGCCATCGCTTCCAAGTTTGTTACGAACTACCGGGTTGATAAAAGTAAAGAAGGGAGTCCCAGGGGTTGCATCATTATTGCTGCAATACTGGAGCCCACCAATAGCAGGCTTATTGGAGAAGCCAAAAGATGATGACTATGGTGGTTGGGAGTCCCGTGACTTAGAGGATATTATTCCCTAAGAGATCAACTCAGATACTCTTGGAGATGGCACAATTGGAAAGTTCTCAGAAAGAGATTTCGAACTGTATGTGGAAGTCTACAAATGGCCTCTTGGATCATGAGTTATTGCCAGTCAAATTTGAAGTGCCCCAAAGTTAGATGCCAAAGGTAAATATGGCCTTAAGTCAAATTGGTGACCAATTTTGGTAGTCAGATAGAGTTGGCAAAGCCTTTTAGCAAATCTGCTAAAGGAGAGTCAAGTGTACATGGCATGGACATAAAAGTAATGGAGAAACACTTGATTGGCTTAGGTGGAGCCCATCTGACGAATTTATCCCAGTGGATGTACCTTGAAATTTTGTAAAGGGTGCACAAATTAAAGTGTTAAGATGCAATTGAGAGGGTTGATGAGGAGCATCATCAGAGCTATAGGACGCAGTTTCATTGGCTGCAGGAAGATCCCACTTGATATTCTGGCCCAACGGAGGAAGTCTGACAACATAACCCTGTCACAACCTTAAGTTGCACATAGTGAATACGTCGGGAGATGGGTGACGAGACACAAAGGCAGAGAAATGACTAATGAGGAGTTGAGTAGGAGGTTCCCACTATGAAAGCTCAACCCACTTAGGGTAATCCCAAAAAGGAAAGACTGAAGGTATAGAAAGGCAGATCAAATTGGAAGTTCCAGGACATAGGAATTTGGCCACATGGTGGAATTCTGACATCACTTGAGATGATAGTCTCATTGACCTTGGTGGTCACAAGAAGTGGTTTCCCAAACCATCGATCATGCAGATAAACGATGGAGGAGCGACCCGGGATCGCTCCTCCTAATACCACAAACCACAATGGAGTGGTGTCGAGGTTGGGTTCTTGAACCCGATGGTTTTTTATTAACAAAGGAATTTGGCGCGAAATAAAGGTCTTGGGGACCCTTTCTCTCTCCTCGAAGCAGGTAGGTGGAAACACTTGATTGGCTCACAAGAGATGATGGTGGAATATGATGTCAACATGTCATGTCTATGTGAGAGACACATGGTAGGAAGTTTCGACAGTTTTAGGTGGCCTAATGGGCCAATTCCAAGTGACATGTTTCACCTGTCACGGGCTAACACATAGAACGAGTGACATCATCATGATGTTATCCCACTAGTTTGAGCCTAATGATGTTTTTAGGTGTAGAAAGTTGAAGAGCCAGGAAATGGGTGCCAAGACATGTTGGTTTGATAGCTCATCCCAGCGAGGCCTTTGATTGGCCAATGGAAGTGCAGGGAGGACCTCATCGGGACAAATCATCCCATAAGGAAGAGCCCAATAGGTTGTTAGTGGTGCATGACTGAAAGAGCCAGGCAGTGGATGTCAGGATATCGAGAATAGACAGGCTAGTAGGGAGTACCAATCAAAGCATAGGTGGGTGGAACCCATTTGACATGTCGACCCAGAAGATAGACTAACAATTTATAAAGAGAGCATGAGGTAATGCATTGGGATAGAAGGAGCTACGGGTTAAGCCTCGACCCTTGGTCATTTCGCGTAGAAATAGACCAGGGGTGCAATGTGTAAAGAAGCATATAAAAGAATCAGGATTGGGAGCTCCAACCTTAGCGCGAGGCCTTAATCATTTCATGTAGAAATGATACCAATGGTGCAGAGCCAATAGCAAGGTGTTTTGGCCCACAGAGGGATTAAACAAGCTTATCACCTAAAGGCTTGAGCCAATGGTCACAACAATTGGTCCCATGGAGGGAAAATAGGGAAAGGTGTCAACAAAAGGAGTTAAGGGCTGTGGAGTCATATTTGGAAACACTTTTAGTGGAAATCCTTTGGGATTTGGATGAATGAGTCGGCAGATGGAATAATAGCAATTGTAGAGAGAATTAAGTCAACGCAACAAGGACCATGATTGTATAGATCTTGCAATGGATTCAATGGTCACTGTTGAAGGAAGGAGACCAAGAAAAATAGGACCATGATTTGTATAGGTGGAAGTTGACTCCAAAACAACTATGATTAGTCTTCCCTGCATGCTTCATGAAATTGAATAAATATTATACCAAGTTTAGAGAAGTTGTAATAGTGCTGGTGAAAATTGCATGTAATAAAAGTTAATAAAGGAAAAAATAATAACCACTATTGATGGGACACTTATTCCAAGCTAAATGTTTGGCAAAACATCCTACTGGGTGTTCATTTGGTCTATTATGGCTAAGGAAATTGGCAAAGGAAATAGCTAAGGCATTGGAAAGACAAAATGGAATTTTTGGCACATTTATTTATGAAAATAATGGAAATTAGGAGAAAAGGAAGGTGAATGGTCACAGGTTGCATGTGAGGAGGAAAATGAAGGAAAATAGTGGAAAATGAAGAAGTTAGAGGTGTAATTTATAAAAAAGGCTTATGAGGATCATTTTGTAACCTTTTGTCAGTTCAGTTTTGGAGCTCTCTCTCTCTCTCTCTCTCTCTCTCTCTCTCTCTCTCTCTCTCTCTCTCGCTTGGACACTTAGAGTTTTCTTGGAGCACTTTTGCATTGGATCAAGAAAGGAAACTAAGGCAAGAAGAAGGAAGGAGAAATAAAGGAAGAGTAGGATCAAGCAACCATAACAATATTCTTTGCAGGTATCGATTTGCATGTGTATTTTCCTTTCTAGATATGGCATGCATGGTATTGTATGTGGTTCTTTGTTGTTATGGCATGGGATTTTCCAAGTGTGACAATGTTTTAGCCTAACCTTTCCATTTCCAGATAGTTATTGTGTGATGGGGTTCTCATGTTTTGGTTGAGATGGATTTCTAGATGAATTTGAAGTTGAGTGAGTTGTATATCCAAATGATAGAACACATGGCCTAGTAACCCTTGAACCAGACTGTGGGTTGCGTTAAATATAGATTTTTTGTTGCCTTAGTGGGCCTAGGAATCCTTGCTGGTGAATGGTGGGATATACAGTAAATCCTAGAGGTGGTTTCCCTTGATTAGGCCTAGGAATACTTGCCGGTGAATGGTGGGATATACGGTAAAGCCTAGAGGGTGGTGTCTCAGTTTAGGGCCTAGTTATCCATGGATCAAACTATGGATTGCGGTAAAGCCTGAGAGACTAGGAGATAGGAAAATTCCTCCTGGTGTAGGTGAAGAAATATGGTGCCATACATGCTTTTTTTGGCCTAGTGATCTAGTGGAGATCATGGTAAAGCCAAATATTACATGTTGATTGTGTTGGCCTAGTGATTAAGGATGGATTACGGTAAAGCCTAGTTTTTATTGATGAGGGTGAGGTGGTTTAGCCTCGGGGTGCCCTGGTTGGTTCTTTTGGTTTGAGTCCCACATTCATGCTTGGAATATGGCAGAGGCTGAATGGCTAAAGAGAGAATTGACTCAACCATTCTATGGTCGGGTGGAATGTGGTAGTCCCACCTCGGGTTGGATTTTGCATTCATTAATAAGAGGTTCTTTCATTGATATATTATGTATAAATGTACTGGTTTCTATGTGGATTCTATGGATGATGTATCCTTGATATTTCTGTTGTTATTATGTTATTTATAAGCATGTATTAGGACAGTGATTATGTATGGCTCTCCAAGAGTTCTCCAAGAAAACTCTAAGTGTCCAAGAGTGAGAGTGAGAGAATAATGAGAGAGCTACAAAACTAAATTGACCAAGCTTACACTCACCTTGCCTGCCCACTGATCCTCAGAATCGTTTTTATCAATGAGGCTTCTATTTTCTTCATTTTCCATTATTTTCCTTCATTTTCCTCCTCACATGCAACCTATGACCTTTCACCTCCATTTTCTCCTAATTTTCATAATTTTCATAAATAAAATAATGCCTCATGCCTTTCTAAAGCCTTTGCCATTGCCTTTTCCAATTTCCTTTATCCATAATAACCAAAATGAACACCCACACTAGGATGCCTTGCCCAACATTTAGCTTGGAATACGATTCCCATCACTGTGGTCTTATATATTTTTACATGAGTTTCTTACCAGGTTTGTTACATGATTTATCCTCAGAAGCTCACAAGGCAGATGTCGTTAGCATGACGTGGTTGTACTATGGAAACATGACAATCAGATTTCGAAAAATTGGGTGGCCTAATAGAAAAAATATAGGTGACACATATCACCACTAAGGATATGCCACGTGGAGTTGATGACATCGTCATAACATCATCTCAGAGGTCAGAAATTTGGAGGTTGGAGTTTTTGTAACTCCCTCGTAATCGCATTTGAAGAAAAGTTTCGATATCAGGGCCTCCAATGTTTACTTGGACGTGGAGTTCAAGAAATAAGGGCACAAGGAAGACCTTATCACCTAAGTGCTATGTGACGCCTCATGGGATATATTTCGAAGGCTAGAGATTTCAGAACTCCTCAGTAATGGAATTAAGAGGAAGACACGATATAGGGAGCTCTGATATGGTGGCGCTTGGTTGATGAGACTAAAGGAACCAAGGGCAGAGAGCAATCAACAAAGGAAGATAGGCCCCTGGCAGGATCTGAAGGCCTTAATACCTAAAATCTAAGAAACTGGTCACATCTCTCGGTTTCATGGTGTGTAAAGATAAAAGGGGCTAAGCAAAATGGGATAAAGGCCAATTGGAACCTTGTGATTTCATAACGTCTCTTTTAATAAAAGTTACAAAATTTTTAAGCCACAAAATTGCAACACAAAGGAGTTAAAGGATGAATGGGTCAGAAGCATATTAAATGTGTGCATAGTGAGGTTGGTTGCATGAGTAAATAGTGACTATCAAGGGTTGATGGAGACAATGGTGGTTGTTGAAGGCAGGAGAGCATGACAGAGAGGAGCACGGTTACACAAGATGAAGTCTTGGTCTTGTCTCGAGCCGAGACACGCATAAATGAATTAAATAAAGTGTAGAGAAGCCATCATGAAGTATACTCAAGCTCAAAGATTCATGAATAAGAATGGAGAGCCTCATTAGGTGTGCAGGTGGACTAATTTTTTATTTCTCAATATGGAGAAGTACTTAGATGCCCATTCTCAATGGTTAATGAGGTAACATTGGTGAGGTCAGATGCAATAGTAGGATGGAGAAGCCATGTAGAGGTACACTTTGGCAAAGTGAATGGCAGAATGATGGAGGAAAACAGGGGCAACATTGACTAGTTTGTAATAGAGGAACAAAATAAAGGAGCACAAATGAGAAATGTGGGGGAAGCAGGATTATGTAGAGAAGAGGTATGTGGAGAGCTCTGGGCTTAGTGTTCACTACTGTGTGTGAGGCTAAGTGAGCCTATTCTATTGTGAAAGGCCGAGGGTGCCTAAACAGAATAAAGGGACCCCAAGAAATAGCTTTTTTTGTTGCGCGGAAGGCCCAAGGTGCCTATGCAGAGGAAAGAGACCCAAATATTCAGACTTGCTGTGAGAAAGGTCAAGGTGCCTATGCAGAGGGAGAATATTGAGAGAGCCTTTGCTACAATGTCATATGTTGAGATAACCTATCGATAGAATGGGTTGAGAGCTGAAGGAATGATGTTTAAAGCAGAAGGATGAGAACCGAATGTATGAAATGAGAGTAGAAGTCCAATGGCTGAGTGTATGCTGATGAAGAACAAAGAACAAAGTGTTGCGTGGGCTATGATGTTTGACTATTGTTGAGTAGATCAATGAGCTGTTGTAGAGTGAGTAGAGTGATTAGAGAACAAAGTTGATATCAGCCAGAGTAGCTACCAAATACAGTGAACATTGAGTTACTATTTGAGTGTGGGTTGGTGATTGCATACATGAAGTTGGTGCTTCCATCTCTAGGAGGTGCTTGAGAAGGCTTGGAGGTTGGTGCCTCCTGCAATTTGGTACTCGCAACAAATCCGTGAAGTTGGTGCTTCACATGGTGCTTCTACTAAGCTGAATAGGTGTCTATAAATGGAGGGAGTTGGTGCTATCAAACAATCAAAGGGATTTTGTGCTTCCTGTGAGTGGTGGCTCACAAAACATATTGATGTAATAGAGTACATGGTCTTATTTTACATCAATAACAACAACAGGCTTTGGTGGTTTTTTCCCTAAAGGGTTTCCATGTAAAACCTTCGTGTTCATGTGTTTGTTGCCCATAATGTATATGTTTATGTTATGATATGGATTATGTTATGGTTGTTAATGGCTGCTCTAATATAATTGATACCAAGTTTGAATGAGGAAAAATAAATTGGCTTAAAAGTAAAATTAGTCTTAATATTGATTCACCCCCCCCCCCCCCCAGTATTAACATTGTTTCCAACATCTAGCGGTGACACCACCATCATAGTAAGATATCCCAAGAGAGATAGAAAATGTAAAAGGTATGATAGTAATACATATGCAAAAGATGGTATTCAAACTAGTAAGTTCATGAATCCATAAGATTGTAAGGTCATTGGCATCATCATAACCATTTTCATCATCTTCACTGTCATCATCATCACCGCCATCATTTTCATCATTTTCATTATAATCATAATCATCATTCATGTCATCATCATCATATTCATCATCACCATCATCATTATTATTGACATTGTCATCAATTGTTCATAATTATTTGTGTTGTAAGATATATCATCAACCCAAAAAATGTGATGAGTGCTAGAAAAGGGTCATTTAGGAAACATATGATATATGCATGAGAAATAACATATCCATTTTTTAGATATGATGATGATGATCATAACCACCATTATCATCATCATTATCATTGTCATAATCCCCATCATCATCATTAATGCAATTTTTATCATCGTTGTTGTCATCATCATCATGAACAACATCATTATTGGCATTGTCATCATCATCATGGACAACGTCATTATTGGCATTGTCATCATCATTCATGCCATTATTGTTGTTGATGATGACCTAGATGAAAATGATGATAATTATGAATATATAATGATGAATTGGATGATGACACCAAAGATAATGATTATGATTATGATAATGATGACAGTTAAAAATTTGGAAGATTGGACGAGGACATCATCATCATCATTGTCATTCTAACCACGATATTTTTTATCATCACTGTCATTATGATCATAATAACCATTCATGTCATCATCATCATCTTCATTATTGTCATCATCATGATTATTAACATTGTCATCAGTTATTCATAATTGTCAGTGTCATAAGAAACATCATCAATGCAAAAAATATGTTGAGTGTTGGAAAAGGGATACAAAAGTGCATGCCAAAATGGGTTCAATAATGGACGTAAAATTGGATGTAATAGAAGTAGATGCAAAACAAGATGAAAACTTGACGCAAAAGTGGATGCAAAAAGATAAGCATAAATGGATGCAATAGTTAATGCAAACCTTGATGCAAAACAACATAAATATGCAGATGCAAAAGTAGAAGAAAATATGGGTGTAATAGTAGGTGTAAAACTTGGCATAAAATGTGTTGAAACAAAAGTGGATTCCACAACGAACGCAAAAAAGGACACAAACTTGGATGAAAAAAGGAGGAAAACTTAGATGCAAAAATGGATGTAAATGTGTACGCAAGCATCAGCGAAATGGTGGACACAAAATTCAATGTAACATAAGTAGATGCAAAATGAGATGCAAAAGTGGATGCAAAAAGTTATCCAATATTTGATGCAAACCTAGACAAAAAAGATGATACAAATGTGGATGTAAAAGTGGAGGTGAATGTGGGTGTAATGGTAGGTTCAAAACATGCCATTAATTATGGCACAACAAAAGTAGATGCAACAACATACACAACAAAATATGCAAACATGGATGCAAAACAAGATTAAAAAATGGATGCAAAGTGGGTGTAATCATGGGTGCAATAGTGGACACAAAATTGGATGCAACAAAAGTATATGGAAAAGTAGATACAAAACAAGACACAAAACCTGATGCATAAACCTGACAGAAAAGTGGATGCAAAAAAGAAATGCAATATTTGATGCAAATTTGGATGCAAACAGGGATGAAAAAATGGAAGCAAATGTGGGTACAACAGTGGGTGAAAAACATGGTGCAAATTTTGTTGCAACAAAAGTGGATGTGATGATAGATGCAAAAAAAAAAAAACAACAAATTTGATGCAAAAGAAGTCGCAAAAATGGATGCAATAGAAGATGCAAAAGTGGATACAAGAAAAGATGCAAAAGTAGATGCAAATGTCGATGTAAACTTAGATGATAATGAGGATGCAAACACAGATGAAAAGTGGGTGTAAAGGTAGGTTCCAAACTAGGGGAAAATTGTGGCACAACAAAAGTGGATGCACTAGTGGACACAATAATGGATGCAAAAGAGGATGCAAATTTGGATGCAACAAAATTAGTTGCAAAACTTGACACAAACCTCAGTGCAAAACTTGGTGGAAAGGGGGATGCAAAATGGGATACAAAAGATGATGCAAAATTTGATGCAAGTGTAGGCACAAAAAGTGAATGCTATAGAGGATGCAAAAGTAGGTGAAACAAAATTAGGTGCAAAACTTGACGAAAATCTTGGCACAAATCTGGTGCAAAAATTAGCACAAAACATGGCACAAAATGTGTTGCAACACTTGATGCTAAATTTGGTGCAAAACTTAGTGCAAATTTTGCATCAAGATTTGCACCTTTTTGATAAATGGACACAAAGAACACCAAAACTAGGCTCTAGATGGAAAAAAGGAAGAAAAAAGGGATGCTAATTAGAGGGTTTTGTTATAGTGGTTCACTATTGTTTTCTTTTATTGTCGAATAAGAAACAAACATGGAATATGATGTACCTTCATAAGTGCTTGAAACATTTGTGTTACCTTTTTATAAATATAATTGTTTCTTCTTTCATCCACTTTCAAAATAGTGATGCAGGAGTATACAAATCCGCAATTTCATTATGTCCTAGTTAACTTAGGGGGTCTTCTGTTTTAAAGGAAGTTGGATTCCTATGTATGTAATCATTAATGTTTTGAGTGATTAGAATAGGAATTAATTAGATATTGTGAGGATATTTGTAAATGCTCTCGAATGTAGGAGAACATCAGTGATGATGAGTGGTGACGAGAGAGTTGGAAATCAATTATAAGTCTTAGACTAGGAAGTGGTGTTATGATTTGTGGAACTAGAGAGGATTCTTAGGGATTACTGGAGTTAAAAGTGGACTTAGAGGATATTCAAGATTTAGTTCAGTAGATTAAGAATCTAAACCAGAATTGGTTAAACAGAACCTTTTGTATAAATGAAAGCCTAAAAGGCATAGTAGAGGGGTAGACAGAGTAAGTTAGTCAGTCAGGAGTCAGAGAGTCAATCATTTAGGCCTACAGGCATGAAAGGGAAGGACAATGATATAGAAGATCAGGACGAGGAAGAAATTCCTATGTAAATGTTTCTTTGTTAATATAGATTACTCGATTCTAAGTTTGTGTGATGTGTGCTGTATAATTGAATTATAGATTGTGTGTGTGACTAGAGTAATTATGCGTAACATAGATTGCAGGTGTGCAGAATCAGAGAAGAAGTGCAAAAAGAGTGTTATGGTTTTACACACAGATAGTATTGGAGGAAGCCTTTAATGTTATAGCAAAGGTGAAGGAAGCATAAAGGTGCGAGCGGAGATCGTGATCAGAACAAGTGAAGATCGAGAGGTGAAGACAAATACATAGGAATAAAGTTGAATGGGCTATTACACATTATGAAACAATAGAACGTAACAATGTATAGGAACCGTTGGATCAGTCAGATCAACAGATGAGGTTTTGTGTGATAGATGACTAAGATTAAGTCGTGCAAAGTAAAGTGAAGAAGATGAAAGGCGAAGATTAAGTGCTAACCCTTTATTAAGTGAGTTTCTTTAGGTTCATATTAAGCACTTGGGCAGTTTCCAAAGACGGGAAGTAGTTTCTCGTGCACCCTTAAGGTGGTAAGTAGTCTTTCAAAATTTCACGCGATTACCTTTAGCAAATGACACATAGCAAACGATGGAGAGAGAAAACCACTTTTCTCAGGTGCTTCCAATCTAATATCGGTCATGCAAATATCTGCGTGAGATTGCACGATAGTCATTGGATCAAGCGGAATTGATCAACGGTGGAGATCAGCCAAGCTGGTTGACGATCGGGGACACGACAACTATTGGATTGAGCAGAGAAGATCAACGATAGAGATCGTCCGGTTTATTTGATGATCGGGTGACGCGATAACCGTTGGATCAAGGAATGTGATCGATAACGAAGATTTAACGTGCTAAGGAGAGCATCAAAATATGTGCAAAAGGTTGAATAATGGTGGAAAGGTAAGGTTTAAGTGTGTTTATGAGATATTTCTATTATACGGGAATTATAATAGAAATAAGCGGAATCAAATGGATTATGGTTCAAGTTTGGGTTAAACTGAAACCAGAGTAAAAGGGGTATGGTCAATATGCGTGGGTAATAAGAATTAACCAAAGTTTATGAAGGGTTGTGTAAGGTTCCACTTAAAGGTTTATCATCCACAAACTGATGGACAGATTGAAGTGGTGAACAGGAGTTTAGGCAATCTTTTAAGGAGCCTTACTATAGAACATCCAAAACAATGGGATCAAGTGTTGGCACAAGCTGAATATGCATATAATGACTCAACTAATAGGAGTACATGATAGAGTCCATTCCATTTTGTTTATGGAAAGCATCCAAGAGGAGTAGCTGAGTTAAGAAACTTGGGAAAAGAATAGATGGGAAGTGCAGAAGGTGAAGATTTTGCTTCAAAAATGCAAGCAATACATGAACAAGTGAAACAACAGCTGCAGGATAGCAACATCAAGTACAAAACCAGAGCAGATATGAGAAGAAGAGAGGTGAAATTTGAAGTTGGGGATTTGGTTTTAGCACATCTCAGAAAGGAGAGGTTTCCAAAGAGGGAGTATAATAAATTGAAGTTCAAGAAAATTGGACCGTGCAAATTATTGAGGAAATTCTCTACAAATGCCTATGAAATTGAGTTATCCCATGATGTTGGAATATCACCAATTTTTAATGTTGCAGACTTGTACAAGTATGAAAGTGAAACTGTAGATGATACAACACAAGATCAAGAGATCCAAGAGATTGACTGGGTAAAACAGTTACCCATAGCAAAGGAGTTGCATCCAGAAAGAATTCTGGACAAGAAGGTGTTTAAGAAGATAAGGGGATCAGAGTACTTACAGTATTTGGTAAAATGGAAGGATCTACCAACCATCGAAGTTACTTGTGTTATAGAAGACATGCTACATAAACTAGGTAGTTCTATAGATGAACTCATGGATAGGAGCCCATGAAGAATTTTGTCCTCAGGAGTCTGATGCAGGAGCATGTGACTTAGAGGGAAAAATCTTCAAACATATTCAAAAAATAAAATAAAAAATCTACAGGCAAGGGAGTGGGGTCCTTTAGCCAGCAAGTTTCATGCTTTTCTAGTTTAAGATAAAGATAGAATTAAGAATAAAACCATGTTGTAATAGTCGCTTTATGATAAGCTGTAGTAGCTTTATGGCTTTAAATCACTCTATGTAAAAGGCATGCTTTTGTATGGATAAGGACTGAGAGGGCTTATCTATTATTTATAAATAATAAATGATGGGACTCTCAGAGGGAGAGCTGGAAGCATTATCATCTACAAACACCTCTCTTTGTTCATCTAAATTAATGGTTCTCTGTTAATTGACAATTGTATGCGTGTATCTGTCCAATTGCTTTCTTCTGAGTTCAATATTGATTAATTACCCTTATTTTCCAATTGATGCTTAGATTGAAGCTTTTAGAATCGTTTTTTCTTTATATCGGTGAGCATGGGATTCTTGAATCGTTTATAGAGTTCCACGACAAAACTCTGTTTTATACAGAGAAATCGTGAAAATCACTTAGTCGGAGCATAGTTCTAGACCTGAAATTCTATTAGATTTGGTTCATACCCGTATCGAGTCCGAACTTATATCGCATCGGAGAATCGCGAGTGGAGTGGAAAGCCCTTTGGAACCACCGAGTGTCGAAGCCCTGATAGTCCGAACCCGAAACATTATAGAGAAGGGTGGAAAGGGGTGTCGGGTCTGCAAGGATTATCACATCGCAAGCTGGAATGGAAGGAACCAAGTATAGGGGCATTGGAGGTCACCAATAGTGATTTCCTAGAGCACATGTTATCGCATCAGAGGTAAGAGTGTTTGAAAGACCGAGTATAAACAGCCGATAGTGTTATTTGCAGTTAATACAAAGCCTTTGAAATAAAGCGCTGATAGTGTAATTCCTTTGGAATTACACCAAGACTATTGAAGTCGTGATAGTGTTTTTGAAAGCATCGATAGTGTATTGCATGAACTCCATACTAAAAGCCTGTCGATAGTGTTTTTGTGTAAATCCTATGGATTTACAGTTCCGATAGGAACAGAAGACAATTTGTTAATTGTGAACAATAACCAAGGTAGGGGTGATTGAGAAAAAAACCCATGTCTGTTAAATGGCTGATACACAACCAGAAGCGAAAAGGGAGATTCAGTCAGAATTAGAAGAATTTATAGCCAGATTTGAGAGGTTATCTATATCGCTTGCACCTAGGCCACCATAACATAGAAAAAATTGGTATCAAAGATGATGTTCAAGATGAAGATGTTTAGCCAGAATATTTTGAACTACATAATGATGACAAAATTCCTTTAACAGTATGAAGAAGCACGGTTGGAGGTGCATCTTCACAAAATGATAAATTAGATTTAACAATTCATCACGACATTCAACAACTTTCCAGAGGCAGATGATCTTATTGTTGAAAAATGGCAACAAGAAATTGCTAAAAATAGAAGTGCTAAAAATAGCACTGCTAAAAACAACAGTTTGGGTATCAGTGCTGGATTGGGCAACAGGGAATGAAAAATGGAAGTGCTAAAAATAGAAGTTCTATTTTTAGCAATTCAGGATGGATTCCTATTTTTAGTCAGTCCCTAGACTGAAATAGGAAGTAAAATTCGAATTTGATATTAACAACAGTTTCTAAATTAATTAATTAATTCAGTTTGAGTTAATTAGTTAAGGAATTATGAACTTGAAGTCTATGTGAGGACATGCAACATTTTCTCCTTTGATTGAGGGATTTAACCATCAATTAAAGGATGAGGATGAGTTGTAATTAGTTGGCTTAGTTAACTGAGTCAAGTCCAGTTAGATTAATTTAACAAGTTGTTAAATTAATGAGAGTTCAGTTAGTTAATGCTTGCATGCATGTAACTACTGTATTTCAGATAACTGAGTATTCACTCATGGATAACTCATGCATGTCAGTTCAAACAAAGACCCAGTTGAGATCAGATGGAGGGATAGTGTACTATCAGTTGCAGTTGAGATCAGATGGAGGGACAGTGTACTATCAGTTGCTAGGATATTCCTTGGTGAATATTTCTTGCATGCGAAAGGAATATTATTCCTTATGGATTGCGTAGTTGGACCTGAGGTTACAGCAGGTATGATATGGCCAATTCACACATGTTATGACATTGGACCCCAATCAAAACTGCGCAAGGAAATAGGAGCTTGGAGGACTTGTGCAGCCTATATATTCAGCCCTAGATAGTCCATGAGCTACATCATTAGAGTACAGAGAGAGCAAGATAGCTTTTGAGTTGATTCTTTTTGTACGTTGTTGAGGATTTCCACTTGATTGATAATATAGAGATGGGGTTTTAGGATGGTGCTTTCCCCAAGTTATATCTTCTGTGTTATGGTTGATTACTTCTCATTCTTAGCTGTATCTATTCATGCTTGATGTTGCTCATGTTCAATTAAGATTCCGCTAAGTTTATGGTAGATGTAGATCTAGTATTATACTTTAGTACATTGCATATATCATTTGGATTTGCAGGTGAAATTTCTACATGATATCAGTGAGCTAGCTGATTTATAGAGAAAATTCTACATGGTATTAGAGCATAGGTGATCAAGGAAGAACAATATACAAGAAGGGAGAAGTTGAAGTTTGTAGTTTCTGAATATTGAATTGAGTTCTTATCACATCTATTTCACTGATGGCGTTCTATGGTTTAAGAATCGAATATGCCCTTCATGGAAGTTCAAATTATATAGCCTGGAAGGATCACATGGAGGCAGTATTAGAAGATAATGGTCTAAAGGACTTCATTGATCAGGAAGTCCAAAAGCTAACTGATGCTACTCAACTCATAGAATGGAAGAAGTGTGTGGCTAGAGCTAGGAGAATCCTCTTGGAAGGAGTTCGAGATCACATTGTCTCGAACCTCCATGGGAAGGAGACTCCATTTTCAATGTGGAAAACATTGAAAGATCTTTATCAAAATAGCATTGATCAGAGGAAGTTGGCACTGAAGGACAAACTTCGAAAGATCAAGTGTGAAAAGGGTGATAAGATCTTTATGTATCTGAACAAGCTCGCCTCATGCAGGGATGAGCCTGGAAGTGTAGGGATCGTGACAACTAATGATGACATGGTGAGTCTTGGACTCCTCGATCTTCCTAAGAGCTGGCATAGCTACCAGGACTCGGTTAATGGAAGAGAGAAACTGCCAGATTGGGAACGACTTTGGTCAGATTTGATGTAGGAGGAGATAAGAAGAAGCACCAGAGATGGTTCTTCATCCATGGACAATGAAGAAAACTATGCCTTAGCGAGTAAGGCGAAGAAGGGGAAGGAGAAGGTTTCTCTTTCCGAGTCCAGTTCTTCCCATGGTGGGAAGAAGTTTGACAAATCGAAAGTGTGATGCTTTTGTTGTCATGAGGTGGGCCATTTTGTTACAAATTGTTCACTGAGGAAATCCAATAAGGGATCCGGGGAAGGATCTGAAGGTGAGGCACTTGCTTCACAGTTTGAGTTGGATTTCACACTCTTCGCGTGCATGGTTTCATCCATGGTGGGAAGTGGCTGGTTTCTTGATAGTGGAGCTTCTTTCCACATGATTGGTGACAAGAGTTTGTTCAGTACTTTGGAGGAGAAAGATCTCCAGATACTCATAGCGATGGGTAATGATGAAAAGTATAGTGTCTAGTAGGCACGGTTATTTTTCAGAGGGAGCATGGAGCTCGCCTTACCTTGACCGATGTCAAGTATGTACCAGGACTGAAGAGAAACTTGGTGTTGATTACGATGCTAGAAAACAGAGGCTATGATGTAGTCTTCAATAAGGGAAAGGTTTTCCTTAGACACATCATCACTAGACAGGTGAAGCAAATTGGTTCACGGGTTAAGAACCTGTATGCTCTTGAGGTTCAAGATGCATGCAAAGCCTTGAGTAGCAAGGCAACTGATGGAGACTTGGTGGTTGAGAGGGAGAGTATATTACCTCTCAACATGCAGCGCTAGAAGAAGTCTTAGATGATTGTGGAGGAGCCACGATTAGTGCAACAGCTTCAGGAGGTTGTGGAGTAGCCACAACTAGAGAAGCTGAGAGGAGATCAGGTAGAGACATCTACTCATGCAGAGACCTCCAGTAGGGGGAAACTTCGAGCTAGGTGGGCTGAGGGATCACATGTAGCCATACCTCTAGGTAGGAGGTGGGGCGATGTGGAGTGATCGTCCCAAGGAGGAGGGGCATGATCCTTGAGGTACCCAACCTCTTTGACTTAAATTTTCTATGGGAGCCCTGATGAGGAGTAGCAGAACTGATTGATTGGGTAGAGATAGATGAAGATGGAGTGGCAGAGAGAGCTATAGTGCAGGGAATCCAAAGACAATGCAGAGTTAGCAGGCTGCAACAATGCGAGAGGCACAAGTGTGTTGCAAAGTTCACGGTAGTGCAAAGAGGTGTGTAACGGTGTGAGATGCATGGAGATGTTGCAGTAGCGTAGAGGTTAAAGAGGGAGCAGTTGTCAGCAGCAAGTAGAGCTTCAGCATCAAAGTATGTTTCTAGCCCAACAGAGAGGTCAGTTGGGAGTGTTTTTGTTCCGAGAGTTGCTGGAGCAACCACACTTGGTAGATGTGTTGCATGAAGAACATTCGGAAGGTATAGGATTGGGTTCGAGAGGAAGCCTTTCTTGTTGAGAGGGATTCTTGAAAAATGGCAAAAAGAAATTGCTGAAAATAGAAGTGCTAAAAATAGCACTGCTAAAAATAGCAGTTTGGGTATCAGTGCTGGATTGGGCAACAAGGAATGAAAAATGGAAGTGCTAAAAATAGAAGTTCTATTTTTAGTAGTTTAGGATGGATTCCTATTTTTAGTTAGTCCCTAGACTGAAATAGGAAGTAAAATCCGAGTTTGATATTAACAACAGTTTGTAAATTAATTAATTAATTTAGTTTGAGTTAATTAGTTAAGGAATTATGAACTTGAAGTCTATGTGAGGACATGCAATAGTTTCTCCTTTAATTGAGGGATTTAACCATCAATTAAAGGATGAGGATGAGTTGTAATTATGATTTGTAATTAGTTGGCTCAGTTAACTGAGTCAAGTCTAGTTAGATTAGTTTAACAAGTTAAATTAATGAGATTTTAGTTAGTTAATGCTTGCATGCATGTAGCTATTGTATTTCAGATAACTGAGTATTCACTCATGGATAACTTATGCATGTCAGTTTAGACAGAGACCCAGTTGAGATTGGATGGAGGGATAGTTTACTATTAGTTGCTAGGATATTCCTTGGTGAATATTCCTTGCATGTAGAAGGAATATTATTCCTTATGGATTGTGTAGTTGGATCTGAGGTTATAGCAGGTATGATATGGCTAATTCGCACATGTTATGACATTGGACCCCAATCAAAACTTCTCAAGGAAATAGGAGCTTGGAGGACTTTTGCAACTTATATATTCAGGCCTAGATAGTCCATGAGCTACATCATCAGAGTACAGAGAGAGCAGGATAGCTTTTGAGATGATTCTTTTCGTATGTTGTTGAGGATTTCCACTTGATTGATAATACAGAGATGGGGTTTTATGTTGGTGCTTTCCCCAGGTTATATATTCTGTTTTATGATTGATTGCTTCTCATTCTCAGTTATATCTATTCATGCTTGATGTTGCTCATGTTCAATTAATCTTCTGCTAAGTTTATGGTAGATGTAGATCTAGTATTATGCTTTAGTACATTGCATATATCAGTTGGATCTGCAGGTGAAATTTGTACATGATATCAATGAGCTAGTTGATTTGTAGAGAAAATTCTACACTTATAGAAGATGAAAATATCGATGATATATACAATGAAGATCAAATTAATACATTTGGTAACATTGATATTTTTTTATCTAGAAACAAATTGTATTGATACAAAATATGATGAAGGTGAAGACGAGGATGATCACAATATTACTTTAGCATAATGATTTAGGAAGAGTAATATTAAGTACTTGAAAGAACATATGAACATTGAGAAGGAAGCATTGGAAGAAATAGATGCAAATGATAACATAAATGAATACTTGTAGATAATTTTTAGGTTATGTAATTTATATTTAAATAAGGACAATTCTTATGTGCCATTTTGAAAGGGTTCAATATTATTTGGTTGTAATAGCCATTTAATTACTACATTTAGAACTCATAATCTAAATTGGTGTTTGGAATATTCTTATAGATATATTCATTACTTGATACAATTAATGTCATTAATTTTTTTTTAATTAATATTATTTTTTGATTTGAAATAACAAGCTCAATTAGTTGGATCAGAGTTACCATGGTTAGTTTAACCTATTCATTGAAAATGGGTAAAAGTGATATGAAGTTACTCATTGAGACATAATTAAAATAATCTATGTGTGTATATATTATTATATATTGTGCATACACACAAATATAACTTTCAAAGTTGAATTAATGAATTAATTAACACAAATATATTAAACTACATGACAACAAAAATTTAATTTTTTGAGGATCTTTGGATGGGTAATGTGTTGAAGAAAGTGTAACTAGGTTCAGCCTTCATAGATGTAATTTTGATCTTTGTACTTGTAAAACAAAAGAATTATTATTTTTTTAAATGAGTTTATTGCTCATTGCATAGGTCTAGCACATGTTGAAGTGTTATAGATAAGTCAAAGAGTTAATGTAAATGGTGAAGACCCTTATGGGCATGTTACACCATGTAAATTTAGGTATTAGATTCAAGGAATGACCTCCAAGAAAGTCAAGCCTCCTCTTGTAAAGAATTAAATTCGGTCCAGCAAGTCGACTCCATGTCAAGCTCAAGTCAGCCATCTAAGAAGGACATGTCGACTCAAAAAGGAAGGGACAAAATCACTATAAGAAGGGAGACTCGGCCTCACTAGAATTACACACATCTACTTTGAAATAAGAAGAAGAAGAGGTGGAAAAAAATGAGGAGAAGAAGTCTCCTATACAACAAAAGTAAGGCCAAGTAGTATATATTTGTTTTGGGTAAGAGAGACTATCACACATGCCAAATTAGTGAACACTTCCACAACTGCAAGTGATCTCTGAAATCAATAAGAGACAAGGCTAGAAAGAGTGCAAAGAAGGCAGGAGAAGGTGTCTCTACTTCATCGAAGAAGGAAGGAAAGAAGGTTGAGTGTGGACGTATTTTTTTAGGCCTTATTACAATCTCATATGTGAAGAGAAGAGGCTCATTCTACTGCCACATCAGACCTATTACTACAATCATGCCAAGAAGCTTATTTGAGCTAGCAAAGAGTGCTAAGTAGGCCTCTTACTTCAGTGAAGGAAGAGACTACTCAAGAAAAGTAAATAGAGCATGCATAGTTTTTATTCTTGAAGGTATCCCCTCACACGTTGCGAAGCATTAGGGCCATACTACTGTTGTCCCAGATCTGCAACTACATCAAAGAAAAAAAGCTCAGTTTGATTAAGAATAAAATCCTCTTCCTAATTGAGAAAGCCTACATCTCAAGAGAAGGAAGGAAATAGGAATGGCCCTTCTAGAGCATGCAAACTAGGGTTGTTGCAGTAAAGCTATCTATTGTCAAAAAAAGGACAAAGAAGGAGGACAAAGTGCTACATGAGGAAGCGATCTTGGATCAAAAGGAAAGGATTGATTTATTCTTGGAGGATCTTCTTTTCAAGGGTCTAGGGTTTGTAATTTTTCAATTGAAGCTTCAATAAGATAAATTTATAGAAGGGCTTTCCTCTCTAGGAGAGAGAGGTTTTGCCCTGGCGGAGAGCCAACATCTTGTGTTCTTATCTTTTTTGTTTTGGTAACTGTTTGATGAATTAAGAATCACACACATTAATAATAATAATAGAATATTGTGTTAATAAGAAAAGTAAAAAGTACTTCACAAATTGTTATCATCGTTAGAAGAATCTCATCATAACCTAGATGCCCTAGATTCTTCAACATTGTATCATAGCTAAAGCTAAGGTGACACATCAAGGAAGGGAATCTCAAGAACACATAGAAGATTGAAGAATCAAGATCAAGAAGCAAGGGCACACAAAGGTTGAAGAATTAGATCTACAATCAAGGGTTCTAGATCCATCAAAGACAAGGAGAATTACCATCTCCTCTCCTAGATCCATCAAGAAGGACTATCATCCTGGGAACAACGAAAGAAGAAAGCCTTCCATCTAAAGGCATCTACAATAAGGTTCATCCAAGAAGAGTCCCCATCAAATATTCCTCATCTTCAAAAGTAAAGCACTCTAGTTCAAGCCTCATCTAAACATTGGGAAGCTTTCATCACCAAGAAATCTCTCACAAGGCACCTTGAAGAAATCATGTTGAACTCTAAGATCCAAGAAGTCAAATCATCAAAATCTTCAAGGAAGAAATAAGATCTCTAACACTCTCAAGCAAGTATTTTTATCTCCACCTCTAAAAATATCAAAATGTATTTTTGCAAGGAAAGCAACAAATTGGTTGGGACTACTAATTTCCTTGCATGTAAAAGGAGGACTGATCTACTTCTCAAAGAGAATGAACTTCTGGACTATGTCAAAGGGAGTATCAATGTTCCTGCTAAGGAACAAACTCAAGTCCTTGTAAAGTATAATAAGGATGAAACAAAGGCTCAAAGGATTCTGATAGAATCCATCAAAGACCCTCTCATTCCTTATGTCTACAAACTTGAAACATCTAAAGAAAACTATGATAAGATGGTGGAGCTATTCTCAGTCAGTACAGCTGGAGAAGTGATATCATTGTGTAATGAGTTATATAAAATGAATATATCCAAGGAAGAAGGAATAACTCCCTACTTCATGAAGGTATCTGAGATGAGATACCAACTGCAAGAACTGGGAGAAGTTATGTCAGACAGAGAGATGACAATTTTAGTGCTCAATGCATTACTTGAGGAATGGGGCAACTTCACATCAAGTATATATTCCAGGAAGGAAGCCACCTCATTGAATGAACTTTGGTCTATATGCAAGATTGTGGAAACTAGACTCAAAGCCAAAGATGATGTGGGATCAAAGGAGCAGGCATTTGCTGCTATGGACAAGAGAAAAGGGAAATTTGGCAACTTTGTTCCCTAGAGAAAGGGTAAAAGAGATATGGCCAAAGTCTAATGCTTTGGTTGCCAAGGGTATGGATACTATAAAATGGATTGTCCTAAGTTAAATAAGGAAAACAATAAGAGGAAACAAGAAGAAGCCCAAATTACCTAGGAATTGAAAGAAGAAGAGAACAAGCAGAAGAAGGAGGACCCTTTGGATATCTACTATGATTGAGATCAACTTCTTCACATATGTCTTCTTTAAAGTTTTGGGTATCATAGGAACATGTAGTAGTAGGATAGAATGCATGGTTTATGAGAATGGCATCTTCAGGAATATAAGATCATTATGTAGAGATATCTCAAATAAAGATATTCATATAGGAAGGATGTAGCCATTGAATGACCTCATCAATGCATAAAGGAATGATCATGGTCAAGAATAATCATCTTAGAAATCCACTATCATGAATAGGAAGGAACATTTATAGGATGAGGAATACAAGGATCCTCCGATGAAATGTTCAATAGAAGGTTCAAGATATTCAGGAAAGGCAGATGTCTTGATGGGAATTCCACCTATGGGAATTCAAGAAAGGATGATATGTAGGCAAGGAAAGATGTGGCAAAGCAAAAGGAGATTGAGGAAATCTCAATCTAGGAAGTTGTCAAAGGAAGCTGAGATGATCAAAGAAAGAATTAAGATGAGGTATGTATGCATCTATGTTTTCAGTTAAAGTCATGTCATCATTTATATCAATGAGCATGGGGAATTGCTCTGGTAGCATGGTCAAGAATAGGGTAGATCTCTTTCATTGAAGAATATGCATGAAGGCATGGTTCACGCACTAATAAAGGTCAACATGAGGAATTTCCTCATACGAAGTATGAGGTGATTGACAAGAGAACCTATAAATAAGCATATGGGAAAAGAAATCAGGGATAAAAGGACACCATGAACACTAGGAATCAACATTCGATAGATTTGTTGAAAGAATCTCCCAGAAGAAGGCATGAGAATCCCGACAAAGGAAAAAAAGATCAAAGGACCCTTGACACCTAGAAAAGCCTTGGAGATATGAACATGTAGGATGTTGACGATTCAATCCAACTAGATGTCACCATGGAAATTCATCTTGTAAAGTAATATGTGATTTAATGTTATGTTTTAATTTCTTGAATAATATCTAGATGAGTTCATACAGGGCTACTGGAGCAAGGGTTGTAATTTCAAGTACAACTAGCATTCATGTGGTGGATGGAAATTCCTGAAAGAAACATGATGAGGAAGAAGTAGCCACATGATGAAGATTCTAGATATGTATCAACAAGGCCACTTTCCATGGAGGAATGAATGACATGATGAGCTAATAAGGAAAGTGATTGATGGCTAATTCCCTACAAAGAAGAAGGTTGACTGAATTTCATGACATCAAGCAAAGAAAGTGATGAGGCAGTTGAAGGTACCACAAGAAGAATTTGTTGATGAAAATGAGAGTCCCTAGTTGAGAGGGATCTCTAACACATCCCTAATTGAAAGGGATCTTGGGCAAGTTCCTAGTTAGAAGGAGCTTGGGTACATTCTTTCACAGGAATGGGAATACCTTCCCTAGTTGAGAGGGAGAGATAGACACAACATTCTTCTCTTCACTTGGGAAGAAAGAATGGAAGGTTTTGGTAATCATCTAGCATCCGATGATCTTTGAGGATGTGTAGGACATCTAAGTTAAGAGTAGGCAATTGGACCAATATTCTTTGAGGGTTGGGAACCTAAGATAAGAATAGTCCTTGAAGGTCATACTCAGTGAAAACCTAGGTGGGTATGTACCTTGAGAGATAATGATGAAGGTGTCTATAGTCATTTCTCTCACCAACATTGTGCTTTGATCTATTGAGAGATAAAGCTATCAGTTAAGGCCTTATTATGGAAACAATTTTGGTTACTATGATGCTATAACAAATGGATTTCCAATCCGATTTCTCTTATGTGAATTCTTCAGATTGAAAATGGACAAACACCTTGTAATGACTTATGAATACCTCCCTGGTTAAGAGGGAGTGTTAAAGAAAGTGTAACTAGGTTTGGTCTTCATAAATGTAATTTTGATCTTTCTACTTGTAAAAGAAAAGAATTATTATTTTTGTCAATGAGTTTCTTTCTCATTACATAGGTCTAACACATGTTGAAGTGTTATAGGAAAGTCAAAGAGTCAATGTAATTGGTGAAGACCCTTATGGGCATGTTTTACCATGTAAATTTATGTACTAGAGTCAAGGAATGACCTCCAAGCAAGTCAAACCTCCTCTTGTAAAGAATTAAATTTGGTCCAGCAAGTCGACTCCATGTCAAGCTCAAGTCGACCCTCTAAGAAGGACATGTCAGCTCAAAAAGGAAGGGACATAATCACTATAAGAAGGGAAGCTCAACCAACATCTTGTGTTTCTTCTCTTTTTTGTTTTTGTAACTGTTTGATGAAGTAAGAACAACACATACTAATAATAAGAAGAGAATATTGTGCTAACAAGAAAAGTAGAAAGTACTTCACAAATTATTTGCATACTTCCAAAACATAGGGTTTCTTATGCAAAGTAGATCATAAGTGTAGGAATTTACAGGGTAAGTTCCTTAGACAGAACACCAAAGGACACCGCTCACAAACAGATCATAGATCAATACACCAGTATTTTGATGTGGTTAAAACCCTCAAAGAGGGAAACAGTCCACGGCCTGAGCCAACGTGGCCACTTCAGGAAATTTATTAATAAAAGAATGAAAATTTACATATGCTTCTCTCATAGACGGATTACCCTACAAATGACCCTCCATGCGCTTTAAATAGAAATCATGGACCAATCGGGTGTTAAGCCACGGATCAAGTGTCGGTAATACCGAGGAGAGAATGAATTGTCGGATCACTACATATCGTGACTGTCGGATTGTAAGTTACAAAATGTACAAGGTAAAGAAACACACTTTACCTAACTCTATACTAGACCAAGTTGTACTTAACTATTTCCTATGTGTCGGAATATCCTAACATCCCCCCTTAAGAACAACTTGGGATAGGATTGAAGGATTTACAAATATGACACAATAGGAGAAGGAAGGAGGCACTAGAGCCTATCCCCCCTTAGTGAAAACTTCCTGAACTCCAACCATAAATCGAAGTTTAGTGAACTTCGCCTCTGTGAGAGCCTTTGTAAAGATGTCTGCAACTTGATCATCTGTTGAACAATATTGCACTTCAAGAACATGGTCATGAATGAGCTTTCTGATGAAGTGCATGTGCAGTTCAATGTGTTTGCTGCGCTGATGTTGGACTAGATCTTTGCATAGCTGAATGGCACTTTGATTATCACACCAAAGTGTAGTCGGATGCTGCTGCTGAAAGCCAAACTCTGACAGGATCTGACGAAGCCACAAGGCTTCCTTACTAGCTTCTACGGCACCACGATATTCTGCTTCTGCTGAAGAAAGAGAAATGGCACCTTGTTTCTTGCAAGCCCATGTAAGAGGTCTTGAACCAAGAGTGAACACATAACCTGCAGTAGACTTCCGATCATCAGGGTCACCAGCCCAATCGGAATCAGTGAAATCAACCAATAGAGGAGATGCTTCGGCATTGTAATGAATCCCAAACTGAACTGTACCTCGAACATAACGAAGTATTCTTTTAGTTGCTTTCCAATGACTTTCAAGTGGGTTTTGCATAAACTGAGCAACAAGGCCAACAACAAAGGAAAGGTCAGGACGAGTATGGGTTAGATACAAAAGTTTTCCTACAAGTTGACGGTATAAGGTAGCATCAACTTCAGGAGAAGTACAAGTGACTGAAAGTTTGACTCCAGACTGAAAGGGAGAAGGGGCTGGCTTACAGTATTCCATGTGAAAATGGCGTAGAATATCACAGGCATACTTGGACTGAGAAAGGGAAATACCTTCCTTGGATTGCAAGACTTGAAGACCGAGAAAATAATGTAAGTGTCCTAAGTCTATCATTTCAAACTTCCTTTTAAGGCTAGACTTCACATGGTTTATAAGGTCGGGATCACTACCAGTCAGGATAAGATCATCAACATAAAGAACAAGAATGATAAGAGACTTTCCCACTTTCTTGGTGTAGATAGTATTGTCAGAATGACACCTAGAGAAGCCAGATTCTAAAAGAAAGTTATCCATTTTGGCATACCAAGCTCGAGGAGCTTGCTTGAGACCATAAAGGGATTTCTTAAGTCGACATACAAGGCTAGAGTCTGTTTGTATAAAGCCAATAGGTTGTTCCATATAGATTTCTTCATGCAAGTCCCCATGCAAGAAGGCAGATTTAACATCCATCTGATGGACTTCCCATTTGAAAGAAGCGGCAAGGGAAAGAACAAGGCGGATAGAGTTCATTTTGGCAACAGGGGAGAAGGTTTCAATGTAGTCAATGCCTTCAACTTGTGAAAAACCCTTAGCAACAAGACGAGCTTTATGTTTATCAACTTTCCCATCTGGTCCATACTTGGCTCTGTAAACCCATTTGCATCTAACAAGTTTTCGTCCGTTTGGTAGAGGAACAAGATCCAATGTATCATTTTCCAATAATGAATGATATTCTTCATTCATAGCTGCTTCCCAATCTAGATGGCCTGAAGCTTTTGCAAAGGTGTAAGGATCATAATTCACTAAAGCTTGAGCCAGTAAAGAAGAGGCTCTCTCGAACTAAGAACGTGTACGTCGCTGATCTGTAGGATCACCGGCAAGATCACCTGCTGCATCTCGAGTAGCACAAACCCATTTTGGAAGCTGAGGAGTTGAAGGAGGATCCTGAGAAGGTGGGGGAGAATTTTCATCCTCGCTTTCATCATCTGAAGAAGAAATATTTTCAAAAGTAGAAGAGATAGGGAGAGGTGGCACATCTATCAAATTAGGCTCGCAGGCCGATATATTTTCAACAAACTTTACATCTATTCTAATGATAACATTTTTGGACTTAAGTGGAATAAGTCTATATCCTTTGACATCTTCAGAATATCCAACAAAAATACATTGTTCACTCTTAGGTTCTAAAGCTTTATGTTTCTCATCTGGAATATGGGCCCATGCTTCACTTCCAAAAACACGAAAGTGACTTACATCTGGTTTGATTGAGCTCCATGCTTCTTCTGGAGTGATATTCTTTAAAACCTTAGTAGGAGTGCGATTTATTATGTAATTTGCACAGTTAATTACTTCTTTCCAATAATTAAGACTAAGTCCTTTAGATTGAAGCATACAATTAGCCATTTCCTTTAAGCTGCGATTCTTCCTTTCAGTTACACCATTTTTTTGTGGAGTATATGGAACAGTATGTTGCATTTGAATTCCATTCTCAGTGCAAAAGTTGATGAATGTGTTTTTAACATATTCTCCGCCATTATCAGATCTTAGCTTAAGAATTTGATGTCCAAATTGTTTTTCAACAAAGGCCTTAAAGGCCAAGAACATGTTAAAGACTTCACTCTTGAGTTTTAAGAACTATACCCAAGTGTGTCTGGAGAAATCATCAATGAAAGTTAAGAAATACTTGTAGCCAGAGAATGAAGCAACTGGAAGTGGACCACATAAATCACTATGCATGAGCTGTAAAGGGGTTGAAGCGTGCCAAGGGGCACATTTTTCAAAACTGTCCCGATGATGTTTTCTGAGTACACATCCGAAACAAACACGATCTCTGCAAGATACCATGGGAAGACCTGTCACCATATTTTCTTTACATAGATTCTGAAGAGAGCGATAGTTTAAGTGACCAAATCGCTCATGCCAAAGTTTGCTCACTTCATCATTATGAGAAACAAATACTAAGGGAAGATTTGATGACCCAAAGTTGTGAAACTTATACAACCTTGTAGAATCATTAGCAATGCCAGTAGCTAAAATCTGTCTAGGATCTCTTAGGTGCTTAATTACAACAGTGTGAGGTGAAAATTCAATGATTTCACCTTCACCTGAATGAGTTATCTGATATACAGATAGAAGGTTGCAGGATAAGGTTGGAACACATAATACATCATTAAACTGACCATTGTCTAGATGAACAGTTCTAGTCCCTACAACACTAAGAGATCTATCATCACCAACATATATATTTTTGGTGTTGCAATCATTTAAAGAAGAAAACATGGCTTTGTTTTTGGCCATGTGATAAGAAGCTCCAGAATCAATGAGCCACTCATGAGAATGAGAAGAAGAAGATACATTTAGTGCATAGCCAGACTGAGATGCTTGACAACCACATGCAGAAAGTGCCATTCCTGAAGATGAAGTTGAAGTTGAAGATTGCTCCAAATGGATGTTATGCTTCTTCATTGCTGCTTCCAAGGCTTACATCTTCTTAAAGCATTTGGATTCTAAGTGGCCATCTCGATTACAAAAGTTGCAATGTCTATTAGTCTTCTTCCCTTTGTTTTTATTTGTCTTATCATTTTGTTGAAATGATTTTTCATTTTGAGGCTGAAATTGCTTAGGACCCTTGTTTGGTTTAGGACCATTCTTTTTGGGATACAACTTCTTAGGATTCTTTGGATTTGGTTGCTGCTGGGCGGATAATGCTTTCTTAGAAGAGTTTCCAAGATGAAGAAGACCAAGGTGTAAGAGTTTTTCTTGTTCTCTTATTAAAGAATCGCAAAAGGAATCAAAGGAAGGGGACTTGTAGGTTTGTCCTTGAGAAATGAAGGCTTCTCTTGTAGAATGGAAGGTGGAAACAAACACAGAATAGGCTGGTCCCAACTTAGTAAGAATGGAGTAGATAAGGCTACTATCTTCTTTCTTAACCTTAACACCTTCCAAGAGAAGTCTAAGGGTCTTCAACTTGGACAAAAAAATTTCAATGCAAGAAAAATTATTGGGGTCCAATGTAAGCAATTCATTTTCAAGTTGATGGGCTTTAAGTTCATTTTTAATTCCAAAGACTTTAGTAATTTGTTGCCGTGCTTCATCAGGAGTATCAAGTGTTGCAATATGGAATCTAAGATCTGGAGAGATAGACATCCCTATCAACCCACGTGCTTGGTTTTGCCTATTTTCCCATTTAGCTATTCTGTAAAGACCTTTACTTCTAAGTAAATCCACAATATAGGATCACCATTGGAAGTAGTTAGTGCTATCAAGAATGACTTGGCATGGACTTTCCATTTTTAACAGAAACTGAAGCTGTAGATGTTGAAACTAAATGGAAAGATCTCGAAAAATTAGGCCGTTTCAAAAAAAACGGTTCTGAAAACGGCTTCCGGATGAAGAAGTTATGACTTTTTGAAAAAAAATTGATGGAGTCACCGACGAAGTGTGGGAATGAGCGGAAATGAAAAAATCTGCCCCCAAAAAATGGAGACTTGAACCCAAGACCTCTACTCTCATAAATTAGCTTTGCACCAAGTGAGCTATACAAAAAGTTTGAGAGAGAGAGAGAGAGAGAGAGAGAGAGAGAGAGAGAGAGAGGGGTTGATGCTTTGGGTTGCGTGCTTGCTTTGAGAAGGCTCTTTTTCCCTACAAAACAAAAAACACAAAACCCAACACGGACATACAAAAAAAATGAACCTTGCGGCTCGAAGTTAGCTTTAGTCGAAAAACTAAATATTTTCAAAAATGAACCTTGCGGCTCAAAGTTAGCTTTAGTCGGAAACTAAATATTTTCCTCAATGTTTCTGATTTTCTGAGATCACACTAAGGCGCAGCGGAAAAGAGCATACGCATGAGAAAAATCCTTCCTTTCTGTTTCTGATTTGCCCAGATCGCACAGAGTCGCAGGGCAAAGAGCATACGCAGAAATGAAAGGTATAGATCCAGTAATAAAAAAAGCTAAATAAACTGAAACCGAAATAAACAGAGAGAAAATAACTGTAAACTGCAAATAAACATTGTATACCTCCAGATCTTAAAAATGATGTAGCTAGGGCTACCGGAAACCTTTTCGCGTGAAACGAAAGGGGTTCCTCACTGGAACAGATGCTCCCAACACAACAGAGCAGTCCTCTCGACCCGAAAGCAATCAGAAACAGTAGATCTAGGAAACGGTAGTCAGATGCAGTTCTACCGGCTTCAGATTTGGATCACCAACGGACACGGCCCTCAAATAGCTCTGATACCATGTAGGAATTTACAGGGTAAGTTTCTCAGACAGAACACCAAAGGACACCACTCACAAACAGATCACAGATCAATACACCAGTATTTTGACGTGGTTAAAACCCTCAAAGAGGGAAACAGTCCACGGCCTGAGCCAACGCGGTCACTTCAGGAAATTTACTAATAAAAGAATGAAAATTTACATATGCTTCTCCCATAGACGGATTACCCTACAAATGACCCTCCATGCGCTTTAAATAGAAATCATGGACCAATCGGGTGTTAAGCCACGGATCAAGTGTCGGTAATACCGAGGAGAGAATGAACTGTCGGATCACTACATATCGTGACCGTCGGATTGTAAGTTACAAAATGTACAAGGTAAAGAAACACACTTTACCTAACTCTATACCTAACTCTATACTAGACCAAGTTGTACTTAACTATTTCCTATGTGTCGGAATATCCTAACAATAAGCACATCGATGAAGCAAGCTTTATTTTGATGTATCATCCAAACATTTTTTACAATAAAAAACTCACCTCTAATCCATTGTTTTTGAAAATTATGAATATTTTCACACATCATATCCTAAACAGTTGGACAACACAAATAGTTTTCATTTCTCTTCATCCATTTATATTTTGTTTGCAACTTATCCAAAAGCTCAATTTTTTTCCTCAGAATTAGACTTGTAGAAAAAATAACATGCTTAATACATATGATTCGACCTAGAACTAGATGATACCAAAATTTAACAAAAAAATATTATTCCATAAAAAAAATAAAAATAAAAAACAAACAAAAAAAACAAAACAAACCTTACCAATTTTTAACAAAATCTTTATCAAAATATTTTACAAAAATTTAATGATTTTTTTAGTGCTAATACTAACACCACCATTACAACAAGATATCCATAGAGGGATAGAAAATGCAAAAAGTCAAATAATAATATGTATGTAGAGGATGGTCTTGAAACCAACGAATTGAAGAAAATCCATGGGACTCTAGTCAAAATAATTATATGTTATTTAGCATTTTGCATAGATTGTCAAAATAACTGCATAAATAAATTTTTTAAACCAAAATTTAACAAAAACAATTATGGTGCTAACATTAGAACCACCATTACAAAAAGATATATTTCTAGTGCTAACACCACCATTATAGTAATATATCCCAAGAGAGATAGGAAATGTAAAATGTCTGATAGTAATACGTATGCAGAAGATGGTCTTGAAACTAGTCAGTTCATTAATCCATAAGATTGTAAGGTCATTGACCTCATCATAATCATTATCATCATATTCACTATAATCATCATCACCACCATCATTGTCATCATTTTCATTATCATCATAATCACCATTCATGTCATCATCATCTTCTTCATCATAATCATCATCATGATTATCGACATTGTCGTCAATTGTTCATAATTATTTGTGTCGTAAGAAATATCATCAACCCAAAAATGTGATAAGTGCTAGAAAAGGGTTGTTTATGAAACATGTGATATATGCATGAGAAATAACATATCCATTTGTGAGAGATGATGATGATGATGATGATCACCACCATTATCATCATCATTATCAATGCCATCACCCCCATCATCATCATTAATGTAATTTGTATCATCATTGTTGTCATCGTCGTCATGGAAATCATCATTATTTGCATTGTTATCATCATTCATGCCATTATTTTTGTTGATGATGACCTAGATGACAATGATGATAATGATGATAATGATGACTAGATGATGATGACTTGGATGATGACACCAAAGATCATGATTATGATTATGACAATGATTACATTTAAAAATTTGGAAGATTGGACAAGGTCATCATCATCATTGTCATTGTCATTCTAACCATCATCATCTTTATCACCATTTTCATTATCATCATAATCACCATTCATGTCATCATCATCATCATCTTCATTGTTTCCATCATCATAATTATTAACATGGTCATGAGTTGTTCATAATTGTTAATGTCATAAGAAATATCATGAATGCGAAAAATATGTTGAGTGTTGGAAAAGCGATGCAAAAGTTGACACAAAAATGGGTGGAACAATGGATGTAACATTGGATGTGACAGAAGTAGATACAAAATAAGATGCAAAACTTGACACAAAAGTAGATACAAAAATAGAAGCAAAAATAGATGCAATAGTCAATGAAAACCTAGATGCAAAATAACATAAATATGCAGATGCAAAAGTATAATAAAATATGGGTGTAATAGTAGGTGTAAAACTTGGGGTAAATGTGGTGAAACAAAATTGGATTCAACAATGGACATGGAAAAGGAAACAAACTTGGATGCAAAAAGGAAGAAAACTTAGATGCAAAATAAGATGCAAAAAGGGATGTACATGTGGATGCAAGCATCAGCGCAATAGTGGACACAAAATTGGATGCAACAAAAGTAGATGCAAAACCTGACGTAAAAACGGATGCAAAAGTGGATGCAAAAAAATACACAATAGTTTATGCAATTTGGACACAAAAGAGGATACAAATGTGGATGCAAAAGTGGAAGCGAATGTGGGTGTAATGGTAGGTTCAAAACATGGCATAACTCGTGACGCAATAAAAGTAGATGCATAGACATACAAAAAAAAATGAAAACATGGATGCAAAACAAGATGAAAAAGTGGATGCAAAGTGGATGTAAACATGGGTGCAACAGTGGACACAAAATTGGATGCAACAGAAGTAGATGAAAAATGAGACACAAAACCCGATGCATAAACCTCACATAAAAGTGGATGCAAAAAGAGATGCAATATTTGATGCAAAAGAATATGCAAACATGGAAGCAAATGTGGGTACAATAGTAGATGAAAAATATGGCCTAAATTATGGTTCAACAAAAGTGGATGCAATGCTAGATGCAAAAAAAGAAGAAAAATTTGATGCAAAAGAAGATGCAAGAATGGATGCAATAGAAGTTGATACAAAAGTGGATTAAAAAATGAATCAAAAATCAATGTAAACTTAGATGCTAATGAGGATGCAAATGCAGATGAAAACTTAAAAGAAAAAGTGGGTGCAAAGGTAGGCGCCAAACTAGGCACAAATTTTGGCACAACAAAAGTGTATGCAATAGTGGAAACTATAATGGATGCAAATGTGGATGCAAATAAAGTAGTTGCAAAACTAGAAACAAACCTCAATGCAAAACTTGGTGGAAAGGAAGATGCAAAACGAGATGCAAAAATGGATGCAAAAAACGATACAAAAGATGATGCAAAAAATAATGAAAAAGTTGATGCAAGTGTATGCATAAAAAGTGGTTGCAATAGAGGATGCAAAAGTATGTGAAACAAAATTAGCTGCCAAACTGACGAAAAACTGGCACAAAACTTGGTGCAAAGGATGGCACAAAAATTCGCACAAAATGTGGTGAAACAATTGATGCTAAATCCGATGCAAGATTTGGTGCAAAACTCAGTGCAAATTTTGCATTAACATTTGCACATTATTTGATAAATGGACACAACTAACACCAAAGATGGGCTTTAGATGCAAATGAGGAAGCAAAAAGGGATGCTAATCAGAGGGTTTTGTTATAGTGGTTCGTCGTTGTTTTCTTCTACTATTGAACAAGAAATAAACATGGAAGATGATGTACCTTCATAAGTGCTTGAAACATTTGTGTTACCCTTTTATAAGTATAATTGTTTCTTCTTGCATTCAATTTCAAAATGGCCATTCTTATTATAGTAATAGCACTGTATATTTAACTTGTCCATCCTTCCTCTTCCTTTGTTGTTTTTTCCTCTTCCTCTTTGATTCTAAGGCTTGTCCTGTGGATGTTTAGGTTGTTTTGTTGCATTTTTTCCATTGCTATATTATCCTATTCCTCATTTGTGGCTTGAGTTTGAAAGGCATTTTCTAATGAGTCATTTCTACCTTTAATTCTTGACTCATGATTTAACATTGATCCTGTCAATTCTTCAATTAAAAAATTAACTAGATATTTTTTTTCTTCTATGGTTGTTACAAGCATGTCAAATAAAGGTGGGAGAATTATGAGAATTTTCTCAACCACCTTTTGATCGATGACATCTTCTCCATGAGTTCTAAGCTAATTTACTACCCCCATGACAAGAGTCATAAAATGATCTTTTGTTTTAGTATCTCTCATTCGCAAAATTTCAAACTTCTTCTTGAGCATATGAAGCTTTACATTCTTGACCTTGTCTGTGCCTTGGTATCCTTTTTCCAAAATTTTCCAGGCTTGATGAGCATTGGTTGTTGTTGCAATCTTCAGGAATATGGAGTCTTCAACTCCACTGTGTAGATTTTGTAGTGCTCTTTAATCCTTTCTTGTTCTATCAGCTAAAGCAATTCTTTGGGAATTTGTCACTTTTGTTAAGTTTGCAACTTCATGTTCCTCATATTTTGTTTGTATTGTTTCCCAACAATCCAAATTCTTAAAAAAACTCTTCATTTTAATTTCTCACATTGCATAATTTGTACCATTCAGCATGAGATTTTGACTATTGGTGAAAGCCATGATTGTGTTGTGTAACAATTCCCCCTTAGTGTGGATTGTGGGGTTTGTCCTCAATTTTCAATTCACTAAAACCCTAATAAAAGTCTTAGAACCTTGGTGGCAGTGGATTTGGCTTACAATGGGGGCTCTAAGAACTACAAAGAAACCTTGGTGTGACTAGGTTTTCTCCCTATATGACTTTGAATGGGATCTAATATGGCTCCTCTATAAAGAAAAATGATGTGAGCTTTATGGGTTTGGCATATAGGGTGATTTCTTTGTCTTTTTGTTTTTGCTACCTTATAAGGTGACTTTTCCTTCTCTTGACAATCTAATTGATCTACAACCCTCTCTTGATGGCGCGATCGAGCTCCAACTCTCTTAGGTCTCTTAACACAACGTGAGTTAGAGACATACCAACACGAGGGTTCTTCCCTATGAAACTTAATGAGAGCAGCGTATGGCTCTAGCGGCCCCTCTTGTGCTTCTTCTTTGCAAAACTTGGAGGCTACTCCTCTCTTGACATTGCTTTGTCAATGATTACATCACAAAGCCCTTGCAAAAGGAATCAATGGAACCTACCACACCTTAGCTATGTGCTAGGCATAGTTGATGATGGGATCCACATAAACATAAAACCTCTAATACAAGAAAAGAAACTCTTGAACATGGCCTCGTTTTTTAAAGGCTCTCTTCAATTTGATAAATGAAACTACTACTTTAATACCATGTCAAAATTTAAGAGGAAGAATGAAGAAACACAGTAAAACATATACTTACCCAAATTAAAATACCAATGGAGCTTCATGATTCTTCTCATATTAAAATACAGTTTTGACATACCACACCAAAAACTAATTACATAAAAAATATATTATATAAAACTAATTGTTTCACTCAATCTAACACCTTATTTAATTTAACTCATTATTACTACTTATATATTGAATATTACAACTACATTCAACATTTTAAAAATCCAGGAGTTATGCCCAATCTAGATAACATCGTTTCTATAATGTCTTCACCATAATCCCTTACTAGATCAGAAGAACCCAGAGTTATTTGAAACAAAATTACATGAAAAGAGGAAGGCTTCTCCATATCAAAACTTCTTATATAGCTCGTACCTTCGTTTCGCTAACTGTGGCTTACCTGCTCACGTAGTTATTTACGACAACCAAAAGCGACTGGTAAATCAGGTGGTCCTGCATCTACATTTATTGGCTGCCAAGGTTTTGGTGGCCGCCACTTCCCATGAATCGGATTTGTTATAGACAGCCGTCAATGATGGTTTACAAAGTAACAATTGATTCGCTGCCAAGTTATTGATGCTGGCCAGTCCCGCGAATCATATTTGTTATACAGAAAAGTTACTGGTCGTTTATGGAGGAAAAGTAACATGTCGACGGAGGGAGGAGTCACGAACCAACCACGAAACACAAAAATGATTAATGTTCTGCAAATAATGACGTAACTTTTGTTATTCCCAAGGCAACATCACGTCTCCCATTCTCTGGAGTTTGTTATTACTGTTGGACCCTCTTCTTCCTGTTCACTGCTTCCTCTGCTCCCCATGTGGAAGACTGGGCATCCAAAATTTGCATTGAATCCATCTGCTATAGCTAAGAGACTACGAAATATTATACTAATCGCAGTGATGGGGTTGTGTGTTAGAGGAGCTTTTATGAGTTATCAATATTGGTGAAGTTATAGTTTTATTAATGAATTCGGCAGTATGCAGTCTCTGTAACGTTGGATTGGATTTAGCTAAGTACAAAAATTAATGAGTGACCTTATGTATTGATGGAACTATAGTTGCATAAATATTGGTTACCGCCTCGGTGGATTAGATATTAATAATATGGTATGGTTGTGCAACTTGCATTATAATAGCATATGGCTTCATACACTGCAACTGAGTGGACCAGGTGACATCAGTGGGAATGGCTGTATAGGGAATCTCATTCAATATAAAGTTGTAGTGGGCCAGTAGAAAGGATGGGATCTTCAGTTGGAATGAGATTAATGTATGTGTATGTTATTGTCCGCAGTTCGGCCGTTTCTTATTTGATTATTCCAATTTCCAATGCATATTATTGTCGTCTAGAGGTGCAAAATGAGGAATGAGAGATTGATTGAATTTTTGGAAAATGAGGAACGAGAGATTGATTAAGTTTTTGGAAGTCATTGTTGTCCAATTTCAGTTTTAATCAAAGTGGCATGTATCGTCAAGCTCGGCCATCTGGCTTATCATTGGAAATAGCTCGAGTAAAAGATAAATTGCACATAATACATCATTCGATTTGAAGTAATAATGATCCATTAAAACTATCACCAATTTTCTATTATTGTTCAGTTGTTTTAATACAACCTATAGAATTCGAAGATCCATAATCAAATTTCAAACATTAATAATGGGGAGATATAGTTTACGATCTACAGCAATGAAGATAATTGTATAAATATTTTTTGGAAGAAGTTATATTGAAGATTTTGGTCTAAGGGTTCGAACCAGCAAGTGTGATTCATCATCAGGTCACAATGAAGAAACAGATCTAGAAGAAGGTTAAATAGGGAGACAGGTGAAACCTAATAGCTAGAAAGAAACGGCTATATTTGACTAGGAGAGGAAAAGAAATAATTTCATATTATTTAATTAAATTTAAATAATTTACTAATAGTTGATTTAATTAATATATCTATCCATATATATATATATAGAAACTTATTAACTAAATAGTTATATCATTAATAGTTGATTTAATCATTTTATATATAAATATATACATTTAACTTATTAATTAAATGGTTATATTTGATTAAAATTTTATTTTATATTTAAATATTTTATCTTATTTTCTTAATGGTTATTTTTTTTTTAATTTTAGATATAAAATCTTTAAAATCATTAACTAATATAGATATTCATATGAATCACAAAATCGAATGAAAATAATTTATTTTTTAAACTTTTCTAGAATATGAGGCATTTTCAGAGCACTCTAGAGCGTTTTAAAATATGATGATGGTTTACGTTATGACTATTAATTAATCGATGAAGAAGGAAATATGGGACATTTTCAGAGAGTGACAGAATATTTTAAAATATGACGATTGTTTACGTGATCGTTATAAAGCAATCGATGAACCAGAAGGAAACAGGGACAATAACGGAAAATTATTAAGTAAACAACGTGTGAATTATGAGTTAGTATGGTCTGTCATGACATAAACACACTTAATTAGTTACATGGAATCTTCATATTTAAAAATTCAAATTGGCAGAGTTTATCCGCAATTTCATCAATTTTAAACACCATGGTCATTTAACTTCATTAGTTTAGATTAATCTTAATTTTAGAATTTTCAAATATAAGTTTTAAATTTTAATTATACATTTCTCAAATATAAATTTTAAATTTTAATTTTAGATTCATGAAGAAATCAAATCTCTCGAAACAGATTTTTTTACCTTTGACAAAAAAAAATTACATAGAGAGATTTAATTTCTAGTGATGATTAATAAACTTACCTTTTATAATTGTATAATATTATTTATAATTATATAAATTTCACATTATTATATATAAAAATGTTGTTATTAATGTTTTAAAAATATTGTTATTAATGTTTTTATTTTCAATTTTATTAGAATTTTTATAAGATATATAATATTGTTATAGTCTATTTATCATTATTTTTTTACTAATTAAATATTTGATTTTTAACAAAATATATTGTTTATTTTTAAAAACACTGAATTTAATTTATTTGCTATATTATTGGTAGATAGATTTGATTATTTTTTCAATTTTTAGTGAACGTTATTTTTTATGAGTCTTTTATGACTTTATAAAAATGATGAGGTAATTTAAAAAACTAGTTCAATTTTTGTTTAATGTAAAAAAAATAAAACACCATTTATTCTACTAAAAATAAATTGATAAGATATTATTATAATAAATCATAATATACTACCAATTATCTATTAGCCTATAAAAATATTTCTTTGCTATATATAATGATTAATTAATTATTTACTTGCTCTATATATATAAAATGATTAACTAATTATATAATATTTCTTTGAAGGGAAATCGTTTTCTCGTTGATGAGAGTGAGAACCTATATAACAATATTATATACTAGCTCAGTGAAAATATTTACTTTATATATATATATAATGATTAATTAATTATATAAATTTTTTTTAGGGAAATCGTTTTCTCTCATCATGTGGGTGAGAGTGAAAGCCTACACAACAATATTATATACTAACTCGTGAAAATATTTACTTCTTATATATATAATATATAATGATTAACTAATTATATAATATTTTTTTTTTAAGGGAAATTGTTTTCTCTCATCATGTGGGGTGAGAGTGAGAGCCTACATAACAATATTATATATTAGCTCGTGAAAATTTTACTTGCTATATATATAATGATTAATTGATTATATAATATATATTTTTTTTTTTTAGGAAATTGTTTTCTCTCATCATGTGGGTGAGAGTGAGAGCCTACATAACAACATTTATAGATAAGTAGTCATTAGAAAAACATTTCTCATCGTGATGTTACTCATAAGGATGTGAAACTAATTTGGGGAGATAACACCACCCAACATAGCTCAAATTGATGGTATTAATTATATAATATAATATAATATTAATATATAATATTGTCTTCCTATTATATTCACTAAATATTTTAATAATATATGTTAATATTAATGATATATATTAAGTTGGAAATGAGAATAAAAATAAAGGAAATACTAAAAAAGGGAAAAGACAAAAGAGAAAATTGAAATGAAATGAAACTTAAAAAAATAAAAAATTTATTTATTTATTTTTCTAATTGTTTTTTCCCTTAAAACTATTGATTTTGTGAACAACATTCTATACCTTAATATATGCATGTATCTATATTATCCATGTATCTATATTATTTATTTCTAATGGTACATTATTAATAGTAATATATTTGAGATAGCATTATAAATCCAATTATTATAATGTTTTTAATACCTAATTTACCATTAATAACTATTCTTATGAACTTCCCATGTAAATTTACTTTTTCTTTAATTATGAGTAAATAATTATCTTTAACAAAGTATGCCTAAGTGTATGAAGTTCAACGATTCATTATATTTTTTCTCTCTTTGGCACAAACCAACCTACTCTGTAACACTTATTTTTAATGTCACGGGATTAGAATATATTATCCATCTCTATATATAAAGCTTCAAAAATAAGATTTATTGTAAGTTTATATATATATGAAATTATGATTTTCTTTAAGTTAAAAAAATGATTGCATCGAAACGCCTTCAAAGATGAAGATCAATGCTATTACATATAGTCATATATGGGGGATTCATACTACCTCCATGGAAAACATTAGAAAACAGGGGAATCCACCCACTATTCTTTTCATATATACCAAAAAAACAAAACCAACCAACATTAGAAAATAGGGGAATCCACCCACTATTCTTTTCATATATACCAAAAAAACAAAACCAACCATTTTGAACACACATTGAAAACATAGATAGAATCAGATATACTAGCATATATAATAGCCATCAGAAGTCAAAAGAAGAAATAGGAGCAAGATCTCTTGCACTTGAACTAGAAGGTGTAGCAGTACTAAAGTCACAATAAAGATGCCCTTCTACATGGGCCAACCTTGCATTGAGTGTGTCCATAGACAAGTATTGGTTCCTCAACATCCTTTTAATATCCTCCAACAAAGAAAACACAATGTAACTCTCGACTTGTTTGTCCTTCAATATCATGCCAAGTAGAGTATTCATCTGCCAGTGTATTGCAAGTAAGTTGAGACATTCATTTTATTTTTGCTCTAGTGTGGCCAAGGTTGAGAACCCAACAAAAGACCTCCCCTAATATCTTAGAGTCAAATAAGAATTGCTTCTGAACACCCACCTTGGTCTCCAATTTTCTAGTTTCTCGTCATGTCTTAGGAGGCATTGCATTAAAATATGCCACATTGGAGTCTTGTGTGAATAACTAAGCCTCATGTTGTCCCTGCAAATTGATATCACCATTGCTCATCCTACATTGCATGTGTTTCCTGGGAGGCATAATGAGTAGGGTGGTTCAAATCTCTAGTCATCGCACAAACGTTCGTGGCCAACAAACTAGAAAGAGTGCCCTCCTATTAGAAAAACACATAAAGGACACCCACTAATAATATAACTACTACCAATCCCACACAATTGATTCCTAACTAAATCAAGAGAGGAACCATGACTACAAGGAGCCCAAGGGAAAACATATCCTTAACCTTTCAAACCCATTAAAATATGAGAATCCAGATAGAGCCATAGACAAACCCATAGACCAAACATTCCATAGTTAAATCTTTCTAAAATGAACCAGGAGGTCAAAACTACATAAACTAAATTAGACAGACCAATTATGAGATTCTGCATCCTCCAGGCATATAACAATATTATAACCTCAAGCCGAAGAAAACCAAACCAAAGACTAAGATT